>CM060945.1:969261669-969921571 GCA_030765085.1 Allium cepa | reverse complement strand
GAGTTTCTTAAGTGATGGATTGCTTCCGTGGTGATTGATTATGATATTTGTTTGGACTTGTTGGGTATAAAAGTGGTTTTAGGAATTTCAAAAGGGAAATTTGCTTTGGTAAAAAAAAACAGATTGTTTTGGAATATGGAGATTTGAATTGATATACCAAGTCGGTATGTGTTGATTACTATTTCAAAATGGTTTTGAAATAAAACCGAGAAATTGAATTCTGGGAACACTATTTAAATAATGTGGAAGTTAAGGTAAATCAACTATTGAACCTATAAAGTGAAGATGATTTGAATAAGAAAGAAAAATGAAAATTTTACTCCTGGAATTAAAATTTAATTTGAGAAAATGGTGGTGAATAAAATATATTTGAATTTAACTTAAGATAAGTTAAATAAAATTGGAATTTGAAATTGAATTAAATTGGATATAAAGTTGGAATGTAAAATGACTATAATTTTGTAATGAAAATTTATATCCTTAAGCTATTAAGTGTTATATAGATAATCTGGAATTGTGATTATAAGATGAAAATAACTCAAACGAGCAATATAAGCTTTTAAGTAGATAAGTTGGTGAACTTATAAATAGAAAATGGAATTATAATCACAAACGGGAAATAGTTGAATGGTATGGTGAATTCAAACTTAATCCTGAATTAAAGGTTAAGTGTGATAAGGCAAAGGAAAATATAAGATGTGAATGCACTTAAGTTAGTAAATAAGTTTTAAACTTGTATATTAGAAAGTAAAAAATTTAAATTGAATAGAGAAATAAAATTGGACCGAATTGGATTTAATTTAAGTTAAAAAGAAATTGTGTTAAATTTGGATTGAATTGAAATCAAAATTCAGTGGTGTTATAAATAATATTGAATGAAATTCAATTCTTATTTAAGTAGTAAATGATGTGGAATGAATTTAAGTTGGTTAAATAAAATTTAGTTAAACTTGAACTAGAATTGGAAAAGAATTGAATTGAAAGGAAATCTAATTAAGTCGAAGGGATATTGTATGAATAGAATTTTAACTCAACTAAATTTAAAAGAATAGGATGAAGATGAATTTAGTGCAAACTAAATTAAATGGAATTTGTATTGGCATGGATGAAATTTTGGTAGTTTGTTAAGAAAATTTTGAAAAGAAAAATAAAATAAATTTTTAATAGATTGAATAAGTGAATAAATTGAGTTAAAATTTGTAATGGATTGGAATTTGATTGGATAGGAATCAAATTTAAAATAAAAATAAATATGATGCAAGAAGCAATTGAGATATTTTGGAATTGAAATAACTTTATGAAATTGTGGAATGTTTGTTGTCAAACTTATGAAATGGTCTTGAATGAAATTTATTTAGATAATAAAATTTTAATGCAAGCGGAAGAATTTTAATTTCTTATTGTGATGAAATAAGAATGTATGAGTTGTATATAACCCAGAATTGAATGATATTAATATAAACCTATATGGATAATGAATTGGAAGTGTGAGAATAAGAATTTAATTTGATAATGGAATAAAAATGAGGATGCCTGGGTTGTAAATAATTTCGAAAGGAGTAAAATTAATATAGTTTGAGTTGGAATTAATTAAAATGGTATAAACTTCTGTAATTGTTGTTTGCTTGAATAACATCAAATTTGCATTGAGATTAGTCGTTTTGTTGTAAACAAAGCTAATAAATTAAGGAATGTAAATGAAGTTAGTTTTGAATATATTAGATTGAGATGAATTAATTGAAATTGGTATAAGCTTATGTAATTTTTGTTTGTATAAACAACAATAGAATTTGCACAAGAAAATAATCGTTTTGTGTAAATGAAAGTAAATTGTTTAAAGTAAGTAAATAAGTTGTTTTTGACTAAATTGGAATGGGTCGGAATTCAATTTAGTGGATTTGCATATAAATAAAGTGAGCTATGAAAACAAATGTATCAAATTTGAAATAAAGATTTGATTGTAAATTAATTTAGAATTGAATTGAAGTAAATATAAATTGTATGTAGAAAACTTGAATGTAAATCATTCGAGTGGAATAAAATGAAGTTTGGATTTGTCTGGAAATTAAAACGGTGATTGAAATCTTTGGATTGCTGTTAAAATATGGTTAACATGTTAAATTATGAGGTTTATTTATCTAAACTGTGTAATTGATGTGTTTGGCTAGTTTAATGAATAGAATGCTAATAAATTCTCGTATTATTGAAAACTGATGTGTTTGTTTAAGTAAGTATAAGTACGGGAAGCGATCGATAGAGTTGAAGTGCGTATATGCAATATAATTTGCCGCTTGCTTTTAAAATGCTAATCAAAAGGTACGCCTATGCAATATAATTGGAAATGATATATATATATATATATATATATATATTGTGATATATTTGATTTTCCGACCGTGTGGGTCGATGTGTATATATCTATTGTGATATTGCAAAAGCTCCTCTGTACAATGGAGACTCTGCCAAAAAATTTCGGAAATTTTAGGAGTTGGAAAATTTTTTGAGAAATTTTGAAAATTTAAATTTGAATTGTTAGGAAAACAATGTTGTTTGGGAACCATGAATGATTTTAAAAAGTTAGTTGAAATGATAGTGGGTCTCTAATAGAAAGATTTATTTTGGAAAGTTGAAATTGTTTGGTTTTGGGAAAATGATAAATGGGTTAAGGATCATTCTTCTTAACTAGTAATTTCGGGACGAAATTCTTTTAAGGGGGGAAGGATGTAATGATCCAGAATTTCTAGTCGTTAGATTTTGAACATCTAATTCATTTTAAATGTTGAATGTGAATTATAATTTGATTTTGAAGCGAAAAGATTTTGGTCAAATTAATAGAATTAGTTAAATTTCAAATACGGTAATTTAATTGGATTTGAATAATAATAATTAAATATTTGGAATTGTGATAATTAGTGAATCTGGATATAAACGGTTATGAAATGGTTTCTAAAATTTATTTTAAGTCTATTTGAATTTAAATAGCGATGTTGGACTTTTGGATGGAATCAAAATTCGATAGGTTTAAGATTTGGGATTTTATATTAATTTAATAATGGAATTTAATAATATAATAATGCAAGTAATTAGATTTTGGTTCAAAGTGAATTAGAATAGTTTCTAATGTAATTATAAAGTCTATATGATTTATAATAAAGTTAGTAAAATTTTAAAAGTGAAATTTTATGTGATTTTGACAATTTCGAAAATCGCTTGAATTTATCGACGAGTTAAAATGGCCTTCCGAGGCACAGTCTTGGAATTCGACGAAACTAGTTCCATTGGATCCGTAATAGTTAGTTATTATCGTATTTCAATTTTCGTAGCAATCGGAGTTGTCCTTTGACCCTGTCAGCTCAAAACGCATAGAAACTATTTTAATCAATTTAATTTAAAATTGACCGTTTATCTCCGTATCTCACGCATACGACCAATTTAGCCCCCGAAACACGTTCCATTGTGTTCGAAACGTGGGTAAAACCTTAGAAACATCTGTCGGCACGCGTCGTTTGGAGATCGTGTGAAAAAGTTGCTTCAAAGTGAATTTAATAATAAAATAATATTAAATAACGTGGATATATGTAATTTTTGTGCCGAAACCCTAGTTATTTCCACAATCGCCGCTTCTATAGTTTTAATGGCCGAAACCCTTCCCCGCTTCTTCCCTTGATCTCCACTCATCCAGTCAATTTCATCGAAAGGTTTCAACTAGAAAATCGTAGAGATCGACGTAGGCTTCACATTCAACGGTAGATCGTGAGTATCGCGTCGTTTGGAGGCGTATTTTGAAGCCATTTGCAGTGCGTTCGCGTGCATTTTTCGATGAGATGGGGGCATCGAGCTTCGTGCTTTTCTGGGAGTGGATGGAGCGGCGTCGGGCGCGCGTCGTGGTGGTATTGGATCATCCTCAAGACGATCGTGGAAGGAGCGGTTTCTAACCCTAATTGGTGATGATGGGTTCGAATTACCTGTGTGCGGACGCGAGAAGGAAGAAGATTGGTAGCGGCCTGGATCTCGTTCTTGAAAGAATGGTTAGATTTGGTTTGTGTGAAAGATGAAAAGAAATTTATAAATAAAACTATATTCAAACACTTAAAAATTCATATCTTGTGAATACTTGGTTAGATTTCGATGAAACTGGCGACGCCTGAATCGTAGCGACGAGCACTACACAGTGGAGAAATTCTAGGATCATTATGAGCAAGTAAAAATTTAGGTTAAATCGAACGCCGTACGATTTAATTTAAAATTTAAAACGCTTGTTGAACTCAAGGTGAGTTAATCTCACTCACATCTGAATACCAGTTAATTTAAATAGCTAATATTTAAATGTTTCATTGGTTGTTTAGCTGAATATGATAATTATTATCAGATTGAATCGTTATTTATTGGTTGTGCTAATATTTGTGGATGCAGGGAAACAGGTTGGAGGGATCCAACTAGATTCCTCACAAATAGGAATTTTATTTATATTCTGTGATATATCTCATTAATATCCTGTGATAAATAGATTTGGATCTTGTTATGCTGTTTTATGGTTGGATAAATATAATTTGGTATTTTTAATAATATCAGTAAATAAATTGGGATTAAAGGAAAAAGAAAGCGGATAGTTAAGTAGTTATACCCTATATACTAATTTTGTTTAAAAATTAGTTTGGAATTGAAGTTTTATATGAGATATTGGTATAAAGTTTTCATATCTAATATTTAAAATAAGTATTTTAAAATATTTAAACTCGGCAGATTTTCGGTAGAATTAAATAAATATTTGGAAATTTATTCCACGTGAGGAAAGTGATTTGAAATTTGTTTTCAAAGGATTGAAAGGTGAAAAGTGATCTGAAATTTGTTTTCGAATGGTTGAAATGTGAAATATATCTTGCAAAAATATTTTGAAAATAATAATGGGTGGGAAAAATTGTTTAAATCTTGGTGATTGTTGTAAATGATTATTGACAGTTAAATAACCGACTATCAATATTGACCTTTAATGGTATTTGAATTTCGATGCGACCAGGGATCGGATTCCAAGTGGATATCCAAAAACCACATCAAACCTTTGTGATTGTGATGGATCAAAGTGAAATTTGTTGTGATTTGTTGAAATCTGAATATAACACTTATTTTTTTTAAATAAGCGCTCGTTATTCGGATTAGCTGGGGACCTTTGTGTCATATAACCCATTTCGAATAATGATACGACGTTATGGATAGAACTTGAAGACCGATGGTGAAGACCAGGTATTTGCGAGAACGATAGGATGACCTATCGATTGTCTCTGCACTGAGTAGCTACGGTATAGAGATTCCTTAAGTGATGGAAAGTTCGATCGGGATTGTGAATGCCCGGATTGCAAGGGCTTCTTCGGAAGTGCCTTTGGTTCTATTCAAACCCGGAACAGACTTGTATGGATGTGTGTCTGACATTACACTTTGACATGTAAAGCTGGTTTCTATCAAATACATTTCTGCTTGGTGGCGGAGATTTATGCTCTTAGCTTAACGCCCTTCTCTAAGACGTACGAGCTCAGAGGTTATGTAGTTGATGATTACTAGTGATACATTCCCAATTTGGTAATGTGGCTTACGAAGTGCTGCTAATCATTTGTTGATCAAAGCATGAATTTGTGAAAAAGTATAGCTTTGTGGACGAGACCTCGTCGAGCCTCACAAACCGATAATGGTTGAAACAGGAAAGATGCGGCAAGGTTTCAGGGGTAGCTTCCCTAGGGTATGTCCATTCCTTCTGGAAAAGGGTGGTGTCAGATATGGAGCCCTGATATTTAACCTATGTGGTTACTGCAAATACTTTTCTTTGTGGTTGTTGGTGTAGAGGATCCTTGGATAAATGTCGCAAACGACCGGGGGTGGAAAATCTTAGGTTTTACTTCTCGGAAAGGGGGTAACCGGCCTTGTGTTGGCAGAGAGCCGGGTAGGTTCTCGGGACGTCCCTCCAGAGGCGTACCCATGTGGCAGTAGGAAGTCCCTTAGCCTGACCATTTGTTGGAAATCCAATAAAACAATACGCGTCCTGTACGGTTTTAGTTGTATAACCTGCCATGGAATGTGGTGGTAACCTGCTATTGAACATGGTAGCTATAGTAGGCATACAATATGGTTGTATGCTGGCTAAGATTAATATTATACTTTCGAAATGTTTTCTACACTATGCACTAATGATAATATTAAAAAAAGATTTTTGCGTATTAAGCATGTTTGACTATCATAAGGAGAAATCTCCTCCAATTCTGCGTTTACATTGTGTGTGTGGCAGAAGGTCTTATGGTAGTTTCATCTTCCAAAAAGCATAACAGATTTCTTTTCTTTTCTTTTCTTTGTGAAAAAAATTGTTTTTTGAGATCGCACACCAGTCCCACGACTGACCTGGAGTTTACTGTCCCTTTCTAAACTCTGCATGTCCATAATTTTCCACACGGGAAGCCTAGAGTCAGGTTATCGTTATTCTGGAGCGAAGTCAGAAAAGAGATGCTGTGGAGATTGGGAGCAAGTTGGATGGCGAAGCGTATCACTAGTATATGTTATATTTTTTTCCGTTATTTGTTGCTGTAACACTCTGATAATGTAATGTGATATAATGTAATAACTGATATAGTTCTTGGTTTTAAAGATATTTATTTATCTATTGTATATTGTTCCGCTGCGAAATGTGAGATTCTGTTTATTGTTTCTGTTCTTCTTCCATCTTCTTCTTCTTTAAACCCTAACGGTTCGGTTTTTCAGCATTCGACTGTGCGGCATTCAATACAGTGGACGTATTAATGTCGGCTTTTGGGCGTCGAAAAATCGGGTTGTTACAATGGTGCTGCGACCAAGCTGTCGGATATGTTGAATTTCCCGTAGAGTTGGGAAAAGATGTCCGCAGCAGAGTCTAGATTTTACCATTTGTTGTCTTGGACATTGACTCTCCATACAATGCTTCTCGGGGCCGACTAGCACTAGTTGAATTTTGAGCAGCTCTTTCCCTAAGGTGTTTAATTTTGAAGTTCCCAGCTGATACTGTGTTAGAGTTGTACATGGTAATTAGGCAACCGGATGTACCTGTTATGTAGCTGGATTGAGAGACGCTCAACGGAAGGAGAAAGGTAAGGGTGTGGATAAGTCAGTCTGCATCCAAAATTCCGAAGATTGACAACCAGCACTTGGGCCTTGGCTCGGGCATCACATTCGGTTCTATAAAGACATAGATCCAAGAGATGATGAGGAGGAGCCCAATGGGACAAAGGATGCACTGACCGAGCTAACGATTGACATCATGATTAGCTACGATGACCCATCACATGTACTAAAGATCGAATCATAGCTCAGCCCCCCGATGGTGAAAGGACTTGCTGGATTTCTCCAAGCGAATCTTCATGTGTTCGCTTGGACTCATTCTGACATGTGTGGGATCTTGCCTGTCATCACGAGCCATGCATTAAATATCAACTCGAGGCATGTCCCGGTGAAATAGAAAAGGCATGGTGTGGATCTGGCGAGATATGCTACCATTAAAGAGACGCCCTCTACTCTAAATATGTATCTAATCCCGTACTTGTTAGAAAGGCAAATGGAAAATGGTGGACACGTGTTGATTACTCGGACTTGGACAAGGCGTGCCCAAAAGATGGTTTCCTCCTTCCAAGGATCAACTAGCTGGTAGATTCGAACACTTAACACGAACTACTATCTTTCATAGATGCATATTCTGGATATAACCAAATCCTGATGCATATTTCCAATCAGTAGGACACTAGCTTCATTATCAATGTTGGGTTGTATTGCTATGGATTGAAAAATGCTTGAACAACCTATCAACACCTAGTCAATAGAATGTTTAAAGCTCACCGATTCCTTACCGATCTCTAAAGGTGGTGTGAAGTATGCCATCATTGCAGTTGATTACTTTACTAAATGGGCCGAAGCTAAACCTTTAGCCATGATCACGAAAAAATAATAATTCAACTTCGTTGTCCAGAATATCCTCTGTCATTTTAGCCTTCTACAATCCATTGTAATTGGTAATGGGACTCAATTTGACAGTGTTGAATTCAATGACTTCTGCCCTCAGCAGTTGCTCACCCTCAAGCAAATAGACAAGTTGAAGCTATAAATAAAATCATAAAGTTCATTCTAAAGAAGCATTTGGAAAAGGCTAAATACAAGTGGGTGGATCAACTCCCAAATGCATTATAGGCTAACAGAACCACCTACAAGTCCTTGATTAACCATACTCCGTTCACCCTTGCTTACGGCTTCGAAGCCGTCATTCCTATTGAATTTCGAAGTACCTTCTCATCGAGTAACCTACTACGATCTCGAAACAAATAGACATCTCCTTTTAGAATCTTTAGATTTTGTAGATGAGAAGTGCGAAGAAGCTGATTTGATGGCAGCTACACATCGACACTGAGTCACTCGATACTACAACACAAAAGTCCGACCTAGAAATTTAAAATCGGTGATATCATCTTGAAATGGGTCTTTCTTACCCCATTGCACATGAATCTTACTTGGAAAGGACTATATGTCATTGAACAGAGGCTTGAAGAAGGAACTTTCAAGCTAGTAATTATTGATGGCATCACATTTCCAAGAGTGTGGAACAACAAGCATTTACAACGCTATTTCACTTAGTTTATTCTTTTTCATTAATTTATATTCAATTTTCAAATTTTCTTTACCATTTGATTTTCTATATATGTAATAAGACATATTATGTCATTTCTTTCCATTTGGAAAATAAAATTTTAAATTTTCTTCACATCCGTGATTGCTGTAAGATTACATAGTAGTTATGATACCCATCTAACTAATATTGACATGTTTGAGTAGGTTCCCAAGGTTTGGGGCTAGCATATTATATTAGTTCACGATTGAACTAAACAAAATGAACATGGTCCAACCGTTCATTTGATGATTCTTGCTCACAAACCAATGGATGGAATACCTAATGAAGAATGGATGTGACTCGACCATCAGATAGCCAAACTAATCCTTCCATGGGACAAATATGAATCAAAAGCTATCGTGATACGACCGATAACTTGCTAAGTTAAACCACGAATTTGAGGAGAAATCAATTAATTAGGGAAAGTACATCTCGACGATTTTTTGAAATAACTCTAAGTCCCCTAAGCAAGGACTTGAGTATAAACATAAATTTGGAGCGATCTAACCACCCGCCAACTAATTATTATCCCCAAAGTGTGGATATGAGTATAAACAAATATATGAGTGCAGGTTGACACTCACTATTCCATAAAATCATCAGTAAAATTGACAAGAGGAGTATAAACTCGCCAAGGATGAAGTTCGACCATCCATTATCTAACTCCGCTAACCCGAGGCTGAGGGAATAAGTATAATCACTCAAACATTGAATCAGACAGTGTAACACTAGGGCTCGAGCCCCGTGTTTAGTATGACTCAGGGCCACGACCACATGGAGGCCTTGGGATAGAATTAATAGATTATCATCTGAACCAGCAGGCAATGAATTACAAGTACATTGAATGGAAAAGTAATAGCTCTGCTACTTAAAAAATTCACATAAGAGTTCGACAGGAGACAAAGAACTTTTAGGTGCATGCTAAACATCAAAATTGTGGTACAAGTTTATTCAAAAGCAAGGGCAATACCCGCACAATCATGGCCAACAAATAAGAAAACAGCTATACAAGTTATATAAAAACTAAGCTAAAGCAATGAATATTTCTTTTTCCCTTTTTCCCTTTTGGATTTCTTGGAAATGGCACCACCCGAACTTCATCAAGTCCTCTTCCTTATTCCTTTGCCACCCTTGGAAGGAAAACTTTTAGAGGTTTGAGAGAGCTCTTTGGGAACTAACCTGCAAGGTGGAATGACTTGTAGTGGGACGAGAGTTGAATCGTCGATGTCCATATCAACGGGTTCAACTTTGGCATGTCTCTTCAACTCCTCCTCTCTCTCTATGTGCTCTTTTAAGCTAAGCTCATCGGCATGTTCGGTGGTGCTAGTAATCACAACGTTATCTGAATAATCTGACAATGGTGGGTTCTCAGCTTTTTCATCATCAGGTGCTTCGATAATTTGAGCGTCAGGCCCTGGAATGTTGGTGGCCGTCAGAATTTCAATAGATGCCAATGGTTGCTCCATGCGGCACCGCTTCCTAGAGTCCGGCTGGGACCCAGAATACCTACAGATTCATGAAAACAAGAAGATAAACTAATGACTATTGGGCATGAGGAATAAAATCTCTCGAATAATGGAGAACAAAGCGAGATACCTATGTCCGGCTGACTTTCAATTATCGTCGGAGTGCTTCCCTCTAAAATAGGAGTCAGCACCTTTGATTGATAGCCGAGTCTTTCCGGATCGTATCTCAGATCATGTCCCAGGCCAAGAAAAACTGATGCTCTAGCCGTTTGAAGTAAAGAAAGACCTTTGGGATCGGACTACGAAGACTTAGTAATGTTTTACCCTTTCCCAGTGGGTGTCAGAATATCAAAATATCAAAGTCTTGGACTAGCAAGGTCTAAAGGTTCATCCCTACGAAGAATCTCCCACACCAGTTTACCTTTATCTAAATCTGCTTCACTGAGGGCTTTCTTCTTCATTTCAACAATGTGTTCCCAGGCCTCGACAAGCGATTCAAGATAGCCCTATGGAAGGAAACTCAGATCGCGATGAATTAAGACTTTAGCATCATATTTAACGATCAGAGGATCGAACATGTCCTTAATTTCATTTCAACCAACTTCTTTGGCGTCTTCTAACTGGGCCTCGATCTGCTCTTTGATCTCATTGCAGCCTGCTTCTCTTGCCACTTCTTTGAGGACTTCAATTTGAGTGATTTTCTCATCAAGCTTAATTTTCAGTCTCAGGCTTCGATGGCCTCTTCACAAATCTTTGCGACTCCTTCGAAGCTTTGAGCTTCCTTCCTTCTCTTTTTTAAGCAGTTCTTGAAGTTCCTCTACACGACGGGCTAGAATATTTTTCTTCTTTTGAAATGTATCTTTTTCCAAAGAAAGCACACTATATGACTGAGGGCAGCATCCAATTCCTTTTTGTGAGCCATTTTTAGATGATTAACCGCCTTGGATATTTCTTTGGCACTTTTTTTTACCGTGGTTGCTTTATCATCAACAACGAGAATTCACTGCCTTGATATTTAATTATATCTTTTTCATGGATCACCTCAAGCTTGAGGCAATCGTTTCATGTGGTCTCTCTATAGATACATCGGAGATTTTTTTTGGCCAGATGCTGGAATGCTTCATGTTGCACAAAGATGACATTGACACATGCACGGGTGGCTTTAGTGCTTCTTGGGATTGTACAAATAAAAGGAACTTAAGCCAATTGAAGAATTTTTTCTGGAAACTGACCTTAAGTTACCATGGAAGCCTAAAGAGCTATAGTAGGCAAAGCAGAACCAGAAGTGACAAGTGCACGTTTGCTCGACCTACAATCATGGGACTGTTTGGAACTAGATGAACCCGAATATTGTTCAGGCGACACAACAATTTAAGGAGCACGGAAAGAATTCCAATCACCGCTGTGTATAAGAAGATTAGATTGAGCTTCCTGATGAGACTATTGAGATTGAAACTTATGTTTGGAAGACGAAGACTCCCTCGAACGACGACTTCTCTCCCGGTCGTCATCTCTCCTCTACGCATACCCAATTCTAGACCATGACTGGATCTATACTACGTTGACGAGCTCCTCAAGCAATCTTAGTCAGGGATTGAGATATTACCCCTTTAAACCAAAGAAGAATGCATAAGTGAACATCAAACTAAAGGTAAATGAAAATCATGTAGTAAAGTGCACGTGATTGTGAGTGTCCTAGTGTCCCCTTGATGGATCCTTTGCTGTAGCCTTGCTTATAGAAGTTTTCTCCCATTTGCTAGTGGAAGGAATGCCATCACTACTCCTAGTGGGCGAATGGAGCCCCCCAATACTGATATGGGGGAGTCATAAGTCATGATATCATTAGGGATCGGGAGATTCGAGAATCCTTCCAACGAACTTTCCAAATGTGAGGAAGAAGACTCTTCATCGACTTAGGTGATTATAAACTCGGGCTCTTTAGTGTTTTTATTCTATGTAGTTTATACATGAGTTTCTTTCCTCTCCTTGTTGGAATGTAAGGTTGTGCACCTTTTGATGGTTCGACCACAGGCGTTTTCCTAGACCTATATTAAGGCCGCTAGACATGTCAGTTTTGACACCTCTAATTTCACCCTCTTTGGCTTCATCACGAGTCCCCTCGACTGGAGACACGACAGGGCTATCAGTGCCGCCTTCTTGTTCCACCACATTTCTTAGTGGTGCGGCACTTCTTAGAAGCTTAATGGCACGACCTTCTTCTAGCAGCCCAAACAGAGATAACTATTCATCAATTACAATGGATCTGATATCCCTGTCTTCAACTGGGGTGAAAAACCGCCCTCGAGAAACTATCACCTTCTAGATGTGAAAGGACACCTATAAATTTTCAAAGTATTATTTAATTCAAGATACAACTTAGATTAAAGAATTTGAGAATAAAGTGAAGACAACACTTATGTCCTTCCAACCATCGCCTCACAAAGCCAAATGGGCAAATAACAAAAAAAACATACATGTTTAAAGATGTTAAGCTTGTTCCAAGCACCAGTTAGAACTTGAAAGTTGGATAAAGGCTTGAGAAAAGTGTAAGAAAGGCTTCCAATCCATCGTTTGAAGTTGTAAATAAACCTGATGTGCTCAGGAGTTGGCGGGCAAAACAAAACATCTATAAATAATAAGAAGGTTCCATAAAGGAAAGCATAGATATTTGGATGCAGCTGAGCAGGAGCTATTTCTAAATAATTTAGCATTTCCTGGATAAAAGAATTGAAAGTTGGCACACAATAGGCCCATCACATGAATTTATTGCACGTGTATATCCCCCCAGAGATAAATGAGCCTTGTCATTTACCGAAGGAACAAGGACATCTCCAAACAAAATCTCCTGTTTAGAGCATAGTCTGTGAAGAGTGGCTTCATCAATTCTGGAGGCTTGAGAATCCATCGGCATATCGGGAAATATAGCATCTTCTATAGCGTTGGGGGTAGGACTTATATCTTCCGCCGAAAGGACAGGAACATCAGAGAAAAGATCGATCGACTGGTCGAAAAAATTTGGGTACTCAAACTGACGATCAGGGGAGAGTCTGCTGGAAATAGTTGTAGAACTTTCGGCTCCAAGATTGCTAAGTTGTGAAGGTTGTCAAGAAGGCATTGCTGCTAAAAGCTTTGAATGTCTAGAGCCCATATTAACTAAACTCAGTAGACAATTAAGACTAGAAAATTTTACCTATCCCCCATGCTAAGTGTAAGCTAGTGTGGTACTTTGTTTTGCAATGTAGAGATAAATAGTTTAAAATTGAAAGCAAAAGTAAATAATGAGATTTTGGATTCCAACCAGAGTGATCGTCATCGCTGATCATCTCAATTAGCATTTAAATTGATCGGTTGTGAAAGCTTTGGATCGACCATCGAGATGTCGAAGTGTAAAGTCCATCAGTAAAGTCTATATGTTAAGTTTTAGTTCATGTTCTAAGTTCCAGAAGTTTGGTCGTTGGATTTTGATTTCGATATTGGATGTGCAAGTATTGTTGTTCACTATTGTCATATGTTCAAGTTCGTTGGGACAGGATTGGTTCTAATTGTTTATGCGAATAAATATAGAATGGTTTTCAAGTTCAATTCAAAGCTTAGAATCAGCTAAATACCCATAGTTGATCCCTCTATCTAAAAAATCATCTAACCCTATTTAGCCGATCACTTTATGCAAAACAACCGGTCCCTATAAGGTCTACAACCGATCCCTATTACAAAGTAGAATAACTGATTCCTCTATCTAAACTATTTCTGCCAATCTCTTTCCATGATAACAATTAATCCCTCCATCCATAGCACACCACTGCTAATCCCTCTAATAAGCCGCATTTACATTCCTCCTATAGTAAATAGTTGATCCTTCTACTTAGCAATGTAACCAACTCCAATGTCTAACCAAACATAACCGATCGCTCTTAAAACTTCATATGTCGATCCCTCTACTTCAAAATTTTCACACTTAGCTCCAATATTCACTCCAAACCCTCTCCATCGCCTACATTCCAACTGATTCCTTGCCTAATTCATAGTCTCGTCTTCCCCAAACAACTTTGATCACCACCGCTCCATTGCGTCGTACTCCAACACATCCACCAATGCGAAATAACCCATCACCTCATCATAAGTTAAAGGATAAAATCAAGAAAACTCACCAAAGTTTAAAGAGTGCAAGTTGCTTGAGAGGAGATTTTCGACTTCAGTTTAGGTTGAAGATAGAGTGATGACTTGGAGCAAGAGAAGATGGTGAATCAAGGGAGGGAGGTAATGTTTGATTAGAAGGAAAGAGATGGGATTGATGAAAGGATTAAGGTTTGGCTCTAAGGAAATGGGACGAAGGTTTGGTCATAATAATAGATAAAAGATGAATAAGTGAAGAATAAGAAGAAAAGTGTTAGGCTATATATAGGAGATAGGGGTTCGGCTTGCCTTAGTTTCTTCACAAAGTCTAAAGAAAGGAGGAAAATCAGCTAAAAAATGTCGATCCCTATACGTAAAAAGAGAGAGAGAGAGAGATGAGGAAGGAGGGTTCGGCTAAAAGAATGCCACCCCTACATGCATAAAAAAAAAGAAGGGATCGGCCATGAGCCTATGTTCACGCAAACATGGTCATCAAAATTATGTAAAGTACATATATGAAATGAAATGAAATTACAATTAACTTAAAAAAAAATTATGATGACCCGTATGTATACAAACACATCTGAAAGCCAGCAACAAAAACATGTGCCTGATCGTACATGTGTATAGTCTAAAGGTTCAATTTTTGAAATCGATAGAAGTTGAATTCAAAGCTGAAGTTTTCAAGGTTGAGACCGGATCAGATAGCCAAAAGTTGCTAGCCTCGTAAAGATGAACATAGATATTAATTGATGGAATATAATTATAAATTTATGCTGTTGGAAATCGACCAAGCATCATGACGATCAAAGAGAAATAGAACACTTTGGGAAAATAATTCAACGAAAGGACATCAGCCATTCTGAAAACTTGATGGATTTCTTTCTAATGACTCTAACTTGCTTCGATTCAAAGGGCATCATGATCAGCACAAGGCATTCTTTGAGGGGCTGCAATTTTGACTCGGCTATATTCCAACCGATTGGACAAGTTAGATTTGACCGTTGTCAAGGACAGTAATTCTAGAGCAATGATTGTGGGGTCCTAAAGTCAAGTACAAATGGTAATGTGAAGCCATGGTTTAACAAAATTGAGGGACATGTAATGTAGAATGTTTGAAGTTGGAATATAGTTCAACATTAAGGAGGGATCGGCTATAACTATTCTCCAACATAGGGATCGACATACTTCAGGGAGCAAGTTCAGTTTAATGGAAAACAACCAATATTTCAAGATCCATAAGTCCACTAAATATGAAATTTTGTGAGCAAGATGTAGGGGCCCTAGCAAGCTACTCTAGGGATCGCATCTCAAAAGGACGAAATAAAAGAGATTGGCCCTTTTCCCTTAATAGGGATCGGCTAAAATTAGAAGACACTCACATTGAAGCAAAGATCGAGCAATAGCTCAAGTTTTACTAATCTAATTGGCAGGAAACTTGGAGTCAAACCATATTACAACTTATGGAAGCTACCATATGGATTGCACCCCCAAATTCTTCGAAAATAAGGATCAAAGCCGACCCTTATTCCTTAGGATTTGGGCCATGTGATCCCTCTTATAGGTCCATATGGCCTTAGAGGTCCTTTTGTCGAATTTTCAAGAAGATATTTTGCCATCTTCATCTATAAATATAGGCTTGGTCATTCATTTTCTAGACTTTTACGCTACTAATTGCTTTGTACTCTATTATAACTAAGGATTTTCGTCTGATCCCTATTGTACTCAGTTTACAAAGTGATTAATAAAGTAATCTATTCAAAGTGGACGTAGACAAACAACGCCGAACCACTAAAAATCATTATGTTCCCGTTATTGCTTTGATTTTCTACTATTTCATTATTTCCTCTATTTTCATTTTAGATTCTTCATTTATTTCTCTATAAAATCTCTATTGGGTGTTTGTACCACATTTTGATGCAAACATTAAAAGAGAAACCTCTCTTATAATAAAGCAAGAAAACTCTTCAGTTTTTGGGTTAATCAGAAGAGGTAGGAAGAAGAGTAGAAGGAAATTACTACATTATAGGAGGAAGCAAGGGTGTTCCCCTTACAAAAAGATAAGTTAGCATCTGTAGGAATGCCCATATGAAAGATGTTCAAGAAAATGATGCATTGGACGTATCTGATGAGGAAGTGGACTTACAACTGGATGGTGATGATTTGGAGTTGGACACAGGTGTTAATAGAAAAAAAATTAGAGCTGGAGCCCAACTACCATGGCAAGACCAACTGGGTGCTAATGGAACTATGCAGGAGTGTTCTCCCGAAGGATGGAGAACCTAGACATCAGTTGGCAAGCCAAGTTCATTTGTGGAGTCAAACACTCGGTGTAGCCCCTGACAGTCGACCTATAGATTACCGTGCCAGCGAGAAGTACATCGCGACATGGTCAAACGGTTGGTGGAGAAAAGCTGGGGCAAGAAAGATGAAGACTGTGGATCTGCACTAAGCCGTACCCCATTTACTAAAAATATCTTGAAAGAAGAATACCCTAGAAAGTTCACCATGATGACAATTCTGCTCTACAATAGAACTACTGATCCCAGACAACACTTACTTAAATACGAATGGCATATGGTTGGAGCTAGAGCTACAGATTTTATTCTCTATAGGCATTTCCCTATATTCTTGGAAGGAATTGCTTCTTTATTGTTTACTAGGCCTGCATCTAAGTCCATATCGACGTTTGATGAATTAGCTAAGAAGTTTCTAGAGCAGTTCAAGCTCCAGATAGCACGATCAAAGGATGTTATGTCCCTATCAAGCTTTTCTCAAGGGCCTAAGAAGTCATTGAAAGCTTTTTAAACCGATTTAATATCGCTGTCATGAAGGTTAGCAATTCGCAGGAAGATCTTGTTTTCATGGAACTTTTTTGGGGCATTCGACTAGACACAGATTTTGGTAAATGGATAAAATGTAGCAACCAATTACCATGGAGGAATTACACCGAAAGGAAAATCAGTTTCTTTTGATGGAAGACGCAAATATGGTTAAAGGCAAGCCTGTCAATGAGTAATCGAAAGAGGTGATCCAGACTAATGTTCGCAGTCAAACAGGATGGAAATAGTTCTGGAATTGCTGTAGGAAATGTAGGGAAAGCTACAGATCAAAAGAAGATGAATTATAATGCCAGTCGATGTGACGGGGATAGGAAACATCTGAGGATTCTAAGACCCAAGGACTATACGACGTTGAATGACAGTTTGGAGAAAATCTATCTTGCCACCCAGGGAACTAAGCAATATAATAAACTGTCCAGAAGGGAAGCGACCGACCAACAAAAGATATTAGGGAAGTATTGCTGCTTCCACAAAACTCATGGGCATAGCACAAATGAACGTCAGCATCTTAAGGACTTAATGAAGAATTGATAAGAAACAACATGCTCTAGCAATATGCAAAGAAACTACCAAAGCTAATCAACATGTCGAACTCCAAGGGCCGGATGCTCAAGGACAACCACCTAGACCAAGTAGAGAAGAGCTCGAGCAAATAGATGGATGACTGGCTACAAACACTATTATAAGAGGACCTAACCCGAAGTAAAAGAGTTAGGGTGAAATGGAGCTATATGCTAATTCTTTAAAGCATGTACTACAGGAGAGTTGCTACACCATCAAAGACAGAGCTCTGGCTAAGCAATAAAGAATGATTATGGATGCTATTGTGTTTAGGAATTGGGACATTGAAGGCCTATAAGCACCAACTCTCAACCAAATGGTGATAATGGTCGGGATCAAAGCGGTAGTTGTGCTTCTCGTATTGGTTGACAATGGAAGTTCGATCAACATCCTATTCCAGAAGACGTTTGACCAAATGAAGAATAGCATGAAGGATGTGACCACCTGTAGAGCGAAGATTCAGGGATTTACAAATAAACCTAAACAGCTGATTGGAATGATCAACCTACTATAGAACTTAAAGAAGTAGAATAGATGGTGGTTTTTATCTAGATCTTCATCACTGTTGAAGAGTATTCTGCTTATAATGTTTTTTGGACCAACCGAACTTTGTCGACTTTAGAATTGCTTTGGCACCATAGTGTCTCACGATGAAAATCCAACCTAAGAATGAGATAGGGGTAGTAAGAGGAGACTAAAATGCTATAAGGGAATGTTATGTTGCTGAATTACATGAAGCTAAATTTCGTGAAAATGGAAAGAATTTAGGGATGACTCTCCGCATTAAGGAATTGCAAACATAGCAATTATAGAACTGCCCTAGGGCTTGGGTACCATAGTCACTTCGATAAGGCTATGGACCCTAGTAAGAAAAGTTCAAGGGAAATGCGGGTAGACCAGTGGAGATTAAAGCGGTTATCCCTATTGACATACACGACCCAACTTAGGTCTTGAAAATAGGTTCGCAGCTTGGAATCAAGATGTGAAAGATATTGATAAACTTTTTTCATGCCAATCTAGATGTGTTCGCTTGGATGCATTTCGATATGTGCAGGATATTGCTAGAGATAGCGTGCCACGCACTTAACATCAATCCCAAGTTCACGCCAGTAAGGTAGAAGAGATGCAGCCTTGGTCCAGAGCAATCTGCTGCATTGAAGGAAGAATTTGATAAGCTGTTTGTCAACGGCTTCATCCGCGATGCAACATATCCTGAGTGGATGCCAAACCCCGTGTTGGTCCGAAAATCTAGTGGGAAGTGGCTAACAAGTATTGACTACACAGATTTGAACAAAGCCTGCCTGGAGGATAGTGTCCCATTTTCTAGGATCGACCAGCTTGTTGATGGAACCACGGAAATGAACTACTCTCATTTATGGATGCCTACTCAAGATACAATCAGATTATGAAGCATGAAATAGATTAGGAGAACACTGGCTTCATCACAGACTTGGGACTATATTGATATCGTGTAATGCAGTTCAGTCAGAAGAACATCGGAGCTACATACTAAAGACTGGTGAATACAATATTCAAAGGCTAGATTGGAAGAACGATGGAAGTGTATGTGGACGATATGCTGGTGAAGTCGTAAGTATCTAGAAACCATCTGAATGATCTCTCGTAGATGTTTGAGATGTTTCAGAAGTAAAAAATGAAATTGAACCCACTCATACATGCATTTGGAGTTGCTTATGGGAAATTTCTTTGTTTTATTATAAATACAAGGGGCATTGAGGCCAATACAAAGCATATTGATGCCTTATAAAAGCCCCGACAATGAAGAAGGAATTACAAAGCTTAAATGAAAAGACCGTAGCATTGAGTCGGTTCATCTCCAAAGTGATGGATAAGTGTATACCGTTCTTTAACGCATTAAAGAACGGTAAGAAGAACTTTGAATGGAATTGGGACTGTCAAACTGCTTTCAAAGAATTAACGCGACATATGAAGACACCACCAATTCTATCTAAACCAGTGGATGACAAGTAATTATTCATTTACCTGGTAGTATCTGCCCATGCATTAATCGAAACACTTATATATGAGGAAGATAAGGTCCAACGGTCCATCTATTACATTAGCAGGTGATTCACCGGATCTGAACGAAACTAACCGAAATTGGAAAAGCTGGCATATTTCTTATTGATAGCATTTAGAAAACTGTGCCAGTATTTCCATGCTCACCCGATCAAGGTGTTAATGGATCAACCCTTGAAATAGGTACTGTATCGACCCAAAAATTCGAGATGGTTTCAAAAGTGGAATATCAAGTTGAGCCACTACGATGTGACATATCATCCCTAAAAAGCGATTAATGGACAGGTGGTGGCTGACTTCATCCTTGAGTTAACTATTCGAGATGATGAGGAGGGGGGCATAATTGTCACAATATCCCATTAGAAATTGTTCATTGATGATGCATCAAACGAATTCTTCTCATTAGCTGGAGTTTTTCTTGAAACTCATAAAGGATGATCAATTTATAGCACACCGAAGCTGGAATTTCCTGTCACCAACAACTAGGCGAAATACAAGGTATTGATAGCAGGATTGATGATTGTGAAGGAGCTAGGAATAAAGCTTTGCATATCTATAGCAACTCCCAATAAGTTATATGCCAATTTAGAAGAGAACATCAAGCTAAAGGTGCAAAACTTGCCCTTTATTTGTTGAAAGCTTGGGAGTTTCTCAATGAAATTGAACATTATAATATCTCACATTCCCAGAGAAGAGAATATGTAGACTGGTCCTTTAGCTAAGCTAGCCAGCTCCAGAGAAGCTCAGCTGATGGGATTGCTTCTAGTAGAAGTATTCGCTGCTCCTAGCATGGATAAAATGGACTTTGATTGGGTTCTAGAAATTACAGAGGAGGAAGAGTCATGGATAATGCCAATAAAGGCCTACTTACTCAAGGGGATACTTGCTATAGACATGAATGAAAGAAGCTCCTTGGAAAGGCACCACGATTTGTAATACAGAATAAAGTGTTATACAAGAGAGGAATCTTCTCCTTTTTGCTCTGATGTGTAACCAAGGATGAAGCTAAGAAGATCCTTATGGAAATTCACAAAGGAAGTTATGTGACCACACCGGGGGCAGATATTGGAGAAGGATACTTTGCTATGGATATTTCAGCAGACAACACTAAACCGTACGATCGATGCTAGAGATTCGCAAAGATTCTGATAGCCCCATCTTTAGAACATATGCAGTCTATCCCTAATCATTTGCAATCTGGTGAATCAATATAATCGGTGTACTACCAATAGCAAAAGGAGGAGCCAAATACGCTATCATTGCAGTTGATTACTTTACCAAATGGGTTGAAGCGAAACTGCTTTCCATGATCACTACTAATAATTTTGTAACTAAAAATATTATTTGAGGGTATGAAGTACCAAAGATAATAGACAATGCGACCGAGTTTGTGAGTGCAAAATTCAAGGATTTTTACAAGCGTTATCGGATCGAGAAGAGCTTTTCGGCAGTAGCACACCCATAAGCAAATGGATAAGTGGAACTAGTGAAAAAAAATCCTCAAATAAACCATAAATAAATGGCCAACTAAAGCAAAAGGAAATCTGGTTGATGAGATCCCACCCGCGCTATGAGTTTACATGACAACGCATAAATCTATGATTAGGCACTCGCTATTCGTCTTAGCATATGGTTCAGAAGCTATGATCCCAATGGAACTGAAAGTTCCCTCTCATCACAGAAGGCACTTTAATCAAAGAAATAACAAATAGCTGGTGCTCGAGTCCCTCGACCAAATTGATGAGAAGTGGGAAGAAGCTGAACCGAGGGT
The DNA here is from genome assembly GCA_030765085.1 of Allium cepa. Classification (NCBI taxonomy): domain Eukaryota; kingdom Viridiplantae; phylum Streptophyta; class Magnoliopsida; order Asparagales; family Amaryllidaceae; genus Allium; species Allium cepa. Next base: position 969,900,109 of record CM060945.1, on the reverse strand, counting down.
CGCTATTCACTAGAAAAGAGTGGCAAGCCACTTCAACGCCAAGGTTTGCAACCATACTATTGAAGTGGGAGATCTCATACTGAAATGAATCTTCCTTGGTATATGAGCAATTGATTCAAATTGGGAAGGATCTTATGTGATTGACCAAAATCTTGGAGATAGATCATTCAAGCTGGCTATAGTAGATGAAGGTCCCATCCCGCGTGCTTAGAACAGCGACTTGTCGTGGCACTACTATACCTAGTTTTTCTTATTTATGTAAATAAGTCAACTAGGACACCCGGGGCACTGTAAATAGGCCGAACTTACCATTTCCTCTATTTGTCAATAAAATAGCATTTTGAACTAATAGAACTGTGTTCTCCTAAGAAAAACCGTTGAATCGAAGGGAAAAATCAATCCCTTCCTTTTAAGAATCGGTCTTGCTCCAACAATATCGAGAAGGCTCAAAACTGCAAGTTGATGTGAAAATCAACTAAAACCACCACATCGACGAGGAAAATCAATCCCTACCTTCTGAGAATCGAAATTACTCTAGCAACGTCAAAAAGGCCCAAAACTATCGAGTCGAAGGGGAAAATTGACTCAAACTGCTGGATCGACCAGGAAAATTGGTCTCTGATTTATGGGAATAGACATTGCGCTGGCAATGTCGAAAAGCCCTAAAACCGCCTAGTCGATGGTCAAATGGCTCCTACATCCTGAGAATAGGCATTTTCCCATCGACATCGGGAAGTTTTGAACTGCCATGTCAATAAGTAAATTGACTCAAACCTCTGAGGACTTGACATCTCCAAGAGACACTAGATAACAAAATGAATTAGCCGGAGCTCGGAGATAGGCAACGTCAGGGAAGAATCCACAGAGTTAAACCATTAGTGTATAAATTTTCGGAGATAGAGCCTAATGCACAATCTAGAACTCAACACAGGACTCGTGATAATTTGTTATGATGAAAAATGATAATGACATATTTTAATGAATTCAAATGCGGCCAAGGAATTGGTGGCATCAAAAATATAGCAAAAGCCGCTAGTTGCAGGAGGCAGGAACTACCATGCAAACTAGACTGGGGCAATCGCCCGAATTGCTCACGGTATCCAACCTTTCACTGATGCGATATTTAGACTTGTGGATAGGGGCATATCTGCCAACTTAATCGAAAGGAACTTGACTAAGCTTGAACAAGAATAGTCACAGAGTTGGTTGAAAACACAGTTCTGTTGTGCCAAACAGAGTATTTTGGCAATAAAAAACACAACTAAGGAAGAGTATACTAAAGCAATTGCATGAATATTATTTACATGCACAGATCTATGATAAATAAATATATTGCATAGAAATAGAAGTATATAATACAGGAAATTAGAGCAGAAGCAATCATGTTATGTACATAGACTAACATACATTAACAGGCACAGTACATAAAATGCAGAAAAGTACACAGAAGTGAGATTATAGAGAAAAAGATAATCTTTCATTACTAATAATATTTTTATGTACAGACAAACAGCAAGGATGTATCCGTTCAATCTCAGCCTGTTTAAAGCAAGAAACAAAAAATACAGACTTGACCATCACAACCACAAAAAAACCAAATGCTCAGCTAGCATGCACACCACCGAGTCTTCCCCTTCCTGCCACTCCGGTTGCCTTTACCTGTGTTACCCAGATAAGTCTTGAGCTTCTCTCTCCTTTTCTTTTCATTGCCAAAAGGAGCCTCACCTTTTGAGTGAGTAGATTCCCAGTTAATACAAGAGTATGGTTCTACATATTGGCCTACTGAAGTTTTAGTGGGCTTAATCTTAGGCGAACGAATCTTTAGTATGGGAACTTTTTGCTATGGACTTTTCGGTTTTAAAGATGTAAGCTTGGTGGTCTCGGGCTCTTTCTTCATAGTCTTGAGCTTTAATGCTTCAACCTCGAGTCTCTCCGCCTGGGTAACTAGGTCTATCGGGTGCAAAGCACTAGTAGTTTGATTGTTTTCTTTCTAGGATGTGGGCATGTCCTCTATCCCCTCCAGGAGCATTGATTTTCTATGTTCCAGAACCAGGCTTGGAACCGAAAGGCAAGATCAAAGAAGTACGTCTGGTAGAGATGGAAGTTGATGTAGCAAAGACAGTAGCAGTCCCTGGCCTCTGCATAGCTAGAGGTGGAGGAGGCAAATGTGGTTGACCTACAAGTTGACATATGTATTGGTAAAATTTAGTGACGGTATTTTACGGGAACCGAATCTTCTCGAAGAATGGAGAAATGACAGATCTACCTATAGCAAAACCCCGGTGTGATATGACAAATTCACCTTCTTCAATTCCAACCTCCCTATGCTACACCATAATGGGAGGAACATATAGATCGTAGATGGTACTTGTTAATGAAGCTAGAAGAACGTGAGTAGCTATGGAGCTAACTCCTGCGAATGCATGAATAATCGTTGCCAGCTCTTGGGATTTCAAAGCGGATGTTTCATCCATACCCAAAGAGCTCGGACTAGCGTGATCTTTAGCAGCATCAATAACATCGATAATATCTTTATCTAGGATAGCCCTTCTAATAAAAAGAGATCTGATATCTTCAGATCCAAGATAAGCAACTATTGGTTCTTCTTTGAAGCAATTATCTCCGGCTTGCATAGTCTGATGTTCCTCCTAAGTGCCAGTGGGTGCCTTAGGATAATCATTTCCTTACCGTCTTAGATTCTTAAAGATGACTGCATTGGTCTAGAAGTACAACATGTTAGCAGCTAGGATCTTGGATTTTTTATCTTGAACCTCTTTAAGATCGTGCTTAGAAATTGCAAGTTCAAGGCCGACTGCATCATTGTCAATGGATAGCTACTCTTTCTCTTTGACGAGTTTTTGAACCTCCTCGTGGGGTCTAGCAAGTTCAGCTGCTTGTTCCAAAATAGTCTGGTCCTTGGCTCTAATTAGTCATCATTTTGGATATGTGCCTTTACCTTCTTCTCAGCTTGTTTTTGGAACTCTAAACTCTTAGTATGAGTAGCTTTAAGCTCATTCCACATCACAATTTCGGCATGGTCATGGGCAAGATTTAACTCTTCTATTAGCTTAACCGTCTTTTCCTTTTGCTTCAAAGAAGGTCCCTCTCTCTGGTGACTTTAATCAAATCATCCTCCCGCTGCTTAATCATTCTATCGTAGTCGGCTTTCTCTATTTTGAACGATTTGATTTACATGTAATCAAATCGATTCACATCAGAGTGGCCTTCTATAAACACTTCCATTCGTACCTAGCCTCTATATCTTCTTGAATAGCTTGGAGGTGTATCAAGGTGACTTCCATTGGGACATCCTCAATATCTTAGATAAACTTCACCCTCTGGAGAAAAAGATGTGGAAATGCAGCCTGCAAATGGAATGGGCCAATCGAGAGAGCAAACATTGCAGTGGAAACTCCCTTGGAAGCAGGTGAGGCAGATGTAATCATAGCTTGGGAGGCTAGAATTTGTTAAGTTAAATAGGTATGAGCATGCATATGAGGTGGAACATCAGCAGAAATAAGCCTACAAGGCTTCAAGGAATCTCTTAGGCGCTTAAAAGGTTTGTAAGATAGCTCAATATTGACTTCGCTCTTTCTCCTCCCTCGTCCTATCCATCTCCCTAGAAGCCTTGTGAACTTTTTCATACTTGCAATCTTTCCTCCTTCGCCTCTCTTACTTAGACTCATAATGACAAGGCAGATTAGGATCATGAGTTTGGCCCCTATGTGCACTAGCTTGGCATGACAATTTCTTATAATAATCACGGCCTGTGGAACCTAAAACAAGGAAGTAAATTGTATTAATGTTGGAATTACAAATTAAGATTCAATGCAAGAATGAGTGTCCTAGATCCAAGTGAAGTGTGTGGTGTCGATGATCCCTTAAGTACTCTACCAACCATATTGGTAAGTGATTAAAGTAAGGGTCTCTCCACCTTTGCTTATAAAGCCTCCAACACAAGAGTGAAGCCAGAATCAACATCCCCCAAAATGTCGCTAGCAATGAAGTTGAAATCACTGATGTCACTACCGATGAAGATGCCGCCAAAAGGGCGGGATCAAGATGAAATTCCTACTAAAGGCAATGCAGATTGATCTCCGACCATATCTAGTTCTCCAACATGGTATTCCTGACAAAGAGAGCTTGGGAGATTAGGACTCATCTTGGGCGATTCACCGAATGATTCATCCCCTCCTCCACTAGCATGATAGTCGCTATCGCTATCACCAACATCCTCTTCTTCCTTAACCACTTCTTTTCCTTCTCTTCATAGAAATCCCTCTTCTTCTGGGATCAAATATATCCTTACATCTTCACCTCTGCCACTAGAAATGTCAGATTCGATTAGTCCTACAGGCTTTCTCAATATGGGCTCCTCTACATGTATGTGTCGGAAGGACCTGCAACTTCCCCTTGAATATTCTCGTCGGAGCTACCAATGGGGAAAAAGAATGGTATGAGACCTGAAGCCACTTTGCAATGGAGACTCAACAATAGCAGATCTGTTACGGTGAAGCAAACCACACCGCCGTAGATTGTAATTCATTAGAAGGAATGCAATGGTGCGCTGATTATGTATGACTGCCTTTAGAGCATCGAATGTTCTCTCGTGCTCATCGTTATTGCCTCAAGCCGGGATGCCTATAAGAAAACACATACCAAGTTAGAAACTTATAAATTCTGTTACTGGAGAAGAAAGGAAAAAGAGATGTACATCCATATGGCCAAAGCCAATTGAAACTATGCAGGCATTGCATGAAGAAATATTCATTCTTGAATTAAGAACATTTATTGTGGAGCTTTTCAATAACTTTGCATCCCCTCCGGGATTCGATTATCAGGTATGATTACGAATCCTGTCTTCTGTTGAATTAAAGCTCATTGAACCTTGGAGGTTGGTTAAACCGATCCGTTAAGAGAACATAAATTGAGCTCAAAAGGGAATACCCATTGGGATGAATTTGGAATGGAGCTAGTCCGAGTTCTTGTAGCACCATCATAAGGAAATGATTGAATAGTGGGACGGAACCACCTAAGCACATGTATGTGTTGCACGCTGTAAATTCCAATGGGGGCTTATGTGCAAACTTGGCCCTCGTTGTAGACGGACGTCCTCCTTAGGGATATCGTGTTGAAGACATATATTATGAAGCGGCTTGGCAGTCTTTGAAGGCGTTCGCTTTGGTGGATTGTCCAAAATCCTTAGGCCTAAGGTAGTTGACCCATTATCGGCATGACTGGAAATATTTGACCTTAGGATTTAGGAATTTTAAGATGGATTGGCCCAGTATGGATGGATAGGGAAGCATGAGCTGTATATGACCCAGCTTCAGGAGGAGTCGACGTGCCTTCACCAGACTTTAGACGCGGTGATCAGTGAGTCATTCTAAACAATAAAACTTGGCATTCAATACAGTCAGATATGTTTTATTTTAAATAATTTTTCTGTATGACCAACGCTTGGAGTCCAAGGGAAGTCGATGTGTCTTGAGCAGTTGGATTTAGAGCATTGATTGGGGCAAGCATGATGTGTTAGTCTATGCGGTGTGAGTCCAGTGTCCTATACACCATGAACTGACCATCCTGTATGGAAAACTCACTCGTTCTCGAAAAACAAGCCACGTTGTACTTTGAAATAATATTATTGGGACATACTTATCATAGATGAGTAATCTATAATGGAGCCATTTGTCCAGAGCGATGCAGAAAGATTTTATTTTCAGGATCAGTGGAAGTCTAGAAATGGGAAAAGCAATGCGATGGAATCATCTAATATGATTGATCTTAGGACAAGTTCTCGTACTAGAACCCAAGCGATGATAAAAGCTTTGTCAAATTTTGAAAAAAGATAGCTGGATCAGGAAAAATGTTTTGTCTTTGAAATTGCATGCGCTTGATCAAGGAAAAACTCATGTTCACACTGGTTAAGCTCAACCTAGATTTCAACCATCTCCTGTTGATTGCAATCGACCAAATGACCATCACCATCGCCATCAACAATCACCAACCCCAAATCGTAAAGTGTTAGGTTGATGTAAGTTTTTAGGATGCTTGAGGCCGATCCAAGTGACGACTAGAAAGGGGCGGTGATGAGCTAATGTGGCAGTGTTGGAAGGTCGACGATGGCGGTGGTAGTCAAAGGCAACAGTGATGGTGCTAGAGTAAGTCGGTGGCAAAGTAGGTCCACGGCAGGAAATAGCTTGGGTCATGGAAGGTAGAAAGACTTGACAACGAATAGATTGGCAAAGCAAAGGCAAATAAAAAATACATAGAAAATTTTCTAAGTATCCAAACTTATACGGTCAGAATGAAGGGTTTTAACTCGGTACCCAGTTAACTAGCTTGATGCTGAGTTGATTTTCTCCCTCTATATCGTCTAAAAAGCATAACAGAGAAAGGACATGCTAGCCTAAGGCATGAAGTGGTCTCCGAAGCGAAGATCACATTCCTGGTGTAGAAGAGTGGAAATTCTAACTGTGACTAAATCAAGCTGGTAAAATAAAATCTACCAAATGAAGACAAAGTCTTGAGATGGCATTAGAAAGATCAATTGGATTTACAGGACAGAAGTCCAGAACTTGTCTTGATCCAAACACACTTTGTTTTCAATGAAAGCATACTCTAGGGGTTAAGTGTTAATTGGGTTTTCTACTAAGTGGAATCCAATGGAAATTAGAACACCTAGACGAAGACGAAATGACTTCGACAATTGGAAGAACACTTAGAAGTAATAGAGAAGCAACTCGATATTTTCAGATGGTTTGGAGCAAATGGCATAACTCAGTACTAAGTTAGGTCGGTATCGACCTATAATTCCCCTTTTTTCACCTTATAAACACAATACTTCTTACACACTACTCTAACAACTCATGATCAAGTGGTTTTCTTAAAGGTTGGATGACCAATTCCAAGTTGATGAGAAGAAGATCAAGAAAGCAGGATAACTCAAGTGATAATTGGAAAATTATCAGAGTCAACCCAAAGTCGATAGAAAAGAGCTTGAAACACGTTGGCCAGAAGATAGAAGAGCGCTCAAGAAAAATAGTTTAACTTGCACCAATACCTATAAGTCAATACCAAGTTATGTTAAGTCGATATCGAGTTATAGTTTTAACTCATGTGCCTTCGATTTCTCTTGTATGACTTCGGGCTATCTTCTGGACCTTAGTACAAGTAAGCTTTCGACCCGATACCTTTATTTCCCTATAAATACAAACCATAATGCAACTAAAACAATATTTAGGATTTCATTGCTCTTCACCATCTTCCTTCTTCGTAATAGTCACTAGGGCAACTACTCTTGGCAGTTCTAGGCCTTAGAACTTGTCAATCCCTTGTACTTATGACTCTAATCTCTATAATCTGATACAAACTCTCTCGGATCCATGATCAATAAAAATATAAAGTGGACATAGGCCAAAGATTCCTTGTACTTATTTTTCTTTGATATTTATTGTTATTTGCTAGATCTATATCTCATAGGGTCCTTATAATTTATTCTTGGGTGTTGATCCATTTCAGGTGTCAATACATAGGAAATTTCCTACTCTTCTCCTTTTGTCATAACAAAGGCGCAGGAAATTACCTACATCTTTATGACATATGCCTATCTTTGAAAATAATAATGGAGGTGTTGGAAAGGCTTGACAAATTTCTTATGGCTTTCCCATGGCTTTAACTATTTCCATCAGTTTCCCACATTTTTCCTACGGCCTTATGTCGTATAAAAGGCCTAGGAAATTGAAGTCCTTTTCAACTGCTTACGAGACTTATCCATAAAGTATTTCAAACAACCTCAATTATGTAATTAAACCATCAATCAAGATTAGGATATAAAACTTTCAAGTTCTACAAATATATAAAACTCCTATTTTGAACAACACCAAACAATAACTTATTGTATGTTTTTGGATAATATGCATCAATAATGAGGCGAGAGGGAACATTTCAAACAAAAAATATTTTTGTTAATTTTGCACTAAATTTTTATTTTGTATTTTCAGGAATGAGTCATTTTCTCTAAATAATATTTAGTGTATATTTGACAAAAAAGTAAGTTTACTATTTGAAATTTATTTTATTTTATTTTCATTCTATTATTTGTTTATTAAAATATATTACAACTTAGTTTTTATTTTATTTTAATTTAAGATCAATTTAAAATTAATTATTTTTATTTTATTATTAGAGATTCATATTTTTAGGATGGATATTAGCATACGATGTAAATAAACCAAGAGATACATGAGAAAAACAATACATGTTATTTATGATAATTTTGGTTTATGATCATATTATATAAAATAAACATACAATGTCAATATTTAACATAATATATCTTTAGTGTAATTTTTGCATATGTGTGTGTGTGTATAATTCATTTACACATATATAATTTATGCTTACATATATCAAAAAATTGCTAAATAGACATTATTTTTTTTAACATTCGGGATAAATTTTATAGAAAATGTAATTTCATAAATAGTATCATAACTATATATATATATATTTAAAATTCAAATACTAAAGTTTTTCAATGTTTGTTTTCAATCAAAAATTTAATATATATATATTAAAATTTAAATTTAATCTAGTCAATAATATATAGATACATACATACACACACACGGACAAGAATAAGCGACATTTTATTTTTGCTATGTCTCAAATCCCCTTGGATTTCAACCACATATTTTGATTTAAGTTATTATACTTTCTCTCTATTGTCACTTTATTCTAGTATTTAATTCAGAACATGTAATTGAAATAAAGGAGAATTTGTGGTGTAGCGAATATGAGGTGTAATCGATCATTTCTCTACACACGCACACACGCGCACACAAATATCTATATGAAAAGGATGCACAGCATTATGCCATGCAACCATTGAAAGAGAGTGTTGATTAAGAATCTTAAGGCTAATTTAATAATAGAGGGGGATGAATAGTGTTTAATGGATTCTAAGACTTATATGGACTAATTTAAAAATTATGACACAAACAATTGCAGAACTCAATCACAAAACAATCACAGAATCAAACACAGATGCAGAAAGTAAATAAAAAGCAGTAAAAGGAAAGAACACACCGGATTTTATGCTGGTTCGGAGTTATCCTACATCCAGTCCTGTACCAAGGCAAACCACCTCATATAGATTTTTATTATAGCGGTGTCGAGATTACAATCGTCAATTTCTAAAGGCCTTGATGTACCCTCCTGTCTTACGAGTCCAGGGCAAACTCTCTTGATTTACGGGATACAAGATCACCCAATTAATTTCAAGGCACAACCACACCTTATGGAGAGACTCGATAAATTTTTGATTACAAATTGATCCTATAACACCGAATAGCACTTTGATCTTTGAGAGAGGGCAGAGAATCAAACAAGAATGAGATTCTAATTTGACTTGCTTGAGAATTTCGGCACGATCTTAAAAATATGAAAATGTTAGAATATGGATTTATGGAGAAGAAAGAGTGAAGAAAATAAGAAAATGGTTAGTTAAAAAATTCGTTTGTGAAGGCTATTTATAGAGCACCAACGGTTATAACCATTAGTGAAGAGATTTAAACAAATAGACGCTTCTTTTGAAAATTGAAACTTTTGAGTTCAACGGCCACCATGTCGACATGGGGTATCCCATGATGTCAACATCCCTACGCTAAAAACAATGTAAAATTTGTTTTGAAAATGGTATTGAAAGGAAAACAAGATTAAATGATTCTAGAGAAAAAATGAAGTTTAAAATAAGAGTTTATTTAAAAACAAAATCAAAGAATATTTTTAGGCTAAAACATTTTGAAAATCAATTTTGAAAATCAATTTGAAAAACCATTTTGAAGTAGTTTTGCAAACTTCTTCCTGCAGAATATCTCATCACATCAGAACTTGTACAAAACTAGGATGTTCGTTGGTTTGTAGCCACTTGTCGTAGGTTTGTAAGCTACTTGTCGTGGGTTTGTAAGCCACTAAGAAGGTAGAAATGGGTTCCATCCCAAATGAAACCCGGAATGAAGATTTCCATGCTATAATGAGGTTTTAATAGAAAACTAGACACTTATGTTGAAAACTTGATCTTAATGCTCATGAATGTTCAAACTTGATTTCTTCATTCTTGATCTTTATACTATACAGCCTTCAATAATCAGTACATGCCTTATATATATCCTGCATAATAACATTCATATATATATAGACAATAGTGTTAGTATATAGTTATAATAAAATAAGTTGCAAATATTGTTGTCAACAAAACCACTATTTTCAGTTTCTAAAAATCTCCCCCTTTTTGATAATGACAACCTTAATATATACTTACCACTTCGGTCGTACCATAACTCCCCCTTACACCAATAACTCCCCCTTACTCCAAGCCTACTATTTTATATATAACTTCTCCCCCTCTGTCATCAACAAAAAAATGACCTATAAACCTTGAACTTAACAGAAAATGAGATAAACAAACATATGGCATAAGAATAATAACTATGTATGAGTGAAATATAGCATCACAAGTTCAATGGAATTCAAGATTTTGTACACCAAAGATTGTTATTAAAAGAACATTAACACTTATATACAAATTAACAAACTAATATACAATCAAGAAAAAGAAAAAATGCTTAATGAGGACCTTAACTATTGGTGATTTATGGACCGAACAATTTGGATAGTGGATACAAAAGTTTCCACGTTGTTCGACCAAGTTCCCATTAGCATCAAAAAGGACCTCTCCAACGCATATCACGCCATCGTCTTTGTCCACATGAACATCCGGATTCGGCAGAGGATGTTCTTCTTCTTGGTTCTCTTATGGTTCTTCTAGAGGCTCTTCTTCTTCAAAATCCATGGCTTGTGATTATTCTTTGATGAAAAAGGGATTGGCATGGTTATCTATAAGGAAGTTTTGTAAATTCCTAAGAATTCTGCCTTGCCTATCTTGTTCTCTAGCCATTCGTAGTTGACTTACTTGAATTTCCATCACCGTTTGAAGCAAATCTTTCATCTTCTCTTGTAATTTAATGACTTGAACGTGTGTGAAACATTGAAAAGGATCAGAATGAGGAGAAGTGGGTGAAGAAGGTTTTTATTAGAAGAGGAAGCCATTAATTTACCATTTTAGAAGTTTATTAAAGAGAATAGAACAGAGAAAAGGAGTAAAAGTCGAAATATAAATATACAACTTAATTACTAATTTTAGAGGGAAATTTGAATTTGAAAATTTCAGCATGTATGTCGACATAGGGGGATGGGTCATGTCGATATACCCAGTTCAACTTTTTGAGAAATTTTTATTTATATTAATTATTAACTGTACCTGTATTATTTATAATTTATACTTCAGTTAATGAACATATACCTAATTTTCTTCTAAATTTAGTAAATTTTTGTTCATTTAATGGTTTGGTTAATATACCAGCAATTTGTTTTTCAGTATTAATATATTCGAGAGTTATGACTTCTTTACTAATATTATCTCTTAGAAAGTGATGTCTAATATCAATATGTTTTGTTCTAGCATGACGAGTTGGATTCTTAGATAGGTTTATTGCACTAGTAGTATCATAATAAATTGGTGATTTAGTCATAGTTAATCCAAAATCTTTTACAGTTTGTTGCATATATATAACTTGAGAACAAGCCAAAGCAGTAGATATATATTCTGCTTCAGTTGTTGACAAGGATACAGTATTTTGCGTCTTACTAAACCAAAAAACCAGAGAATGTCATAGAAAGTGATAAGTTCCACTTGTACTTTTTCGGTCTAATTTACAACCGACGTAATCAGCATCACAATATGAAATTAAATCAAATACATCGTTTTTAAGGTAAAATAAACCATAATCTAAAGTATGTTTTACATATCTTAAAATTCTTTTAACAGCTTTTAAGTGAGCTTCTTTAGGTTAGGATTGGTATCTTGCACAGAGATAGACACTATGCATGATGTCAGGACGACTTGCTATTATATAAAGCAGCGAACCAATCATTCCTCTATATAATTTTTGATCAACATCTTTTGGTTTATCTTCTTTACTTAAAGCTACATTAGTTGTCATTGGAGTTAGTTTCCCACCAGAAGTGGTCAATCCAAATGTATTAATTAAATCTTTAGCATATTTTTCTTGACTAATGAAAATTCCCTTATCTAATTATTTGATTTAAGTCCAAAGAAGAAACTTAATTCCCCCATATGACTCATTTCAAATTCTTTAGTCGCTATATCTGAAAATTCTTTGTTCATTATGTTATTAGTTGATCCAAATATTATATCATCTACATATATTTGTACTAATTGGATATGATTTTTATTTCTTTTAATAAAAAGAGATGTATCTATTTTACTGATTTCAAAACAAGATTGTAGTAAATAAGATCTTAGTCTTTCGTACTAGGCTCTAAGAGCTTGTTTCAGATCATATAAAGTTTTCTTTAATTTATATATATGATTTGGAAATTTATTATCTTCAAAAAGTGGAGGTTGTTCAACATAAACATATTCTTTTACAAAACCATTTAGAAAAGCACTTTTAACATCAATTGATATAACTTGAAATTATTGTAATTTGCTAAAGCAAGTAGAATGCTGATAGCTTCTAATCTTGCTACGGGTGCAAAGGTTTCGTCATTCCTTCTTATTAACAATAACCTTTCGCGACTAACGAGCTTTATTTCTCACGAACTCACCAAGTTCATTCATTTTATTTTTATAAACCCATTTTGTTCCAATTATACTTTTATCCTCAAGTCTAGGAACAAGTTCCCAAACAACATTTCTGGTGAACTGATTCAATTCTTCTTGCATAGCAAGAATCCATGAATCATCAGATGATGCTTCACTTGGATTTTTAGGTTCAGTAATTGATATAAAAGCTACATTGCACATACTACTTAGTTGATTTTCTGTTTTAACTATAGATTCAATATTTCCTAGTATATTTTCTACAAGATGACTTTTAATAGCCTAATTCTTTTATTAGGTTGAATGACTTCACAATTAGTTTCATTAGGTTCATTATTTAAAGTTACAAAATCTTCTTCATCTTCTATTGTAAGTATCTTTAAAATTTTCATCAAAAGATACATGCATTGTTTCTTCAATAGTGTTAGTTCTTAAATTATAAACTCTAAGAGCTTTACTTCTATTAGAATATCCAATAAAGATACCTTTGTCGGATTTAGGTTCAAATTTATCTAAATTATCTTTTGTATTAAGAATAAAACACTTACTACTAAAAACTTTGAAATAATCTACTATGGGTTTCTTATTGTAAAGTAATTCGTATGGCGTTTTATTAGTTAATGGTCTAATTAAAATCCTATTTATTATATAACATGCTATACCGACTGCTTCAGCCTAAAAGTTTTTAGGTAAGTTACTATCAGAAAGCATTGTTCTAGCACATTCTTGAATCGTTCTATTCTTACGTTCCACCACTCCGTTTTGTTGTGATGTTCTTGGAAATGAGAAATTATGAGTAATTCCTTTTTGATTATAGAAATTCTCAAAATTTTCATTTTCAAATTCTCCACCGTGATCACTATGAATAGTTTTTATTTTTAAAGAAAGTTGATTTGGAATTCTTTTAGCAAAATTTTAAAATAATTCAAAAGCATCACTTTTAAGTTGAAGAAAAATTGTCCAAGTATATCTAGAATAATCATCTACAATTATAAAAGAATATTTATTGTGATTAATTGATTGAACTTGAGATGGACCAAATAAATCTAAATGAAGTAATTCTAGAGGTATAGAAGTAGAAATCATATCTTTTAATTTAAATGAACTTTTCTTAAGTTTTCTTAATTGGCAAGCATCACATATACTATCTACTTTAAAATTTAACTTGGGAAGACCTCTAACTACGTCAAGTTTTGATAACCTAGATAATAGTTTGAAATTTAAATAACCAACTCTTTTATGCCAAATCCAAGGGTCACTTGTAATAGCCAAAAGACATAAGCTATCATTTGAAACTTTCATACTAAGGATGGAAATGTTTTTCTTCCTAATTCCTTCAAAGATAATATTTGACTTATTATCTTCGATGTGACACTTATCTTTTCCAAATTTAATTATAAATCCTTTATCACATAGCTGACTTATACTAAGCAGATTATGTTTTAAATTCCTAACTAGCAAAATATTAGAAATAAGAGGAGTTTTAGAATTACCGACATTGCTGATGCCGATAACATATCCTTTTGAGTTATCTTCAAAGTTGACCAATCCACCATCTTGATATATAATGTCATTGAGTATCTCGGGATTTCCAATCACATTCCTCGTCAGCCACTATCAAGCATCCATTTATCTTTCTCAATTTGCACAGTTTGTCCTTTGGTTGTTAATTCTTCAAAAGCCATGTAGCATGTATGTTCCTGCATAACAAACCAATTCGGTAGATAATTTGATTTTTCATAAAAACTATATGCAGACTCGTGATACTTTGATGAAATGCATAAATTCAAACTAGTATTAACAAAATTTCCTAAAAATGGCATTTTTAACTTTTCAAGTTTTAGATTATGAAAACCATGAAAACCTTGCTCTGATACCAATTAAAAGGAGTGCGGATTAAGAATCTTAAGGCTAATTTAACACTAAAGGGGGATGAGTAGTGTTTAATGGATTCTAAGACTTATATGGACTAACTAAAAATTATGACACAAACAAATGCAGAACTTAATCACAGAACAATCACATAATCAAACATAGATGCAGAAAGTAAATAAAAAGCAGTAAATGGAAAGAACACACCGGATTTTATACTGGTTTTGGAGTTACCCCACATCCAGTCATGTACCAAGGAAAACCATCTCATACAGATTTTTATTATACCAATGTCGAGATTACAATCCTTAATTCCTAAAGACCTTGATGTACCCTCCTGTCTTATGAGTCTGGGGCAAACTCCCTTCATTTACGGGACACAAGAGCACCCAATTGATTTCCAGGCACAACCACACCTTATAGAGAGACTCGATAAACTTTTGATTACAAATTGATCCTATAACTCTGAATAGCACTTTGATCTTCGAGAGAGTGTAGAGAATCAAACAAGAATAAGATTTTAATTTGATTCACTTGAGAATTCGATAGAATTTCGGCACGATCTTGAAAATATGAAAATTTTAGAATATGGATTCGTGGAGAAGAAAGAGTGAAGAAAATAAAAAATAGTTAGTTAAAAAATTCTTTTGTGAAGGTTACTTATAGAGCACCAACGGTCATAATCATTCGTGAAGAGATTTAAACGAATAGACACTTCTTTTGAAAATTGAAACTTTTGAGTTCAACGGCCACCATGTCGACATGAGGTATCCCATGATGTCGACATCCCTATGTTAAAAATAATGTAAAATTTGTTTTGAAAATGATATTGAAAGGAAAAACAAGATGAAATGATTCTAGGGTAAAAATGAATTTTAAAACAAGAGTTTATTTGAAAACAAAAACAAAGAATATTTTAAGGCTAAAATATTTTGAAAAACAATTTTGAAAATCAATTTGAAAAACCATTTTGAAGTAGTTTTACAAGCTTCTTCCTGCAGAATATCGCATTACATCAGGACTCGAGAACTTGTACATAATCACGATGTTCGTGGGTTTGTAAGCCACTTGTCGTAGGTTTGTAAGCTACTTGTTGTGGGTTTGTAAGCCACTAAGAAGGTAGAAATGAGTTCCATCTCAAATGAAATTCGGAATGAAGATTTCCATGCTATTATGAAGTTTTAACAGAAAACTAGAAACTTATCTTGAAAACTTGATCTTGATACTCATGAGTCTTCAAACTTGATTTCTTCATTCTTGATTTTTATATTGTACAGTCTTCAATAATCAGTACCTGCCTTATAAATGTGTGTAAGAATTGCATAATAGCATTCATATATATCTAGACAATAGCATTAGTATATAAGTTATAATAAAATAAGTTACAAAGGTTGTTGTCATCGAAACCACTGTTTCCAGTTCCTAACAACCATATCATAGCATAGTAGGAAAAATCATTCATGACTAGGAAGCCTAGTCGGCAGCCAAAAAGATACATCATGGCATGTTTAAGACCTAACTATCCATACATCTATCAACATAGCAAACATTATAGTCTACATAAATAGCCAGCCATCAAAATATGTTTCCCTACACTACCCAACTAGAATCTTGCAGCATTATTGCTCCTAACTAAATCCTTCTAAAACTGCTAAACAACCGAAGAGAGCCTACGCTAAAGCTGCGCACCATTTTTACCTGTCCATTTGTCATCCATTTTAATAAAATATTTAGCAATAGAAAAGTAGATTTTCCTTTGCTTCTTGAAGCATATTTCATTTCTCTCCTTGCAAATGGCCTAGGTGAGGGCCAGGACTAGACAGTCTAATATGGAGAGGAAATATCTTTGCCCATTTGAAACCTAGTGCTACACCAATTTAGTACCAAAAGTGTTAATGTTTATCGAAAAATTTGAAAAATATAAAATGCAAACTCTATAAGAGAAGTCACATTATTGGAAGATATAATTAGAGCAATCAAAGTCATGATCATAGAGGAAGTACTTTTGAGCAGAGCCAAGATGTTTCTTGGCTAATGATATGTCATGTTTAGCTTATTAAGAATTACCAGCCATATATAAATATTAAATTTTGGTGAGACCTTCATATTACAAAGTGAATTATAATATTGAGTGCTATACTTGAGAAGTTATAGATTTGATATAGCAACCTAACAGTGAAAATCCCCTATTGAGCTCCCTAAGGAGAAGAATCGTCATCGAAGTTAAAATGGACATGAGAGATCACCTTAATAGGGAGATAAGATCCTTAAGGTTATTTCCTATAATGGTGCCGTTGATTGAGATTGAACAATAACCGTTAGAGAAATCTTCCCCGAATATTAGGGTTTTGTATGAATTCAGATTGAAGAGTATAGGTTAGGTCGATCCAAAGGAGGCATTGTTAAGCCCAGGGTCTATTTAGAAAGCTCCTTTTTTATATGCTCCAATAAAGATTAATGTTTCAATGTGTAGCTCAATGCAGTAAGAGAGATTGTTCTTCCAAAGTTCTAAGTTGGAAAGGATAGAGTGAATATGTGACTAGACAGAGAGAAATTCCTACTGTAGTAACATCTGTTTATCTAGGTTGACCATGGCTTGTTGTTGTACTGATCGGGCCCTATCCCACTTGCCTAAAAGAGCCATATAGAACTGATAGATGCCGATAACACCTAATCCCTCATGGCTATTTGGTCTGCAAATATTATCCCAAGCAACTAGGTAGTTCGCTGGTGAAACCTAATCACTTTGATTTATATAAGGCTCATCTAAGCTTGCCAATCTTTTTATGACCTGGGAAGGGACCATGAAGAAAGACATCTAGAAGGTAGGCAAAGAGAAAAGGATAAAGCTAATGAGAATTAGTCTACCTGTCTTGGATAGAGATGAACCCTTCTAACTAGCAAACCTCCAATGAATTTTGTATATGATGTAGACCTAATCATCATGATGGATCTTGGAGGGTTAGATGATGAGGCCTGGGAAATTCACTAGGGAGGACCAAAGGGCACATTTAAGGGAAGAGGCTATTTGACATTTAAGGTCTTAATTTATCCTATTCTTGATGATCGAACTTTTTGAGAAATTGATCTTAAGATCAAACGTCATCATAAAGCAACATAACAAAACTGTCAATGAAGCAATGATGGAATAATGTGGAAGGGTGAGCAGGATGTCATTGGCATTCTTAAAAGAGATGAGACCAAGTATAATTATGTCAGTACAGAAAAAAGAGAAGGCAAGAAGAGTAGGCTTTGGCAATCATGGTCGCAAAAGTATCGGTAGTAAATTGAAATATACGAGGTGATATGAGATCCCCTTACTTGAGGCCTCTTATAGAGGCAAATATGGCTCTACATCAGTTGTTTATACATATCGGTGGACCAGTAGAGTTAGGATTTACGTTACAAGTCATGAAGTTTTGTGGAAGGCCCTATGGTTTAGTACGTTAGGGATGAAATTCCAAATAATTTAGTCAAGCGCTTTGAAGAAATCAAGCTTAATATCGGCATAATTGATTTTAGATCTATAGCGGTAGTTGATAACTTCTAGAACCACCAAAGCATTGTTGAGAGGAGATTTGCCACTGATGAACGTAGATTGTCACTAATTTTTGAAGGAATTAATATAGGGAATATATGTTAGCAAGAACTTTGGTAATCAATTTAAGACTGTATTTTCAAGGCTAGTCATCCTGAAATCATAAGTGGAGACGGCAACATCCCATTTAGGTATTAGAATGATTGTTGTAGTTTAATCGGTATATCAGATATGGATTTGAATGGAACTTAAAAAAGACACTATAGATGCTAGATTTCAAGAAATCCCAATAATACTTGAAGAAAGCTGAAGGAAAGTCGTCTGGACCAAGTACCCGGTCATCAACCATCTCACAAAGAGCATTCCAAAACCCATCTATCCCAAACTCCAAGTCATGCGGTCCTCTATAAGGAAAAGATGATCCCAGTCTTTCATTTCCATAGTCGAGATGCTGGTCGAGAATTCTTTGTAATGTCTTGTAAATATTTCCAAGATCTTAGATTGATCATAGACCTCCCCAACCTCACAAAGGAGACATTTGATGGAGTTAGACTTTGCCTAATGTTGGCTATTAATTGTTATCCAACCTTTTGACCAGGTAGTATTTGGGCGAACTTAGCAAAGTCGAACTTGAAAGTTATCAAGGAAGGAAGCCCAGAGAGAAAGCCACCGAGCTTGGGAACCAAGTACAACCAAGGTCCTAAACCTAGAACAAAGCAACCACGAAAGTCAAGCAAACTAGATCCATCAAAGTGAGGGATCGGTATCAAACCATAGAACTTCATACAAATCATATCCAATCTCTTATACTCCCGAGCTCTTATAGCAGCAACTTATTTCGAGCCTTTGTGGATCAGTCGCATGTACTTTGCATTCGAACATCTCGAGCACCTAAAGTCAAGAACTCTATTCCACCATCGACCCGTCTTACTCACCCAGAAACGAGCTTTTTGCAGTGCAATCGAGGTTGAAAAGATGAAGCTAGGAACAAGTCGCATCTAAACAAGGCAACCAAAGTAATCCATAAAATGATCTTATGGGTTGGTACCGATCCATCACATTTACCGACCTAGCCATGTTTTCTCGAGCTCAACTGCCACTGGGATGTAGGGAATATGGTGGAAATGATGGAGGAGAAAATTTCACCAAACTGTAGCTATAAATAAGAGGCTAGCGGGTCATTTCAGAGGATCTTTTTGCTTGTTTAAAAATTTCTTGCAATTCTCTTGTAATTCCGAGGATCCATACTGATCTATAAGAATAGAAGTTGTAAATAACCATATAATCAACAGAAAAGCTAAGTGGACGTAGGCATCAGTTGGTCGAAGCATTATAAACTCCATATGCATTTTTTTACTTCATTTTCATCTATATTTCTTCACTTTATTCTCTAATCTAATTTCATGGGTGTTTGTACAACATTTTGTATAAATATTTTGGTTCTTTCATTGGGAACATATTCTTAGGATGTTTGGATCCGTTATCCGCTATTGCGTTTCCTAAATCTAGGAGATAAATCCAGTTTTCTTTATTTTTGATATTTTGAACTACTCGGATTTTTTGAAATATACACAAGTTACTTTTAACTATATCCCACAATGAGACCATTCTACTGCTTCTAGATTAATAGACAATTCTGGGAACGTTGACATTTGAAACTAGGAGGAAGTTACATAACCAGGCGCTGCCGAGGCCTAGAACCTAACTGATGTGATAATTAGAGTTGAGATGGACCGAATAACGAAAAAACTCAAGACTATGACTGATGACAATGTGTTTTAGATTAGGGATGCTAATGGAGTTAAAACTGCAACATTGGATTCTTTGGTGATATTCGCCATGATTAGGATGGTGATTGTAAGAAAGGTGATGGTTGACTGTAGGAGTTCAGTTAATATTCTGTTTAAAAATATCTATGATCAGATGATGTTGGAAAGTAAGGATCTGAAACCGTGTAGATATTGTATCCAAGGATTTAAAGGCATGGCAATGGTGCCTATTGGACGTATAGACTTACCGGTGATATTAGGAGAGAGTAACTGCATGAGAGTATGGGTCATGACCTTTATTGTAATGGATATTTTTTTTTTGCCTATAAAGATATTCTGGGCCGACCGGCTCTACCCAATTTTCGAGCAACCATTTCCCTATGATGCTTGATGATGAAATTCCCGATAAAGAATGGAGTGGGAGTTGTGCAAGGAGACCAAAGGCTTGGATGTAAAGGTTACATCGTAGAGCTGAAAGTGGCAAGGTGATATAAGAAAGGAAACAATGTGGAGAAGACTCCCTGCATCAAGTCTTTTCATGCATAGCAACCACTGCCTGAGCCTTGGCTTAGGAAGCATAGTCGGTTCCATATGGATATGGATCCGAGAAAATTGCCTGAGCATGCAAGGGTGGCTCCTGCAGAATTGATGGTTAATATACCAATTATTCAAGGCGATCCTCAAGGATCCCGAAGATTGGATCTTAACTCGGTACAAGGATGATGAAAGAATTGACTGGTTTTCTCCAGGCAAACATAGGTGTGTTCGCCTGGACGCACTCCGACGTGTATGGAATATCACAAGAGATAGCGTGTCATGCATAATGTGAATCCTAAATGTGTTCCTATGAAAAGAAATGCCGCAACTGGATCCAGAGGGATCCACTGCATTGAAAGAAGAGGTGAATAAGCGAGGAACAATGGCTTCATCCAAGATACTCTGTATTCGGAGTGGATATCCAATTCGGTATTGGTGAAGAAGTCCAAAAGGAAGTGAAGAACATGCGTTTACTATTCCGATTTAAGTAAAGCATCTTCGAAAGTCAGCTTCCCACTACCAAAAATCGATCAACTAGTAGATTCAACTGGTGGACATGAATTGCTATCATTCGTGGATGCCTACTTCGACTATAACCAAATTCTAATGCATGTCTCGGATGAAAAACACACCAGCTTTGTAACTGATCTGGGAGAATATTGTTATCTTGTCATGCCTTTCAGTTAAAAAAATGCCAGAGCAATTTACTTGAGGCTAATGAATTCAATGTATAAGAAACAATGGCGTTCAATAGATGTCTACATGGACGATATGCTTGTAAAGTCATGATGATCGATGATCCATGTTGATGATTTGGTAGAGATGTTCATCATGCTCCACAAGTATGGTATGAAACTTAATTCGCTAAATATTCATTTGGGGTTGCATCTAGAAAATTCTTAGTTTCATATTGAACTTGAGAGAAATATAAGCCAATCTAGAGAAGATTCAGGCATTGAGGGACATAGAAGCCTCAAATTCCATCAGGGAAGTTCAGAGTTTGAATGGGATGGTCGATGCATTGAGTTGCTTCATGTCCAGAGCTACCAACAAGTGTATCCCTTTCTTTGATGTCATTAAGAAAGGGAAGAGGAATTTTTCCTAGACATAGAAATGTGTAGACGCTTCCCAAGATCTGGTAGATCACTTGGAAAGGTCTCTCATCTTATCTAAATTGTTGGAAGACGAGGACAATTTTGTTTATCTGGAAGGGTCGAGATGTAGCTAACTACCCCAGAAGGTGTGACAACTGCCAGAGATTCACAAAAATTCCTAGAGCCCGGCCAATAGAGACTATGCAGATGGTCGGTTCCTGGCTGTTTGCTATATGGCGTATTTATATCGTTGGCGTGCTGTCAATATCTAAAGGTAGCACAAAGTACATCATCATTACTATTGATTATTTTACGAAGTGGGCGGAAGCGGAATTTCTAGGCACAATTACAACTAAGAAATTGATCAATTTTGTAATCAGAAATATCATCTATTGCTTTAGGGTTCCATAAAAAAATCATCTTTGACAATGAAGCCCTATTCGACGGCGCTGATTTCAAAGATTTTTACAACGAGCATCGCATTAAGAAGAGATTTGCAACAGTAGTATACCCACAAGTGAATAGACATGTAAAGATTATAAACAAGATAATCAAGTTCATTATGAAAAGGCGACTGGAGAATGCCAAATGCCAAGTGGGTCGATGAATTACCATTAGCACTTTGGGATTACAGAACAAGCCACAAGTCCATGAATGGCCACTCTCCATTTGCTTTAGCCTACGGTTTGAAGATAATGATTCCAGTTGAGCTCAATGTACCTTCTCATAGAGTAACTCATTTCAACTCTAGAATGAAGAAAGAACTTCTGCTAAAGTCTCTCGACATGATTGATAAAAAACGTGAATAAGCTGACCTTAAAGCAGCTGCACATCAAAAATGGGTCGCTTGATACTACAAAACCAAGGTCAGGAGATGGACCTTTGAGATTGGTGACCTTGTTCTCAAACAAATCTTCCTAGGCCCCAAGAATATGGGCCCGAGCAAGGAAGGTATGTAAGCAATCAAGCATAAGCGTGGAGACGGAACATTCAAACTAGTAACCGTAGACAGGATTTCACTTCCCCGAATATGAATAGTGAACACTTGCAATGCTATTCCACTTGAAATATGACTTTGTGAATAATTAATCATTGCCATAACAAGACAATATTTGTCATTTCCTCTGTATATTAAATGAAATGACTTCACGAATCTTTGACTCTGACTTTGTCTAACTACAAAATTATAAACGATGAAAAATATAAACGAATCTACATGTGCATAATGTAGATATGTAGGTATGTAGAGTTAGGTTCCAACTGAACTCCTATGGTTCATGATTGGACCCTTGAAGTAAAAAATCTTTGGCATCTGAAGGTCGATGCCTGGAAACTCCCCCAACCTATGACTGAGGGGCAAGAGTACTTACATTCAAGGGAAGAATAAGGCAGTTTGCCTCCATAACTCATGCATAGAGTTTGGCAGAGCATCCACACCTTGCCTAAAGAATGGCAATATGAAAAATTAGTGCTTGGAGATAGGAGAGATCCCGTACAAACTTCGATCGATGCCCAGAGTTAGGCACGATCGAAAGTGAATACCTGAATAGGGGTATAAACCATCATCCCAGGTAGTAAACTCTAACCAATGTCCAGAGTTTAGCATGGTCAAAATATGCATTCAGGAGAAGGATGCTTAGATTGCTATCTAAGGTGAAACATTTCGATCGACGTCCTGATTTAGGTGCAATCGTACTTGAAACTTCCTCAAAGAGGATGCCCTAACCACCTTCCCAAGCAATTGAAGTTCGACCAGGTTCTAGAATCAGATACGGTCGCATGCGGGCACCTAGAGATAAGCGCCCCAGTGATCGCTTTTCACTTACCAAAAGGACAAGATGACAATTCTCATATCCAGTTAGATTAAACTAGGCTATAAAAAACAAGTTAAACTAATAACTAAGTCTAGTAATGATGATGAGAAATGGTTCGCAAACGCAGGAGCATGATAATAAGCGCATGCCTCATAACTTAAAAAAATTAACACAAGAGTCGAACAGAACAAAAGGTCTTTATTATTTGCATCGAAATAAAGCTTGAAAAAGGATAAAAGATTTTTTTAAACAAAAGTAGAAAGCACAAGGTGGGGGCAGAATCCACATAAAGTTAGCTCAAAACAAAAAACAAGTTTCAACTTCCATACATAAAAGAAGGCAAATGTTCATTTCTTATGCTTTTGCTTCTTCAGCTTCTTCCCATTTCTAGAGGATGGCCAATTGGTGACATCGGTCTTCTTTCTTCCTCTCCCACACTTCCTTTGCCATTTGAAGGTATGTTATGTTATGAAGCGATAGGCACATTTGAGTAGTTCCGAGCATAGGTAGAGAGACCAAAGCAAAAATGGTCTCACCAAGTAAGGCAATAGATGATGGAGGAGGGAAGAAGTCAATTGGCTCTTTCTTGATCCCTACGGCTAGCGGTCTTAGGCTTGAAGCAAATCTTGAATGTTGGTCCCTAGCAAAAGGTCAGAAGTCCTAGTAATAACGACATCATCCTCAACTTGGGCTCTAGGGAGGTCACGGGTCATCTCTTCTTCCAAGGCAGGAATTATTTTGCACTCCCGGTCCTGGAGTATCACCAATTAGAGTGCTTGGGATTTTTCCTAGAAATAGTTACAACCGTAGTCTCAGTCGTTGTTGGTTGTTGACCCAGATGGGAACCTTCCTTTGGGGGGCTAGTGATCACGGCAGACCTAAAATTGGAGAAAGATGAAAAGAGTGATTAGCGACATCGACTGGTATCATGTGAGGTCTCTCAAATATGGGTGAGGTCAATGAGATGCCTCCGTCGAACTGAAGCTTTGCATGAGCATGAGTGCAATCTGAATTCCCATCCATAATAGGAGATAACATGCTTGTCTTTGGCATTTATAGTGCATCTAGGTTGTATAAAGGATTCGACGAAGAAATGGAAACGATTGGGAGTCCAGATCTGAGAACCATAGTGGGATCCTGAGGAGTAGTTCTAGAGCCCTCAACTTGGTCTTTCTAGACAGTGGAAGCCAATTCCGGATGCAAAATAAGCTCATCCGCTCTAAGCTCCTTGATCTCGTTTGGCTTTAGAATCTCGCGCTCTAACTCCACAAGATTCACCTCACCTCCTTTTAGAGTCCCTTATTCTTCTTTCACGAACTTCTCCCATTCTAAAGCAAGAGTTCTAGATTATCTATTCCAACGTATTCCAAGTCTCAAAACTTAATTACATTGGCGTTGAAATTGATGATGAGTGGCTCGAACCTGTCTTTGACTAGCCTCTCCATGGGTGCCCCTAACTCATTTATGTTCTTAGCTTTGGCCAATGCATCATCTCTCTATTTGTGGGTGTTAAGCATCTCATCATAGTATACCTTAGTTATTGCAGGGGCTTCGTCCTTCTCTTTCTTCTCCTTTTTAAGCAGCTCTTTCACTTCTTTTGCCAGCTTATGGTTCCTATGGTGAGCGAATTCAACTTGGATTAGATAGTCCTTTATTTACTGCTCGATTGTCTCACTCAAGTCCTTGATTTTATGTTCGACATCTGCCTTTTCATTCTTCAGCTCAGCAACCCCTGCATCGAGGTAACCAACAGTCTCATCATTCTAATTTGCTATAAGTCGCAGCCCTACAACCTCAACCTCCACACTATCAACGTATTTAGAGATCTGCTCTGCCAACCTCTTCTAGATAAAATACTGATCATAAGTGTCACTTGTGAGTCAGTGAAATAGGGATCTTAAGGATAAATTAAACTAGAGGGGGGGTGAATAGCGTTTAATTGATTAAATAAACATTTTTGAAACTTTTTAACTTTCAACTTGGAATGACGTAATTAATAATCATAGAAAAAAAAGGCAGGTAAAGTGATAAAGTAAAAAGGAAAGAACACACAAGGATTTTATATTGATGCGGAGTTACACTACATCCATTATCGTACAATTCCTTGTATGGATTTCTTTTCAATATGTAAATGCAAATAAAATCTCGATTTTAAGGCTACGATGCACACCCTCTAGAATCCCGACCTATGGATAGAGTCACTTATTTCTAGGCTACAAGCACACCCACTAGATTTACGGGCTACTAAGTACACAAAATTGATTTTATGGGCTACAATCTCCCAATTGATTTTATGGGCTACAATCACACCTATAAGTATAGCAGTATGATTTAATAAAGGTTTACAGACTCTGATCTTCGACCTTGATTACAAGTGATCCTATAACTCTTGAACAACACTTTAATCTTAGTTTGAATGAGAGAGATGAGAGAAATTAGAAAGAAAATGAAGGAGAATCAAACTAGTAATGATTAAATTTGATTCTAGTTGAATTTTGGTAGAGTTCAAATATATTTTGATTTAAAAAATGAGCGAATGGAAAGAAGAGAGAAAAATAGGAAAGTATATGTTTAAAATTTATTGGAAGTCTGGTATATATAGAGAAACAACGGTCATGTCCATTTGCGAAGGGAAACCTCGAAAAAAAACTTCCATTCAAACTGAATTTTGAAAATTATAGCCACTATGTCGACTTATGCTTATAGAATATGTCGACATACTCTTCACAAAATTGAAAAACACTTTAAAAATATAATTTTGAAAAGTTTTGTAAAATAATATGATACTTTATAGAATCATTTAAATATAGTTTATACATATTTTAATCAAAATATAACTTAATGAAACTTTATAAAATAATTTTAAAAGATTTAATAAGAGTATTCAATAATATATATAGATCAATATAATTATAACTTGCTAAAACAAAAACAAAAATTCAATATATATATATATATATATGTGTGTGTGTATATAAAATTAAAAACACTAAAATAATACCATTATAAGTATAAGAGATTGAAAATCACTTTGGAGAATATTTTAAAAGATTATTTTAAAACCAGGATACTTGAAAAACAATTTAAAACAAAATTAGAGAAGGCAAGATAGATCAAGAAAGTGCTACCAAAGTTTTAGCATAAATTCTATGACTCTATAACTTATTTGATGTCTTGAAATCTTCAATACTCATGAGTCTTCAATTATCATCATCTTGAATTTACTATTGATATCGTACAGTCTTCTTAATTAATACCTGTCCAATATCCTACACTATATAGTATATCAATCTTGATAAAAATTAGTATTTATATTCTATATAATGTCATATAGATATTATCATTAAGACCAAAACATAAGGT
The DNA here is from genome assembly GCA_030765085.1 of Allium cepa. Classification (NCBI taxonomy): domain Eukaryota; kingdom Viridiplantae; phylum Streptophyta; class Magnoliopsida; order Asparagales; family Amaryllidaceae; genus Allium; species Allium cepa. Next base: position 969,873,434 of record CM060945.1, on the reverse strand, counting down.
ACTAACAATCTCCCTCTTTTCAATGATAACAACTCTGTAAATAGAATATAATATAACTCTCCCGTAATCTATGCCTAGATTTTATATATTTCTCCCCTTTTGTCATCAACAAAAATAGCCAACTAAAACTATAACTCTAACACTAACTTTTTCTCCAATTCTAATTTTGACTTCCTCTAAATAAAATAGAAATTGATATATATATATATAAGAATTATATATAATGACGATTAGAAAGATTGTATAAAAACAATAAGTGATATATAAAATTAGATAATCATGAAATAATCATAACCAATCCAAATATTCATCCAATCCAACAAAGTTAATGTCGCACACCATTCAAAAAAATCCACACAAATCAAACTAATCAAATCAAGTATAATTATTTGTATACAATCAAACTTATTTATACTAGACATTTGTAGGAACTTCAACCCATTCATCAGCGGCAGAAATTGGACCGCTATGACAGTATCCCAATCTTCATCATCTTAGTTGATGGTACACTCCAGATTGGCAGTTGGTCTTCTTTGTTAAAGGAAAAATCATCCATCAAATTGAGTTAAAATGCCTTTCATACTCCTCGATCATTTGCATTTGACTCAATTCTAAGTGCCTCTGGGTTCTTAGGATGAAAGAAAGAATTTTCTTTAATGATTCAAGAGTTTTTTCAAGGTTTTCAATTAGTTTTTGGATAGGATAAGCCATTTATTTTCATTAGAGTTTAGAAATGAAAAGTAAAAAAGAAAGAGATTTGAAATAAATGATGCTTTGGTCTTAATAGGTATTTAAACAGGTGAAAATTCGTTGGAAATGAATAGACACTTGCTGTTTATTTAATTTTAAAAATTAAAATTTTTCAAAAATTACCATTATATATCGACATACATACCCAAGGTATATCGACATATATAAAGAAATATTCAAAACAATTTTGTTTTGATATTCTAATGTATTTAGCTTATACATTTATACTTGTACGTTTTCCAAAGATGATAAACAACGTATAAAAGCAAGAAATAGAATTTTCATTGATAATAGGGACAAGTACAAGAAATAAAAGAAAGATGCATGATTCAACATGAACTAAAACTAGAAAATCCAAATACAAAGACAAACTAAACAAAAAACTAGAAGATATGGAAGAAGATGAAAAAGAACCACTAATCTTGCGGATGATCTTTCCAAATAATTTATCCATTTTGTTGGAAATTAAGGTAATTTTTTTGAAAATGATTTCTATAGTTTCCTTTTGTTGTGAATGATCTTCTCTTAATTTTTGAGAAGATATTTGTTGGATGGATTAGGCAACATATTAATATTGACAAAGAAGTATCCTCCTCCTCCTCTTGTTCTTCCTCCTCAACTTCCCTTTCCTCTCCTTCCTGTTTCTCTTTCTCCTCTTCTCTTATTTCTTTCTCTTCTTCCCAAGCCAACCTTTGTCCCTTTTCCGCAAGCATTTCATAAGGCTCAAAAAAGGGTGAAGTACGCATAACTGAGATGTTAGCCTTTGTCAAATATTTTTCGAGGGATTGTTTTCTCTCCTTTAAGGTCAATACCAAAATAAATGAAAACATGAGTAAGATACATAAAGTGAAATAGTGTATTTTCATGTTTAGAAAGATTTTTAGTAAAAACTTTATCCAAAATGACTTGAGACCAATTTATGTCGTATTGACCATAAATAGCAAAAAGTGCTTTGAAAACTTTTTGCGTTAGGTTATTATAATTATCTGTTCTAGAAATGATACTTTGTTGCAAAATAAGGCTTAAAATTCTTGCTTTTGGATGCAAGTTTTCGTTTTTAAATTCAAAATCATCATCGCTTTTGAAAATATCATGGATTACTCCATGATTTTTAAAATCAATTTGAAAAGTTGAAAGGTCCATTTCACTAGATTTGCATTCAAGAATGTGACACAAAAGTTCAAAATTTAAAACAATTCGTGTCTACTTGACACTACTCCAAACTTCTCATTCTCTTCCATCATAAAACTTTCCTTTTAAATTTGCATAGAACATCTTCACCAATTTTAGATGACAAACGAAGTCATTTTGAGAAGCATTGATTAAAACAAGAATTTCATTTTGCAAACAAAGATTGAAAAGATCATAATTAGGAAAATCTTCAAAAATAGAAAATCTTTCGAGAAAGACTTTTCGGAAAGATAAATAATAAATATAAGCTTTCATGGATTCTTGATCATTAAAAAGATATTCTTTTATTTTCTTAGAAAGCCTTGTAGTTTCCTTGGTATTGCTTGAGGATGCCATTTAAGAGTAGTTTGAAGAGATAAGAGAGTTTATGATTTTTGAATTTTAAAACGAAAGTGAAAAATGAATGGATGGAGATAGAGTAAGTAAATAGAGAATCAAAGGACATGTTCTCTGGTCAAGGGACAACTTTTCAAAACATAGGAGTTGGTGAAATGGTGGAGCAAAATTCAAAATTTGAATTTGAGATTGAAAGTCAAAATCTACGAATTCTCTATCATATTTATAGCTGTAATTTAATTTTAAAATGAAAGTGAAAAATGAATGGATGGAGATAGAGTAAGTAAATAGAGAATCAAAGGACATGTTCTCTGGTCAAGGGACAACTTTTCAACACATAGGAGTTGGTGAAATGGTGGAGGAAAATTCATAATTCAGAAGTCGATATGTCTATTTATAGTTATTCAATTTTCAAAAAAAAATAATTTTCTAAAATAATTAAAAATAATTTTATATTATTATAATATAATTGAATTATATAAACTATTTTAATTTAAAATATAATCATACTATATTCAACCAACATTATTATTAATCTATACGACATTCTTAACAACCAACGCAACCAAAAAAGAATTCATTCAAGAAATTAAAACTTTTGATATATATTAAAAGCATACCTTTTTCCGATCCATTTCACCATTTTGTTCTGAATTATGTATTGCTGCGAAGCACATGTTAGCAATTTCTGTATCCGATTCATTACCACTTGAGGATGTGGCTGAAACATGTAATGTTGTAGTATAGGCTCTTCTCCATTTTCTGGATGAGTCAGTGTCTGGTGTAATTTTCAGTTTATTAGGACAGTCTCATTTTGAATGGCCAGGGTCATCGCAGTTATAACATCTAACGCCATTTTCGTTTCCATTTCCGCTTCATGGTTTTATGTTGTCATTTCTTTTGAAATTGTACATCTTCCTCTATTTTAGAAATTTTCTGAAACTCTTTGTCACGTAAGCAATTCCTTCATCGTTATCGCTGTTTGAATCCGAATTATGCGTCATTGTATTAAAAGCTATATATTTCTTCTCTATTGCTTTTGCTTTCTCTCCTTCCTTGCATTTCTTCTTCAAAAGACATTAGAATGCCAATTAACTCTTTAACTTTTAGAGTGCTAATGTCATTAGCCTCTTTGATCGCAAGAGTCTTTTGATCCTATTCAAGAGTAAGTGAATTGAGGATTTTTCTAACTTGATCTTCCTTAGAAAAACTTTTACCCAGTGCAATAAGTGAGTGTACTATATCTTGGAATCCACTATACATATAAGATATGAACTCGTTTGGACTCCTTTTGAATAATTGAAACTGGTTTATTAATGGAAATTTTGGTCTGTTTAACTTTATTTGTGCCTTCATGTATAACTTGCCAAGTTCTCCAAATTTGAAATGTAGATTTATATATAGATACTCTATTAAATTCATTTCTATTTAATGAACAAAATAATATACTCATAGCCTTAGAGTTACTTCAGCAACTGCTTTTTAGTCAACAATCCACTATGTAAAATTAGTCTCGGGTTCAGTGTACTCAGTTTGTGTGATATTCAAAATATCTAAACCAATTGACTATTAATAAACTTTCATTCCACATGACCAATTTGTGTAATTAATGCCATTAAAAAGTGGAGACCTAGTAGTAAATCATCCTTCAACAAATGAGTTACTGACAAGTGTATTAACAGTGTTAACAGTCCTATTATCGGTATTGGTAGCAATTTAAACTTTTTCAAAAATTAGATAATGAACACTTTGAAAACCTTGCTCTGATACCAAATGCGAGTCAGCGTAATAGGGATCTTAAGACTAAATTAACCTTAGAGTGGAGGGATAGTGTTTGATTGGTTTTATGAATATTTTGAAATTCTTTTAAGTTTCTACTTGAAATGATGTAATTAACAATCACGGAATCAAATGCAGATAAAGTAAATGTAGTAAAAGTAAAAAGGAAAGAACACACCATGTTTTTATATTGGTTTGGAGTTATCCTACATCCAGTCTCACACAATTCCTTGTACGGATTTCTTTTCAACTAGTAAATGCAAATACAGTCTTGATTTCAAGGCTATATTACACACGCTCTACAATCCCTACCTTTGGGTAAAGTCACTTGATTTCTAGACTATCAAAACGCCAACTAGATTTACAGGCTAATAAGCATGCCCAGTTGATTTTAAGGCTATAATCACATCCAATTAATTTTAAGGGCTACAATCACACCCATAAATATAGTAGTATGATTTGATAGAGTTTCACAGACTCAGATCTTCGATCTACATTACAATTGATCCTATAACTCTTGAATAGCACTTTGATTTTGGTTAAATGAGAGATAAGAGAAATCAGAGAGTAGACGAAGGAGAATCAAACTAGTGTTGATTTTTTTTTCTAGTTGAATTTTGACAGAGTTTGGATATATTTTGATTTAGAAAATGAGAGAGTGGAAAGAGGAGAGAAGAATGAGAAAGTAGACGTTCAAAATTCGTTTGGAAGTCTGATATATATAAGGAAACAATGGTCAAGTCCATTCATGAAGAGATGCGACAAAAAGACATATCCATTCAAATTTGAATTTTGAAAAATTTATGACCACTATGTCGACATATGCCTATAGAGTATGTCGACATACTCTTCACAAAATTGAAAAACACTTTAAAAATATTATTTGAAAATCCGTTGCTTTATAAAATAATTTGATACCTTATAAAATCATTAAAATATAGTTTATACACATTTCAATCAAAATATAACTTAATAAAACGTTATAAGTAATCTGAAAAGTTTTAATAAGAGTATTCAATTATATATATATATATATATATATATATATAAATCAATATAATTATAACTTATTGAAGTATAAACAAAAATTCAATATATATATATATATAAACTTAAAACCATTAAATAATATATTTATAGGTATAAGAGATTGAAAATCATTTTGGAAAATATTTGAAAAGAGTATTTTAATATCAGGATATTTGAAAAACAATTTAAAACAGAATTAGAGAAGGCAAGAGAGATCAAGAAAGTGCTATCAAGGATTTAATATAATTTTTATGACCCTATAACTTATCTAGAATATCTTGATATCTTAAACTCTTCATTATTCATGAGTCTTCAGTTATCATCAACTTGAATCTACTCTTGATACTATATATTCTTCTTAATCAATACCTGTCTAATATCCTACACTATATACTATATAGATCTCGATAAAACATTAATATATATTTTACATAATTCCCTATAGTTGTTATCATCAAAACCAAAACCAAAGGTGTTAACATCAGTAACATATGCTACTGTATGGCATGGACCTTTGAGGGAATATTCTTCAAATTAGGAGCAAATTTGATGCCTTCGAAATAGATCTTTGGGAAGCAGTGTTGTAGTTTATCCATCTGAGGATTGAACACGATCGACTGATGTGTTGTGACAACAGGTTGCTCAGTAGGCCTTTAATCGGTTTTCTAGCGAGAATAGTTAGGAGCAATAGGCTTTGATGATCGATCAGAATGCCAAAAAGTGTGAGATAGTGTTGTCTAGTTGGTAGAAAGGGAGGCTGAAGGAGGACCGCGAGAGATGTCATTGTGACGAACATCATAATGATGGTTGGAGTGCCTATTCGAACCCCTGAATTGGGGCATCTTGGATCTGGATGAATGCCTAACGATGAGTCGTGTGACTGGTAACCCTTTTCTCGACCTCCTCTGTTACGACCTAAATGTCGATAAGAACTAGAATCATAGCTAGTGTTATGAGGATTCATGCTTGGCTTACATCTTAGGTGATAGACCATTTGGTCCTCATGAGATTCGAACATGCTACATCGTTCCAATGAACTTGCAAATAAGATAAAGGTGAATCACTGTGATGACCTCCCTTTTTGGACGATTTAATTTGACAATAAACGACATATGTCAACTCAAACCATAAAAAATGGAGGATTGTCAATGGGGTAAATAAGAAAATAAGAGAAAACGAAGGAAAATCGACACCGAATATCATAACAGAATGAAAAAAATATAATAATCAAATAAACAGTTCATGAAGCTATTTTATAATATACATTCGATTACACAATTTTTACAACAATCAGAGTACAAATAACGACATACCAATAATGATGCAGTGGAAAATTACTAATAATATAATATACCAAACTCCATCTTCGTCCTTCAAAAAATAAAGTCTTCAACAATGAAATGCTCAGGCTGACCCGAGCGTAATGAAAAGAAAAAACGCTCGAGTCGGAACTAAAAGGTCTTATGTAAGTTAAATCAACAACAAGTAAATATGAGTGTAATGGCTTCAGAGATGTTTACGGGATTTTACATCTCCTATCCAGTGTATAATGTGCGTACAATAACTTAAGAGATATGTTACGGGATTTTCCATATCCTAAGGACCCGTTAAACTATCTATATGTAGTAGAATACGCTATATATGTAATGTCTATTAGTAAAGTAAAGTAAAGTTTTAAAACAACGTTAAGGCGTTACCCATATCCCCCTTAACACATTTTTATAGGCATCGTAGTTTATATAGTACTGTAAACTCCATCGTAAACTGATGGGCTATCAGGGAGCACTCCATAGCTACGACACAAACCAAACTCATAGTGGGCTTGATAAGGCATATGACAAGGCATGCGAGGCGATGCCTAGGATAGGATTCTATTGTTTTGCATGCCAAGACTGGTGGTAATGCATAACAGCTACTACCGCCCATCTCGAGACACACTCCCATAAACAAATCAAGGGTGGCCACCAATCAATCATAAAGTAACAGATATGGTATCGAAAAAGCACGTCCGATAGAAGCTTCACTTGGACCAGGATAGCTCTCTTTTTAGTTATATCAAGCTGATCGGAAGCTCAGGGCTGCGTTCTTACCTCATACTAGTAGCATTCACCAAACCATCCTATTTCGTTCTAGATTCTCTACTATGTGCACAGTTTTTAAAGTGGTTTCAGAACTGGTAGAGAGTATGACAACATCCGACCCTGATCACTTTAACAACCAAACACTTATTTCACACCATGGTCATTTTATAAAACAATTTTAAGAATAAATCTAGAAAACAACTTATACCTTCATATCAAGATATCCACATACTTATTCCAAAAGTATAAATATATTCATAAATGCCGAGGAAGATTTCTTTCAATCAATTTCGTAAATAATTTATAAATATATCTTAAACCATTTATGAACTATTTATATGCTTTAGAACCATTTATAAAGCTACTTATAAATTCCAAAACAGTTTACAAGTCATCCCTTTTTCATAAACTTTTACGCAAATTCCTTTAAAAGGCTTCCAAACCCCTTTATACAAGTTCTTGTAAACAACCATTTGTAAAATCTATTAGAACCTTCATAACTCCTTTATAAAACCATTATAAAGTCCTTCAATAATTTTTTTTCTAAAATCCATTATAAATTTGCTTATAAAACTTTTGCAAAAAACTTTAACCTATTAAAGTTATTATAAAAGTCTATATTTATTATCTTAAATTAAATCTTTAAATAAACCTTTTAAAACTATATTGAATATTTTATTAAATTAAATTTTTACAGTGTTTTTAATATATTACATTATTTAAATTATATATTTTAAAACTAAATAAAATTATAAGTTAAAATCTTAAAATTTAGGTTTCTAAAACTTATATTAACTTATAATTTGAAGCTTTAACATATAAAATAAATTATTTTTCAAATATAATTTTTTGAAATAAAATCATTAAATTAAATTTATAAATTAAATTTATAAATCAACATACTTTACCAATAGTTTAAAGCCGACGAACGGTGTTCGCATATAATTTTCTACCCTATGGTCAAATGATTGGGTATGTTTCATTTCAACCCAAAATGGTTAAATCTCCCGGGTATATATCATTTCAACCCGTATCTTGAATCAATAATGTCCAAATCAGTAATATCGCTCGGGTATGTATCATTTCAACCCATAACGATTTTCCCTAATCTATAAGATCATTCGGGTATGTATCATTTTACCCATAATGACTTTCCTAACAAGAAACTAAGGGAACTTGTAATATGGTAACAACATATATAATAAACATAACATCCAATCATCCAAAATGTCAACAAATAAACATCCATTACAATCAACATCCAAATCAATCAATAAATCACCCCAATTAACCGGTTATCAATATCAGGTATTTAATTATCAATTTAATTTCAATATTAATTTAAATGGCAATTTAATTCAAATTAAATTTAAATGAAAATTTAAATTACAAAACAGCAATCAATAAAATTCTTATCAATTCATAAATTAATTCAACCAACATAAGAAGGTTTAGTATTTCATGAGTGGATTAAATCAATCACCTTTGATTTATCGTCGATTTAAAATCTAATAAAAGCCCAAAATCCAACGGTCACTAAATTCAACCAAACTAGTCCTATATTGTTCAAAATTTCAATATGATTCCAATGGAAGAAACCACGTCGAAACCCGAGTCCGTATGCAAAAGTTATGATGGTTAGAACATTTGAAAATTTAAATTTTAATTAAAATAATAATAAAAGGAGGTAAAGTTGTAAATTTGCATACCTTCCTCTCAAACCCTACAAATGCGACTTCGTAACTCTGAACCCATGCTGCCGCCACTATTCACGTTGTTAAAGTCGCCAGTACACACGCCTCCGACCAGATTCACAACCACCAGAGCGCTTCTCGCCTCAGGCTGCATCCACCAAGGCCACGTAAGCCACCACGACTCGCCAGAACAGCCACCGCCACCAATAACCACAATTTATGCCAATCTCGAGCCACCAGGTGGTGAATGGCCACCATGGATTGACTCCATTCATCAAGCTCTACGTCATGGTAACCTCCGATTGTTCCAAAGTTGAAGATCAACGTTAGATCCAAAACCTTAGCAACAGACGGTTGAGAAAGATTTCTAAATTTTGGCTAAACCAAGATTTAATTGCAAAACCGAACTGTAGATTTAGGTTGCGTTTGTCGAGAGCTTCTCGATGATATACAATTCGATAGAGTTAGAGAAGTCTGAATTTTAAAGTTTGATTTGTAATTGAAATTAGGATTTTCTACCATTGGGAAGGAAGAGGAGATAAAAATTTGTATGTACGAAAATCAGAAATAAAAGCTACTAGAATTTCGAAAAATATCTATTTATATAGATAGATATGGATAAGAATGAATGGACAGATCGAATTGGGTCGAAACAACAACAACAAACCGAAAAGCCCATTTCGTTCCCAAAACGAAAACAGGTCATCCAATATATCGAAATTAGGTTTTTGATATTTTTAAACTCAATGGAACTAGTTTCAAACCCCAATTCCATTGTATACAGAAGTTAGCTTTTAAAATCAAATTATATTCATTTAAATTCCATTAATTGATTTCTATGCATTTCGAGCTCGCAAGATCAAACTATAAGTCTGATCGCTACGAAACTTGAAATCCATAATAATTCAACGTTACGGATCCGATAAATTAGTTTCATCGAAATCCGAGACAGTGGCCAAAAACACTAATTTTCACATTAATTGGATAAATCATTATTTAAAATCAATTTAACCACTTTTAAATTCTAAATTAAAATTAACAATTTTCATCATTTCTGATTACACAAAAATCAATAATCTTTTATGATTCAATTTTCCATGTTAAATCTAATATTTAAATATTACACTAATTTCAACGTTCAATTACAACAGTAATAAAATCCTAATTTATTATAATTTAAGTTCAAATAAATTATTTTATTTTGATTTTCATTCTTATTATCGAATTAACCAAATCCTTATGAATTTATTAACATAAGTTTCCACTTTATTACATTCATCATTCTATAGTTAAATTCTTTTACCACATTAATTGCAATATTTCAATTATAGTAATTTTTATTGATTTCCAAATTAATTTCAAACGGTTAAATAATAAACAATAGTTAAAGAATTGTTATACATTATTAACCCAATCATATTCCTAAATTTATTGTTTACAAATAATAGCTAATATATTTACGTACTAGCCATTGATTTCATATTCTATATGAGAGCCAATTTTCAATTAATAATAGATAATTTCAACATTGAATCCAACATTTAATTCTTACTTATGTACAACTATAAAAAAAAATAACTTCACAGTTGTCTCAATTGATTGAAATTACATTAAAATAGTTTTCAATAACATTCAAACAACGTTATTAAATCATATTCTAATTATTTTTCTCATTAATAAAATATAAATTTTAATTTCTCACAATATTAAATTTCAAAATTTAATTTAATTTAATAGTTTTAATTATCTAAAAATACGGGTCGTTACACTCATCCTCACTCAAAACTTTTCATCCTCGAAAAGGAATAAGAAGGAATTAAGGAAATTGATAAAATTTTATTCAAATTATTCAATTTGTAAACACTTTAAACTTACATCATTAAGTTTTAATATAACTTTGAAAATAACCACGTTTGCACAAAATTTCCTAAGTCCTAAATTCACGAAATATTTCGGTAGAGTCTTCTTTGCGTGATTAGGTCCGAAATAATAATAATAATAATTTCAATATATATACCATACTCCAATAATAAACTTCCCAAACCATGGGGAAAACAATAAAATATCATTTCTAAATCCGTAATCTGAAAACGTACCTATTTTTCGGGTAAACAACTTTATTTATGAAACTAAAAGAAGTAGTTATTGCTTCCATAAAATTATATCTCACTTACATAATCCAAAAAAGTTAAAATTATGTAAAATAATAATATTTTATTTATTTCAAATCAATAGTACAAGCAACATACAATATATAATAATCATATATGAAAAAAAAGCAGTACAACCATCAAAATAATTCATCAACCATTTATAGCAACCCAAACTAATGGTTTGTCCAGGTTTAGAAACTTTTCATCGCCCAAGAGTGATGAATATACTACCAAGTGTACCTTATGCTCAACAGCCCTCAGGTAATTTCTTAATAGATTATTCATACAACCTTGAACAATTTAAAGGATCATTTTCCAAACTTCTTATCAGCCAAAACAACAGAAAATTTAAATATTATTTAAATTTTCATGATGTACATAAATATTTTATACACAATATAAATTCTAATCGCTTGCTTGAACACACACATTCAACTTTCTAACTAGTATTGTTAACCTGACCAGTCTAGCGCGGACTCTGATCCGATTTCCTGATTCGATATTTCTATTTTTCTTGCATAGACATAAACTATGATAGAAAACTTTAAATTCATATCAATTGTTCATTATCAAGAATCAAGTGAAAACTCCTAATTCGAACTGCTGTGAATTACTGCAAATCTTGTATTCAAATCTGAATCAGAATTGTTATGCGAATAAAATAATTTACGCACAATTTACATATTTTATTCTATTGGTTTCTTTTCACTTCATTACTTACTTTTCATTTGTTTTAATTTATTCATACAATAATTATCTTTTATTAATTTTCCTTCATTACTTACACAATTTATTTCCCATTCAGTATTTGAAATCATCAATGAAATCATTATTAAAGTATTACATACATTTCACGGCGGTTTATTTCACATTTATTATTCATTTATAACCTTGATTTCCATTTTAATATTAATATTCATTAATCAATCATTTCAGTCATTTTCTTGAGTTTATAATCATTTATAGTATTTATTTTTCCTATTTAATTTAATCACTATCATTTCAAAATATTAAATTATGTTTAAGATATTTCTTGTACATCATAATTCTTATTTGTAGACATTTACTTAAGTTCTACTTGTATAAAATTCTATTACATATTCGTATTAACATTTCAACTTTTAAACATTACTGGTAATATATGTTTTTAAAATGTAATTGAGAGCTATACAAATTTATCTTATTCATTTAGTTAGCAAAAAAATATTTAATAATTTACATCTTTTAAGTTTCATTACCCTTTAATTTAGAAGCGACAAATCTCCAAATTTTTTACAGTTTCATAATCACTTAGCTTTTATATATTTCTTATTTTTCATTTTAGAAGTTTCCAACTATTAAAATTTCACTTTATTTCTACAACTGAAAATTGTTAATTTAACAGGAACTTAATAACTAAATACCGGATTCATTTCAAATCATTTTTGAAAAAATATAGATATTCATGTCTTTTATATATATCAAATCATATTTAAGAAAATAAAACTAAATTTTTTTCATCAAGACAAATGTGTAGAAAAGCTACTACAGTGGTCTTCCTACTTTGAAACTCAGAAATGAACGTCGATGATGTCGCGATCATCACTGAAATTACTTTCCAGTGATAGAAGAGGAGAGTATTGAACTTATTTTCTTTTAAAACATTTCTTTCAAATCATATTGAAAATATTTTATATTCGAAAATACTGCCAAATAATACCGATATTATATTCCAAAATCTTTGAAAACTAATTTAAAAACTCCGGAACTTAAGTTCTCAAATTTCCAATTTATATTCACTTTATTTGTAAATCCTATTTTGCAACCGATATTTATAAAATTTCACTTTCTAACAAACAAACATATCACATACAACTATATCCGTTTATAAAAATTATTATTTTACATACAAAATATAATATTAGGTAAATTATTACGTTTACCTATATTTCAAAAACAAAATTGTGTCATTCTTCCCTATTTAGTGTTTAGAAATCCTTATCGATGCCATAACATCCTTGTACCGTCCAGAATTCATAAATACACAAACAGAACAAATTAACACAACACAAAATATTTTTATATCACTAACAAATACGCTCTCTCATATATATACTTTCAAACTCATTTTAGGGTATTAATGACCCTATCTCTAATGAGTTAACCCCGAACAGGCTAAGGTATCTATAAACCAAAGCTCTGATATCAACTGTGGCAACCCGCTTTTTTGGACGGTTTAAATCAACAATAAACCACACATGTCAACTCAAACCATTAAAAAGGAAGGATTGTCAATGGGATAAATAATAAAATATGAGAAAAAGAAGGAAAAACATAACACCGAATCTCATAGTGGAATGACAAAATATAATAATTAAATAAACAGTTCATGAAGCTGTTTTATAATATGCGTTTGATTACACAATTTTTACAACAATCAGAATACAAATAACAACTTACCAATAATGATGCAGCGGAAAATTACTAATAATATAATATACCAAACTCCATCTTCGTCCTCTAAAAATAAAGACTTCAACAATGAAATGCTCAAGCTGACCCAAGCGAAAAGACAAAACACTCTAGTCAGAACTAGAAGATCTTATATAAGTTAAATCAACAATAATTAAATATAAGTGTAATGGCTTAAGAGATGTTTATAGGATTTTACATCTCCTAACTAGTGTATAACGTGCGTGTAATAAATTAAGAGATGTTACAGGATTTTCCATCTCCTAAGGATCCGTTAATCTATCTATATGTAGTAGAATACACGATACATGTAATGTCCATCAGTAAAGTATTAAAATAGCGTTAAGGCGTTACACATATCCCTCTTAACACATTTCTATAGTAATCGTAGTCTATACAGTATTGTAGACTCCACCATAAACTGATGGGCTATTAGGGAGCATTCCATAGGTATGACACAAACCACTCGTAGTGGGCTCGATAAGGCATAAGACAAGGCACACAAGGCAATGCCCAGGGTAGGATTCTATCATTTTGCACGCCCGGACTAGTGGTAACACATAGCAGCTACTACCACCTACCTCAAGACATACTCCCATAATCAAATCGAGGGTGGCCACCAATCATCACAAAATAGAAGCATGTCCGATATAAGAAGAGACCTCACTTGGCCCAGGATAGCTCCTGTTTTAGTCATATCAAGTTGACCCGAAGGTCAGGGCGTTCTTACCTCATAACAGTAGCTTCGCCAAGCTATCCTACTTCGTTCGAGATTCCTCACTACGTGTACAGTTGTAAAAGTGGTTTCAGAATTGACAGAGAATATGACAATATCCAACCCTAGACTCTTTCACAATAAAACGCTTATTTCACACCGTGGTCAATTTATAAAACAATTTTAATAATAAAATTCAAAAAACAATTTATACCTTCATATTAAGATATGCATATACTTATTCCAAAAGTATAGTATATTCATAAATTCCAAGGAAGATTTCTTTCAATAAATTTTGAAAATAATTTATAAATCTCTCTTAAACCATTTGTAAACTATTTATATGCTTTAGAACCATTTATAAAGCTATTTCTAAATTCCAAAATAGTTTACAATTCTTCCCTTTTTCATAGACTTCTACGCAAATTCCTTTAAAACGCTACCAAATCCCTTTATACAAGTTCTTTTATACAATCGTTTATAAAATCCTTTAAAACCTTTATAACTCCTTTATAAAACCATTATAAAATCCTTTATAAAAATCTTTTATAAAATCCTTTTATAAAATCCATTATAAAATCTCTTACAAAACTTTTACAAAAATCTTTTATCTATTAAAGTTATTATTGAAGTCTATATTTATAATCTAAAATTAAATCTTTGAATAAATCTTTTGAAACTATATTGAATATTTTATTAAATTAAGTTTTTAACAAGTTTTTATTATATTACATTAGTTAATTATATATTTCAAAACTAAATAAAATTATAAGTTAAAATCTTAAAATTTAGGTTTTTAAAACTTAAATTAACTTATAATTTGAAGCTTTAAACATATAAACAAATTATTTTTCAAATATAAATTATTTTTTAAATAAAATCATCAAATTAAATTTATAAATCAAATTTATAAATCAAACATACTTTACCATTTAGAAATAGCTTAAAGCCGACCAACGGTGTCTATAACGGTCCTGACTCGACCTTCGAAAATCGGCACCGAATACGTCACTCGTATTCAAATGCCGCAGATCCAAACGTCGAATCTGGTTCGCCGGAGCTTATAACACATTAAGTACAACATAGCGGAAAAAACGAAATAATACATTTGATATACAACATTTTATACAATACTCAGATACAATGATGATACAGTAGAACGATACAATAGATCAATACTATCAGAGATACAAGAAATATCAGCAGAAAGATAATGTCTTCGATGCCAAACTCCAAAAAACTCCATCTCCAGTCCAAAGCTAGCTCGAATCCTCATTAAGTTGCACAAAAATAAGCAAGGTCTTGTGTGTACTGAAGTGTAGCAAAAGCGGTCCACAAATCCAAAGGTCTTCGAAGGCTATCGAATCAATTCCTACTATTTGACTATCTGGAAAACCCAACTCTAGACTGCCCGTGTGGAAAATAGTGGGCACCCAGAGTTTAGGAAATGGACAATAAACTCCTGGTCAGCCATGGGACTGGTGTGAGCAAACAAAACAGTTTTATCTTTTAAAACAAAACAACAAAAGCTTCTAAAGTTCAAATCCGCAATGCTTTTTAGAAAATGAAACTACCATAAGGCCTACCGCCACACACACCATGCAAACGCAGAATTGGAGGAGATTTCTCCTTATGATAGTCAAAAATGCTTGATACACGAAACCATTTTGATATTATTATTATTAGTGCATAGTGGAAAACATTTCGAAAGTATAATTTTAATCCTAGCCAGCATAGACATTCCAAACTATGCCTACTATAGCTACCATCCAAACAGTGGTGCGCCACCATAAGTAGATGGTAGGTAATACAACTAAAACCGTACGGGATGCATATTGGATGAATGGATTTTCAACAAATGGTCAGACTAAGGAACTTTCTATTGCCACATGGGAACGCCTCTGGAGGGACGCCCCGAGAACCTACCCGGCTCTCTGCTAACACAAGGCCGGATGCCCCCTTCCCGGGGAATAAAACCTAAGATATGCCACCCCTGGTCCTTTAGGACCTTTATCCGAGGGCCCTCTACACCAACAATATCACACAGTAATAAATATACTACAGTGTCCACATGAGTAAGTATCTGGGCTCCATACCATGATACCACCCTTTTCCAGAAGGAATGGTCATACCCTAGGGGAACTACCCCTGAAACCTTGCCGCATCTTTCCTGTTTCGACCATTACCGGTTTATGAGGATTGATGAGGTCTCGTCCACAAAGCTACGCTTTTTCTCAAAACCATGCTTTGATCAACAAATGATCAGCAGCACTTCGTATGCCACATTACCAAATTGGAAATGTATCGCTAGTAACCATAAACTACATAACCTCTGAGCTCGTACGTCTCAGAGAAGGGTGTTAAGCTAAGAGAATATATATCCGCCACTAAATAGAAATGTATTTGATAGAAACTGGTTTAACATCTCAAAGTGTAATGTCATACACACATCCATACAAGTTTGTTCCGGGTTCGAACAGAACCGAATGCACTTTCGAAGAAGCCCTTGCAAATCCGGGTATCCACAATCCCGATCGGACTTCCCATCACTTAGGAAATCTCTATACCGGCGCGACTCAGTGCAGAGACAATCGACGGGTTATCCTTTCATTCTCGAAAATACCCGGTCTTCACCACCGGTCTTCAAATGCTATCTATATCGACGTATCATTATTCGAAATGGGTTATATCACACAAGGTCCTCTCCCGGGTAAACCGAATAATGAGCGCAATACTTAAAAACATATGGATATTGGGATTTCAGTTAAGTCACAACTTAAAACCCAAAACTTTTTTTTCAAATGGTTTAAACAAATTACCATTTTAAATCTTTTAAACAAAAAGATTTATTTCACAAAGTTCACCCATTTTCCACAAAGGTTCATTCATGGCTTTTCAAAACAATTTCATTTCAAATTGGATTAACTTATCCAATCTTAAATTAAAGATTTAATTCATAAATTTCAAACCATTTTCAATTCAAATCTTTTAGAAAGATATACCATTTAAAATCCTCTTAGATTTCAAAACAAGATTTAATAATCTTTCACAAAGTTAATTCATAGTTTTTCCAAACTATTTACAATTTCGTTTCAAACTTGAAATCTTTCGACACAAATTGGAAACCCCTTTCTTTTTATGAAAGCTATTATTATTCGAAACAAATAGTTTTTATTTTGGAAAGACTATTTACATTTACATAAATCCATTTGAGTAAAAACTTGGGTTTAAATTTAAATTCCCAAAACAATAATCTTTAAATGGTGGAAAAAACCATATGAACACCTTTATAACTTGTATAATCCTTTTAAACTATAATTCCCAAATTATTGAATTTAATTTCAAATATTGAATTCAATTCAAATCAAATTATTTAAATTTCAAAACTTAATCAAGTTATTCAAAATAACTTTTATTTCTGAAACTCGTTTTCAAAAGTTTTCAATTCCAATCCCAAAAATCTTTAAAATTGTTAAAAATCTGTGACTTCAACAATTTTCCTCGTGCAATCCACAAGTGTGTGTGTGTATAGTGTAGTCCAAGGGGTTTTACCAATAGTGCAACAAAATCATACAGATTCAATCATAACAATATCGATAAGCGGTACATTCCAATAACGCTTATCCCTATACACAGATTCACAGATAAATAAGTTATTCATTACGAATGAATAAATTACATCATAGTTTGCAGCAAAAATCAGAAAAATACATATCACAAAGCATCACATATGAGGAATATCAAACCATTCAAACATTCAAAAGAATCCAAACATTCATAAGTACGACTAATCAATTATCTTATTATTTAAATCAGATTAGTCACTAGTCCTTGGTTAATTAATTAATTACAAATTTTTATAATTAATTATCCTTTAATTATGTATTAATTAACCTTTGATTTATAATCGATCCTTTGATTAATTATCCTTAATTAATTACAATAGTTAATTAATTAATCCTTAATTAATAATCATTTCTTAATCGCTTTCATCAATTAACCTTTAATTAATTAATTGTTCTAAATTAATTACCTTAATTTATTAACCTCATTAATTAATTATTCTTTATATTAATTAACCTTTAAACATTTGACTAATCAATTTTTTTATCATTATTATCTATTCTTAATTGCTTTCAATCAAGTAATTATTTTTAATTAATTATTCATTAATTACTTGATTTATTAAACTTAAACTCTGGATTAATTTATCTTTAATTTATTACAATAAGCGATTATCCCTAATCACTTTCATTTATTAATCCTTAATTAATTAATTTTTGTCAAATTAATTACCCCTGCTAATTAATCATTCAAACTAATTAGCCTTAATTAATTATTCTTTAATCGCTTGATTAATACATTAATAACATTGACCAGATCAACCTCAAATCATTTTAATTCATTAATCAAATTATCCTTAAATTATAAATCAATTAACCTTTTAATCATTAATTAATTACCTAAATCATGTAATTAATTAGCCTTAATCAATCTTTAAAATAAATCTTTGATTAATCTTTAATTAAACCTCTGATTAAGTAATTTTTCTTTGAGTAATTAATCTTTAATTACTTTTATTAATAAGACCTTAGATATTTAAGATAAATCATTTATCTCGATTATCACTTAATTACATCAACAAATTAAATTTGAAGACACTTAGGGTAATTTAAATGATTAACTTAATATGATTATTCAAAACTAAGACAAGTTTTAGAATCATTTAAATTTAGTTTTGGGGTTTGTTTTTAAAATTTTGTTAATACTTTTCTTTTGGAAATTAAATTTATGTTGTTTTAATTTGTTTTAAAACTAAATCCTTTCATAATTTTTAAAACTTGCTTAAATTATCAAACTCAGGAAACCCGAGCCAAAACCGTTAAAAACTCGAGCTATCACATGTTTTACCCGAGCTCACCTTCGAGTTCTTTCCCGTGCCTCATATCTTCTATATTTCAAAAACCTGTTCTTGTTTTAAATTCGAAAACCTGGTAACTTAACTCAAATAGCCCGAGACCATCAAACAAAACCCCAGCAAAATCACAATCTACTTCGAGTTCGACCCTGAGCTCGCTTCTTCTTCCCAAAGCAAACTACTAATACCACCAATGCACGTGCACGTGCACATACGATCGGAGCTTCTCCGATCGTCACCGATCCCCTCCACAAATCATCATTGACTTCATCGATCATCCCCAAATGCCTAGCTCCGATGATTTCATCGAAATTCGAAATTGGCTACTCATTCCATTTCTGGACTTAAACCTAACATCAGTAAATCACCTCGTACTATCGCCACTGATCAACGGAAACCACGTGCCCACGTTTGGAACCTTGCCTGAGCTCCATGCTTCATTTCCTCTAGGTCCGGTCGCCTACGATGCTATGGGGACGACGCGGCAACCCTACAATCGACCACGACCAAAAATTGGGTTTAAACCCTATTGCTTCCACGTCCGGCCACCATGGCAGACTTGATTCCCATCGAGTATTTTTCCCTTGTTCTACAATCTTCCAAGCTACCCTCGACGTCGGCCATGACCATCCTTTCCACGCCGATCGTTGGAATTTGGCGAATTCCTATTTAACCTTCAACTTCAAATTTCCCGAGCAATACAATACTAAAAATCTCGATTCTTTTTCTAAAATTCATGATTTAGGAAGTCGAGAAAGATTATGTGATTAAAACTCAGATTTTAATCAACTAAAATTCGAACAAATTTCGATTTTTACTGTGTTTTAATATTTTTCAGTAAAGAATAAACATGTTGCTTTGATTTTAATCTGTTACCAACCATAATATATGTCCAACATCACTTTAATTTGCTTATACTTTAATCTCAGAGAAGGATAGGGAGAGAGATCTTGAATTTTTTAGCATGGTTTGCTCTATAAACCTGATACTTGAATATAACTATGTTTTTCACAGTTTCCAGTAAAAAGAAAATCACAAACTTGCTTTGATTTATTACTGGAAATAAAGTGCAAGTTTAGAAAAAAAAACTCCAACTTGTTTAGACCTTAATTCCAGAGGAGAATAGGGAGAAAGATGTTGAGTCTAACATGTTTCATTTTTTTTGTAAACCAAAGACTAAGGAAAGAACAGAAGAACAGGAAACAAATCCTGATCAGAACATTTTAGGCAAAAGGAAGCACAAGCACAACCATTCATTCACATGCAAAGGTTATTGACAATCCATTCAGGCATACATACACAAATAATTGAATAAGCATAGGTTTACTCACTTTTTTTCCAGAAGACAGAAGGGTTTCCTGGCAAAATCAAAAGAAGATAAAGCCTGCAACTCCCTTACTTTTCCTACTTTAATTCTTTCTTAGTTTAGAATCTGCAATTTACAAATGGAAATCTTTGCTTATACTCTGTCATGTCAGTAGTTTTTATTTTATTACTTACGGTTAGGTTTTTTATAGAACAGAGAAGCTTCTTTTTTCCTGAAACTTGAAAATCAAAGTAGATTTAATCTTGGATCTTGATTCCTCCTGCAAATGGTTAATGTTGTTGTCTAATTCTTACTTAATTACAGATTATAACTTCAAATGCAAAATTAAACAAAAGTTACTTGCCTTTCCAATAAATTATTTTATTTTGATTTTCGTTCTTATTATTTAATTAACCAAAATCTTATGAATTTATTAACATAAGCTTCCATTTTATTACATTCATTATTCTACAGTTAACATCTTTTACCATATTAATTGTAATATTGCAATAATATTAACTTTTATTGATATCCGAATTAATTTCAAATGAGTTAAATAATAAGATGGTAATTAAAGAAATTGTCATACATTAATAACCTAATCACATTCCTAAATTTATTGTTTACAAATAAATTTATGCACTAGCTATCGATTTCATATTTTATATTAGAGCCAATTTTCAAGTTAATAACAGATAATTTCAACATTGAATCCAACATTTAATTTATTCCTTATTTACAATTATAATTAAAATAATTTTTCATTTATTTCAATTGTTTGAAATTACATTAAAATAGTTGTCAATAACATTCAAACGACATTATTAAATCATATTTTAATATTTTTCTTAATAATAAATCATAAATTTTAATTTATCATAATTTTAAGTTTCAAAATCTTGTTTAATTTAATAGTTTAATTATCCAAAATACGGGTCGTTACAATCAGCCTTGACCAGAAAGAACACGACACAAGCTGAGCAAAGTGCAGTTCATGCATGTGTGTGTATACGTGCAAGTGTCCTAGTGTCCCCCTGACGGACCATGATTTAGAATTTTACTGACGGGGGTAATCACCCGCGCTCTGCTAGAAGGCACATCCTCTTGGAAACAGGTAGGGAACCTAATATCGTCGACACCCATGTTGCCAAGGCCATAGGAAGGAATATCATCCAAAATTGGCCTCGAACCATCATATATATCCTTAGAGGGCTGTACAAGAGTTTCAAACGCGACTATGGCCGACGAAGGCGGGGGTTGGAATCTGTCTTGTCACGACCTTGATCTTGAGGCATCTTTTTCAAAGTGATTTTTGGCCATCCTTGCCCTCATCAACAGATGGCTCATGGCCCACATCATTGTCATCTTGGCCAGCTGCGCCACCTTTGCCTCCTTAGTGTGTTCTCCTACTCCTTCAATCTCGGTAATCGGACTCTGAATTGGAGACATTACTGAGTCTCCACGATTTCGGATAGGGAGCCGTCCTCCTCACTTTATGAGGCAGCCAAAACTTGACCGAAAAAGCAATCTTCCTCTAACAAATTATATTTTAAAGACTTTCATCAATAATAATGTCCATACCATCCTATCTTCCTCTGGGACTTCATCAAGAAACAAGAGTGTCTTTGCTAGGGCCGCGTTGCTAGGCCTGATCGAGACATCTGAAAGAACAAAGGAAAACTATGACGACCCAGAATTTTGGACATTTGAAATTGAAATATTTAATTGATTTTAAATATTTGAAAGTTGGTTTAACTTGAATTTCAAAAACATCTGGTTGCTTGGAAATTAAATTATTGAATTTAATTATTGAAATTTGGGTAAAATATTGAATCTTCAGTTTTAAGATGGTTAAAAATATTTCAAAAGCTTGGAAAATTTATATTGATAATACTGGAGACAATAGAAGTGTTAAAAAGTGGAATTTGAAAGTGATTTGTTCAGTTTTGAATATATATTATTTAAATCGATATTTAAAAATAGCCTTCCGAAGCACAGTCTCGAAATTCGACGAAACCAATTCCATTGGATCCGTAATATTATGTTATTATCGAATTTCAATTTTTGTAGTGTTGGAGTTGTCGTCTGACCGTACAGATTGTAAACACGCTAAAATGTAAATCGAAACTTTAATATTATAGCTGGAATCAAAAGGCTATCTTCTCCATACGATCGAATTTGGACTCGGAACCTTTTCCATTGCGTTCGGAATAGGGGTATAACCTTATAAACACCTGGTGGCGTGTCTCGATAGGAGATTGAGATTGTGAGTTGCGAAATTGATACGATTTATTTTTAAATTTAAATTTAAAATATAATGCCATTGCATTTAATAATGTGGCAAACCTTTCATGCACGTATTGATTTTTTTGCACGTGTCTCGTTTTCCTTGTTTAATTGTTACACGTGTTGGAAAGAAGAAAGAATAAGAAAAAAACGAAATCGAAATACAAAACAAAATAACGTATCTTCATTCTCAGTAGAAGCAATAAATTGAAATAAACCCAAATCAAACAAAAATGGCCGCGAGAAATCATCTCAAGCCGATCAAATCGAGATCGAAATATAAAAAAAATGGCTACAGACGTTCTTATAAGAAAATTGCACTTTTTTTCCAAAGGTAAGAATTAAAATATAAATCAAATTGAAATCAAAGTCGAGGCGATCGATCTGATGGCATGGCTTTAAGTCGTCGAAGGGTTTCACGAAGTCACTCTGGAAGGACATGGCATTGATTGTGGATCGCGAGCATGTGGAGTTCGTTGCAAGGATGCCTGGGGGTAGTTAAGGTGAGGATGACGTCGCCGTTCGAGATGGTCTGGGTTTGCGCGATGGCTCGTGCTCGAGTTCTGGTGATGCAAGGCAATGGTGGCTAGGGTTTCACGATTTCGAGGGTGGTGACGGTGGCCATGGTCGAGGCTTGCGTGAGGTATTTATAAAAAAATTATTTATTGGTATGCTCGAAAGAATTTTTTTTTATTTACAATGAGATAAAATGTATATACAGAGAAGAATTTTAAATCCAAATTTTTATAAAAAATTTACAATTGCAGTAAAAAAAATTTATTACTGTTTTTTATTTATGAAAATAAAAATATATGTTTGTATTTTAATACATATATAGTTAAGGAAAAGTGGAAATAAAATAAATATGCATGTACAATTTTTTTTATTTACTCGATTCATTTTAAATAATTTATTTTAGTGATCAATTTATTAGATAAACTTATTTAATTAAATTCTTTGTTATCTAAAAGATTTATTAAAGGAAAATTAGTTTTAAATTAAGTCATTAGCTAATTAAATTTTAAAATGGCAATTAATTAGT
Organism: Allium cepa; assembly: GCA_030765085.1. NCBI lineage: Eukaryota > Viridiplantae > Streptophyta > Magnoliopsida > Asparagales > Amaryllidaceae > Allium > Allium cepa. The sequence goes on along the minus strand of CM060945.1, from coordinate 969,849,703 downwards.
TTTATTTACCAATTTAATTATTTTTAATTATTAAAAGACATTTTCAAAGAAAAATATTAGGTCAAAATTTAAATTATTAGATTAAGAATAAATTATTAGTTTAAACCCAAATTATTAGCTAAATTAAATGAATAAATAGTGATTAACCGTTCGATTAATTCAAATATTAATAAATTGTATAAATGTTTATACAAGGTCAAAAATCGTGAAGGAAACAAGTCGGAATGGAATTGGATTGTAAAATAAAAGCAAAGGTGAGATCTTCTCACTCAACCGAATTGATTTGCTTAATATGAATAGTTAAATTTAAATTGTTGGACGTGCTTGGATGAATTTGATAATTTATCTGTTGGGTGATATTATATATAGTAGTGTGTGTGTGTGTGTGTGTGTGTGTGTATTAGAGTGATTGATTTCCCGCATTATATAGCCGATGAGACCCTATGCGCCGCATAATAGTGGATGAGATAATATAACCCCATACGCCGCGATATTCCACCTCGAAGTGGAATTGGTATTAAATTGTTGTGCTAACATCTGTGGATACAGGAAAACAGGTTGAAGGGATCCAACTGGATTCCTTAAATATTTGAATTTATTTTTATGTTGTGATGTGATTTTTGCTAATATGTGAATGCTTATATTGGCGATTGAAATTTATTGAAGGCTATGGTTTGGCCGAATATATTCTGGTATTTTAAAATACCAATAATATATATAAATATATAATTTTATTTTTGGAAATTAAAGCAGAAAATTCTAAGTAAATTAATTTTAGAGAATTAGATATATTTAAAAGGAGGAATATGAAAAGGGTAAAGATTGATCTTTGAAATCCTATTGAATAGATTCTAAGTATGGGAAAAAGATTTTAATAAATGGAAATAAATGGATTTTGAATAAGTATTGTTTAAAAGTTGAAGAATTTATTTTAAAATTCGGATTTTAAAATCTAAATAAAGGTGTGAATATTGGATTAATGGTTTTTGAAATAAATTTGGATAAATAAATGTATAATTTTTAAATGGAGTAAATTTTTGGAAATAAATTTGGAATTTGATTTTGTGTTTGTAAGTAAATTTTAGGGAATCGATTTGAAAATTGTATATCAGTGGATATTTGGAAATTTAAATTCACGATGGAATTTACAATGGAATGGGTAATTTGTTTTAAAAATAAATAGTAGTTTATTTTTAAAGGTGTGAAAGCAAAGTGTATTTTCTCTGGAAAGCTGAGTATGTTTCCAAAGTTGCATTCAAATATAAATTAAAAGTTCTAGAGTTGGTTTTAAACAGAATGTTTTCAGAGAAATTATTTTCTTAAATTGTTTTCAAATCTTTGAAGTAAATATTTATTAAGTTAATTATAGAAGTGATTATTTTAAAGATTTAATTGGTATTTGATTTAGAGAATGATTATTTAAGTAATTAAATTTTATCTAATAATTTTATTTTTAAAATCGTTCTGGGCATAAGTTTTATATGAGATACTAGTATATTAAATTTCATAGCTAATATTTTGAGTAAAGTGTTTAAAAATAGTTTTCATTTCAACTGTTTCCAAGCATATTTTTGGATAAGTGATTTAAATTATTTTAAAGTATTCGGACTTGGCAAATTTTTCAGTGGAAGTAAACAATATTTGAAGATTTATTCCGCGAAAGGAAAGTGATTTGAAAATTGTTTTCAAAGGGTTGTTATGTGAAAATATATCTTGCGAAGATATTTTAAAACAAATAATTTGGGGAAATTATTTCTAATTAATTATTGTTGTTAATATTGTTTGATAGTCAATAACCAACTATCAATATCGGCCTTTAAATCGGCTTTTGAATTTCGATGCGACCGGGTGTTGGATTCCAAATGATTATTAGAAAACCACATCGAATCTTAGTGATGGATCTTTTGTTTAAAAGGTCAAAGTTGAAATTTGTGGTGACTTACTTGAAATCTGAATGTAACCACTTATTTTTAAAATAAGCGCCCATTATTTGGATTAATCGGGAGAGGACATTGAGTCATAAAACCCATTCCGAATAATGATACGACGTAATGGGATTGCATTTGAAGATGGTGTTAAAGACCGGGTATTTTCGAAAATGAAAGGATTACTTGTCGAATGTCTCTGCACCGAGATGCTCCGGTATAGAGATTAATATAACCCTATGTGATGGGGAGTCCGGATGCGATTAGAGAATATCTGGATTTGCAAGGGCTTCTTTCTTTAATTGGAGGAAGTGCCTTCGGTTCCGTTCAAACCTGTAATAGACTTGTATGGATATATGTCTGAAATTACACTTTGAGATGTAAAGTTGGTTTCTATCAAATACATTTCTATTGGTGGCGGATAATTTATTCTCTTAGCTTAACACCCTTCTCTAAGATGTACGAGCTCAAAGGTTATATGGTTGATGGTTACTAGTGATATATTCCCAATTTAGTAATGTGGCATGCTAAGTGTTGATCATTTGTGGATCGAAGCATGACTTTTGTGAAAAGCGTAGCTTTGTGGACGAGACTTCGTCAAATCTGACACCCCGAAAATGGATGAAATAGGAAAAGATGCAGCAAGGTTATGGGGGTCGCGCCCCTCAGGGTATGTGCATTTCCTTCTGGATAAAAAGTGGTATCTGGTATGGAGCCCAGATATTTGACTTGTGTGGATAAAAAAAGTGGTATTCTAGTATGGAGCCCAGATCATTTACTTATGTGGTTGTTGGTTGTTGAGGCGCCTCGGTAAAGGTCGGTCTAGGCCGGAGGGTGGTATACTGGTGAAAGTTAGTTACCTAGTTAACGAGGTAACCCGGTCTTGTGTTGGCAGAGAGCCGGTTAGGTTCTCGGGGCGTCCCTCCAGAGGCGTACCCTTTCAGAAAGAAAGTTCCTTAACCTTGACCATTTGTTGAAAATCCAATCACCAAATACGAGCCCTGTACAGTTTTAGTTTTAGAACCTGCCATTTAACATGGTAGCTATAGTAGGCATACTATAATGGTACGTATGCTGGCTAAGATTTATATTATACTTTCGGAATGTTTTCCACACTATGCACTAATAATAATATCAAAAGGATTTTGTGTATCAAGCATTTTTGACTATCATAAGAAGAAATCTTTCCTAAGTGTACGATTGCATTATGTGTGTGTGTTGGGAGGCCTTATGGTAGTTTTGTTTCCCAAAAGCATGAACGCATTTCTTTCCCTTTTCTTTTGTACAAATAACTGTTTTAAAATCTCACATCAGTCTCATGACTGAGCTAGAGTTTATTGTTCCCTTTCTAAACTCTGAGTGTCCATAATTTTCCACACGGGCAGCCTAAAGTCAGGTAATCAGTAGTTCTGGAGCGAAATCAGGAAAGTATGCTGTGGAGATCGGGAGACAAGCTGGATGGCGAGACATATCACTTATATTATGTAGTAACTACTGCGTATGGGTTGCTGCAAATTCAAATTTCCATATGGGCAGGTTATCATAACTTCCGGTGTTGCGTTTTGTTGTCATAATACTCCGATGATGTAATGTATAAACTGATATGGTTCTTTTGTTTAAAGATTATTCATTTATCTATTATATATTGTTCCGCTGCGAATGTGAAATTCTGATATTGTTTTTGTTTTCTTCTTCTGTCTTCTTCTTCTTTAACCCTAATGATTTGGTTTTCCTGCATTCGATTGTTCGACATTTAAAACAATAGACGTATTGATGTCAACTTTCGGGCGTCAAAAAATTGGGTAGTTACAGAGTGGTATCAAAGTAATTGGTTAAGCGAGAACCTTGGCTCTGGTGGGAAAATTACTCATTAGAGATAGAGTCAGTAGCACTCTAGAATAAGTCTGAATGTAATAATAGATATGAGCTCATATTTGTTAGTGAATATAAAAGTTGCTTTTATATTGTGTTGACTTGTCGGTTGAGTGTTTATGAATTCTAGTCGATATGTGGGACGCCTTTTTATCGATAGAGGTTTATAAAGTCTTAAACAAGATAAACCGATACAGTATTGTTTAAATTAGGGTAAATGAAAAAATTTTACCCAAATTATTTTTGTATATAAAAGGAATAAATTTTCGTAAATTATTATAGTATATAATTGCTTGGTTGTTAGGAAGTGATAATATTAAATTATTATCATTGTTATTGAATAAGAAATTGAAAATCATAACCAAAGATTAAGAAATAGAATTCTAGAGTAATTTTTGAAAATGGATTGAAAGGATTTGGAATTTGAAAATTTAGTTTCTTTTGAGTTTGGAAAATGATTTTCAAAGTTTTGGAAAAATAATGCTGAAATTATTTGAGAAATATTTTTGAATTGGATTTGTGATCTGGTGGGATTTGGAAATTAAAAATAGTTGGAAAATGTTTTTGAAGGGATGAATGCACTAAACTCTTTCTGGTCGCAGGAAAATAATTCCAATGTTGATCGTGACATCATCAGTATTCATTTTCGAGTTTCCAAGGGAGGAATTGCTGTCAAATTATTTTAAACTTGAAGTTGTTTGCGAAATTGAGTTTGATTTTAAAATAGTTTGATTTTGGATATAGTTGATTTCAAAAGTGGTTTTGAAGTACTTAAGTAATTATTTAAACTCTGGAATCTTATTAAAAGGGTTATGGAATAAAAAATAAGTTTGGAAACTTAGAAAAATTCAACATGAAACTGAATATAACTTAGATTAATTTGAATAAAAGAAAATTTGAGAAGTAAGTCTAGTAGACTAAATGGATTGGAGTAAAATTTATTAAGATGGAAAATAAATTTGTGAACAAATAAATTAATTTATAATTGCAAGTAAATGAAATTGAATGTTGAAATTCATTCTGAATTTGTAAGTAAATGGAAACTAGTCGAGTAGACTAAATGAAACAAAATATTGGAATCAAAATTAGTATATAGGTTAATTGATTTAGATGGGTAAGTAAATAAATTGGAATTGAATATTGGAATCAATTCAAAGGGTAAAATGGTAGAATTTATTCAAAGGAACTATAAGAAGTAAGAGTTTGGAAGTAAACTTTTATTTGAAATTAAATTTGGAAATGAAGTGCTTTATTCAAAATTTGTAGGTTGCACAGGTTTGGAATTGAATTTGATTGAAAACAAATTAGTGGATGAAACAAATTTAAGTAATGATATAAATCAGTTATGAATGGAAGACAGTTGATATAATTTTCAATATTCAGAATTTAAAGAAAAAAATTGAATTATATGGAATTGGAACTCAAATGTGAATATAAAGAAAATTAATATGGCTAATAATCAATTGAAATAAATACGTGGGATGTATGTATATTATTTTATTCGCATAGTGATTCGATCCAGAATTCGAGCATAGAATTTCGAGATAGTTATATCGATCCGAGTTAGGATTTTTCACTCGATTTTCGACGGCGAACCCTGGATATGGATTTTTGGTTGATTCTCGAAATTCTCTATCATAGTTTATGGCTATGCAAGGAGAATGACAGTTTCTGATCAAGAAATCAGATCTGAGTCTGCACTAGGAAGTCAGGTGGACGATACTAGTTCGGAAGTGAAATTGTGTGATCGAGTGAGCGATCGAATTTGGTATTGCGTACGAATGATATATAGACATCGTACGAACTTGGATGAAATAGACATTGAAACTTTTGTAAATAAATGTGCAAAATGATTTTTAATGTTGTAATTGGACATTATTGCTAGTATGATACACAAGTATTATAAAGGAAAAGGGAATTGGATGTTTAATTTTGAAGATAAATTTGAAATTTCTTGTCAGAAGGTTTGTATTTAAATTTCTATATGGAATTTGATGATTTTTTGGTCTAGCCACTTGGCATTTTGTTTTCTTTTTGAAATCCAGGGGCCCGTGGTGGCATTTTGTAGTCATACCTAGCTAGCCGCGCAAAGGAGACACTTGCGAAAATTTTCAAAATTTTAGGAGTTAGAAGATATTTGAGAAAATTTTGATAAATTAAATAAATTTGGATTTAAATTTGAATGTTGAGAAAATAATATTGTTTGGAAATTATGGATGAGTTTAGAAAGTTACTTGAAGTAATAATGGGTCTTTGATAAAAAGATTTGTTTTGGCAAGTTGATAAAACTATTTGTATTGGGAAAATGATAAACGAGTTATGGATCATTCTTCTTAACTAGCAATTTCGGGACGAAATTCTTTTAAGGGGGAAGAACGTGATGACCCAGAATTTTGAGCATTTGAAATTGGAATATTTAATTGATTTTAAATATTTGAAAGTTGGTTTAACTTGAATTTCAAAAATTTCTGTTTATTTGGCAATTAAATTATTGAATTTAAATATTGAAATTTGGGTAAAATATTGAATCTTTAGTTTTAAGATGGTTAAAAATATTTCAAAGGCTTGGAAAATTTAAAATGATAATACTGAAGACAATAGAAGTGTTAAAAATTGAAATCTGAAAGTGATTTGTTCAGTTTTAAATATATATCGTTTAAATCGATATTTAAAAATAGCCTTCCGAGGCACAGTCTCGAAATTCGACGAAATTAGTTCCATTGGATCCGTAATATTGCATTATTATCGGATTTCAATTTTCATAGTGTTTGGAGTTTTCGTGTGACCGTATGGATTGTAAACATGCTGAAATTTAAATCGAAAATTTAATATTATAGCTGGATTCAAAAAGCTATCTTCTCTATACGATCGGATTTGGACTCGGAACCTTTTCGATTCCGTTCGGAATAGGGGTATAACCTTATAAACGTTTGACGGCACGCCTCGATAGGAGATTGAGATTGTGAGTTGCGAAATTGATATGATTTAAATTTAAATTTAAATTTAAAATATAATACCATTGCATTTAATAATGTGGCAAACCTTTCATACACATATTGATTTTTTTGCACACGTCTCGTTTCCTTTTTTAATTGTTACACGCGTTGGAAAGAAGAAAGAAAAAAAAAAAACGAAATCGAAATACAAAACGAAATAACGTATCTTCATTCTCAATAAAAACAAAAAATTGAAATAAACCCAAATCAAATGAAAATGGTTGCGAGAAATCATCTTAAGCCGATCAAATCGAGATCGAAATATATAAAAAAACATGGCTATAGATGTTCGCATAAGAAAATCGCATTTTTTCCAAAGAGAAAAATTAAAATATGAATCAAATAGAAATCAAAGTCGAGGTGATCGATCTGATGGCATGGCTTCAAGTCATCGAAGGATTTCGCGATGTCACTCTGGAAGGGAATGGCGTTGATTATGGATCACGAGCATGTGGAGTTCGTTACAAGGATGCCCGGGGGTAGTCGAGGTGAGGGTGAAGTCGCCGTTCGAGATGGTCTTGGTTTGCCCGATGGCTCGTGCTCGAGTTCTGATGACGCAAGGCAATGGTGGCTATGGTTTCACGAGTGCGAGGGCGGTGACGGTGGCTGTGGTCGAGGCTTGCGTGAGATATTTATCAAATTTTTAATTATATTGGTATGCTCGAAAGAAGAAATTTTTTTTTATTTACAGTGAGATAAAATGTATATACAGAGAAGAATTTTAAATCCAGATTTTTATAATTTTTTTACAATTTCAGTAATTTTTTTTATAACTATTTGTTTATTTATGGAAAATATAAATATAAATACAAATATATTTTGGTATTTTAATACATATACATATACATATATATATATACACACTTAAGGAAAAGTGGAAATAAAATAAATATGCATGCACATTTTTTTATTTACTCGATTCATATTAAATAATTTATTGCAGTGATCAATTTATTTGATAAACTTATTTAATTAAATTCTTAGTTACTAAAAAGATTTATTAAAGGAAAATCAGTTTTGAACTAAGTCATTAGCTAATTAAATTTAAAATGGCAATTAATTTGTTTTATTTACCAATTTAATTATTTTTAGTTATTAGAAGATTTTTTAAAGAAAAATATTGGTTTAAAATTTAAATTATTAGATTAAGAACAAATTATCAGTTTAAACCCGAATTATTAGCTAAATTAAATGAATAAATAGTGATTAACTATTCGTTTAATTCAAATATTAATAAATTGTATAAATGTTTATATAAGGTCAAAAATCGTGAAGGAAACACGGAATGGAAATGGATTGAAAAATAAAAGCAAAGGTGAGATCTTCTCACTCAACCGAATTGATTTGCTTAATTTAAATTGTTGGATGTGCTTGGATGAATTTGATAATTTATCTATTGAATGACATTATATATATATAATGATTAGTGAGTTTGGTTTCAACCGAACACAAACAAATCGTCTCCGAATTTATGCGTGTTTTTATCCTTCTCCTTTTTTTTCACAGGCCGCTGCCTTCTGTCGACTCCTTCTTCCTCCCATATTACGCCAACCACTAACGATCGAATCACCTTCCGCTTCTCTGCTCTTCCCTCCTTTTTCTTCATGCCCTCGGGAATCGACAAATTCCCTTCGCCCTCAACCTCGCCCGTTCCTTTGTCCCACTTTTTCCGCCACATCGTCTGCCCTACCGTCGTCGTTTCCCTCCTTTTTCTTCATTCCCTCGGGAATCGACAAATTCCCTTCGACTTCGACCTTGCCCTTTCCTTTACCCCGCCTTTTCCGCCACATCGTGGGCCCAACCGTTGCCGTCAAATCGTTTTCGGCTATCCATCTCTTCCCACTGTCGCAGCACCTTCCTTCTCGCACTTTTACGTCTGAATTTAGTGCACTGCATCTCACGCATGCTTGGTTCCATTGGGTTTAAACCTATACAGTAGCTGTTTCCTTTTGTTAGCCTGCGTCACTACCCATTTGGAGGTAAAAATTTATGTTTGTTTTTTGTCTTACTGATAGTGCTAATAATTGACTGCGCTTCTGGGGTAAATCGTTGCAGGGTAAAAGATAATGCTATTACTGTTATATATTATCCAAAGAAACTGCCTTCGCTTATTTCATCTGCACCAAATGATATATCACGTAATCCTATCAATCAAATGCATGCTAAGGTGTCGCACATTTAAGTATTAGTATTTATGTTTTTTCCCTTTTGTAATTAACTCGAAAAAATTATTGAAATATTAAAATTGAGTATTATTTGACTGTTTTTAGTGGTTTTCCAGTATGATGGTTCTGCAATTTGGTACCAAAAGTTTTTAGTATATTTGTTTCAAGTTAAACTCTGTGCATCAAATGTAAATGGAAATGATGAAGTTGCTGTTATTATTTCCACCTTTGTCATTTGCTTTTTAAGATGTTCGAATTTAAATTGATTATGTCTGAGTTCTTATCAAATGCAAGACTCAATTTTTGAAATTGTTGTAATTTGAACAGTTTGATATACCATCTGAATATATTCTGCTACTGTTAAGTTATATATTCGTTTTTTTTATGTACTTTTTTTTCTTTTCAGGCAATGTACTAAATAAATTCTTCAAGGTTTGCATGTAGGCCTATGATGTATATCTGGAAGGAAAAAGGTATATTTAGGAAATATTTGTAAGTTTCATTCAATCCATGACAACGTATCAAGTAACATTTTTACTTCATCTTTGCATATAATCCTATGATATTGATATTATTTTCATGATTAATATCATTTCATTAATAATTTAATTTAGATGAATAGTGTTTAACACATCATTACACATTCATTATAGAATCACACACTAAGTGTGAAAGTCCACTTTGTTTTCTTTTAACAATGCATAAAAATATATCAGTATGGTGGAGAGCCACCTTCTTTAATATAATCTTAGCAGGAGGTCAACCTGTTAGATCTTTCATAGTCCATCTCCACTCTGCTAACTGGTATATAGATTGATTTAATATAGTATAGATATGAGACTACTCTACCTTGAAGTTTTACATTGTGTCTATTTTGCCCTAAGCTTTGTTCACCATTTTGGATTCAACAGAGTTTATGACGATGGGCTCCCATGGAGTTTGCTAGAATTTTGAGAATGTAGCATTTTTGGACAGACTTGGTTTTACTACTAATATATATTCACCGTTATGTAAGAAATATTAATTAACTGAATATTTGCATAGATGAAAATATAAGATCATGGATATGGCTAAGCTTGAATCAAACGGAACAATGCATCTTATTGCCTGAAATTAATTAAACATTAAATGTAGATCAAAATTCGCTAAATGTTTCATTTAGACAATAGACTATCTTTGTTACCATCTTAGTTATGGTAACACATTCATATTGTAATCGTTCTTCTTTCTTATTCATTTCTTTCTACTGTTAACTTGGGAAACTAAATTAAAAAGATGCCCTACATTGAATGAGCATTTTACTAGCTTCATTAACATGTCCTCCATCTTCATCGTGATCAAATTTAAAATTCATTATTGCATGGGCTATTTCTAATTTTATCTATCTATTTCATTAATGCGTTATAATAAGGTTTAAAGAGCTCATCCTCAACTAGCATAGGTTTGGTTAAATATGGATCGACTATAATAAGATCTATTTTTATTACATACGGATACTTTATTTCTTAGAGCATCAAAACATTAACAGAACATTAGATTTTTGTTTAGCTTAAGCAAACATCTTTTACATATCTATTTAAATTTGTTAAAATCCACCATATCGTTGCTTCTCTTAGCAATCATCCTCTTTCTATTCTACTATTTTATTAATTGGAGTTTATATTTGACTTTGAAATCATAGGCATTTGGCTATAGAATACTAAAATGAAATCATGAAGCATTCTAATCAATTTGCATTATTTTAAAAGCGGCCCTCATCACTGATAAGAACGTTTATGGATCCAAGGGATACAAATTTGTAAGATCCTTCTTCTCGATTTGTTTTATAAAAATAGTTAACACGGTTGTTTAATAAATAAATAAAATATTATATCTAAATTGTTTTTTATGGATTACTTTTTCAGCTTTGGTGGTAGTAGGGAGGGACTACATGGATCTGGCATTGCTGAAAATTGGGCAGAGGATAAATCACAACCCTGCTTCTCCACATGTTCAAAGATCAGCACCAACTACCTCTTATAATGGTACTGTTTTCCATTATTTACATTTCATTTCATCATTGAAATAATGTAAAATATCTGATTGCACTGTTTGTTGCAAATTTGTTCTACTGTTATGAATAAAGACTAGATAAATACAATTGGAGTTCATTTTCAAGGATGACTTCGAAGACAAATGAAATTTAGCTGCTTCGCACTATGATCAAGGCCAGATAAAGTAAATCATGTAATATTTGACTAAGCTTCAAAACTTTTATCCAAAAAAGGCAACATAACAAAAATATCCATTCAAGACTGTTAACCTACTTAATATAGGTATTGAACAAGGTAACTAAGTTGTTGCAAACCTCTATTTTTGAAGACATTAATTTTTCTTTTCAGATATTACTTAAGGGAAAAAGCACAAATGAGTTGCTTTATTTACAATTATCTTTTTGTATCTTGAACAATATGTTCACATAGGCAAGTGTTTAAGGTTTTTGCTTCGTACAATTTCTGAAAAGTTTTGTGTAACATGTTTTCTAAACCATTATCATTATATTTTTCTTGCATCACATGTTGCTTGAATGTGCTAATTTAATTTTCTGACCATTGAATTCTCATTGTTACCACTAGGTTGGACCAACTCTTCCTCATTATTGGCTACTCATCCAACACTAAATTATACCATGCATTTAGCATTTTTAAGGAAAATTTAGTGCTATATGTGGTAATAGTTGTTGGCCAGTAGGTCTATTTATTTACCATCCCTTTTTAAATGAATAATTTTCTGTAGTAGTAAAAAGTTATGTCAAGATATATAGGTCCGAAATCATATAGAAGCAAGAGCATTAGGCTACTACTACTTTGATTGCTGAATTTTAATATTTTAGTTTTATGTGATCATTTAGAAAATATATTATTTTCTAATACGTTGCTCTTTTAGCTATACAAAGTGAGCTATATGTAAATGTATAACAAATATTATCTTCATTTGTACAGTAAACAATGAGTTGGAAAAATGATACGCTAATCACAACTTTGTGAAAGGAAGCCAAGATTTATGACATAAAGGTATGTCGTCTCATAAAGTACATTGCTCCATATTGATGATATCATGATCTAATCCCAGATTAAACAGTTTCTATTTTTCTTCTAACTTTCAGAGTAAAATTTTAAAATATGTTCATGTTTTGAAGCCGTAAGAGAAGTTACTGGTTTTATCCACGGATATCTCTACGATCATTGTTTAGATGAGTACAACCTCATTATTTAATAGCTTACATATAATTTTCATTTTCATTTTCATTTTCATACTGGTGCTTATATACAGGGTACATTTTTTGATCACGAATGTTGAGCGGAAGACCACAACCCCACGCACCATCTTTTTTAGTAGGTACATGATTAAATTTTCTGGTGCATATCTATAGATTGTGGTTTCTTCTCCTCATATAATTTTGTTTATACCATAATATACAACTATATGTCATACAGGTTCTATAGTTGCATACTATCTACAACGATGGGTATGTTTGAGCATACATTCTTTGAAGTATCGTTTATGTTAGGATAATATGCATGTACTTTACTATGCATCTGATAGATAATTTTTATAAAACAGATAATTAGATTTCCTAAAAAACTACCATTTATTTTGATCAAATTATATAGTAAAAGTGTTGCACCCTTCCATTTAAATACAAAGAATAGTGTCATGGTCACCAAAAAATAACTTATACATCTTGATTATAATGTGAGTTCATTAAATTATTGTTTTTTACCACTAATCCTTTATTTTCTTTACATATATTTATGATTTTAGCTAAATTTGTTTTTACTTGCAGTTATTACGGTGGTTGAAGCAGCAATTGATTATCCTAAGGTACATAAAATAATTTCAGGTTTGACATATGCCTCTGTAGATTATAATACTTAGTACGATTTGAAAGTATATAATCCATTTTGGTTCTACAGATTATATATTACATAGAAATAAATGATATTAACTCATCTAACCTTCTCTGTTTTGCAGCTGTAAGTAAGTTCTGGATTAGTATGTTTGGATATGGTCGAAGATGAATAGGTATTATCTTTTGCCTTTGCTACAATTATGAAATCTATCCTTCCATGAGATCACTTATTGATTACTTATATCTAGAAACAATTAAATATTAATATGAAGTACAAATTCTGGATAAAGCTATCTCGATATGCATGACCTTTGAAACTATTTTATAGAATGTTTGATTTTTCATCCATTATCCGAATCATTTAATTTATGATTATGCATTGGAGTTGTTTGGATTTCAAATTTTATCATGAATATTTTTCCATCTGAGCTTATTACTGCTCTAAATATCTCGAATATCCATGTCTGTTGCCTGTATTATATGTTGTAACGCTCTCGAAAGTACCTTTTCCACATAATACTACAAGAAATTAATACACGGTTTTGTATGTAGAAGCATTTTTTAAGAAACTTCATGTTTAATATACAATTTATATTTTTATTATCAAATATGGTTAGTTACCATAAGAATACAGTTTATCCTTTTCACTGTCATCATCTAAGTTAAGTTTTTAAGCCTTTTTTTACATTCTATTATTATTTGGTTGCAACCAACATCTATTCTCTATCTTTTTAATATCTATGTATATTAAACATGTCGAACTGATGGTGATTAATTTGACCATTGATTAAAACGCCAAACAAATACATGCATATGGAGATAGCCATAGGGAGATTGATTTTTGGAGATAATTCCGTGGAGATGCATGATTTGTTATCAAACAAATGATCCCCATTAATTCAACACTCGGCATTCAACTATGTGGAGATACACGATTTCATCCATTATTTCACATTTTGATTTCATCCATTATTTCAAATTTTCCATCCATTATTTGGAACGCTTATTTTATGAAGGTGACCACGTTTGAATAAGTTTATTTGTGATTACTTTAAGAATAACATGGTTTGTTACCAAAATAATAATCTTTCTTATCTACATATTTGATACTACTCAAAGAAGTATATACGTTGGGAAGATCTTTCATATTGGCAGTTATCTACCAAACTCAAGTTTTGGCAAATGGCTTTTGCATAATGCTCACAATAATGTTCTCATCCTTTTTTTTTACAGTTGACACCTGTATTTTTCTAGCAATGTATTACCTTCAACTTATGTACTTATAGAAAATTTTAAACTATAGGTGCATTGGGTTATCTAACTTGCCATTCTAAAACATTCTCATTTGCCACCATACTTTTAGATACCTAAGAGATGTTAAATAGTAGGAATCATCTTTCCAGTATATTATGTTGCTTATCGAAGAAACATTCATGATTGTTTCTTATGGTAGCCATTTTGAATACATAGAGCCCTTCCACCACCCCCTCCACACACACACAAATGTGTGTGTGTGTGCATATTTTCTCTCTCTCTGCTTCATTTTTTTTAGATATACTGCAGTAGTCATGATGAATCATCTCAAATGTTGTGCAAAATAGAATATGCCCTTACCCTTATGGTATGTAATCTTTGCGACCTGATATAATATACATTTTTTTCTTCCAGAAATGATAATTAATATTTATGCATTACTGTTAATCATAATAAACATTAGGCTTATGTGTGAAAGAGTCTTTGCTCCAATTTCCATTTGGGTTTTTGCTGTCTTAACCAATTTACGTGATTTTGTTAAACTTCCTTTACTCTGCTCCTTAGTGTATGCACTTACTGTATATAAGTGTTGAGTTCAATAATTGCTAGATTTTCATATGCTTGAAAGTTGTCTTTTATGTCCATTTGCACTTTATGAGTAGTAAGCAAGCTCAGTAATATTTTCTATGTTGTTTGAATCCTTCCTGTTCTATAAACATCCACACTAAAGAAAACTTACTATCTTCAAATAAACTATATAATTTGGCTTACCAATATTTTTCATCAAAAATTCAAAAACAGATCTCGATGCCTGTTATCCCCATTTACGCCCACTCGCAGGCTCACGTAGTTGTGGTTCCACGATTGGACTATTTAATATTTTTACCATTACCTTTGGATTGATATAAAAGTTCATTTTAAGCACAGCAAAATTTAGCTTTGTTCATATATGAGTATGTGTGTGCATTCATCATTACATTTCCTTAGTTTCAACAACCACTATCCTAATAAAACAAAAAACACAAGTCATTAAGAGACTATCTCTGAAAGTGAGACCTCATATGAAATTGAAGTTGACCAATTCAGCACCCTTGGTTCATTTGAATTTAAAGTATGATAATGTAAAAAGATGATGTGTTAGTTCACTCATTTATCATTCTCTTCAAATATTCTAGCTTATTGTGGGAATAAATAAGCCACCTGTTTTAACAATATGCATGATAATGACTAACCACATTTCTTTTCTACATTATTTCTAATGGACTAACCACCTATTTTAACTATACAATCAAAAACATACGTACATTTATATTAATATAAAAAACCTAAGTTAACTTATATACTCAAACATAATTTTTCATATTCGAAATCCTAAGATTTCTTCCTTATCAAAAACTACAATTGGTGTTGGGGATAAATTGTATTAGATTATCAAGTTTACTCTATTTTTATTTTGGAAAATTCATTTAACCCTGTATCGATAAATATCTTTTGTTATTTTAAGGAATCGGCTGCATCTTTGGCCTCAAATGACTTTCATACTATATCATAATAATTTTTCTTAATAAGCCATGCCCTGATTTAAAAGGCTCAATTCCAATTGCTTAGCTCAATAATTTGGCACTCCAGTGGAATTTATTTATGTAATCTGCAAATATCTTAGTTGATAAATCATAGTACACATACCTTGGATGTTTTATTGTTTAGTCTTTCAACATGTTTGTTAATTGAAAAGGGGATAATTTTCTATCCTTACAGAATGTCAAATTTACATTCACAGATTTCTGAACTTCTGAGGTTTCATATTTCTGAAGGATCATTTATTTTTATTCTTATTCAATGAAATCCATTCAACGATTACCGTATTTCGGTGTTGAAGAAATTCAGTCTCCATGTATTATTCATACCTATTTTCTCCAACAGCCTATTGCCACACCGTTTAGATACGGTATTACTATTGATCGTGATTTGCATCCCTGATTAGAGCAAGTTTCAGTGGCTGTAAATATATGCCCCTGATAAATAAAATAGTTAAAATGTTAAACATAAGATTGAAGGGACTGAAAGTCTTTTCCCTTTTTTTTTTCAAAAAAAAAACATTTTATCGGTTACGTTTATCTAAATACTTGCATCCCTGAAATGTTAAAATGTTCCCTTTCAAAAAAAAACATTTGCATCCCTGAAAGTCTTTTCCATTCTATGTGCATAGCCTGGTTTGTGCTTGAAATCTTTACTCAATGCATTTGGAAATATATAGTTTTTTCTAAGCTGTCTACTATTCTTCATGGCTTTATTATGCATGCTTACCACCTGTTAATTATTAACTGGTCTCTGCTTATAGCCATCTAGATGTACCCTTCTATTGTATCTCTTTTCATATACAATTTTTGCTACTTTAAAGCTTAAACTTATTTAAAATCATGGTAAACATTATAATCCCTCATATTCTGATCGAGCTTTATTATGTCTGCAGGAACTAGCTAGAAATTAGGACAAATTATGCTGTCCACAAAATTCTGATCGCATTCACCATCTGCGAATAAAAGGAAAGGAATGAAGTCCATTATGGTGGAATTTTAATGTTGATAAACTTCAGTGGTTTCTTTGTTGAATTATTGGATAAAATTAGCAAAATCATTGATCTGATTTTTCACTACCAGCGTTCAGGTCAATTTTTGCTTATATATAGAGTGTTGATTGTGTTTTTATTGACAATTGTTAACCTGCTGACAGTTGATTTATGGGACAGAATGGGTCTATCGTGCATAGACGTACATTATTTTAACGTATAACATTGTTTTCAGTATTTATAATTCTACCGTACCATATGAGAGCAAGAAAAATATGGATAGCAGCTGCAAAAAAGTCTTAGAATGGATTCTCCAACTAATTGTTTATAGACAATGTTATATGATGCAACAACATATCAGAAGATAGTTTTATTGGTTGATATGCTCACAAATTCAATGAGAACGAACATGTACGGAAGTTTTATGACCTTTACCCAGTTTTTTATAATATAAATAAAAAATGGTATATGGTAATAGTTTCCATGAATATTTAGTCAATATTATCAATTATCATAATGATGCATATGGAGTTTAGTGTATGCTGTTTCCTTCCTACGTTTTCAGTTTAATTATACGTAAGCGTTTGATTTATCAACTGTTCAATTACCTAATTTGACACGATTCCTACATACAAGATATGCAAAAATAATTTATCTCTTTTACTATTTTACCTTCAACTGAAAAACAGAAGAAAACAACGAGAGAATATACAAATAAGCTTCTAGGCTAATTTTGATCTAATTGTCTTAAACAAATTCAAATCAATAATTGCTTTACTATCACAATACTGGACATATAGCATAAACAAAATTAGTCTACTACCTTAGTCTATCGTCTAACATTTCAAATAGCCGTGTGCGTAGCACGGGTTCGCACTAGTATATATATATATATTGGAGAGATTGATTTCCCGCATTATATAGCAGATGATACCCTATGCACCGCCTAATAGTGGATGAGATAATATAACCCTATATACGGCGATATTCCACCTCGAAGTGGAATTGGTATTAAATTGTTGTGCTAACATCTGTGGATGCAGAGAAACAGGTTGGAGGGATCCAACTGGATTCCTCAAATATTTGAATTTTTATTTATGTTATGATGTGCTTTTTGATAATATGTGAATGATTATATTGGTGATTGAAATTTATTGAAGGCTATGGTTTGGTCGAATATATTCTGGTATTTTAAAATACCAGAAATATATATATATATATATATATATATATATATATATATATATATATATATATATATAATTGGATTTTTGGAAATTAAAGTAGAAAATTTTAAGTAAATTAATTTTAAAGAATTGGATAAATTTAAAAGAAGTAATTTGAAAAGGGTAAAGATTGATTTTTGAAACCCTATTGAATAAATTCCAAGTATGCGAAAAAGATTTTAATAAATGGAAATAAATGGATTTTGAATAAGTATTGTTTAAAAGTTAAAGAATTTATTTTAAAATTCGGATTTTAAAATCTAAACAAAGGTGTGAATATTAGATTAATGGTTTTTGAAATAAATTTGGATTAATAAAGGAATAATTTTTAAATGGAGTAAATTTTTGGAAATAAATTTGGAATTTGATTTTGTGTTTGAAAATAAATTCTTGGGAATCGATTTCAAAATTGTATATCAGTAGATATTTGGAAATTTAAATTCACGATGGAATTTATAATGGAATGGTAATTTGTTTTCCAAATAAATAGTAGTTTATTTTTAAAGGTGTGAAAGGAAGTGTATTTTCTCTGGAAAGCCGAGTATGCTTTCAAAGTAGCTTTCAAATATAAATTAAAAGTTCTAGAGTTGGTTTTAAACAGAATGTTTTTGGAGAAATTATTTTTAAATCTTTAACGTAAATATTTATTAAATTAATTATAGAAGCGATTATTTTAAAGATTTAATTGGTATTTGATTTAGAAAATGATTATTTAAATAATTACACTTTATCTAATAATTTTATTTTAAAATTGTTCTGGGCATAAGTTTTATATGAGATATTAGTATTAAAAATTTCATAACTAATATTTTGAATAAAGTGTTTAAAAATAGTTTTCATTTCAAGTGTTTCCAAGCATATTTTTGGATAAGTGATTTAAATTATTCGGACTTAGCAAATTTTTCCGTGGAAGTAAACAAAATTTGAAGATTTATTCCGTGAAAGGAAAGTATTTGAAAATTGTTTTCAAAGGGTTGATGTGTGAAAATATACCTTGCAAAGATATTTTGAAACAAATAATTTAGGGAAATTATTTATAATTGATGGTTGTTGCAAATATTGTTTGATAGTTAAATAACCAACTATCAATATTGGCATTTAAATTGGCTTCTGAATTTCGATGCGACTGGTGGTCGGATTCAAAATGATTATTTGAAAACCACATCGAATCTTAGTGATGGATCTTTTGTTTAAAAGGTCAAAGTGGAAATTTGTTATGACTTACTTGAAATCTAAATGTAACTACCTTTTTTTTAAAATAAGCGCTCATTATTCGGATTAGCCAAAAGGGGACATTGAGTCATAACACCCATTCCTAATAATAATACGACGAAATGGGATTGCATTTGAAGATGGTGTTGAAGACCGGGTATTTTTGAAAACGAAAGGATTACCTATCGGATGTCTCTGCACTGAATTACTCCGGTTTCAAGATTTATATCACTCTATGTGATGGGGAGTCCAGACGTGATTAGGGAATATCCGAATTTGCAGTGGCTTCTTTCCTTAATTGGAGGAAGTGCCTTCGGTTCCGTTCGAACCCGGAATGGACTTGTATGTATGTATGTCTGACATTACACTTTGAAATGTAAAGCTGTTTTCTATCAAATACATTTTTGTTGGTGGCGGAGAATTTATTCTCTTAGCTTAACGCCCTTCTTTGTGTACAAGCTCAGAGGTTATGTAGTTGATGGTTACTAGTGATATGTTCCCAATTTGGTAATGTGGCATGCTAAGTGTTGATCATATGTTGATCGAAGCATGGCTTTTGTGAAAAGCATAGCTTTGTGGAAGAGTCTTTGTGGAAGATGCAGCAAGGTTATGGAGGTCGCGCCCCTCAGGGTATGTGCTTTTCCTTCAGGATAAAAAGTGGTATCTGGTATGGAGCCTAGATATTTTACTTGTGTGGATAAAAAAGTGGTATTCTGGAATGGAACCCACATTATTTACTTATGTGGTTGTTGTTTGTTGAGGCTCCTCGGTAAAAGTCGATCTAGACCGGTGGAGGCATACTCATGACAGTTAGTTGCCTAGTTACAGAGGTAACCTGGCCTTGTGTTGGTAGAGAGTCGGTTAGGTTCTCGGGGCGTCCCTCTAGAGGCGTATTCTTTCGGAAAGAAAGTTCCTTAGCCTTGACCAATTGATGGAAATCCAATCACCAAATACGTGCCCTGTATGGTTTTAGTTGTAGAACATGCCATTTAACATGGTAGCTATAGTAGGCATACTATAATGGTACGTACACTGGCTAAGATTTATATTATACTTACGAAATGTTTTCCACACTATGCACTAATAATAATATCAAAAGGATTTTTGCATATCAAGCATATTGGACTATCATAAGGAGAAATCTCCTCCAAGTGTGCGATTGCATTGTGTGTGTGCCGAGAGGCCTTATGGTAGTTTCATTCTTCAAAAGCATGAACGGATTTCTTTCCCTTTTCTTTTGTGCAAATAACTTTTTTAAGATCTCTTTCCAGTCCCATGACTGACCTGGAGTTTATTGTTCTCTTTCTAAACTCTGGGTGCCCATAATATTTCACACGGGTAGCTTAGAGTTAGGTAATCAGTAGTTCTAGAGCGAAGTCAGTACAGTATGCTGTGGAGATCGGGAGACAAGCTGGATGGCGAGACGTGTCAGTTATATTATATAGTATCCGCTGCGTATGGGTTGCTGCAAATTCAAATTCCATATGGGCAGGCTATCATAACTGTCGGTGTTGCGTTTTGTTATTATAATACTCTGATGATGTAATGTATAAACTGATATAGTTCTATTATTTAAAGATTATTCATTTATCTATTATATATTGTTCCGCTGCGAATGTGAGATTCTGATATGGTTTCTGTTTTCTTCTTCTATATTCTTCTTCTTTAACCCGCATGATTCGGTTTTCCGGCATTCGATTATTCATCATTTAATACAATGGGCGTATTGATGTCAACTTTCGAGAGTCAAAAAATTGGGTCATTACAGAGTGGTATCAGAGCAATTGGTTAAGCGAGAACCTTGGCTCTGGTGGGGGAAATTACTCATTAGAGATAGAGTCAGTAATACTCTAGAATGAGTTTGAGTGTAATAATAGATATGAGTGCGTATTTGTTAGTGAATATAAAAATTGTTTTTATATTGTGTTGAGTTATCGGTTGAGTGTTTATGAATTCTGGTCGATATGTGGGATGTCATTTTATCGATAGGGGTTTCTAAAATCTTAAGTAAGGTAAACTGACACAGTATTGTTTTAAAATACGGTAAATGAAATAATTTTACCCAAATTATTTCTTTATATAAAAGGAATAATTTTCCATAAATTATTATATTATATGATTGCTTGGTTGTTAGAAAGTGATAATATTAAATTATTATCATTGTTATTGAATAAGAAACTGAAAATCGTAACCAAAGATTAAGAAATAGAATTCTAGAGTAATTTTTGAAAATGGATTGAAAGGATTTGGAATTTGAAAATTTATTTTCTTTTGAGTTTGGAAAATGATTTTCAAAAGCTTTGGAAAAATAATGGTGAAATTATTTAGGAAATATTTTTGAATTGGACTTGGAATCTAGTGGGATTTAGAATTTAAAAATGATTGGAAAATGTTTTTGAAGGGATGAATGCACTAAACTCTTTTTGGTCACTGGAAAATAATTCCGATGATGATCGCGACATCATCGATGTTCATTTTCGAGTTTCCAAGAGAGGAATTGCTGCCAAATTATTTTAAAATTGAAGTTATTTGCGAAATTGAGTTTGATTTTGAAATAGTTAGATTTTGGATATAATTGATTTCAAAAAAGGTTTTGAAATACTTAAGTAATTATTTAGTCTCTGGAATCTTACTAAAAGTGGTTATGGAATAATAAATAAGTTTGGGAACTTAGAAAGATTCAAACTGAAACTGAATATAACTAGGATTAATTTGAATAAAAGAAAATTTGAGAAGTAAGTCTAGTGGACTAAATGGATTGGAGAAAATTTAATGAAGACGGAAAATAAATTTGAGAACAAATAAATGAATTTACAATTGCAAGTAAATGAAATTGAAACTGAATGTTGAAATTCATTTCGAGTTTGTAAGTAAATGGAAATTAGTCGAGTAGACTAAATAAAACAAAGTATTGAAATCAAAATTAGTAAATAAACTAATTGATTTAAATGGGTAAGTAAATAAATTGGAGTTGAATAGTGGAATCAATTCAAAGGGTAAAATGGTAGAATTTATTCAAAGGAACTTTAAGAAGTAGGAGTTTGGAAATAAACTTTTATTTGAAATTAAATTTGGAAATAAAGTGCTTTATTTACAATTTATAGGTTGCGTAGGTTTGGAATTGAATTTGATTGAAAAAAATTAGTGGATGGAACAAATTTAAACAATGATATAAATCAGTTATGAATGGAAGACAGTTGATAAAATTTTCAATGTTCAGAATTTAAAGAAAAAAATTGAATTTATATGAAATTGGAACTCAAATTTGAATAAAAAGAAAATTTATATGGCTAATAATCAATTGAAATAAATAGGTGGGATGTATGTATATTATTTTATTCACATATCAATTCGATCCAGAATTCGAGCATAGAATTTCGAGATAGTTATATCGATCCGAGTTAGGATTTTTCGCTCCATTTTCGACGGTTAACCCTACATATGGATTTTTTATTGATTCTGGAAATTCTCTATCATAGTTTATGGCTATACAAGGAGAATAACGATTTCTGATCAAGAAACCAGATCTGAGTCTGCACTAGGAAGTCGGGTGGACGATACTAGTTTGGAAGTGAAATTGTGTGATCGTGTGAGCGATCGAATTTGGTATTGCGTACGAATGATATACGGACATCGTATGAACTTGAATGAAATAGACATTGAAACTTTTTGTAAAGAAATGTGAAAAATGATTTTTAATGTTGTAATTGGACATTATTGCTTGTAGGATATACATGTATTATAAAGGAAAAGGGAATTGGATTTTTGATTTCGAAGATAAATTTGAAATTTCTCGTCAAATTTGAACGTTGAGAAAATAATTTTGTCTGGAAATATGGATGAGTTTAGAAAGTAAGTTGAAGTAATAATGAGTCTTTAATAAAAAGATTTGTTTTGGCAAGTTGATAAAACTATTTGGATTGGAAAAATGATAAATGGGTTGTGGATCATTCTTCTTAACTAGTAATTTCAGGACGAAATTCTTTTAAGGGGGGAAGAATGTGACGACCCAAAATTTTGGACATTTGAAATTGGAATATTTAATTGATTTTAAATATTTGAAATTTGGTTTAACTTGAATTTCAAAAATATTTGTTTATTTGGCAATTAAATTATTGAAATTTGGGTAAAATATTGAATCTTCGGTTTTAAGATGGCTAAAAATATTTTACAAGCTTGGAAAATTTATATTGATAATACTGAAGATAATAGATGTGACGACCCATAATTTTTGAGCATTTGAAATTGAAATATTTAATTGATTTTAAATATTTAAAAGTTAATTTTTAACTTGAATTCAAGTGTCACCATTTATTTAAGTAATTGAATTATTAAATTAAATAATTTGAAGTTGGGAAAATGTTGAATCTGGAGTTTTAAGCCTGTAAAAAAATAATTTGAAGGCTTGTAAAATTTATATTGATAATACTGAAGATAGTTAATATGTTAAAATTGATTTAAAGGGTAATTGGTTCGGTTTTAAAATTTTATTGTTTAAATTGAGTTTAAAAATAGCCTTCTGACGCACAGTCTCGGAATTCGACGAAACCAGTCCCATTGGATCCGTAATATTGTGTTATTATCAGATTTCAATTGTCGAAGCATTTGGAGTTGTTGTATGGCCGTACGGTAGGAAACGCTGAATTTATATCGGGATTCAGTATAATAACCGGGTTCCAAAAAGCTATCTTCTCCATACGATCAAATTAGGACTCGAAACCTTTTCCATTGCGTTCAGAATAGGGGTTTATCATTATGAATGCCTGACGGCACACCACGGTAGGATGTCAGGATTCTAAGTTACGAATTCAAATCAATTTAAATTTGAATTTAAAATTTAAAATTTAAAATATATATTTATATCCTGATCAACTTCAGTTGAAATTATTTCACTTCATAACTTTTTCCTTTCAACTCAAAACCACTTTAGCTCTTCCCAACATGCAACCTTCTTTTCGAAATGACGTTTTCTTTTTCAAATCACATCGTTCCCATTTTTTAAATATCTCGTCCCTCCCCTTTCTTCATTTACAAGCTAATAATCAGGAAAAAATAAAAATAAATGGCCGAGCATAAGAAGAAAGAAAATGATAAACTGAGCGAATTCATTCAGTAAAAACCCTGGCTCTCTCTCTCCATCCCCTTTCACTCAACAACGAAGCCGAAATCGATTAGATGGCGGAATAGAAAAATTAAAAATTAAATTCGTATGCTTATAAAAAAAAGTGGAAATAGCCGCAAGTTCTTTTCGTTTGGACAGGAGGGATCGAATTTGAATCACTCTAGCCTGGAGCTCGCTCGTGAAGAATGGAAGGAATCGATTCCTCTCCCCAGTCTAACGCGGAATCAAGGAAGTCGAGCATCGCGGTGGATCGTTTCGGAGAGGCACGTGAGCTTGAGGTCGCGACAATGGGGTGGCGAGCGCGACTAGGTTCGTCTGGTGGTAATTAACGCGCTGCAATGTGTGGTTCGTGCGGTGAGCATTGGGTTCAATTTTTGGATGCAGGATAGGGAATACGATTTCGAGGATCTGTGGTCTCGAAGCAAAGCTTAAAGGTTGGGTTCTCTACATTTTCATCGACGTCGACGGCACTTAAGAGCTCGGGGACGTCAGCTTGCGGTCGAGCAGGCTCTGATGGAGGTGAGCAGCATCTCATTTTCCTTTGTTTTGGAATTTAAAAATACAAATTCTGAAAAACTTATTTTATTACTTAAAAAAATTATTATACTTTTGTTATAAACTGGTTGAAATAGGAAGAAAAATTTATTACAGTGAGGTAACACTTTACATTTGCCATTTACTGTAGAGAAAAATAATAATAATGATATAGGCGAACCAGTTAACTTTTAGGGAAAATTAGCATATTTTTTTGAGAAGGGAGGACATATATATAACCTGACATAAAATTTATAAGATGAGAAAAAAAATGTAAATTATGTTAGTCTAATTATCATTTAAAATTAGTCAAGTAAATTTATTAAATGGTAAATAAATTGTTAGAATATTTCTAATGATAATAAACCATAAAATGTTTATACAAGGACCAAAATCATGAACAAAATAGCCGGCTTGGGTCGGATTGCAAAACAAAAATCGAAGATGAGTTAATCTCACCCATCTGGCTTGTTCTTTAAATTTAAATAGTTAAATTTAAAATATTTGGTAGATTAATTGATTTGATTGGATATGATATATAATATGGTAGTATATGGTATATATTGGAATGATTGATTTCTCGCATTATATTACAGATGAGACCCTATGCGCTGCATAATAGCGGATGCTATTATATTAATCCCATATACCGCAATATTCCACCTTGAAGTGGATTTGGTATTGTGCTAACATCTGTGGATGCAGGGAACAGATTGGAGGGATCCAACTGGATTCCTCAAAATTATTTAGAATTGTTTAATATTCTGTGTTATAAATATTTGATATTCTGTGATAAATTATACTGATAATTGGAATATTGAATGCTATAGTTTGCTTGAATATATTTCGATACACTAAGTTATCAAAATATATAGAATTGGATTTTTAAAAAGAAAATAAAAGAGTGAATTTTTAAGTAAAATAATTATAGAGAATTTGAATAAATTTAAGAATGAATTGGAAAGGAATAAAAGTGATTTATAAATCCTAATAAATTCCGGGTATGAAAAAGGGATTTTGAATAAACAGAGAAATAATGAATTTTAAACTTAAGTGATGTTATATCAAGAAATAAAGAATTTATTTTAAGAATTCAAGGTTTGAATTTATTTAAATGGATAAAGAAGGAATTTGGGGAAATCTAAAATTGGTGTTTCAGTTAAAAGATTTTAAATCATAATTAAGGAATGAAAATCTGAAGTCAATGGGTTTTGAAATAAATGAGTAAGTGAAGAAATTTATTTCAAAATGGAGTAAATTGGAAATCAATTTGGAAATTGATTTAAGTGTTTGAAATTGAAATAATAAGGAGAATGTGACCATAAAATTTATAAACTGGTTTATAAAAGCGAAGTGATATATCAGTGGATATTTGGAAGAATAAATTCACGGTGGGAATTTATTAAAGGAATGGGTTAATTTATTTAAAAATAAATAGTGATTTATTTTTAAAAAGATGTGAAAGGGAAGCTTATTTCCCTGGATAGCCAAGTGCGTTTTCAAAGCAAATTTTTAAATATAAGTTAAAAGTTTTAATGTTGTTTTAAAAAGCATGTTTTAGAAAATTTATTATTTCTAAATGTTTAAATTCTTAAGTATTTTTTTTAAATCTATTATCGTAGTAATTATTTAAAGGTGACTTGGTATTTTGCTTTAAAGGAAAAAATCTAGTTTTATATTTTATAAGTAACCTCATTTTAAATATTCCTAAAGTATATATATTTGAATAAGTATTAAAGCAGTTTTCAATTTAAATGCCAAAGTATATTTTGTAATAAAGTGTTTTTGAATTACTCTAAAAATCTAAAGTATTGGTACTTGGTATTTTCAGTGGAAATAAATAGTTGGGAATTTATCCCATGAATGGTTGTTTGTGAATGTTAATTGATAGTTAAATAACCGAATATCAATATTGGCAAATGCGCTGATCGTTTCGAAGAGACCGGGATCAGGATTTATTTTCCTAAAAACCACTTCGATATGGTTTGTACATTTCATGAGAAAGACGAGTTTGGATTCAAAGATGAAGTAGTGAAGTGCAAGGGCAAGTCGCTACTAATCCTGAGGATGATTCCAAAATGGATGTAGTAGGAGTAGCGCCTTCGGTTCCATTCTAACCCGGAGTGGACTTGTATGGATGAATGCTTTCAGAACATCGTCAGGTAGGAGATTAGCATTCTAAGTGATATATTCTAAAAAGGTAATGCTTAACCTCAAGCCTCATCAACCGGGAATGGCTGAAAATCAGGGGTTATGCAGCAATGCTAAGTGGGTAGCACCCATTAGGGTGAGGTCATCCTTGTCCAGATGTCCCTTTTTATTTCGGCTTAGTGGTGTGGTTGCTGATCCCAACCGTGGGGTGATCTTACTCGGGATTATCCAGTAAGGGTTAGTCTCGGTCTTGTGTTGCAGGGGATTGAGAGTAATCCTCGGTACGGTGATCTAGGCCACGTACTGTGACTGGTGGCACCCCAGTGCCTAGTCATTAGTTGGAAATCCATTTTCCCTATGCGCCTGTACGTTATTTGATTGTGCCCAACTACTGCTGAAATGTGAGATGCAAGCATTTCAGCTAGATTCTATTTTACTTTCTATAGACACTATTATAATATCAGACGGATTTGATAAAAAAATGTTTTACCTATCGTAAGGTAAAAACCCAACATGTTTATTTGTGGCTTGGTCTTACGAGATGCTTTTGTTTTCAAAAGAATTTTGAAACTTTAATAATCAATTTGAGCGTGCTTTTCTCACGCTGGTATTCCAGACTGACTCGGGTGTTATTTAACTATAATGCTCGGGTCAGACCGAGTATTATAAAATACAGGATATGATGCTCTAGAGCTCAGGAGACGATCTGGATGGCGGTACGTACTTCCATACTTGATCATTATTCCGCTGTGTATTCAGTTTTGAGGACAAGTTTATATGACTATCCAGTTGTATGCTATTGATGTTGTTGAACTTTGATGATGTATTCTGATAATATATGTATAAAACAGATATAGTCTTCTTTTGTGTAAAGATCTATTATTGTCTATTATATTTTATTCCGCTGCGATGGTAAGACTCTGTTGTTGTTACTATTTTCTTCTCCTACCTCTTTCTTCTTTAACCCTAATGGTTCGTATTTCCGTTCATCTTGAGTTGATTTGATGGAAAATAGTGTCGACTTAAGGGGTACGGGTTTGTGGGTCGTTACAGTGGTATCAGAGCAGAAGGTTAAGCGAGAACCTTGGCTCTGTGGGGATTACTCAGTAAATAGAGTCTATAGTACTCTGGAATGAGTTTGAGTGTAATAATAATATGAGCACGTATTTTTTAGTGAATATATAATTGTTTTATATTGTGGTGATTTATCGGTTAAGTGTTTATGAATTCTGATCGATATGTGGGACGCCATTTTATCGATAGGGGTTTCTAAACTCTTAAACAAGGTAAACCGACACAATATTGTTTTAAATAGGTTAAATGAAATAATTTTACCTAAATTATTTTTGTATATAATGGAAATAATTTTTCGTAAATTATTATAGTTATATATGGATGCTTGGTTGTTAGGGATGATGATATTAAATGCTTATCATTAATGTGTAAAATTTAATAAGATATTGAAAATATAACTAAAGTTAAGGAATAAATTCATATACAAAGGAAATTTGTAAATGTAAACTATAAATGTGATTTATAGATTGAAATAAGACTTCAGAATAATATTTGAATATAGATTGAAAGGATTTGAAAATCAAAAAATTAGTTCCCTTTGGGTTTGAAAATGATTTTGAAAGGCTTTGGAGGAATAATGGTGATATTATTTGAAAATATTTTTAAATTGGATAGGAAACCCGGTGAGGTTTGGAATTTAAAAATATTTGAAATGTTTTGGAAGGATAAAAGCACAAACTCTTTTCGGTCGCTAGAAAATAACTTCGGTGATGACTGCAGCATCATCGATGTTCATTTTCGAGTTTCCAAGAGAGAAATTGCTACCAAATTGTTTTAAATTGGAATAGTTTGCAAAACTGGGTTTGAATTCAAAGAGATAATTGAATCTACCAAAGAATTTTGGATATACTGATTTTTAAAATACTCAAGTGATTATTGAAGGCTTTGGAATGGGTTTAAAATGATTCGAGTGTCTAAGTAATGGTTTAAACTCTAAAGGTTTAACAAAAAAATGTTATGGATTATAAGCGGGTTGGGAAATTTATAAAGTTTGAAAATTTCCTAGAATGGAATCGGATTAAAATCGAAATGATTTGGGTTGCAAATAAATCCAATTCAAGTGTAAATGAGTTAAATATAAACTTGAATATTATTTTAACAAACTAAGAATGGGATTAAAATTAAAATGAATAAAGAGTGGGGAAATTTAATTTGATGAGAATCAAATTAAATAGAAGTGAGCTTGAATTATGAAGTTGAGATAATTTGAAGAAAGTAAATTAACTTAAGTTTAAAGTTAATAGAAGTTTAGCTTTGAGTAAAAGTGAAAGTCCGTTAAATAAAGTTTGGGTTGAATTATTTGGAAATGGTTAGTAATATACAAGCATGGAATGTGTCAAGCTAGATAAAATGGGTTCGAATGCAACCTATGCAAATACGAAATAAAATACAATGTAAGTTAAAATGGAAATGAATTAAATGTTGAGTTGGAATCGATTGGAAGTAGGTAAAAACTAAAATGGATATGCCATTAAGTGAATACCATCGAAATTGCGTAGAGATGATTGTCGTTTGACGTAAACGAGATTTAATAAAATTCTATGAATCAGTGGAAGAAAATATAATTGAATTTTTGAATCAATTGATAAGAATATGAGTTTTTTGGAATTATAATGAATTGAAGGTAAGTAAGTGAGTTGTACATCACTTAAAGTGAATGCAAGGGTAAGAAAAGCGAGTGAAAGCAATGGAATTGTGATTGAAACCTTATTAATTACTTTTAAGTGCTGTTTGGTAGGTATGGCTTATGAAATCCATGTGTTAGCTATTGAAAATGAGTGAAATGTAAATAAATTTCCTATATATGGCACTTACATATTTAAATTAAGTAAGTACAGGTACCTGAAGGCCATTTGGCAAGATTTTGGTCGCGCTAATTGCTAAATAATAAGCCGCTGCTCAAAAATGCTAAATAAAGGTACGCCTACGCAATAAAAATAGGAAATATGAACTGTTATTGTTTTTCCGACCAGGTGGGTCGATGCATATGTATTTATATCTCTTTTCAAATTGCAAAAGCTCCTCCATGCAAAGGAGACTCTGCCAAAATTTTTCAAAAATTTTGGGAGTTAGAAAAAAATTTTGGAAAATTTTTTGTTAGCGACAAAACGATTTCAAATTGGAAATTGAAATAAATTGGTGGATGAAACTAATTTAAAATAATGATATGAATTAGTTATAAATGGAAGTTAAAATTCAATATTCAGAGTTAAAGATAAATTGAATTCATATGGAAATGGGAAAACCAATTTGAATAGAAGTAGATATAAACTAAAGTGGTGAAGTAAACAATATTTGAAGATTTATTCCGCGAAAGGAAAGTGATTTGAAAATTACTTACAAAGGGTTGATGTGTGAAAATATATCTTGCGAAGATATTTTGAAACAAATAATTTGGGGAAATTATTTCTAATTGATGGTTTGTGAATATTGTTTGATAGTTAATAACCAACTATCAATATTGGCCTTTAAATCGGCTTTTGAATTTCGATGCGACCGGGGTTTGGATTCCAAATGATTATCCGAAAACCACATCGAATCTAGTGATGGATCTTTTGTTTAAAATATCAAAGTTGAAATTTGTTGTGGCTAACTTGAAATCTGAATGTAACCACTTATTTTCAAAATAAACGCTCATTGTTTGGATTAACCGGGAAAGGGAATTGAGTCATAAAACCCATTCCGAATAATGATACGACGAAATGGGATTGCATTTGAAGATGGCGTTGAAGACCGGGTATTTTCGAAAACGAAAGGATTACCTATCGAATGTCTCTTCACCGAGTTGCTCCGGTATAGAGATTTTTATCACCCTATGTGATGATATGTCCGGATGTGATTAGGGAATATCCTAATTTGCAAGGGCTTCTTTCCTTAATTGGAGGAAGTGCCTTCGGTTCCGTTCGAACCTGGAACGGGCTTGCATGGATGTATGCTTGACATTACACTTTGAGATGTAAAGCTGGTTTTTATCAAATACATTTCTGTTGGTGGCGGAGAATTTATTTTCTTAGCTTAACACCCTTCTCTGAGATGTATGAGCTCAGAGGTTATGTAGTTGATGGTTACTACTGATATATTCCCAATTTGGTAATGTGGCATGCTAAGTGTTGATCATTTGTTGATCGAAGCAGGGATTTTTTGAAAATCATAGCTTTGTGGACGAGACTTCGTCTAACCTTACACCCCAGAAATGGTTGAAACAAGAAAAGATGCAGCAAGGTTACGGGGGTCACGCCCCTCAGGGTATGCGCATTTCCTTCTAGATAAAAAGTGATATCTGGTATGGAGCCCAAATATTTAACTTGTGTGGATAAAAAAAGTGGTATTCTGGTATGGAGCTCGGATTATTCACTTATGTGATTGTTGGTTGTTAAGGCGCCTCAGTAAAGGTCGGTCTAGACCGGGGGGTGGCATACTTATGACAGTAATTTACCTAGTTACAGAGGTAACCCGGCCTTGTGTTGGCAGCGAGCCGGTTAGGTTCTCGGGGCGTCCCTCCAGAGGCATATCCTTTTGGAAAGGAAATTCCTTAGCCTTGACCATTTGTTGGAAATCCAATCACCAAATACGAGCCTTGTATGGTTTTAGTTGTAGAACCTGCCATTTAACATGGTAGCTATAGTAGGCATACTATAATGGTACGTATGCTGGCTAAGATTTAATACTTTCGAAATGTTTTTCACACTATGCACTAACAATAATATCAAAAGGATTTTTGCGTATCTAGCATATTTGACTATCATAAGGAAAAATCTCCCTCAAGTATGCGATTGCATTGTGTGTGTGCCAGGAGGCCTTATGGTAAGTTCATTTTCCAAAAGCATGAACGGTTTTCTTTCCCTTTTCTTTTGTGAAAATAACTATTTTAAGATCTCACACTAGTCCCATGTTTGACCTGGAGTTTATTGTTCCCTTTCTGAACTCTAGGTGCCCATAATTTTCCACACGGGCAGCCTAGAGTCAGGTAATCAGTAGTTCTGGAGCGAAGTCAGGAAAGTGTTGTTGAGATCGGGAGACAATCTGGATGGTGAGACGTATCACTTATATTATGTAGTATCCGCTACGTATGGGTTGCTGCAAATTCAAATTCCATATGGGCAAGTTATCAAACTGCCGGTGTTGCATTTTATTGTCATAATACTCTGATGATGTAATGTATAAACTGATATAGTTCTTTTGTCTAAAGATTATTCATATATTTGTTATATATTTTCCGCTGCGAATGTGAGATTCTGATATTGTTTCTGTTTTCTTCTTATATCTTCTTCTTCTTTAACCCTAATGATTCGGTTTTCCGGCATTCGATTCTTTGGCATTTAATACAATGGACGCATTGATGTCGACTTTCGGACATCGAAAAATTGGGTTGCTACAAAAATGATCTAAGAAAACAAAGCTATGAATCAATGTCAGATGAAAAGAATAATAACAAGATTTACGTTTGGATGTCCGAATTCGGGCGGACAGCCCACAAAGAAAAATTTATCTTTATAGTGATTCAATTTATTACCGATGCCAGTTACTATTCTACAATTTCTGGATGGTTCCAAAAAGGTAATGGAAGGACTTCCCTTGTGATTCTTAAAACTATACAAATATCGAATTCCTTTATTTCTTGGAATACAACCAAAGCAACGAGAAATTTTTTTGAATACGCTATGTAGGAAGGCATAGCTATTGGATGTAGCTGACCTTGAGCCAGTGTCATGAAATGCTTACCGAACGAATTGGTTGAATGATGGTATACACCCTGCCAAACTCATATATCGATTACATGTGACATACCTAACTGGAGGGTGATGTGCCCATTGGTGGCGAGTAGGAACAGCATGTCCTCGAACGGGATGCCATTTTGGTCACAAATCCTTTTAAGCGATCCCTTTGTAATCTTTTAGGCTATGGAATCTATAGGACAATCTAGCATTCCAACATCCTTAAGAGTATCTGGATCATCTTCAACTTCAGGCCCCATTAGAGGTTCATGAGGAACCTCCGGTTAGGCTGCTCAACTGAGTGATTTGCAGGTCTAGGTTTGGGTGGCATTTGTAACAACCTGCACTTCAATATTCCTAGATTTTTTGCTAAACCAAAAATCCAATTCCACTAAAATATGGATAGTTGGTTTGCTATCCTGCAAAGAGGAAAATATATTAGAGCACTAATGGTAATAACTCACAATGGAAATAAGAAAATCTAACAGATCAATATAATAACTGACCAAAAATTAACATCTCAAATTTCAAGATCCTCAGCCAGACAA
This sequence comes from Allium cepa, assembly GCA_030765085.1. NCBI lineage: Eukaryota > Viridiplantae > Streptophyta > Magnoliopsida > Asparagales > Amaryllidaceae > Allium > Allium cepa. Next base: position 969,816,448 of record CM060945.1, on the reverse strand, counting down.
TTACTACAAATCAACACTAGTAACCGCCCTTCTTAATCCTATGGGTTGCACTGAGGAAGGGGTCAGAACAACGCTTTGGTGATTGGTAAATCATACATCTTATACATAACACCAGCTTAGGCCGATTGTACACTATTTCACGTTATGTCAAATTTTATTATTAGTCGCTACGACTCCATTGCTACGTAGGAACCATACCCATCTACCCTATGCAGATTTATGTTTATATAGGTAAATACATACATACATACATACATACATACATACATACATACATATACATGCCCCAAGTCCACTAATGGATCTAGATACTATCCCCACTAGTATTAATCACTCAGCACCTCATAAAGATTTATCGCCATTGTATCACTGAGGAAATTCTGTCATGCACACGACGATCTCCAGTTAACGAGATCCTAATATTCCAGGGATTTTTCACGTATGCCAATCATATACGTACCTTCGTCTGCTTCTAATATTGTGGATTTTAGGTTCCAACGCACCATCTGGTAGAATTTAGGTTCTATGAACCACCTTGTAGAATTTAGGCTCCACGAACCACCTTATGGAATTTAGGCTCCGTGAACCACCTTATGGAAATTAGGATCCATGAACCACCACCCTGTTTAAGTTTTGAAGGAATCTTTGTATGGGTTAACTAGCATTGCTCTATCAAACAAACTAACAAACGACTATGGCGTTGCATAACCATGTCCTTCCGGTTGACCGCAAGGTACCGATGCCGAGCTTGAGAAATATGCAACTCTTATCCTAGCTTATAGTACCCAAGTATGCCAGTATACGCACCCTTATTACAACTCCTTTTGGTACTTAAGCACCCAAACTTTCTGCGCCATGTTGCATAAATCTGATCTCTCTCACTATCCATTTAGATTGCCTAGTGCAATCAAAGAAATACCTCCACTCTAAAGCTTGAAGCTGGCCTAATTTACCTGTGCACGTTTTGCCTTGGCATAGTTATAATATATATTTATAATTATGATGGACAATTTATAAGCAAGTTAATAAGCACAGTACCAACTTTGGGGTATCCCTCTAGTACAAAATCATACAATACCATGGATCCTATTGGTTGGATATGGTTTTTAGCATCCTACCCAGTCTAACAACCTTTAGACATTGGCCCACTTTAATTATAACAGATAACTTATAATTATTCACACTCTTCATAAATGCATATTAGAGGCTACTTATATACATATTTTTGATTTATGTGCACCACACAATCTAAGTGAGTTGCCGCCACCAAAAGAAGGTGGGTCAAGTTCGACCTAGCTTGGTCAGGGTCGACCTACATGGTCTAAATTCATGAAATTTGGTTCGTATCTTTCTTTTGTTCATTTATTTCCTTCGTTAACTAATTCTCGTTATATCTTACCTAATTTTGATAACGTAACGTTGAAGCAACTATTAATATTAATAACGTTTAATTAGCATTAATGAATTACACATTACTTCCTTAATTACATATATGATTATTTCCAACTACGAAAATTCAAATGCTAATAACTTTTCCGTTTGAATTCCAATTGGAAAAGTTTATATGAAAATTGATCAGAAAATCGCCACGAATCCATGGTATAAGTTTTGTGGAAAAATTCCAACATTTGTAAAAATTCAAATTTCCAATTTCACTATTTGTTATTTATTTATTCCTTAATTACCATAAAAATGTGGGGTGTTACATTCTCCGCCTTAAAAGAACTTCGTCCTCGAAATTCCCTAAGGGTTCGATCATGCAAACAATCGCACATCCATTTCACACTAATAATCACTTACTGTACAACCATCTTTACGACAATCCTTGTACATGTGCACAGTGTATCACAATACATATGATATGCATGCACAAAAATGTCTAATCGGTGCCTCCTACATGAATGATTTCTTTTAAACAAAATTTTCAAAATATAATGCAAACATCCTAAATATACTGGCAGTTCAACATGAATGCAACTTTTTGAAAAATCAAAAATAGTTTTTTATCCAAATTTTCCCACACTTCCATAATAAAAGCTTAGTTCAACCAATTTTTCATCCGATCTTTACCATCCAAATTCCTACCACATCATTTCTAACGTCCATATTTTAGAAATAATATAGTTTTCTAAACTTATTTTCCTATGTCTGGATAGGGTCTAGATGGAAAATTCCATACTTCCATCATCCTCTTATGTAACCACTTTCCACTGTACCCTAGGATCTACTCCTTTGCCCCCAACCTTTTTTCCTACCTTCCCAAGTACCACTTGCATAAGGAGCTTTTTATTTTAAAAGTTGAAAAACATTAATGTTTCAAAAATCATCTCTTTAATTTTTCACTCACCGATAAGGTATCTTAGAAAAGATTCCATATATAAAAGAGCTTCCTTGTCACTCACCATATCCATTTTACTACAAATACAACTATGTAGTAAAATCAACATAAATAAACTTACCGACCATTTCATAATGTCATCATGCGGTATTCCAAAATTCCTAAAACTCAAATCCTTTAGCTTTTAAAATCTTTCTAAAGATATGTGTATTGTTTTCAAAGTCATATTATTTATAATGAAAACTTTTCATAAACAAATTTTTCATAAATTTTGTTTTAAAAATATATGCATAATTACATTTTATAAATACTTTTCCGCATTTCTGACATTAGGATTTAGATAACCATTCATCGTTCATAACAGACTCCACTAAATTGCATGGTAAAATTTTAAGTTCTAAAAACCATCCTTCACTAATATCAACAAACAAACATGCTGAATTTTAAAATTCAGTCTTTGAGGAACATGAACCTTGATCCGTTGCTCATCTCTCTATAATTCTGTCCTTTATCTTTTGAAATTTATCATCCAAAAAATTTCTATTTTTGGAACTCACATTTTCCACTTTACTTCTATTTAGTAGTTAGTTAAATAAATTTTCTTAATTTATTACTAACTTTGAGTTCTAACTATTTTCTTTTCCTTTACGTTAGTTAAGTGAGTTCATGAAATTTCATTATTCTATTGTTTTCTCAACCATAGAGATCCATACAAAAACACATAAAAGGAACATTTCCCTAAATATATGCAGCTCATATAAACAACTAATGCTTACAACCCATGAAAAGTAAAACTATAATGAAAGAAACACAACACCACTAACTACTACCACAATTAGAATGGACCTTCCTAATAGGTCATCCCTAAGTAAAGATCTTCAAATATTATACTTCATTTATTACTTACGATGAATAAGGTCTATTCATCTCTTCCATTCAATCCCAATTATGGAATAAGCAAGTCTTATCTCACTACCGTGGATAAGAAATACAATCTATGAAGTCTTTATACTAAATGGCAACTAAGCTTGGCGAAATAACCCTTTGGCATTTCCTCTTTTGCTTCCCTAACTTATGTCTACTGATATCTTCCATGTATGTTTACCATTTCACTACCAACTGTTACTATCCTCTCTTAGTCTCATTCTTTTGTTAGAATTACCAATGCTTGGTATTTCTTTTATTCATAAGCCTCCTATAATTATATTCCAAAACTTATAGGAGTGCACTTTAATATCATTCCTATGGTTTACAAATGTATCAACATAATATTCCTAGCTTTTCCAGTGTCCTCACACTCTACGAGGATTCCTTGTTATTTTTTTCAAAATTAGTCATCGATGTCTCCTTCAATTCTTTTCCTCGTCTCGTCTAGGCACTAATTCCTATCTACTCCGTATTTAAAATCCTGGTTTGGCCTTTATCATTTTTCTTCAAAAATGAAAACTTTGAAAACTTTGAAATATCCAACCCCAAAACTCTTGTCTTTATAAGTGCTACTTAAAAACTATTATTAAATTCATAAATGTTTTGCATTTCAAAATAATTGAATTTAATTTACTCACTGAACTTAAAAGAGAACGTTACAGCTCTTTCTTTCTAAAGACCTTTTCAACTTTTATTAAAAATTTGGGATTTTCAATTCAGTCATTTATTAAGTTTTTCTTTCCAAAACTTATTTATTTCCACAAAACCATTCCTTTCAAAAATATATTTTACATGTTTCCAAAACACCTTTCATAACTCTTAAATTATAAAAAAAAAACTGGAGTAGATAAGGACAATCATTATCCTTTTATTTCCTTATATCTCATACTCTTCCTACATTCAATATTTAAAAGAGTTTCAGCTACCATAAAAAGGGGTCTTTCAGAAGATACCTAATTTAAATGCATAGAACAAGGGAAAATATGTATTGTCCTATGTTTAGCTTCTTTAATTAGATTCTTAGCATTGTTTTAATATATTTTACTAACACTACTTCTAATTATTACACTTAATGATCCTATATTTAATGCATTAGAATTACTTCTCCCTCAAGAGGAATTGTTAACACTATAATTCCTTATGAATTACTTAGAAAAGGATTCATGTTTTGTATGAAATTACAAAGAATTATATTTCATTTTCATCATTGAAATAAAAAGTGTTTGTAACTTTATTGATTCATAGAAAATTATTTTGTTATCCCTTTTCATTCCGATGAAATAAAATATGTCAAATCCCAATCTAATTAAAATATATTAAACATCTCTTTATTTATATTTCAAAGTTTTCCATCATCTAACTCTTCAACCTAGACTACAGTAATTTCTACTGTTTTTGTCCTAAATTTACCATCCTTTTACTTAAACTATTATAGTATAGTCACTTACATCTTAATTTATCTTCTTTTCTAAGCCATTTACTCTATTTCAAATCCATACCACTTATATTGTCCACCTATATAAATATTTTTCTACTTAAAACTTTTTCATTACATAGAAAGATTCACGATCTATATTGCTCCATTATTTCTTTTCAAAAGAAAACAGCCTCTGACTAAAATTTCCATTGCTGAAATCTAAATATATTCTTACAAAACCTTTAATATATATATATATATATATATATATCTTACAAAACTTTTAACATATATATATATATACATATATATTCTCAAATTTTACTTTTTTTTCCAAAATTCAATACTTGCTAACTTTTTATTAAAATCCTTTTAAAGTATACAATTTATACTTTTTCTCATTTTTGAAAAATTTATTATTGTTGGGTTGTACTTAAAGTGGACTTCTAACTATTCTTTTAAGAACATCTTCCTTTCCATTAACTGGTTTTTCTCTTTCCAAATCGAAAATCCATTATTAAATTAGGGATGACCATTTCGCAACCTTTCAAAGACTTTTCCATCTTCCACTTTCTATAACATATGGACTCTTATTTTCTCTTTTCTGGACTTGTTGTACATCATCAATCGACAATCAAAAATAGGTATCAACAATCACTAGGTTACCAAAGCCCGACTAAGGAGTCAAGTACCATCCAGTTCTAAGGATATTCCATATGCAACTACTATACAGATGGAATTCTTAGGATTTTAGCATAGATTGTATTTATATTTATAATCAAATACAAAAACGTTCACTCAGCGTTTCATAATTTCAGGAATCAACCAACCTAACCTCTGATACCAAATGTAATAACTTACACTTCAGTGGGCCTAGATTTTAGCTAAACTGAAAAATGAAAGTCCTCTAAAATACAGGTTGTTGGTTTAGTATCCTTCAAAGGGGAAAATACATCATAGCATTAATTGTAATAACTTGCAATAGATATAAGAAAATATAATATATCAATATAGTTACTGATCAATAATTGACATCTTAAATGCCAAGAGCCTCAGCCAAACAATTGCTCTAAATCAACACTAGTAACTGCCCTTTTTAATCCTATGGGTAGTAATGAGGAAAGGGTCAAACAACGTTCCGGTGACTGGTAAATTATACATCTTATACATAATACTAGCTTATGCCAATTGTTCACTATTTCATGTTATGTTAGATTTTATTATTAGTCGTTACGACTCCATTGCTACGTACGAACCATACCCATCTACCCCATGTAGACTTATGTTTGTATAGGTAAATATATATAGACACGCACACACGCACACACCAAGTCCACTAACAGACCTAGATATTATCCCCACTAGTATCAATCTCTCAACACCTCGTAAAGATCCGTCACCATCATATCACAAAGGAAGTTGTGCCGTGCGCAATGACGATCTCCAGTCCATGAGATTCTAATATTTTAGGGATTTTTCAATACGCCAATCCTCTGCGTACCTTCATCTGCTTCTAATATTATGGGTTTTAGGTTCTAACACACTACCTTGCAAAACTTAGGCTCTATGAACCACCTTACAGAATTTAGGCCCTACAAACCATTTTATGGAATTTAGGCTCCATAAACTACCTGATGGAATTTAGGCTCCATGAACCACCATCCCCGTCTATGTTTTGAAGGAATCTTTGTATGGGTTGATAGCATTGCCCTATCGAACAAACTAACAAACGACTGTGTGTTACATAACACTATCCTTCCTATTCACCGCAAGGGACTGATGCCGAGCTCGAGAAATATGCAACTCCTACCCTAGTTTATAGTACCTAGGTACGCCTGTATACATACACTTATTGCAACTCTTTTTGGCACCTGTGTATAAATCCGATCTCACTCACCGTCCATTTAGACTGCCCAGTGCAACCAAGGCAATACCCTCACTGTAAAACTTAAAGCAGACCTAATTTAAATGCACACATTGTGCCTTGACATAATTATAAAAGATATTTATAATTATGACATACAATTTAAAATCAACATGATAAGCACAGTACCAACCTTGAGGTATCCCTCTAGTACGAAATCGCACACTCACCACGGGTCCTATTGGTTGGATATGTTTTTAGGTCCCTAATCTAGTCTAACGACCTTTAGACACTAGTCCACTTTAATTATAACAAATAACTTATAATTATTCACACCCATCATAAACGCATATTCGAGGCTACTTTTATACATATTTTAGTCTTATGTATACTTATTCTTCCTTTAATTCCTTTCACGCCTCAACAACTTATATGTTTGACTTTAAATCTTCAGTCTAACTATGCGTTTATCTTTTATTTCATTTGTTTCATTCACAACCTCTTATTTCAGTCATTAATATTGTTGCTACACATTCATTAGTTTAACTTTGATTTCTATTCCTTTTTATTCAATTATAATACTTAGTCCATTTCATTAGTTCATCTATTTCTCTTGCCACTATTTTTCATTAATTTCCATTTCGTTAACCTTTCTGTTTCATTCTCCTCTAAATATTCCACCTTTAGAATTTAATATATTTAAATAAATTAGAATTAAACTTTATCAACTAATTGTTACATAGTAAATTTCCATATCTCACCCAAAAGAGGTGGTTTGCATGATATTTCTAATTACAAGGAATACTCTTTTTATTTATTGATATAGACAGTACAAAACACAGTAACCATCCCTATCTTTTACATCTTTTTCTTTTATAGACATATATTATTCCTTGTCATTTTAAACATCTCACTTTTGTAAATTTAGACTTAATAATATATGGAAATCCACTTGCAACGATACAAATTTCAATACATTAAAATATCATCAAAATTTCAAAAGTTCAATAAACTTTATTTTTAGTCTCATTCATTAATACCACATAAAATGGAATCTCTATATATTATATTTAAAATAACTAATCCATCGTAAAAGTGATAAGTAAATAAATTCGCAATTATAGAATTAAATATAATAATTATGGAAATAAATTTGACCATCACGTAATTACGAAATAAAACTAATCATCGCGTAATTACATAAATAAAACTAATCATTATGCTTCTTTAGTTATTGACAGAAATTTATAGGCATGTTAACAATCTTCAACATTTCATATATATATGAATTGCATTTCAGTCTAAACTCAATTCTCAAGCATTTAGGAATAGATTTATAATGATATAATCTAGTACTATATAAAAGCATATAATATTCCCATTCATCTTCAATTAATGCTCCCAAATGACCCTATTATCTGTATTCTCCAATTTTTGACTCCCTTTCGGAGCTACGGATAATATTTACAGAGATCTCATTAGAAACAGGATTAGAGAGAAGAGATTTGAATCAAGATTTATTAATTAGAACCGGATCTAAAATTTTACCTTTAATGTAATAATCTAATTTGAATTTATCCTCTATCCTTTTCTATTCTTCTCCAAAGTATATATGTGAAATTTATTCTATTTTTGTGTATTTAGAATTTTTGAAGGAGAAGAGAAAGTGACAGAGCTTCCATGCTCATTCGAAAAATAATGAGTTGAAAATGAAGCCCTAAGTCCTAATTTGTAGAGGTTCAAATCAGTGCTAACCATTGGATTGAAATATATCAAATCTAGGTCACATGGCCTAAACAAATTGCCGTCGTCGAAAGAAGGCAGGTTGACTGCCTAACCCTCAAGGTTGACCGCCCATAGTCGACCTACTTGTTCACAGTCAACTTATATGGTCTAATATCGTGAAAATTGGTTCGTATTTTTCTTTTGTTGATTTATTTCCTTCGTTAACCAATTCACGTTATCTCTTCCCCAATTTTGACTACTAAATGTTTGAGTAATGGTTAATTTTAATGGCATTCAATTAGCATTAATCAATTAGAAATTATTTCCCTAATTACATATATAATTATTTCTAACTACAAAAATTCAAACGCTGATAACTTTTTCGTTTGAACTCCGATTGGAAAAGTTTATTTATGAAAATTAATCAAAAAATTGCCACGAATCCAATGGTATAAGTTTCCTGGCCAAATTCAAACATTTTTAAAAAAATCCATTTTCACTATTTAATATTTATTAATTCCTTCTAAATAATTATCGTAAAACGCCAGGGTGTTACAGCACTGGAGTGTGTCACGTGGAAGGGACTGTGGTCGAGCTTGCCTCAATAACCATTTCAACATATTTAGGAGATGATGGGCCTGCAACCAAGGTGGAGAGATGCTTGGAATGTCGATTGTCATTAACATAACAAACAAATTACATTAGAAAGATTAAAACATCATGCCCTTGCTATAGTAAAAATCCAGTGTATTGGGATGCAAGTTATAGTGTTGTGCAGTATCATGCGGTGTTAGTTTCTAGTACTATGAAATAGTTCATTTGAAAATTAGGACATTATCCAAAGTGACCGTCATGCTAACAATCCTTAACGGACTTCACATCGCCAGCCATGCTTTAGAAACATGATGGAAATTGGAAAATATCACTTGAGGGCGCCCAAACATTCCATCTTTACAAGCTCGTCTCAAGCGCATCGAGGTAGGATTTCGCCAAGTTCTGGATTGGTGACAATCCATCAGTTTGGTCAAAATCCTAGCAGTCTCCACTTTCTTCCATCTCTAAAGCATGGCCGACGTCATAAAGTTCATCTAAATTGATTTTCGATGCCACCACTTACCTAAAGTAGCAAATTCCCAAAGAGTTACTGAACTCAACTGTGTGGATTGGATTCAGGAGATGTCTCGGGTCTAATTTAGGGTTCAACTTTGGTCATGGCAGGCGACGACTAAAGGTTGAAGGCCCAGGCGCCCGATGATGGTGATGGCATCTTAGAGTAGGCGGCAATGCTATAAACTTCAATTAGGTGCTAAGAAAGATGATAATGGCAGCTGGAGCTCAAGTTCTCGAAAGCAAGAGAAGAAGGAGATAGAAATTAGGTCAAATTACATAAGGCTCAAACCAACAAAGTAGGCTGCAATCTCGCATATTTACAAGTATTGGATCGGTGCCAATCCATCCCTGTGGATCGGTATCGAACCATAATAAAAAATGTATATGTGCATGAGTATGTGCATGTGTGCATGAGATATCGCAAGTATGTGTACGTGCATGAAACCTGAAACATAAATGGTCTGAGTACATATGTACATTTGCATTTGATGCTTAAAAAATGGAACTACAAGACAGAAAATTCAAACCCAAAGAATCCAAAAAAGGATTTTTTTGGAGATATTGAATTCAGAATGCTGAACTAAAAGAACATGCTTGAGCTTTATAGAGATAGAAACCAATGAAGAATCGCAATGAATAGCCAAAGGCACAGCATTTCACTGAAATGGTCCAGTGGGAAGGATTACAACTATTTGAAGCATGGATTGGAGTCATTATGACAATCCCAACATGTCTTGATTCAAAGCATATCATGTTGAAAACAATATATACTTTGAGGGGCAAGTATTGTCCAACCTTTTGACCATGCAATATTTGGGCAAACTTAGTAGAGTGAGACTCGAAAGTTAATTAGGTAAGAAGCCTAAATAGATAATACCAAGCCCGGGAACCAAGTATAATGAATACCGTAAAGCTAGAACAAAGCAACCATGAGTCAAGTAAACCACATCCACCAAAGTGATATATTAGCACCAATCAATCCCTATGGATTAGTATTGATCCATAAAACTTCACTAAATCATCTCCAATCTTATATACTCCCAAGCTCTGATAGCAGCAACCAATTTCAAGCCACTATAGATCAATCGCATATGCTCTGCCTTCGAACATCTCGAGCACCTAAAATCAAGAACTCTATTTCACCATCTATCTATCTTGTTGACCCGGGAATGATCTTTCAGCAGTGCAATTAAGGTTGAAAACATGAAGCTAGGAACAAGCTGCATCTGAACAAGGCAACCAAAGTAATCCATAAGATTGTCTTATAGATCGGTACCGATCCATCACATTTGTTGACCTAGCCATTTTTTCTTAGGATTAACTTCTACTGGGATGCGGGGAACGTGGTGGAAATCATGGAGAAGGAGGAGCTGGAGGGTCATTTCAAAGGATCTTTTTGCTTGTTTACAAATTTCTTGCAATTATCTTGTAATTTCGAGGATCCATACCGATCCATAAGAGAAGTTGTAAACAACCATATAACCAATAATAAAAAATAAGTGGATGTAGGAATTAGTTGGTCGGACCACTATAAACTTTGTGTGCATCATTTTTACCTTGTTTTATTTATATTTCTTCATTTTGTTCTCTACTCTACTTTCTTAGTTTTTTGTGCCACATTTTGGTATAAATATGATGAAAAATGCTGTATTGAGGTCCCCACCGTTGAGCCTGTTAGCATGGGAGCTTTTTTTTCCAGGCTATTATCTACCGATACATCAGCTTCTTCGGCTCTATTTCAAGATCATGGAGGTGTGATTTATCAAAGTGGGACGGTGATGCAAGCTCCTCCTTTATGTTTAGATCTAAAAATAAATTTTTGTACTACTCATTTCTTTGCCTAAGGCTGCCGTAGATTCTAATGCACCACCTACGTAAGGCCTTATGCAAGAAAGGGAGCTAAGTAAAAAATATCTTAGCAGTGGAACTGGAGACTCGGAAGGAGTTCCAAATATTTTTCATAATGACGTCAATCTAGGCTCTAGAGTCTAGAAGAAATCAAATCTAAAAGGAGGATGATGAGATCCATCATCTCTATTTGAAGAATGATCGGGCGGTGGTCAGGTAAAATTAAGGGAAGACCATACTGAGAGGTTAAATGATGTGAATCCTCCTAGTAAAGGCTAAAAAAGAAGCGACCTAGCTTTGCAATGGGTGATCATGTTTGTTAGACCGAGGGGGGAGGGGTATGATTATTTAAAGAAATATCTATGGGACGCATATGGAAATGAAGTAGTTAAAGAAATCCATTTTGGGGAAAAGCTACCACTATTTCTTTCACCTTGGAATCTCATGATATTAAAGCCCCCACCGATGAAGTAAGGATATTTTGGCAAAGGGTTACTGTCTATCCAAAAAGCCAATCTCACCGAAGACATGTGGGGATCATAAACGAACAAATAAAAATATAATATACCAGACGAGATATTCTTAAGGATAATTTGAAGGAAGTTGGTCAATTTTAAAATTTTAACAAAGTACCTATTAGACTCATCCCTACCCATTATAACTCCCCCTTAGACTCGACTAAGTTAAGACAAGCCCAACTAGTAATAAAATTACCTCTAGAGTTCTCAAAGAAGCCAAACGCGGAATGAAAAATTTAGACTCTTAAATGAATATAATGTCCAGATGCAATGGTTTAGTGTAATTCATGATTAAAACAACTTGCCCAAGCACCCCAAACCCCTGAAATTCAAGGTTAAGGCTTTCATGGAGAAGAAAAAGCTCTCTTATTTTCTAAATCCTTAATAACAAAGAAAGCAGGGGATGACAAATCATTGCCAAATGGATTGGCAGAAGAGACTAAGCAGGCAGAGTTAAAAGTACTTAAAAGATTAGGAATAAAGATGTTATCTTCTGGGAGTAATGATAGAGTTAGGGGTATGCCCTGGGGACAATTATGTAATTTGTTACATATATCTAACTCATTGACCAATCATGCTCGAAATAAAAGGTATTTTCTTCCTATTATATACTTGATATAATGTGATTATATTAATTAATTAACTTAACTAAAAGTATATTTAGTAGAAAAAATCCATAAGTGGTATATTTTGTGATAATAGTTACAAGGTGTTGTAACCGTGAGTAATTTATCACAATGAAACAAATATACCATTTTAAATGTTCCTAGTCAAGATGCATCGAAACTGGATATCGATGTATCCATTGAGGCTGGAGTACTCAACGCTCTCCAAATATTGGGCAATGTATTACTCATGAATGCTGGAGGCACCTAAGGGTTACATACTAATAGTTATTGGATAATTATGGAACGACTCACTCGATAGTATTATGTTGGTTAATATAGCTAAGGTCAAACAGAAAATATCGATGTGACTGATTTAGACAGTTCTCTCGACTTGAGAATACCGTGGATCTTTAATATAAAAGCTCTGCTTTGATTATAGCCAAATCATGGCATGGCGTCCATTGAGTGACTATAGTTGGGTCGAGTGGAAGTATTGGAAGTGAAGCACTATTCAAGAGATGATTCGTCTCCTCAGTTATATGCGGTTAGTATCATAGTCAACTCAAAGTCTCTAGCCAGAGCATTTTGATTAATAATAATTTTTATTATTGAACTAAGGATTTTATATCTAGACTATAAAGTTGAATGTGGTTGAGGTTGGAATTCTGACCAATATCAAATTCCATAAGTCCAAAGTGATATAGTTTTGATGAAGAGAATTAGTATGAACAAATCTCACAACCGAGTAACGCTTATTAAACTAAAATTGGATTTTACCGAAAATGAGTAAGCAATAAATTTTTCCATAATGTCCACCACCTGTTAATCGACATGTGGACGTTAACATTAGAATAGTTTGATGTTAAATCGCTTACTAAATTTAAACCCAAGAGTTACACAGCCAAAATAATGAATTCCCTTAGGGCTGAATGATTTAATTAGTTTATAATTGTTATAAATTATTTAATATTTATGAAATATTAATTATAAAATTTGAATATGATTTTATAAATAAATAATGTTATATATATTTATAAGAGTTATAAATATGTCGATCGATATACAATATCGACAAGCAATTGAATTAGATGTAATTGCATAGTATTTTGGTTTGGGCTTAGATGGGTTTAAGGCCCATCAATAGGGCTGCAAAATTTTAGTTTTGGGAAGGTCTGTCGGTGGCTAAAACATAGATAATTGGCTTGGAGATAATGGGTTGAGATAAACTGAGAATGGGTAAAAAGATTTTCCGCGTTTCTCTCCAATAGAACCTTATACACACACACACACACACACACACGATCACCAACCTTTTTGGGCGCCGTTACCTTCTACATTGCTAGTTAAAACGTAACTCTCAATCCACTCTAAAATTCTCAAATATATTTCAAACTAAAATAATACTATTCGACAGTTAGAGGTCGGTGATTCCGGACTTGTAATCTGATGAACCAAGAACAGTAAAAGGAAGCGAAGTCATTGCTTCAACTTGGATTCGAAAGCATCATTAAATTGATAGTTTTAATTAATATTACAGTAATCAAATTATATTCCATAATCCTATAATGAGCAATTTCATATCTGTTAAAATATATTGCTATTATATATTTAGTTAGGTAAGATTTTGTAAGTAGGTGTGGTTGTCACAAGTCAGTTTGGTTATGTGCATAATTTGTTTATTTTACTATTTGATTTATGTATTGACAAATGTTGTTTACTATAAAAAAAATCAATTTTTGTCATTAATAATTGTTTTTTAGATATTTATCAATAAATTCATATATACATACATATATATATTAGTATATATTTCTTTCTCATAATAGCATATATGTATATATAAGATATATATACATATATATATGATTTTAAAAATTTTGTACACTTATTTATTTATAATATGAATTTAAAAATTCGAAAATTAATTATCATACATATATTCATGTTTTTAAATTAACATTTATTGAATTTTTGTATTGTTTATTCTATATATAAAATAATTATTACATTAAAAGTTAAATTATATATTTTTTAAATATAACATCATTTTAAAAACATATAGAAAACGTTTAGAAATTTCTATATAAAGTTATTATTTTTAATAATTAATATTATTTCGAAAAAACTATTTATGATTTATTAAAAATAATAATTCAATTGAAAAATTCTTCAAAATTTTTGTAACCTTTCATTCATGATCCTAGAATTTGTGAAATTTTAGATTTTGAATTTTTAATAATATTATTTTATATTAAATAATTGTTGCTGAAAGCAATGTATTTGTTTTTAAAAATAATATATCAACTTTGTAAAATCTCCATATTTTTTGTAAGATCTATTTTATGATCCTAGATTTTTGAAAATTGTAAAATTTGAATTTCATTAATAGATTATTTTATGTTGATTGTTTATGGATGAAAATGTTATTTTATTCATAATATGTACAAATTAAAATACTAAAATTATTATATTTGCAAAACTAAGTTAATTTTGAATTATAAATATTTTTAATAATAATTGTTTTCTCTCTTTCTATATGTATTTATCTATATAAATGTTTTATGTTCATATATTATATATAATATATTTATACATACATGTGTGTGTATGCGTATTTTGTAGCACATATACATGCACACATTTGGACAATATACATGACATACAAAATGAGCTAATATGTCTATTGCGATGTAAATCCCAACATCTACATATGGGCATATTATACCTTTCATGGATTATTATGTTACACATGCACTCGCATATATATGTATATGATGCATTTATGTATAAATTATATCAAATAGAATTAATTTCATATCTTTATATATTTGAATTTAAACAAAATAAATGATTTTATTTTAAATGAAATTAAGAAATGTTCTAATTCAATTGGACTTCATTAGGCCCAATAAAAGATAAAACAGGGTAAAAAATTTGAAATTCATTTAACTTCCACTACGGGCTAGTCCAGTTCCAACAATGGTATCCGAGCCCAATATCCTATACGGTCTAAATTAGTCATATTGCGACTAACTAATTAAGCTTTTCCACTTAGTACAGTGTCTAGAAAGGCAATGTCTATGATTGGAATTGGGTAATCAAGTATCATGTCCTACCAGGTTACCGGCCTGGCCTGAAAGGTGAAGTGAGCCCAAAGGTTGCTCATAATAGAAAAGGTCCAACTTAATTTGGGCCTTGGGCTAATTTTCAAAATCGTTTTGAAAATTAATATTAAAGATTCTAAATTTAATAGTTAAATTTAAAATAAAACCTGTTTATTATAAAATTTATAATAATACATAAGTTTTCAAAATGTTTAAAAGGATAATGATATTTTTAAAATGTTTGAAAATATTTATATAATAATTTAAAATTTAAAATTTATGAATAAGATTAACAAAATAAATTAATTAAATATGTTAATTAATCAATGCATATAGTCATGTATTACATATGTTGATATATGTTATGTTATTTTAAAATGTTTAAGATAACATAAGTGTACGTGTATGTATAAAAGATAAATTTTGAAATTAATAAATTTTTAATAAAAATTGTTTAATTGAATAAATTAATTTAAGGTTAATTAATTATTAAAACACACAAACATATATGATATATGCGTGTTACATATAAAGGTTATAGCATACACTGTAAATGTTATAGTAGATATGTCCGATATAAAAGTTATATTGGAATACTAATTTAAAATTAATTAAAGAGTTAATTGATTAAATATAATTAGATAAGGTTTAATTAATGATATACTATACATAAGACTATTGTATAAATAATATGTAATATAAAAGTTATATACAATAAAACTTATATGATATGTGTATAAACTATATGTGGAATATTAAAGAAACCCAAATTGACTTGAGAAATAAATACATATGTAAATGTACATATACCGTGATTTCTGATGCGTCTAACACTTGAATCGTTGAGGTCTTTCATAAGAAATATATTATTCTATAAGTCGATATCACTCAATTAATATATATTGAAGATTATAAATCTTCAATATAATATTATCCTCTACCATATCTATGTATTAATAAATTACTTACATATTCCATAGTTGTTGAGCAAACTCAAGCTAAGAATGTTATGCGTAGTATTATTAATATATTGAACAAATGAGGTAAGATAACTATATGTATTTTTTGAGCAAACTGAAGATACATATATTATACTTAAGCCATCACGATATGGTAGGTATGAGTGAATAATCTCTTTCGATTTGTTGAACAAACTCAAGGTCGAAATGAGATTAGAACAAGGAAAAATGGGTTAGAAGTTGTATATGATACAACCGATAAGGAGTTATTCATTGTTTGTGGGGCTATGATCTGTTGAGCAAACTCAAGGTAAGAATACCAAAACAAACGAGTCCTAACACCCATTAGTGAAGTTGTAAGACTTCTATGTTTCATCTTAGGGTTTGGAGAAATATACAAGACTAGTGGGAGCCTTATTAGAAAAATAAAATTGTAACATTTAACCTTTCTAATGTTGTAAGAACATATGATATATAATATTATAATTATCCACAGTGATAAATTTGTGCATTTACTATAATGGATAAAACGTTTGTCAATTAACATATATAAACAAACTGAATTGAAAGTTGACAAACATAAATATAATATATACTTACTAATAACTCTAATTGCATGTTATATAATGTTTCTACACCCATGCAAGTGCCTAACTACAACTACTTAATACATTCATAAGTTGGTTATATGTTTATTTGGTTTAAATCGTGTATTGCATTTTATGAGTTTTTGAACTCTAAATGCAATTCAAGACTATGGATATTTGATCCATGTACTTTCACATATAAATGTTACATGGAGAACAGTCATTTGTGGGGTACAATTTTGTGATGAAGTTTGCTCATTCGAAGTAAGCCAATAAACAGTATTTTAAGATCATGTATTCAACTTGAATGATTTCAAAAGGATCATATTCTGTTAATGTTACACAAGACCATAAACTATAAGATACATCTAAGAACTTGACCGTTGAAATGTCATCTTGATCTGTTTATAGAAATGTAACATATTTGATGTCTTAAATGTTAAGAATATTCGAATATGCTTTTGTAAAAGGTTTGTTATGATATTGTAGTAAGGTTTTCTTTTAAAAAGTTTGACCATTTGAAAGAAAAATGAATGTATAAGAATAGATGTAATTTAAGGTAAAGTTGGAATGAACAGAACGAATAGTCACTTCTGCTTCATAGAGAAAATTGAAAACAAGAATTGTAATAATAACTGATACTTAATATTGGAATATGAAATATGTATTTTATTTCGATATGTATTTTCATATAGAAATTTTTTTATATAACATTTATTTTTTTGAGTTCAAGATATTTGATCAAAGAACTCTTCTCTGTAAACTAGTTGCAGTATATGAAATATGTAAACAATATTAACAATATTAAGTGAATGGTGGACCTTTAAATTTAGTACGCTATTATAGTAATGGCGGAAATAATGGGAGCATGCCATATAGCACCTAATGATTGCATCAAATTATGAAAATTGTTTTCATAAAATGTACCAAACATTATTTGTGAAATAATGTTTATTTTTTTTATATTGACTGAATAATTGATATAACTACATTTCAGTATGAGTATTATGAATATTCATTATGAAATTGAACTATATTATGGAATTTTTTTCATAGTAAAAGTGATCCGAAAAAATACATATGTATCTAATATTATTTATAGTTGTCTTGGAATTATATACTAAGCCGTAGTTTTGAGAAATGATTTTACTATATGATTATGAATCATATGATACAGGTTAATTACGTCTCAAGCAATTAATGGCTATGCACCCATTCAGTGGGAGCATCATAAGATTTGATGAACTCTTTAAATTAACACATATTGATGTATGCAATCACATTCTATTAATACCAAAAGTGTTCCACATACTTTGTTATATTCATCGATGATTTATTACCAACATGAACATGTGTATTAGATACACATGTAGTAAGTTTATGATAAAATCATAGAATATAAAAGAAAAGTGAATAAAATAACATGTAATAGAATAAAATGATTTGATTTGGTCGAATAAGTGAGTACATTGGAAAGAGTTTCAAATGTACCTAAAAATGAGTATAGATTCAATCTCAAAATCACTCCTCCATGTGATACATAATGATGCATCGATAGGGAGTAATCATACATTGTTGGACAATTTATGATTAATTTTGAGTGAAGTTGAGTTAGTTTCTTTCTATAAGGTCGTGTACTTAAGATTAATACATAAGATTGGTATTATTTCATTTAAATAACAGTTTACAAAATCATACAAGACAAGGGTTTGTAAGGAATCCCAACATATCTTATGCCTAGGAGTTGGCAAGTTGTGCGAGTCGAAAGATTGCACGTAATAATTGTTCATGAGGGATCTCGTATGATCTTCAAAATCTTTGGAAAGGTCTTTCATCAAATGACGTATCTATGTTTTGAACATAATTTTTGTAAGCTAAAATCAGTTTTATAAATAAAAAGGTTCTTTATGAATCCATATTCTATTTGCACTAAGAAACAATTGTTGTTTCAAGATATATCAACTTCACCGTGAAGGAATTTCTTTGAGAAATTTTTGGTAGATAAATGGAATTGGATCTGATCCATAGATAGAACTGATTATATGAGATGAAGTGAAATTAACAAACCTAAATGAACATATAGCATTAGAATGTCTAATAAGTATTCTCGTACATCGAAGAGAAACTATGAGCCTCTTATTAATGTCGAAAATATAAATTACCCTCGGTTGTTCAATTAAACCATTAAGATTGTTGACTCTATATGGTATGATGCGTAGATCTGAAAGAATTCCAAGTACGCTATCAAATATGATTTTAACGGTCGTAACCATAAAGATGTGATCCATCGGCCAAGATTGTGTCTATATTGGAAAGACTAATGTGGTTGGAATTAAATAAGCAATGTTGATAAGAATAATATCGCAAATTTCAATTGATGAAATTAGCATAACGGATTCGGTATTAAACATGCTCAAGTTAATTTAGATTTAATCACAAAATTATGGCTCGATAAGACTTAGTGTTTGGTACTTATGTATTGAAATAGAAAATTCTAAATAATGACTAAGAGTAAGCCATTTACACATATTAACCAAAAATGCCTCGAAGTTGGTGGGAGCGATATTGGATTTGTGAGTCTTTGGATATTGTAACGACCCAGAATTTCTATCATTTGAAATTCATATATTTAACTGATTTTAAATATTCAAATGTTAATTTTATAAGCTGAATAAATAAATTTCGAATATCTTGATTTAATTGGATAATTAAATTGTTTAATTAATATTTGAAATTGCCGAAATAATTGAAATTTGAATTTATTGTGAATTGATTTATAAAGTTGAATTAAATTCTATTTGAATTAGAATGATGTTGGTAAACTTTAGAAATTGATTTGAAAGTGGATTTGTAGAAATTGAATATTTTAATATTCAATTAACGTATAAAAATAGCCATTTTTCAAATAGTCTCGGATTTCAATGAAAATAGTTTCATTAGATTTGTAATGTTATACTATTATAGAATTTCAAATTTTTTGTCAATTAGATTTACGGTTTAGTCGTGGCAAGCTAAAACACGTAGAAATTTGTTTAAGTGAATTTTAAATTTAAATAATTCGATTCGAAAACCTATCTTCCAAATATGATCGAATTGGCTCATGATATATATTCCATTGCGTTCGGAATAGGGATAAAACATTATGAACGCTAGGCAGCACACTTCGTTTTGAGTTCGAAAAATTTGACTATGAATAGTTTTGCGTAATTATCCATAAAAGGCCACCATAATTTCATATTTGCATTCAGAAAACCCTGGCAAGGGCTAGCCTCCACTTCTATTTCGATGGCCAAAAATTCATTTCTTTTCCACTTCGATTTCTTCCAATCCGTCGAACTATATGAAAAATTATCAACTACAATATTGTAGGGCTCGTCAAGATCTTCGATATGGACGGTGTGATGGGTTTTTGCTGCCGAATTGCCCATTACTTTATCATTATCCACGACTAAAGGTAAGAGTCTTTACTACCGAAGTTTCTTGCTTCCCTTTCTTCTTGGGATTAGGGCCTTTGAAACTGATAGGCCTCTTCTTGTTGTTGTGGAAGTTCTTATTGACACCCACAACTTCAACATCACTTTCTTCATCAGCCTCTTCAAGTCGAAGAGCGATATCTACAAGCTGATCAAAAGGAACTCTAGTTTCAGAAGTAAAGGACTTTTGAGGTTTTTATTCACCCCTTAGATAAACCTTTGATTTTTCTTCAATGGAGTATCTATATACTCGACCCCATATTTAGAGAGAGATTCAAAAGATGCGACGTAATCCATCACAGAAGATTCACCTTGAACAAGGTCAATAAAGCATCGAGCTAAAGTTACTTTTTCAGTTTCCAACAAAAACTTCAAATCGAACCTTTCCTGGAATTGCTCCCAAGTAAGATCCGTTTCAACAATTTCCGAGATCAAAAGCTCATACCAATCAAATGCAATCTCCTGGAGCATGCTAGAAGCCATTTGGATTCGATGTAGATCCACAAGATTCATGCGAGAAAAGATGCGATCACATGTTCTAAGCCAAGCTTGGATTTCTATAATGCTTTCGAAACCCCTGAATTGCCTCCACCCAAATTGGTATAATCTCTGCACAAGCGTGCAAACCAAGATTTAGGATGAGTAGGTTTTGGAATGGGTATGGAAGCTGGGCATTCTTTACAAGATCCAAAAGCTGTTGGGCAGACATGAGTACACCATCCGAAGGAATAACACTGTTTTGACCGACGCTGGGATGGCCAGGTCTAACCATTTCTCCTCTTTAAGAATGAAAGAAAGAAGAGGAAAAGGTTATTCTCAGAATGAATATTAAACAAAATTGATTGATAAAACAAGGCATCATAAAAGGAAATAGGATAGAACGGGTCCTAAGACTGAAATTAAATCCTAAGGCACGAATCCTAAGAGAGACTTAGGACAATGATCCCTGTCATAATATTCTATATTGTTCCAAAGTTTTGCTTCGATACCAAGCTGTGATGCCCCACCTCTATGTTTATACTAGCCAAAGGCATTACGAGGTAATGCCATCGACTAGCATGAAGAATAAGGCTGTTGAGGAGCGATCATCTGTGTAATTGCTTTATGCAAGTACCGATATGCTTGATAAAATATCATACCTTTCATTTCAAGAAGAAATCGGACATATCAAATGCAAACTCAAAGTAGTACACAGTGGCTATGTGGTCTTCGGAAAAAAATATAAAATAAGCATAACGCAAATTTGTCATAGATATTCATATCACTAAGGCGAAAACAGATATGAATACAACACATCAATGTGTACATCAAGGTAGTGGTCATATAAGATCCACTACATCACAAAAGAAAATAGCTACAAGTGCTAGACAAAAGAATATGTATACATTAAAGAGTCTCTATCTCTAATGTATAAAAGGAAAAACTACTAAGTTAAAGTAGTTAGCCAAAAGTCAGAAGATAGTCCCTGCTAAGAAGTCAAGTGGAAGCACCTGTAACACCTCAGTCTGACCCGAGTATTATTTAAGAAGAAAAATAATAAACGGATCAGTCCAGCTATAAATATCATATAAAATGGATAGGATAAGAGATATAACAGAAATACATGATAACAATAAAAATCATACAATATCTCAAATCTTCTCAAAACACCAAAAAAGAATGTCATATTCTTTAGCTTGTTCACCAAACCTCAAATATTGATAAAACATATCAAGGCCAACCACAAAAATTAGTGAAATATAAATTCTAGAAATAAATAATTAGAAATCCAAAAAACACAAAAGAGGGAGGCCCATCAAAAAAGGGAGCATGAAAACTCACCAACACGTGTATCACAAATGGAACACTACTCCATGGTCGCTAACCATAGAGCCGGTGCCATGACGTAGTACAGCAAAATGCCCGAGGAACCTGAAACTCAAATTATCCGGAACAATGCGTATTACTGCGAAACTCCCGATGAACCTGAAACTCCAATAAGCCGGGACAACAATGTAGTACAGCGTTACGCCCGAAGAACCTGAAACTCAAATAATCCAAAACAACGACGTAGTACAATGGTAAACCCGATGAACCTGATAAGCCGAAACAACGACGTAGTACAATGGTATGCCCGACGAACCTGGTAAGCCGGAACAACGACGTAGTACAATGGTATGCCCGATGAACCTGAAAAGCCGGAATAACGATGTAGTATATGGTACGTCCGATGAACCGAACTCCATAAAACCCATAGGTTGCTAGCCTATAAAAATGAGATGAAGCTCAATAGAACAGGGTACAATCCCCCATGCGGACAAAGAGACATCGCATATCGCTAGTCTAAACCATAAAATGATCATCATTGATCAATAAGAAGTGTAAATTACACTAAGCTAGTAAATAAATGACTTTAGCTTCATGTACCATAACCACTGGCTTAACTTAAATATTTACGAAAAATTATGGATTTCCACTCGAAAATTGTCACAAGATTTCAATCGAACAAGTCCAAGAATTAACAACAAAAAAAACGCAAGGGTTTCATACCACTTGTTTTGCTAAGTCGTTTAATTAGATTTCTCATACAAATGAGGTAAAAGTTTGTATATACTAACTGATCGGAAAGTGGTTTTAAAAGCGAACTTTATATTGAAAGTAATTGTTGAAATCATGTTGTAAAAGAGTTTGAGTATTTACTACTAGTATAGAAACCTTTGTATTTTAAAGTGACAAATCACAGAATTGATTGTAGAAACAATCTATCATAAAAAATTTACATTCGACGACGTGAATTAAAACCATGAAAACTGATATCAAAGCCATCAAATGGACCACCAAAAATCCAGAAAAGAAGTCATTAAAGTCAATAAAAGTGATAACAACTAATCCGATCAACCAAAAATCGATAGAAATTGAAACCTACATAAAATAAGTAAATTGGCTGAATTAAACAACTCCAAATGTCTAATGGTTATCCCAGAAGTCTGAGCTGAAAGACTAGAATTTTCTTCTAGATCGCCCAAACATCTGGGAAGTAAGCTCAGACGTCTGAGCGTTACATCTGGAATTTTTATTCCGATGGCCTAGACGTCTGAGTGTTATACCAGATGTTTGAGCTGAAGCTCAGGGTAGAAATTAGCCTAGGCCATTGATGGCCAATTTGGTTCGGAAGTGATCGGACGAGCAACGGAGGCTAGGGATTTATGCCAAGCGACAACCCAACCCTATAAGCTCTTCAATACACTCCAAACGACATGTCCAAACATCCATAATAGGATTTCATAGATTTTGACTTCAAAATACCAAAATTGAAAAATTCACCAAACCAATTCAATTCAAAAGCAAATGGACATGAAATAGATGTTAGGAATTCATACCTAACAACTATCAAAGGTATGGACATAGATGTGAGTTCTAGAACTCATCTTTAAATCCAAAAACGATGAAGGAGAAGCTTTAAAACAAAGGAAAGATCAACCATTCTTCAACTTCAACTCTAGAAGCTCCAATCTAAGATCATAAGCAAATATTTCTAAGTTAGGTTATAGGAAATTTTTGAAAATTGAAAAGGAATTGAGATGGAGAAGATGAAGAGGATGTTTACCTAAGGTTCACTTTGATTTTGGACTTGAATTTGAATTTCCTAGTAAAACTAGGGTTTAGGAATTTTAATTTCCCATCTTTTCCCCATTCCTTTTAACTTGAGAGTGTTTGTAAATTAGAAATGAAAATGAATGGAGATGAGTGGAGTTAGGGTATTTGATAGAGGAGTTGGGTTCCTTATTAGGTTAGTAGGCTGAAACCCAAACCAAAAGCCCCAAATGCAAATATCAAAATTATAATCAACTCCAAACATATCGATGTTTATACTCAAAAAGGTCGCAAATGCCGTTTTGGACTCAATGGAAGTGGTCCCGAGTCCGAATTCGACCGTTTATAGAAAGTTACATTTCGGACTTAAATTCAACTAACGATGTTATATTTAAATGAAACATTCAAATATACAATCGTAAAATGTGTGGGTTGTTATAGACTCCCCTCCTTAAAGAAATTGTTTCCTCGCAATACTTAGGAAGAAATTAAAGAGTAACAACCACTCTAAGGCATAATAACACAAAAGAAAATTTTAAAGTGAGAAATTCACCTTAAGAAGCACAAGAGAGTAAGTCCGGATGTGTTTTCTCGATGAATTCTCTGGATCCCCAAGAAAAATCCTTAGGATTTGAGGACTATTGAATCTTCACAAGCGAAACATCTTCATTACGAAGGCATCAAACCTCCATTGCAATGATACGAATAGGATGTTGCTCATAAGTCAAATTAGGTGAAACTTCAATTTCTTTAATAACACCGGGCTCAAGAATAGAATCGGAATCCCTAAAGCATTTCCGTAGTTGAGAGATATGGAAAACGTCATGAATGGCAGAAAACTGAACCGATAATAAAAGGCGATAAGCCACGAAACTAATGCATTCAGTGATGGGAAATAGGCCAATATATTGAGGTGTTAATTTTCCCGAACGATTGAAACGCACAACACCCTTTATAAGTGAAACACGAATATTCTTTGCTCGTTTAAGAATAAAATCCAATTATACTTATAAATGTCTTATTAAAAAGATTTGCAAATTTTAAATTGCTGTTCTCACCCATAATCAATGAATACAAAGGGCGGACTTATCAAGATATTCGTAGAATACTCGATTCAAAAGATGGATGGAATAAGCTGGATGGTTCGTCAGACCGAATTACATCACGAGTCACTCATAAGAATCATAATGAGTGCGGAATGTGGTAAGGGGAACGCTACCCTACGCAACTCGTGTTAGTCCTTGAGAAGGATGGTTTTGATGATAAAAACCTTAAGACTTATTAAAAATATAAATACTAACATTATAGTTTAGATATATATGTATATGCAGGATATAAACATGCAGGTACCAAGAATGAAGACTGTACATGATAGAGATACAAGACTGATGAATTTAAAGATCGAAGATATCAAGATTGAAGACTCATGAGTATCAAGAGTTCAAAATTTCAAAGTACAAAAAAAGTATTGAGTCTAGAACTATGTTAAAACTTCTTGAAAGCACTTACATCTTTATTCAAAATTTATTCATGAAGTGGAATTCACTTCGAGCCTGTTAAAGGGATGGAACCCTATTGGGATGGAACCCACGACAATATCTAGTGGAACATATAGTGGTCCTATTTTGATATCCACTAATTTTATGAAAATGCTTTTCAAAAATATATCACTTATTTTAAATTGTTTTTCAAAACCTTCTTTTCAAAAAGACATCTCTCCTGTTTGAAATACTCTAGCCTCAAAATTATCTTTATCATTTTTAATATTTTAATTTCAAAATTGTCCTTGATTTCAAACTATCTCTTGTTTTAATATTTAGCTTTTAAATATTTATATACTCAGATTTTAAATCACTTTATAGATTAAGATTATATATTAAAAATTACTTTCTAAACGCTTTTATATGTTCGAACTATATTCAAGTATATTTATAAAAGTTTAAAAATTATCTTGAAAAATTATGGAAACCAATTTTAATAAGAAAATCAAAATCACCATTTTTGCCTAGAGCATGTTGACATACTCCTATCGCCCATGTCGACATGATGCCCGTTAATATTAAAAATTCAAAATAAGTTTCTGTATGAATATGCGCTTATATGTTTTTGTTTGATGATAATAAACATATATATTCATTTAAATGTATTTGGTAATGTACTATTTTATTTTTTATAGATTAAATAAATATTTGTTGAATAAAATAAATAACACAGAATTTGAATTCAAACAGAAATTTTATTCAAACAAATATTTATTACAATCTTGAATAGTACAATTTCAAGCTCTCACTATACATATACATTTTTGATTACATCACAATTACATCACAAATATTTTTACATTGATAACCTCACTACATATCACTCACACTCGTATTTTTTCTTCAACTGCATTCCAGCTTGAATCCAGCATCTGAGCAATCTGCAAAAATATTCACTAACGCAGTAAAATTGAAAAAGAAACGTTTTTGCAATATAAAATGAAATATGATTTTTGAAAATATGATTTGCCTCAGTTATTTGGGTTGTTCGTCATCATTCACACTTGAATTCATCACACACGAACAGTGTGACATGCACAGTGTATCACTGTACATGCCACAAGGCCGTGCACATCGATATACAGTTGATTGATTTACAGGGACAGGTGAGCACAGGTCAAACCCAAATGAAAAGCCGGGTTCAACTCACATGCAATAACATAAAAAATCACGACACGAGCACAAGGTCAAATCCGAGTTTTGAAACTGGATTCAACAGAAGGCAACATGAAAAATGCAAAGCTTCGACAAATCAAAATTCCATCAAAGCACATGTATGCAGATCAGGTCCAGTGCCAACAAAGAATCAAGTCTCGACCAAACCAGTTGTAACATGAATATCAAAAGCAATGAACAGAGAACATGCAAGAAGACTGCAAGAAGTATGCAAGTCAGATCAAACATAATGGACTGCATACATGTGAACACAGCAAAGACCACAAGCCAATCCCAACAGCAACATGATGAATTGGATCAACCCAGTCAAGTCAAATGTGACAAGTTTACAAAGGGTATATGAACAATGTAAACTGCAGACGCAAACTACAAATGTGATACATGAATAAGTCAGCAGATACAATGACTATAAAATCAAGTTCAGTAAGACAATGCACTAATGGCAAGTCATGGAGTCGCAGTCTCAATGAAACTGCAGTGGAATACTTGCAACAGAAAATCAAAGCATCATGAACATACACCAATGACCAAGCTACAAGTATGGCAGTGAAACTCAAACAAGGCAGACCACAAAGAAAAGCCACCAAGACCACAAGTATACAACAACAAGCAGATACATGAAAAATGCACAACTCAATGCATCAAAGCACAAATACATGAATACTACACCAACCAGAATGGATGAGTGATACAAGTCAGAGCAACAAAATCATCGCAATGAAGAACACTATGCAGTGTACAGTAAATGCACAAGCATGATACAAATACCAGAGATACAAATGCAACATAGTGGCAACGTCAAGTTCAGGCCAGAAGCCCAAGTTCAATGTCAACAGCAATGGAATCACAAAGACTTGTCACCAGCATAAGTAGAAATAAAAAGGGAAGACCACTATGCATTCATGGAATCACATAAACGAGTTCGAACAACCAGTTACAACTACAGAAACCAGAGAAATGCACAGTGGAATGAGCAAGTGGTGCACATGGTATGGCAATCACAAAAGCTTGAAGACTACAGAACATCAAGATAAATCAAAACAAATTCGATCAATATCAATAACCAAGGTCACAGTGAAATTAACATCATCAGAGAAGATGGCCGAAGCAGTGACAATCAACTAAAGCCGTAATTCACAGTAAAACCGAAGTCAGAGTGGACAAAATCAGATGACCAAGTCAAAAGTTCAAATTCATATCTTTGAAAGAGTCAAAAAAAAAATAAAAGGGAAAGTTTCTGCCGTAACAATCAAGTAAGAAAATCGAACGCAACAAAATCAAAGCCGTGCGCATCAAGGTTGAAGTTATATCAGGAAAATCGTACGCATCAAGCAATAGAAAATAAGGAAAGTATCGAATTAATACGAACGAATTCGAGTGTACTCGAACTCATATAAATACCAAACCCAAGTGATCATCATCGTCATCGAGTTTGAGTTCGAAAATCACAAAAGCACAAACAAGCAAAGAGATTACATACCGCAACAGTGAACTCGATCAAGAGAAGCAGCTGCAAACAATTCGCAATATCGAAGCCCACCAGAACCAATCATAAGCGAAGCAGTAAGCAAGGGCAACAATCGATCATTCGAAATCGAGGACGAGCAAGAGCCGCAAGCCCTAATTCTCACAAGAGAAAAGGGAACGAAGCCCTAATTCGACAAAGAGGAACGGCTAGAACAAGTCAATCGGGTTAACAATAAAGAGGCCGACAGTTTTCACAAGCAAAAGAAAAAGGAACGGGGCAATGCAAATGGGCCAGCTGTTTTATTCAAGGGCTTTAGTTTTTAAAAAGGGGGCCTTTTTTATTTTGAGCAAAAATTAGGGATTAAAGTTTATATTTTAATTTTTGCTCCTGGTTTTATTTTTGAAGTTGTTTTTTTCTTTTCGAGTCTAAGAATTTGTAAATCACCACCTAGGTTGTAGGTAGTGTCAGATTGTCTAGTTAGAATTATTTCAGTGAGCAGGGTGTGCGAGTTTGCAAAACTCTATAGGCGGGAGCAGAGTTTGCGAGTAAACGAAACTCTATAGGCGAAGCAGGGTGTGCGAGTCTAGTAGAGTGTTTGTGAGCGGGAGCAAAGGTTTGCGAGTCTAGTAGAGTGTTTGTAAGCAGGATACTGTTTAATTCTAATAGAAATCTGGTAATGCAGCAGTAGGCAGGGGTTGCCGAAGCTGGGTAAAATTTGTGTGTGATTTACTTTTCAGCATATTTATTCCTGCAGTTTGTTTTCTATGTTTAAATCGAGAAAATTTGCTATAACCCTATTCATCCCCCCTCTAGGGTTAATCTAGATCCTACAAGTGGTATCAAAGCATGGTATTTTTCTTTAACTCTAGAGTCATGAATTCATCCAATGATGCTTTTTCTGAGGGGCAATCTATTGTTAGGCCACCCATGTTTAACGGGAATGATTATGCTTATTGGAAAGTTAGGATGAGTATTTATCTTAGTTCCGTTGATTATGATGTTTGGAATATTACTTAAACTGGCTATAAATCCCCCACTATAACCGTTGGTGATACTGAGATTCCTAATCCTAAGGATAGGTGGGATGCTAACGATAAGAAATTAAAAACTACAAATGCCAAAGCAATGAACGCTTTGATCCGTGCTCTTGATAAAAATGAATTTAATAGAATTTCTCATTGTACAACAGCACAGGAAATTTGGCACACTTTGGAGGTGACACACAAAGGAACTTCTCAAGTCAAGGAGTCTCATCTAGCCCTATTCAGCAATGAATACGAAAACTTTGTGATGGACAAAGGCAAGAGCATAAAGGATATGTTTGGACGTTTTTCAACTTTGGTATACAACGCTAGAGCGCTTGGGAAGGTATTCACTAAGGTAGAGCTTGTGAGGAAGGTGCTACGAGTTTTACCAATGAACTTTGAGGAAAAAGTCACGGCAATCCAAGAATCGAAAGATTTGAGTAAACTAAGCATGAAGGAGTTGATCGGTAACTTGATGACATATGAGCTTGAGCTAAAAGCAAAGGAAAAACGCAACAACTCCGAACCAAAGAAGAAGACGATTGCCTTAAAGAGCAAACAAGAGAGCGATGAAGAAGGAGAAGATCCAATTGAAGAGCTTGCAATGGCTGTCAATAATCTTAGAAAATGGTCAAGATTCAAGCCACGCAAGAAGAAAACAAAGAGTAATAGGTCAAAAGATTCTGACAATTCCGATAATGAACTGACTTGCTTTAACTGCAAGAAGCCCGGACACTTCATACAAAAATGCCCACTTCTCAAAAACAACAAAGGAAAGAAAAAGAAAAAGAAGGCTTTTGCAGCAACTTGGGATGATGAAGAAGGAGAGGAAGTTTCGAATAGCAGCTCAGAGGAGGCTAACTTGTGTCTTATGGCGAAATCAGAATCAGAAGGAAGCTCTGAGGAATCTAGTGAGGCAGGTGAGTATTCCTATAGAGATCTTGTTTTTATGTGTCTTGATCTCACTAAAGTAGTTGATGCCCTTGAATTTAAAATTGAAAAACTGAAATCTGATGGGAGAGAAATTGCTCGTGAAAATTTTAGGTTAGAAACTGAACTTGAAAACATTCAAAACCTAGACTGTAAAAATTGTAAGATTTTAGATTCAGAATTATCAAAACTTAGGAATAACTTTGAGAATCTTGAAAAAGAAAACTTGAATCTTAAGGAAGCCATTGACACTAGGAAAAAGGATTTTATAAATAGATGCACCTCACTTGTCATTGAAAACACAACACTAAAAACCAAAGTCCAAAATCTTGAGAAATCTCTGAATAACTTTTCAAAAGGAGAAAAATCATTCAACATGTTAATTGGAAATCAAATTTTTGCTAACAACAGAAAAGGACTAGGTTTTGGGAAAACACAAGTTGAAGATAATGCAAAAGGTAAGAGTGTCTTTGGTAGATGTGAAATAATTGGACATCGTGTTGAAAATTGTAGTCATAGGAAGAAGAACACAAAATTTATACAAGTTTGGGTTCCTAAGAATTCTACATACAAATTTCATGTCTATTGGAACAAGAATGAAATGACAAAACAAGTTTGGGTTCCAAAGGGTTTGTTTATTCATAATGCTTCCGCCACTAACAATTATGGACCTATAAAAAATAGGTCACAAAAATCTTTCATCATGTAGGTATGGTGGCAGGCTAAGGAACAACAACGGTGTTCTCTGGATTTTGCCTGTTCCAGAAACACAACGGGCAACAAAGCAAAGTTCCTTAGCCTAGTATAAAGGTGATAGAATCACAATGGACAACAACGAAAAATTATCGTAAAGGTAAAACAGGTAAATTTGTTATGAACGATATAATAAACGTGATAATCTGCACCGTAATCTGAATTAAATCAGCCAGTAATGTGATGATGCAATGAATGATGTCTTTAATTCTGATTTATTCTTAATTGATATGATTTTTCTTTTGACTTGTTCTTATTTATGGCCTTGATTTGTGCTTAAATGATGACCAATCAGATTTTCAACTTTGAACTAATCCATATAAATTTGTTCGGTCAAATGATGGTATTTTTTTGATCTTTGATTACTCATGCTACACGTAGATATATTTGTTTTGACATTTTGGTCACTGCTTGTAAATTTGCACGATTTCAAATTTCATGTGAAAGCTGTTTAAAAGGATTTTAAGAAATTGTTGAAACTTCAAGAAATTGTTTTTGAAATAATTATGATGTTGATTGACTGTTGATTACTCATGAATATAACTGTTAATCCTACGGTTTCTGAAATTAACACTATGATATTTGATTGAGTGTTAACATGGCTTCATTTCAAATTTCATTCTGAGATAGTTTGTTGAAATTTTTGATGCACACTTCATGGTCTGGTTTATCAATTTTAGTTAGTGATATTTTGGATTGAAAGAGAAACTCAGATGCAGATTACACTGGTAATCTAGTTGATAGAAAAATTACTAGTTGAACGTGATTTTTGAGACATTTTGTAACTGCATCGTTTTTCATAGAAAATATCTGCATATTGTTCATTTTAAATAATTTTTCATTTAGCAGATTTTTTTTTCTCATATAACCCCTTCGAGAAAATAATTGTTTGACCATATTTTCTGATTAGTCATTTTATTTGATTTTAAATGACAAATTTTGACTAATCCGACTCCCGACTAAGTATCAAAAAGATAAGTAGTGATTGAAAAGGTGATAAGCGTTGATATTTAACATGCATTACTCAAGAGAGTATATTTGGAAAATTTCTTTAGGAATTAAAACAAGAATTATAAAACTTTTTGTTGGGTAAAGATTCCATGACCATTTCTATATCTATCATATTTCTGTCGACCATTGTTTATCAAAGCTTAAATATAGTTGGTTGATATGTGGTACTATAATCAGGGATCATTTGCTTTTCATTTCATATTTTCTTAAATAAATAAATATCCAAAGAATTCACTCTCATTTAAAAGTCCTCACGGTTATGCATGGGTGAATTACTTGGATTTTTGATTATGTGCTTCCATGCTCATTTAAAAATCCTTACGGTTATGCATGTATGGAACGCATGTCAAAATTAATTGCTTAAATAGACAAGTTGATTCTAATCCCATTTAAAAGTCCTCACGGTCATGCGTGGTTAGAAGATACTTGATTTCATTTTTTAAAATTAAATTGGAATACTACTAATCTCATTTAAACGTCCTAACGGTTATGCATGATTAGTAGATATTCAAATTCCTGATATAAATGTACCACATGTTGATACAATTGTATGATTTTATATTAGAACATCATTTCCATTATTTCTAAAAGTGGAATATGCGCCTAACAAGGGTAGTTATGATTTTTGTTTGATTCTTATTGAAGTTTAATATTTATATTCAATTTGAGTTTAATGTTGGATTAATATTGATCACCTTATCTCTATTTTTCTCTAACACTATTATTCTTTTGCTGATAACAAAAGGGGGAGAGAAAAGTTAAGATTTTGTCAAATAGAATCAAGCAAAGGTCAAATAATTTTCCTTGCATCTGGGCTCATTTATATATTTCTATTTGTATGCATATATGTAGGGGGAGCATCATGTAGAGAGGAAGCATTTAAATAGGGGGAGCAATTAGAATATATCATTGATCGAATACATTTAACTCGGTCAAAATCTTAAATATATGTTTGTTACCATCAAAAGGGGGAGACTGTATGAATATGCGCTTATATGTTATTGTTTGATGATAATAAACATATATATTCATTTAAATGTATTTGGTAATGTACTATTTTATTTTTCATAGATTAAATAAATATTTGTTGAATAAAATAAATAACACAGAATTTGAATTCAAACAGAAATTTTATTCAAACAAATATTTATTACAATCTTGAATAGTACAATTTCAAGCTCTCACTATACATATACATTTTTGATTACATCACAATTACATCACAAATATTTTTACATTGATAACCTCACTACATATCACTCACATTCGTATTTTGTCTTCAACTACATTCCAGTTTGAATCCAGCATCTGTGCAATCTGCAAAAATATTCACTAACGCAATAAAATTGAAAAAGAAACGTTTTTGCAATATAAAATGAAATATGATTTTTGAAAATATGATTTGCCTCAGTTATTTGGGTTGTTCGTCATCATTCACACTTGAATTCATCACACACGAACAGTGTGACATGCACAGTGTATCACTGAACATGCCACAAGGCCGTGCACATCGATATACAGTTGATTGATTTACAGGGACAGGTAAGCACAGGCCAAACCCAAATGAAAAGCCGGGTTCAACTCACGTGCAATAACATAAAAAATCACGACACGAGCACAAGGTCAAATCCGAGTTTTGAAACTGGATTCAACACAAGGCAACATGAACAATGCAAAGCTTCGACAAATCAAAATTCCATCAAAGCATATGTATGCAGATCAGGTCCAGTGCCAACAAAGAATCAAGTCTCGACCAAACCAATTGTAACATGAATATCAAAAGCAATGAACAGAGAACATGCAAGAAGACTGCAAGAAGTATGCAAGTCAGATCAAACATAATAGACTGCATACATGTGAACACAGCAAAGACCACAAGCCAATCCCAACAGCAACATGATGAATTGGATCAACACAGTCAAGTCAAATGTGACAAGTTTACAAAGGGTATATGACAATGTAAACTGCAGACGCAAACTACAAATGTGATACATGAATAAGTCAGCAGATACAATGACTACAAAATCAAGTTCAGTAAGGCAATGCACTAATGGCAAGTCATGGAGTCGCAGTCTCAATGAAACTGCAGTGGAATACTTGCAACAGAAAATCAAAGCATCATGAACATACACCAATGACCAAGCTACAAGTATGGCAGTGAAACTCAAACAAGGCAGACCACAAAGAAAAGCCACCAAGACCACAAGTATACAACAACAAGCAGATACATGAAAAATGCACAACTCAATGCATCAAAGCACAAATACATGAATACTACACCAACAAGAATGGATGAGTGATACAAGTCAGAGCAACAAAATCATCGCAATGAAGACCACTATGCAGTGTACAGTAAATGCACAAGCATGATACAAATACCAGAGATACAAATGCAACATAGTGGCAACGTCAAGTTCAGGCCAGAAGCTCAAGTTCAATGTCAACAGCAATGGAATCACAAAGACTTGTCACCAGCATAAGCAGAAATAAAAAGGGAAGACCACTATGCATTCATGGAATCACATAAACAAGTTCGAACAACCAGTTACAACTACAGAAACCAGAGAAATGCACAGTGGAATGAACAAGTGGTGCATATGGTATGGCAATCACAAATGCTTGAAGACTACAGAACATCAAGATGAATCAAAATAAATTCGATCAATATTAATAACCAAGGTCACAGTGAAATTAACATCATCAGAGAAGATGGCCGAAGCAGTGACAATCAATTAAAGCCGTAATTCACAGTAGAACCGAAGTCAGAGTGGACAAAATCAGATGACCAAGTCAAAAGTTCAAATTCGTATCTTTGAAAAAGTCAAAACAAATAAAAGGGAAAGTTTCTGCCGTAACAATCAAGTAAGAAAATCGAACGCAACAAAATCAAAGCCGTGCGCATCAAGGTTGAAGTTATATCAGGAAAATCGTACACATCAAGCAATAGAAAATCAGGAAAGTATCGAATTAATACGAACGAATTCAAGTGTACTCGAACTCATTTAAATACCAAACCCAAGTGATCATC
The DNA here is from genome assembly GCA_030765085.1 of Allium cepa. Lineage (NCBI taxonomy): Eukaryota > Viridiplantae > Streptophyta > Magnoliopsida > Asparagales > Amaryllidaceae > Allium > Allium cepa. The sequence continues at coordinate 969,781,465 of CM060945.1, read as the reverse complement.
ATCGGCATCGAGTTTGAGTTCGAAAATCACAAAAGCACAAACAAGCAAAGAGATTACATACCGCAACAGTGAACTCGATCAAGAGAAGTAGCTGCAAACAATTCGCAATCTCGAAGCCCACCAGAACCAATCATAAGCGAAGCAGTAAGCAAGGGCAACAATCGATCATCAGAAATGGAGGACGAGCAAGAGCCGAAAGCCCTAATTCTCACAACAGAAAAGGAACGAAGCCCTAATTCGACAAAGAGGAACGGCTAGAACAAGTGAATCGGGTTAACAATAAAGAGGTCGACAGTTTTCACAAGCAAAAGAAAAAGGAACGGAGCAATGCAAATGGGCCGGCTGTTTTATTAAAGGGCTTTAGTTTTTAAAAAGGGGGTCTTTTTTATTTTGAGCAAAAATTAGGGATTAAAGTTTATATTTTAATTTTTGCTCCTGGTTTTATTTTTGAAGTTGTTTTTTTCTTTTCGAGTCTAAGAATTTGTAAATCACCACCTAGGTTGTAGGTAGTGTCAGATTGTCTAATTAGAATTAGTTCAGTGAGCAGGGTGTGCGAGTTTGCAAAACTCTATAGGCCGGAGCAGAGTTTGCGAGTAAACGAAACTCTTTAGGCGGAGCAGGGTGTGCGAGTCTAGTAGAGTGTTTGTGAGCGGGAGCAAAGGTTTGCGAGTCTAGTAGAGTGTTTGTAAGCGGGATACTGTTTAATTCTAATAGAAATCTGGGAATGCAGCAGTAGGCGGGGGGTTGCCGAAGCTGGGTAAAATTTGTGTGTGATTTACTTTTCAGCATATTTATTTCTGCAGTTTGTTTTCTGTGCTTAAATCGAGAAAATTTGCTATAACCCTATTCACCCCCCCTCTAAGGTTAATCTAGATCCTACAGTTTCTATTCATCGTATCCTTTCACGAATAGACATGGCTGTTGATTTTCTACAAATACCAGTAGTTCTAAACGAATTTTTAATAAGAGACTCGCTTAAAAGCTGTGAAACGTATCATAAGATATGTTAAGCATACTTTTGACTATGGCTTATTTTACCCTAAAAATGATTCATTAGATTTAATCCCTTATTGTGATGCTGATTACGCTGGTTGCAAATCTGACCGAAAAATTACAAGTGGAACTTGTCACTTTTTGGGCATTCTTTGGTTTCATGGTTTAGTAAAAAGCAAAATACTGTTTCTTTATCAATAACTGAAGCAGAATATATCTCTGCTGCTTTGGTTTGCTCTCAAGCCATTTATATGCAACAAACCTTAAAAGATTTTGGATTAACAATTTTAAAATCACCAATTTTTTGTGATAATACTGTTGCAATAAATTTATCTAAAAATCATACTCATCATGCTAGGACTAAACATATTTATATTGAACATCATTTTCTCAAAGATAATATAAGTAAAGAGATTATTTCTCTTGAATTTATCAACTCCGAGAATCAAATTGCTGATATTTTAACCAAACCCTTAAATTGATCTATATTTACTAAATTAAGAAGAGAACTAGGCATTTGTTCAGTAACTGAGTTATAGAATATAGTCATACTAACACTTAAATAAAGGTATTAAAAACCATATTTTTTTCATAGGTATGTCGACATACTACTATCACCCATGTCAACATACAATGGCAAATTTTGAAAATTTGATTTTCCCTCTACAAATAATTTGGTAGTTACATAATCCTATGTATTTCGAATTTTTCTATCTTCTCACTTCTCTTTCTCTATATTAAACTTTTGAAAATTAAAATTAATGGCCTCCTCCACAAAATCAAACCAAAATGACACAACTTTTCCTTCTCCCCATTCTGGTCCATTTCACGCACTACACCGGCACGTATAATAAAGATTAAGGAATCGTTGAAGGATGCCATGCAAAAGTTGACTGAACTTCAAGTTGTGCAAATAAAGATGGAAAAAGAACAAGAAAAGCAAGGCAAAATTCTTCGGAATTTGCAAAAATTCCTAATGGATAATCATGAAAATCCTATTGTGATTGAAGAAGATTCTCCCATCATTCAAGTGTATAACCCTTTAGAGTATAGTGAAGAAGAAGAAGAAGAAGAGTGGAAGAAGATGACGAAGAAGCACCTATGGAAGAAGACGACAAGGTGGTCTGCGTGGGCGAAGTGTGTTTTGACAAAGATGGAAATTTGGCTGAACAACGTGGAAACTTTTGTTTTCATTATCAAAATTGTTCAATTCACAAATCTCCAATTATCAAAAACTGTCAGTAGAAATATAATTCTATAATTTATGTACTTAAATATATCTGTGTGTCTATAATCCACATAAATATGTAAATATAACATGGTGTATAATAATTTCTGTTTCGCTTATTATACTTCCTTATTACTATTTAGTTTAGATAGTATTAGATTAAGGGGAGTTATATATATAAATATAGGATTAGTTCTTTGTTGATGACAAAGGGGGAGAATTACAAAGTAGAGTAGTTAGGCATAGATTAAGAGATGGTGAGTAATTTTAGGGGGAGTTATTGTAAAGGTGAAGTATATTTTATAAACATAAGTTGTCATCATCAAAAAAAGGGAGATTGTTAGTCCTTGAGAAGGATGATTTTGATGACAACAACCGTAGGACTTATTATAAAATATAAATGCTAACATTATAGTTTAGAGATATATGTATATGTAGGATATAAACATGCAGGTACCAAGAATGAAGACTGTATAGTATAGAGATACAAGATTGATGAATTTAAAGATTGAAGATATCAAGATTGAAGACTCATGAGTATAAAGAGTTCAAGATTTCAATGTACAAGATAAGTATTGAGTCTAGAATTATGTTAAAACTTCTTGAAAGCACTTACATTTTTATTCAAAATTTATTCGTGGAATGGAATCCACTTCGAGCCTGTTAAAGGGATGGAACCCTAGTGGAATGGAACCTACGACAATATCTAGTGGAACATATAGTGGTCCTATTTTGATATCCAATAATTTTATGAAAATGCTTTTCAAAGATATATCTTTTATTTTAAAATGTTTTTCGAAACCTTCTTTTCAAAAAGACATCTCTTCTGTTTGAAATACTTTAGCCTCAAAATTATCTTTACCATTTTCAATATTTTGATTCCAAAAGTGTCCTTGATTTTAAACTATCTCTTGTTTTAATATTTAGCTTTTAAATATTTATATAATCAAATTTTAAATCACTTTTAAGATTATATATTAAAAATTACTTTCTAAACTCTTTTAAATGTTTAAACTATATTCAAGTATATTTATAAAAGTTTAGAAATTGTTTTGAAAAATTATAGAAACCAATTTTAATAAGAAAATCAAAATCACCATTTTTGGCCTAGAGCATGTCGACATACTCCAACCCTCCATGTCCACACAGTGCCCGTTAATATTCAAAATTCAAATTTTCAAAAGAAGTGCCTATTCGTCGTATCCTTTCACGAATAGATATGGCTGTTGATCTTTTATAAATACGAGTAGTTCTAAATGAATTTTTAATATATTTCACTTATTTTCTCTCCTCTTCATCTTCCATATTTATTCTAAAGAATCCAAAAACTATACTCTGCCGAAATACCAAGTGAATCAAATTTGAATATCTCTTGTTTGATTCTCTGTCACTCTCTCCATAAGATCTCAATGCTATTCAAAGTTATAGGATTATTTGTAAATCAAACTGTTGAGTAAAAGGTGCGGTTGAGCCTTGAAACCAATTGGGTGTGATTGTTGCCTCGAAAATCGATTAGGCGACCTAGTGGCTTGGTAAATCAAGAGAGTTTTCCCCAGACTCGAATATAGGAGGGTGTACCTCATGGCCTTGAAATCGAGGGTGTAATCTAGAAGATTATTTTGAAATAAAATCCGTACAATTGTGTGGGACTCGATGTAGGGTAACTCCAAACCAGTATAAAATCCTGATGTGATTACTGCTTTTACTTATTATTTGCTTGTGTCTGATTCTGTGATTATATATGTGTCTGTGTATTGCATTTGTTGGTGATTAAATTACATAAGTTTGAAAAAGATTTATTAAATCCACAAAACACTATTCACCCCCCCTCCAGTGTTATTCTAACCTTAAGATCAGCAATCCGCATTTCTAACATTTGGTATCAGAGCAAGGTTTTCAATGTTTTCATAATCTGAATTTTGAAAAATTAAAAAATAGCTATTTTGGGAATTTTGTTAACCCTAGGTTAAATCTGTTCAAATCATCATTTTCTCATAAGTTTGCATATAGTACTTATATAAAATCAAATTTTTTACCAAGTTTGTATTCTGTGCAAGAAGAAAAATGTTGTATGGCACTTGAAGAATCAACTCTCAATGTACAAATTATACAAATCAAGAAGAATAAGTGGATACTTGATAGTGGATGTTCAAGACATATGACTGGTAATCCTAATATGCTGAACGATATTATCTACAAAGATGGAGGATTGGTTAATTTTGAAGACAACTCAAAAGGATATGTGATCGGCATCGGCAATTTCGGTAACTCTAAAACTCCTATTATTTCTAATGTTTTATTAGTTAAAAATCTGAAACACAATCTACTTAGTATTAGTCAACTTTGCGATAAAGTATACAAAATTAAATTTGAAAAAGATAATGTCACACTGAAGATAGTAATTCAAATATTATATTTGAAGGAATTAGGAAGAAAAATATTTATATTCTTAGTATGAAAATCTCAAATGATAATCTTGTCTTTTGGCGAATACAAGTGACCCTTGGATTTTGCATAAAAGATCTGGACATTTGAATTTTAGACTCTTATCTAAAATTTCTAAACTTGATCTAATAAGAGGTCTCCCTAGAATGAATTTTAAAATAGATAGTATATGTGATGCTTGTCAATTAGGAAAATTGAGGAAGAGTTCTTCCAAATTAAAAGATATGATCTCGACTTCAAAACCTCTTGAGTTACTTCATTTAGATTTATTTTGTCCATTTCTAATTCAGTCAATAAATCACAATAAATATGTCTTTGTAATTCTAGATGAATATTCTAGGTTTACATGGATAATTTTTATGAAACGTAAAAGTGATACTTCTGATTCATTTAATTTTTTTACAAAAAGACTTAAAAACCAACTTTCTTTAAAAATTATAACAATTCATAGTGATAACAGTGGGGAATTTAAAAATGAAAATTTTGAGAGATTCTGCAATAAAAAGGGAATAACTCATAATTTCTCTTTTCCGAGAACTCCATAACAAAACAGAGTGGTAGAATGAAAAAATAGGACGATTCAAAAGTGTGCTAGTACAATGCTTTCAGATAGTAATTTACCAAAATATTTTTGGGCTGAAGCAACTGCTACAGCTTGCTACCGCTTGCTACAGTTTGAATAGAATATTAATTAGGCCATTAACTAATAAAATACCCTATGAACTTCTTTACATGAAAAAACCAAAGGTATATTATCTTAGAATATTTGGAAGTAAATTTTTTATTCTAAATACAAAAGATAATTTAGACAAATTTGATCCTAAATCCGACAAAGGAATATTTATCGGATATTCTAATAGAAGTAAAGCATATAGTGTTTTCAATTTAAAAACTAATACCATTGAAGAAACAATGCATGTTTCGTTTGATGAAAATTTCAAAGATGTTGAACAAATTAATGATGAAGAAGATTTTGCTACACTAAATAATGAAACAATTGAAATAGATAATGAACTCAGTCATCCAAATAAAAAGGTTAGGATTCAAAAGATCATCCTATAGAGAATATAGTAGGAAATATTGAATCTGTTGGTAGAACTAGAAATCAACTAAATAACATGAGTAATGTAGCTTTCATATCATCTATTGAACCTAAAAATCCAAAGGAAGCATCATCTGATGATTCATGGATTCTGGCTATGCAAGAAGAACTGAAACAACTCATCAAAAGTGATGTTTAGGAAGTTGTTCCAAGACCAGAGGATAAAACTATAATAGGAACTAAATGAGTTTACAAAAATAAAATGAATGAACTAGATGAGGTTGTTAGAAATAAAGCTCGACTAGTCACACAAGGTTATTATCAAGAAGAAGGAATAGATTTTGATGAAACCTTTGCACCCATAGCAAGTTTAGAAGCAATTAGAATTCTATTACTTTCACAAATTATAATAATTTCAAATTATTTCAAATGGATGTTAAAAGTGCATTTCTAAATGGATTTGTTAAAGAGGAAGTTTATGTTGAATAACCCCCACTCTTCAAAAATGAGAAATTTCAAAATCATGTTTTTAAACTTAAGAAAGAACTATATGCTCTGAAACAAGCTCATAGAGCATGTTATGACTGACTAAGATCTTTTTTATTATAATCAAATTTTGAAATTTGTAAAGTAGATAATACTCTTTACATTAAAAAAAAAAAAAATTGATATCCAACTAGTACAAATTTATGTAGATGATATTATTTTTGGATCAACTAATCATGAAATGAATAAATAATTTTCTGAAATTATGACAAAAGAGTTTGAAATGAGTCATATGGGTGAACTTACTTTCTTCTTAGGTTTACAAATAAAACAATTAGATAACGATATTTTTATTACTCAAGAAAAATATGCTACGGAACTAGTTAGTAAATTTGGTATGACTACTACGAGTGGAAAACCCACTCCTATGGCAACCAATGAAGATTTAAATAAAGAAGATCTTTCAAAAGATGTAAATCAAAAAAAATAGGGGAATGATTGGATCACTACTATATATCACTGCGAGTAGACCTGATATCATGCATTATGTTTTTCGTTGTGAATGATATCAATCTCAACCCAAAGAGACTCACTTAAAAGCTGTGAAACGTATCATAAGATATGTTAAGCATACTTTTGACTATGGCTTATTTTACCCTAAAAATGATTCATTAGATTTAATCTCTTATTGTGATGCTGATTACGCTGGTTGCAAATCTAACCGAAAAAGTACAAGTGGAACTTGTCACTTTTTGGGCATTCTTTGGTTTCATGGTTTAGTAAAAAGAAAAATACTGTTTCTTTATCAACAACTGAAGCAGAATATGTCTCTGTTGCTTTGGTTTGCTCTCAAGTCATTTATATGCAACAAAACTTAAAAGCTTTTGGATTAACAATTTCAAAATCACCAATTTATTGTGATAATATTGGTGCAATAAATTTATCTAAAAATCCTACTCATCATGCTAGGACTAAACATATTGATATTGAACATCATTTTCTCAAAGATAATATATGTAAAGAGATTATTTCTCTTGAATTTATCAACTCCGAGAATCAAATTGTTGATATTTTAACCAAACCCGTAAATCGATCTACATTTACTAAATTAAGAAGGGAACTAGGCATTTATTTAGTAACTGAGTAATAGAATATAGTCATACTAACACTTAAATAAAGGTATACAAAAACCATATTTTTTTCATAGGTATGTCGACATACTACTATCACCATGTCGACATACAATGGCAAATTTTGAAAATTTGATTTTCCCTCTACAAATAATTTGGTAGTTACATAAACCTATGTATTTTGAATTTTTCTATCTTCTCACTTCTCTTTCTCTATTTTAAACTTTTGAAAATTAAAATTAATGGCCTCCTCCACAAAATCAAACCAAAATGACACAACTTTTCCTTCTCCTCGTTCTGGTCCATTTCAACGCACTACACTGGCACGTATAATAAAGATTGAGGAATCGTTGAAGGATGCCACGAAAAAGTTGACTGAACTTCAAGTTGTGCAAATAAAGATGGCAAAAGAACAAGAAAAGCAAGGCAAAATTCTTCGGAATTTGCAAAAATTCCTAATGGACAATCATGAAAATCCTATTGTGATTGAAGAAGATTCTCCCATCATTCAAGTGCATAAACCTTTAGAGCACATCGAAGAAGAAGAAGAAGAAGTGGAAGAAGAAGATGATGAAGAAGCACCTATGGAAGAAGACGACAAGGTGGTCTGCGTAGGCGAAGTGTGTTTTGACAAAAATGGAAATTTGGCTGAACAACGTGGAAACTTTTTTTTTCATTATCCAAATTGTTCAATTCACAAATCTCCAATTATCAAAAGCTCTCATTAGAAGTATAATTCTATAATTTATGTACTTAAATATATCTATGTGTCTATAATCCACATAAATATGTAAATATAACATGGTGTATAACAATTTCTGTTTCGCTTATTATACTTCCTTATTACTATTTAGTTTAGATAGTATTAGATTAAGGGGGAGTTATATATATAAATATAGGATTAGTTCTTTGTTGATGACAAAGGGGGAGAATTATAAAATAGAGTAGTTAGGCTTAGATTAAGAGAGGGTGAGTAGTTTTAGGGGGAGTTATTGTAAAGGTGAAGTATATTTTATAAACATAAGTTGTCATCATCAAAAAGGGGGAGATTGTTAGTCCTAGAGAAGGATGATTTTGATGACAACAACCATAGGACTTATTATAAAATATAAATGCTAACATTATAGTTTAGAGATATACGTATATGTAGGATATAAACATGCAGGTACCAAGAATGAAGAGTATAGAGATACAAGATTGATGAATTTAAAGATTGAACATATCAAGATTGAAGACTCATGAGTATAAAGAGTTCAAGATTTCAAAGTGCAAGATAAGTATTGAGTCTAAATTATGTTAAAACTTCTTGAAAGCACTTACATTTTTATTCAAAATTTATTCGTGGAATGGAATCCACTTCGAGCCTGTTAAAGGGATGGAACCCTAGTGGAATGGAACCTACGATAATATCTAGTGGAACATATAGTGGTCCTATTTTGATATCCAATAATTTTATGAAAATGCTTTTAAAAAATATATCTTTTATTTTAAAATGTTTTTCGAAACCTTCTTTTCAAAAAGACATCTATTCTTTTTGAAGTACTTTACCTTAAAATTATCTTTACCATTTTCAATATTTTGATTTCAAAACTGTCCTTGATTTTAAACTATCTCTTGTTTTAATATTTAGCTTTTAAATATTTATATAATCAAATTTTAAATCACTTTTAGGATTATATATTAAAAATTACTTTCTAAACTCTTTTAAATGTTTAAACTATATTCAAGTATATTTATAAAAGTTTAGAAATTGTTTTGAAAAATTATAGAAACCAATTTTAATAAGAAAATCAAAATCACCATTTTTGGCCTAGAGCATGTCGACATAATCCTACCCCCCATGTCGACACAGTGCCCATTAATATTCAAAATTCAAATTTTCAAAAGAAGTGTCTATTCGTCGTATCCTTTCACGAATAGATATGGCTATTGATCTTTTATAAATACGAGTAGTTCTTAACGAATTTTTAATATGTTTCACTTATTTTCTCTCCTCTTCATCTTCCACATTTATTCTAAAGAATCCAAAAACTATGCTCCGCCAAAATACCAAGTGAATCAAATTTGAATATCTCTTGTTTGATTCTCTGTCACTCTCTCCATAAGATCTCAGTGCTATTCAAAGTTATAGGATTATTTGTAAATAAAACTGTTGAGTAAAAGGTGCGGTTGAGCCTTGAAATCAATTGGGTGTGATTGTTGCCCCAGAAATCGATTAGGTGATTTTGTGGCCTGGTAAATCAAGAGAGTTTTCCCGGACTCGAATACAGAAGGTTGTACCCCATGGCCTTGAAATCAAGGGTGTAATCTTGGAGATTATTTTGAAAAGAAATCTGTACAATTGTGTGGGACTGGATGTATGGTAATTCCGAACCAGTATAAAATCCTGTTGTTTTCTTTCCCACTGCTTTTACTTATTACTTGCATCTATGTCTGATTTTATGATTATATCTGTGTCTGTGTATTGCATTTGTTGGTGATTAAATTACATAAGTTTGAAAAAGATTTATTAAATCCACAAAACACTATTCACCCCCTCTAGTGTGATTATAGCCATAAGATCTGTAATCTGCATTTCTAACAACTCGTAGCTGATGAAAACCGATGGCAAGTCCGAGCTAAAAAGACCTTAGCACCACTCAGTAGATTTCTTAGATGACAATCCTACGACAAGCTCAAAGATATCGGGAAATTCATGAACTACTTGAATTAGGAAAGTAACATTTTCGTCATCACGTGGGTTTAAAGAATAAAATGATGCCACCTAATTGGAGTCGAAATTATTAAGAAAAATAAAAACCTACTTAACAGATTGAGAATGGCGAAGATGGATAGTTCTATCAGGATATAGGATATGGGCTTCATAATGATTAAGCCAATCCTTTTCCAAAATCAATTACGAAACCTAAGTAGCACGTAACATGCAAAACGGATCGGAAAGCAAATCACATAAAATAATCTCGACATCTTTATAAAGTTAAACTAAGTGTTGCGGATCAACAATCAAATTCACAATTCTCAGTGAAGTCATCAAGCTCATAACATTTAAAGACAAATATCAACAAGTTCCTTTGATATAAAAGAGTGAAATGCACCCGTATCTAAAAGAACTCGAATAGGATAATCACGAAACAAATTAATGCCATCAAGGACTGAATGAGAAATACCTTGACCAAGAGAAGTGTTACTAGGAGCTTGCACAACACTCATCTCTTCCTCTCTCCTACTTTGAAGTATGGGACATGTAGATATTAGATGACCCGAACTTTTGCAATAACGACAAAAAAGGGGTTTCAGACACCTATTTGCATAGTGGTTCGTAGAACCACAATTGTAGCATTGTCCACAACTAGAGGTAGGAGTATTTTTTATCGAAGTTTCTTGCTTCCCTTTTTTATTGGGAATAGGGCCTTTGAACTTAATAGGCCTCTTCTTGTTGTTGTTGAAGTTCTTATTGACATCCACAACTTCAACATCACTTTCTTCATCGGCCTCTTCAAGTCGAAGAGCGATATCTACAAGCTGATCAAAAGGAACTTTTAGTTTCAGAAGTAAAGGCTTTTTGAGGTTTTTATTCAACCCATAGATAAACTTTGATTTTCCTTCAATGGGGTATTAATATACTCGATCTCATATTTAGAAATTCAATAGATGTGACGTAATCCGTCACAGAAGATTCACCTTGAACAAGGTCAATAAAGCGTCGAGCTAAAGTTACTTTTTCAGCTTCCAACACAAACTTCAACTCGAACCTTTCCTAGAATTGCTCCCAAGTAAGATCCTCTTCCACAATTTCCAAGATCAAAACATCATACCAATCTAATAATCTCTCCCGGTGCATGCTAGAAGCCACTTGGACTCGATGTAGACCCACAAGATTCATGCGAGAAAAGATGCGATCGCATGTTCTAAGCCAGGCTGGGATTTGTATATGCTTTCTAAACCCCTGAATGGCCTTCCATCCAAATTGGTATGATCTCTGTACAAGCATGCAAACCCAGATTTAGGATGAGTAGGCTTTGGAATGGGTCTGGCAGCTTGGGAATTCTTTACAAGATCCAAAAGCTGTTGGGCAAACATGAATACACCATCTGGAGGAATAGCACTAGATTGACCGGCTGGGACGGCTAGGTCTAACCATTTCTCTTCTTTAAGAAAGAAAACAAGAAGAGGCAAAGGTTATTCTCAGAATGAATATCAAACAAACTTGATTGATAAAACAAGGCATCACAAAAGGAAATAGGATAGAATGGGTCCAAAGACTCGAATTAAATCCTAAGGCACGATTCCTAAGGGAGACTTAGGACAATGATCCCTGTCATAATACTCTATATTGTTCCGAAGTTTTGCTCTGATACCAAGCTATGATGCCTCACCTCTGTACTCACACTAGCTAAGGGCACTACGGGGTAATGTTGTCAACTAGCATGGAGAATAAGGCTATTGAGGTGCGACCATCTGTGTAATTTCTTTGTGCGAGTACCGATATGCTAGATAAAATATCATACCTTTCATTTCAAGAGGTAATCCAACATATCAAATGCAAACTCAAAGCTGCTGCACAATGGCTATGTGGTCTTCAGAAAATAAATATAAAATAAACATAGCACAAATTAGTCATAGATATTCATATCACTAAGGCGGAAAAGATATGAATACAACGCATAGAAGTGTACATCAAATTAGTGGTCATATAAGATCCACTACATCACAAAAGAAATAGCTACAAGTGTTAGACAAAAGAATATGTATAAATCAAAGAGTCTCTATCTCAAATGTTAAAAGCAAAAACTACTAAGCTAAAGTAGTTATCCAAAAGTCAGAAGATAGTCCCTGCTAAGAAGTCAAGTGGAAGCACCTGTAATACCTCAGTCTGACCCGAGTATTATTTAAGAAGAAAAATAATAACGGATCTATCTAGCTATAAATATCATATAAAATGAGATAGGATAAGAGATATAATAGAAACATATGATAACAGTAAAACCATACAATATCTCAAATCTTCACAAAACACCAAAAAGATTATCATATTCTTTAGCTTATTCACCAAACCTCAAATATTGAAAAAACATATCAAGGCCAATCGCAAAAATTGGTGAAACAAAAATTCTAGAAATGTAGAAAACACAAAAGGGAGAGGCCTATCAAAAACGGGAGCATGAAAACTCACCAACACGTGTATTACAAACGGAACAGTATTCCACGGTCGTTAACCATAGAGCCGTTGCTACGACGTAGTACAGCGAAACGCCCAAGGAACCTGAAACTCAAATGAGTCGGAACAACGACGTAGTATAGAAAAACGCCCGATGAACCTGAAACTCCAATAAGCCGAAACAACAACGTAGTACAGCGTTATGCCCGATGAACCTAAAACTCAAATAATCCAGAATAACAATGTAGTACAATGGTACGCCCGATGAACCTGATAAGCTGGAACAATGATGTAGTACAATGGCACGCTCGATGAACCTGATAAGCAGAAACAACGACGTAGTACAATGGTACGCCCCATGAACCTGATAAGCCGAAACAACGATGTAGTACAATGGTACGCCCGATGTGCCAAACTCCATAAAACCCATAGGTCGCGATCCTATAAAAATGAGACGAAGCTCAACAGAATGGGATACAGTCCCCCATGCGGACTAAGAGACATCGCATATCGCTAGTCTAAACCATAAATGATCATCGTTGATCAATAAGAAGTGTAAATTACACCAAGCTAGTAAATAAATCGGTTTAGCTTCATGTCCCATAACCACTGGCTTAACTTAAATATTTACAAACAAATTGTAGATTTTCCACTCAAAAATTATCACAAGATTTCAATCGAACAAGTCCAAGAATTAACCGACAAAGAAAACATAAGTGTTTCATATCACCTTTTTTGAAGTCATTTAATTAGATTTCTCATACGATTGAGGTAAAGGTTTGTATATACTAATAGATCAGAAAACAGTTTTAGAAGCGAACTTTGTATTGAAAGTAATTGTTGAAATCAAGTTTGCAAAAGAGTTTGAGTATTCACTACTAGTATAGAACCTTTGTATTTTAAAGTGACAAATCACAGAATTGATTGTAGAAACAGTCTATCATCAAAAATTCACATATGACGACGTAAATTAAAACCATGAAAACCAATATCAAATCATCAAATGGATACTCCAAAAATCCAGAAAAGAAGTCATCAAAGTCGATAAAAGTGATAACAACTATCCGGATCGACCAAAAATCGATAGAAATGGAGACTCAGATAAAATAGGCAAATTGGCTGAATTTAGCAGCTCCAAACGTTTGGTGGTTATCCTAGACTTCTGAGCTGAAAGATTGGAATTTTCTTCCAGATCACCCAGATGTCTGTGAAGTAAGCTCAGACGTCTGATCTGTACATCTGGAATTTTTATTCCGATGGCCCAGACGTCTGAGTGTTATACCAGATGTCTGAACTAAAGCTCAGGGCAGAAATTAGCCTAGGCCATTGATGGCCAATTCGGTTCGGAAGCGATTGGATGAGCAACGAAGGCTAAGGATTTATGCCAAGCGACAACTCAAACCAATAAGCTTTTCAATACACTGCAAACGATATGTCCAAACATCCATAATAGGATTTCATAGATTTCGACTTCAAAATACCAAAAATTGGAAAATTTGCCAAATCAATTCAATTCAAAATAAAATGGACATGAAATAGATGTTAGGAATTCATACCTAACAACTATCAAAGGTATAGACATAGATGTGAGTTCAAGAACTCACCTTCAAACCCAAAAACAACGAAGGAGAAGCTTTAAAACAAAGGAATTATCAACCACTCTTCAACTTCAACTCAGCTCCAATCTAAGATCATAAGCAAATATTTCCTAAGTTAAGTTATAGGAAATTTCTAAAAGTTGAAGAGGAATTGAGATGGAGGAGATGAAGAGGATGCTTACCTAAGCTTCTCTTTGATTTTGGACTTGAATTTGAATTTCCTAGTAAAACTAGGGTTTAGGAATTTTAATTTCTCATCTTTTCCCCCATTTTCTTTTAGCTTGAGAGTGTTAGGAAATTAGAAATGAAAATTAGAGAAGAAAATGAATGAAGATGAGTGGAGTTAGGGTATTTGATAGAGGAGTTGAGTTCCTTGTAGGTTAGTGGGCAGAAACCCAAACCTAAAGCCTCAAATGCAAATATTAAATTTTAATCAACTCCAATCATATCGATGTTTATACTCAAAAAGGTCGCAAACGCTGTTTTGGACTCAATGGATGTGGTTACAAGTCCGGATTCGACCGTTTACATAAAGCTACATTTCGGATTTAAATTCAACTAACGATTGTAACGATCTGGAATTTTCGATCCCGTAAACTCCAGACAGTTTGGAAAATAAGAAAAGAGATAAAAAAAAAGAAGAAACAAAAACACCAACATCTCACATTCGCAGCGGATAAAATATAATATCAAATAATATTCTTTACACAAAGAAAGCTGAATCAGTAAATTTACATTTTAATACATCAGAGTTACAACATTTCACAATCATTGGACAGTTAAAATAACTTGTCCCAGATATACAACAATATATTACAGCGAAAAACATTTCATACGTTCCTACCATCCAGCTCGCCTCCTGAGCTTCAGAACGTCCTTACTGGAAATCTATAATGCTCGGTCTGACCCGAGCATTACATTAAAGTAACACCCGGGTCAGGCTGGGAACCAGCGTGAGTAAAACCCATCTAACAAGAAAATACTGATGCAATACACTTATCTAAACCCCGGGGTAACTCATATCAATTTACAAATTCACAATTTTCTATTGACAACATTTATTTCACACATCAATCTCAAATACCAAAACTTAGATTAATTAGTCCAATTTACTTAAATCATTCCATTCCAACCTATTGATTTCACATATCAAATCTATATATAGAATTTTATAGAGATTACAAATCGAAGTGGTTTCGGGTATTTACTAATACCCGACTCCGGTCGCTTCGAATTCAATACCATCTTATCCCAAATTATTCAAGTGAAACACAACTCAACCTTCAAATACAGGGTGTCACCTATACACATTAATTCATCATCGATAGATAACCACATTATCTCGGTTTAAACCCAACATATGATATCACATAGCATCACAAATCACGTATCCGAGATATCAATCAATCTAAGACATACAATATTATTCAATCATTCATAAGCAAGATAAATTGGTCATACCATCTATAATTAATTTAAACAAATTAAATTAATTACTTCAATCACCCTTAATCTTGCTTATTTAACATTAATTAATTACAAACAAATTAATTAATCATTCCTAAATTTTCCATTTTAATTAATCATCCTTGATTAATTATCTTCAATTACATAAAGTAATTATCGTTTAATTAATTACACAAATTAATTACCCTTAACCATTCAAAGTAATTAGTCTTTAATTACATTAATTAATTACAACATTAATTAATTACATTAATTAATTACATTTATGATCCTTAATTAATTGCTTCCATTAATCTGCCTTAATCAATCATAACCAGTAAATAACCATTCTGTAATTACTTACCTTAATTAATTAACTCCTTGATTAATTATATTAATCCTTTAATTAATTACACAAAGTAATTAATTCTTAATTACTTCTCCTAAGTAATTAACCCTTAATTACTTTCCATTAAGTAATTTTCCTTATATTAATTACATCCAGTAATTTATCCATCAATTACTTCACTAAGTAATTACACTTATAAATCTCATTAAGTAATTATACTTAATCAATTAACAAGTGACTATCTTTAATTAATCACCAAATTAATTAGTCACATTCATCTCATTAAATACAACTGGGTAATTCATCCCTTAATTACCCTATAAACCAATTAATTAATCTTTAATTATATATTAATTATTCTTTAATTATTAATTAATAAACCTTAATTATCACTTAATCTCCTTCAATACAAAGTAATCAATCCTTAATTACTTTTAAAATCAATTAATTAACCTTTAATTAACATCGTAATTAATTATTTGTAATTAACTACCTTAACCCCCAATTAATTTCATTAATTAATTATTTGTAATTAATTACCTAAATTAAACCCTTAATTACTTAATTAATTAATCCAAATCATTGATTAATTAAATTAATTAATTATCTATTTAACTTACCTTAATAATTTAATGAATCACAAATCATTAAATCTCAATTATCTTTAAGATAAAACATTTTCTTATTAATGACTAAATTGTCTTTAAAAAAGCATTTAAAAACAATTTACCTTTAAATTTACTTTATAAATTTCATTTTAAATTAAGATTTAAAATGAATACAAATTTAACTTTAACAAAGTTTAAAAACAATATAAAAACCCTTTTAATCACATGTTAAAGAAAAACTTATCTTATAAAAGAAATTTTCAAGAGTTTTAAAACCAAATTCATTTTAAATTCAAATCATTTAAAATATACTTTAAACATTTTAAAGTTGTCAAAACAATTAAATTTTCTTAAACTTTATTTATTTTAAAACTAGGATAAAAATTCAATTTGAATCCATACTAAAAAATTTGGTTTAAACTTTGTTTGAAAATTTGCTTTCAAATTTCATAATTTGAAAACACTAACAGGTTTTAAAACCTGGAACAAATCACACACTCGAACCACTTCGAGTACGATCTCGAGTCCTCCTTCAATCGAGCACGATGGATCTTCGAGCCAAACTCAAACACAACTTCTCCCCTAATCTTCAACATTTCCATATATCAGTGCACAAACGTGCACATGCACCCATGCTCCATCCGTCGATGATCAATACCGAGACCACCCTAAGATCGACAACCACCAATACATACGACCTAACCCCATAGCCTCGTCGAATCGCCAGTGATTCGAAATTGAACACCCAAAGCAACAGACATTCAAAACACGATCGGCACAAACATCTACCGCCGATGATCAAAGCGACTGGAATCTACGCCCTTCTGACCTCAACCTCGTCATCGACCCACGCAACCATCCTATCACACGCGATCGAACTCGGTGCTCCGATAAAGACGAAATCACCTCACCATTACTCGTGACAAAACATCCTCCAAAAACCCTAGGTAACCTCTGACCGATCGATACGACCATCAGAAAAATCTCCTTCTATTTTTCAGGTGATACTCATCCCCTAGGCCATCTTCAATAATAATCCCCACCCCTGAATGTAACAACCCAGAATTTTGTGATTTATTTTAATTGTTTATTTTGATTTTTTTATTTTATTTGAAATTTTGATTTAAGAATTTTATTCTATTTATTAAATAGAATAAGTTATGTTATTTTAAATATAAATATAAATGTTGATTTATATGTGAATTATAGTTTCAAACATGTATAAATTGAATATTTTACTGAAAAGTGAATTTCTGTTCAGACTGGTCAACTTTGACTTTTAAACTTCAAATTTAAATTATTTAAAATCTTAAATTTTATCTTTTATTATGAAAATAGATGAAATAACTTGAACACTGTTTTCATTTCGCTGGAAACGGACTTAAACCGTGAAAGTTATGTATATTTCAATATTGAGTGCAATTTGTTTATTCTGCAATTTTGTTATTTTAAATTGTATAAATATTATATTTTCTTTGTCATATTTTATTTTAATATGTATTAATATGTTATTTTATGTATGTTTTTGTCTTTTAATATTTTTAAAGTGAGGTAGGAATTTTTCTAGAGTTAGTAGTATTTTTCTTGTAATTTCCATGCCCTGTTTTCAATTTTTAAACATTTTCTTTAGTTCTTTTTCTATTTTTCTCCAATTTATTTTATTTTGAAAATGATAAATAAATTATTTTATTTCAAATTTTCACTTCATAATATTTTTAAAAAGAAGTGGATATTTTTCCAAGACTAGTAGTGATTTATTTGTAATTTCTAGACACTGTTTTATATTTTTAAGTAATTTCTTTCACTCTTTTTATATTTTCTTTAAAATTAATTTTTTTATTTTCTTATATTTTCACTTGGTTTCGGTTTTTACAAGTATTTGCTGATTCACTTTTGTTTTTTTTTATCTTTAGAAAACGGAAATGCGTTTCATTTCTAGACGTTTCATTGTCCAAAAACGTTTCAAATGCCATAACCATCTCATTTATTCATTTTGGCTGCCCATTTTCAGTTTCTAACCGTGACTTTCATCCTATTTCTCACTCAAGAAACCATTCTTTCATTTTATTCATTGCTTCAAACATTTTGGGTAATGTCTTCCTCTTATTTTCTTCCTTTTCTTCCTATTTTCTTATGTATTTTTGCCTTGTTCTCTCCACTCTTTTGTCCGGCCTCCACTCCATAGCATGGCCACCACCTCTTCCCTGTCATCATCACCACCTACTCCTCGGATCTGAAACATGGCCGAACCCACCATGATGCTAAAATCCAAAAAAAATACAACCTATGCCTTGAAAACATGCTAGTTTGAGCCTTGTTCCTTCACCACCTCTTTTTCCACCACCACCACCACCTCTAGCCGCCACCACCACCTCTGACCAGACCACCACACACCACTACAACGTTTATCCAGATCTGAACTTGAATGGCCAAGCCAAACCCCTACATGGTCGAGCCTTTTGTTGACCAAAAACCCACCTATTTTGCATAAGCCTCTTCATATTCATGCGTAGTAACTCCTCTACCACTTCAATACCTTATAGCCATGATTTATAGGACCCAAACCTTAACCAAGTATGTCCAAACCTGAGGCAAAACATCCCGTAGACCGTGCCATCAAATGTAGAAAGCAAGGCAAAAGACCGTGTATTCGTATCTCTTTTTATTTCAAAGTTGTTTCAATTTAATGTTGTGTTGAAATGTTAATTTATTTGGTTTTGTTTTGGGTTGTAACACAAGTTCTAAGCTTGGATCTCTTCCCACTTGAGCCTATTTTTGTGTCATCGTGCCTTCTGGAATCCGTTGTGTCATTTGAGTTGATATCTCCGGCACAAAAAGGTGAGTAAATCTCACCAGACTAATATGTACTTATATAACTGATAAACTGACACCATTTGAATCTGTAACTGTTTATCATCATGCTATATCTGCTATATTATTATCATATGATGTTCACACATGTTATTACACTTTTTATATCATATGTTATTGTTATTTCATGTTATTCTGTCATTTATATCAGTTATCACCATTGCAAGTTCCCTGTAGACTAGAATCACTATGGGTTGAAATGATACAAACCCGAACGGACTTTAGAATAGGGGAAAAACGTTATGGGCTTAAATGATAGGCCTAAGCGGTTTCCAAAATCATTCATTTTACTTGGGACTGCGGGTTTGAAATGATAGAACCCGGTTTTTCTTTGAAAACTACGGATTGAAATGATATATATCCGTATCACTTGACCTAGGCTAGAAAACTATATACAGACCCGTGGTTTATGTAATATTCTTGAAAATGTTTTAAAATATTTTAAAATGTAAAAATTAAAATATTTTGATAATATTTTGATTTAAATTTAATTAAAAATGATTTTTATCGAAATATTAGTGATTTTCTGTAAATTAAATAATGAAATAAGTAAACGGTAAAGTAGAATTTGAACTATAAGTAAATTTTGGAATTTATGTTTTGTTTTAAAAGGGAAATTATGTAAAGTAAGAAAAATATAATATTTTGATTTAAAAATGTATTTTTAATGATTTTATAAAAATAATAATGACTTTTGAATAAGTTAAAATGTTAAACAAACGAATGTTTAAGTAAATTTTGTTTTAAAAAGTGAAATTTTAATTAAGTAAAATTTATGGAAATAAGTTATATTTTGTAAATTTAAACCTAATTGTTAAGTTAATAATTTAATTAAAGAAATGGAAGTTAATACTTGAATTAAATAAGAAATTATGTTAAAAATTGATTTTTGGATGAGATTTAACTTTATAAAAATCATAAAAATAAGAGTATTGAAATGATGATTTTAAAATTAAATTTATGATGTTTATAAGTTAAATGATTTAAATTAAATACTGAATTTGATTTAACAGCATTTTTGAAGTGTAATATAAAGGATATTACAGCATTTTGTAAATGTTGTAGTTGTTTTAAATGAACTAAAAAGTTAATTTGAAATAAAGGCTATTATAGCACATTGTAAGTGCTATAGTGGTTAAACTTAACATTTAAAGTTTACTTGAAATTTAAAGAAAATCAATTACAGCACTTAAATGTTGTATTTTGTTAAATGAACCGTTTTAAACTATAACTTTACGTTGCATTTTCAAGTGCTACGGAAACTGAATTTTATTATTTTATTAAATTTTAATGAGATTAATCTTTGGAATAAGATTTAAATTTTGGAAATTTAATATTTAGCTATTAAATAATAAGGAAATGACTTTATTTTTTTGAAAAGATTTAATCTTTAAATATAAACTCCTTTGAAATGTAAGTTTGGAATGGTGATTAATTTTTAAACAAAATGAATGGTTTTAAATGGTATTTAAATGAATTAAAAATGAATGATGTTTTGAATAATACTTTGATATTTTGATATATTAAAATGATTTGAAATGAATTTTTGAAAGATATGATATTTTGATATTAAAAATGTTTTGAAATGAAATTTTGAAAGATATGATATTTTGATATTAAAAATGTTTTGAAATGAAGTTTTGAAAGATATCATATTTTGATAATAAAATGATTTGAAAGAAAGTTTTGAAAAGATATGATATTTTAATATATTAAATGGATTTGAAAGGAGTTTTTGAAAGGATATAATATATTGAAATGGTTAGAAATGACTTGATATTTATTTTGGTAAATATTTGAATTTGAATGATATGGTATGTCGATATATTGAAATAGTTTTGGAAATGATTAAATCTTTAATTTGATAAAGATTTGGATTGAAGAGGATATTTTATTTTGAAGTATAAAATATTGTTTTAAAAGTGATAACCACGGGTTATAATAACGATTGGTTGGCAAAGAGACCGGGATCGGATATCTGGCATACTCTCTGTCGATACCGAAAACCACTTTGACAACCGTGTACGAGGTGGAGATTCCAGAATGAAGTAGGATGGTGGTGACGTTCTATTGAGGTATGTATGTGGACCCGACTCCCATGAGTTGGCATAAGGTGGCTAAAACATGAGCGATTCTCGGGCCAAGGGTGTTAGCGCCCTTTATCGGACACTCCTCTTCGATACTATACTCTGACTTTGGATTGATTCGATAGCCATCTTTATTTTTCTTGATTTTGGGGAGTTTGTTCGAGGTGGGCGGTAGCTGCGGCTATGCGCTACCACCAGTCCAGATAGCAATTGGTATATTTACCCTGACATTGCCTAGTTGTGCCGTGTCACCTACCCTAGCGCGCCTTATACGATTTTGGTTTTGTACCATACCTATGGAGTGCCTCTGACGACGCCCAGTACGGGGGAGATTACGGTACTATATAGACTATGGGAATATATTATGTGTTAAGGTGGAAAATGTAAATCCTTAACGCTATTTAGAAGTAAGTTTATTTTAATATAGACACTATTGTAATAGCGAAATATTACTATATAGTAAATAGTTTAACGAATCCTTAGAGGATGAGCGGTCCCAAGCATCTTCTAAGTTACATGTACTTTTACTACGGTTCACTTGAGTTGGTTTACATTGTATAAGTATGTATGTCCTTACTCGAGTGTTTGTATTTTTATTTACACTCGGGTCAGCCTAAGTATTCACAGATTTGAATTCCACTTTCTGGAGATTGGAATCGCTGGAGATTATCTGCTTATCTAGTCTTATCTATTTCGGTTCTGTTGTTGTATTTAGCTTGTACTTGGTTATCATATTGAAACTTCTGTTGTACTTTATTTCTTCTGTTGTATCTTGTTTAACTCTGATATATTTATATAGTAGCTTCATGAACTACTATCTCTTTTACTTCCGCTGCATTATTAAATACTCTGTGTCTGTGATCTATGATTATTATTTGCTGTATATACTGAGATTTGCCAATTTTTTATTTACAACGCGGTATTTTGAGCAATTCAATTCCGGCATGAGTGTCTACCTATACACTTATAATGGATGCGAATAGTTGAAAATACCGGGTTGTTACACTGAATCACCATCGATTGCCGGATATTGGTGAAAATCCCAAATCTTACAATTTCGATTATCATAGAGGATACTAAACTAAAAATTATGATTTTGGTTTCTAAATCCATCATATGCCATTACAAATTTTTTGATGACTTCAAATCATAAATTTAAAATATTTGATTTTAAGCCAAATTCAGATCATTCCTGTATTCTTTTGTTTTTGAAAAAATATTTTCTAAATATAAAACTCTGAAACTATTTTTAAAATTCATATTACACTGAGCTAATCAAATTTCATTTATAAATCATACTCAAATTCTGAAAGTTTGTGAAGATTTGAATTTTTAAATCAAACAAGAGCCTGGAAATAACAGAGATCTTATATTATATAGTGACTTCGTTCAGGCATTTATCTTATTTCAAACATGCATTCAAAATCAAACATTCCTGTAAACATTATGCTACATCGCAACAAAATTCAACTCAAGAATCAACCAGATTTAAAACTGTTTTTAAATGCAAGGTTTACTCACCAAAATAAGAACAGAGAAGCAGGCTTGAGTTTTTATTTGAAATCTGGAAATGATTTTGATCTAGCCACTTGATTTGCATCTGAACTTCAATCTAATGTTGTAGAATCTTGAATTGAATTAGCTTAGCTTCAGATTTCAAATTGTAAAGATGATTGACAGTTGTTTGCTTCCTTTGATTTTTTTACTGATTTTAGTGATTAAGGTTTTTTTTGATTTAGTTGAAAAATGTTTAACAGATCTGAGTTTCCTTTGGTTTGAAATGAAGAATAGGAAAAGATTTGAAGAAAAAGAGAAAGATGCATATATAGACTAAACTAAGATTTATTAAAAACATAAAAGAAAATAAACTAAATGGTTGACATTTGTTAAATCACTTTGACATTTGCAATTACAAAATTTAAGCATATTACACATGTTACAAAATGATTTAATCTATTAACATTTGTAATTATGCTTTGTTTTTTTTACTTTTAAATGTTTTTTTAAAGCTTTTAAATTTTATTTTCCTATTTAACAAATTTTTCTTAAATTATGTAAATAAAGTTCTTTAAGGAAAATAATATAAAAAAAATCTTATTCATTATTTTTAAACCCAAAATATTTAAAATAATTATCTTTTAGATAAATTCAAATTCACTTTCAATTTAAATCCAATTTTGAAATCAACTCAAATATATCTATATATTAAGCAACACAAATTGAATTTGTAATTAATAATTCTATTTTAAAATCTATTTGTATCTATCTAAAAAAACATCACAGTTGAATTTACTTGAAATTTCTGGGATATCACAGATATCCTTTATTATCTTTTCAAATTTATTTACATATCCAGATATCTTTTATTATCAGAATTTTATCTATTTAACATACAAATCAATAATTTAATAATTTTAAATCTTGTTAATAACCAATTAACAGATGTCCAAAAATCCGGATTATCACATTCCTTTTCTATTTTAAATCTATTTCTATTGCCAAAATATCATTTTATAACTCAATGTCTCAACCAGTACATCCTTGTTCTTACAGAAATTCGTTCATACGTTGATCAGGCGTACGACTGAAAATCTATAAGTACTTAGTAGACCCGTTTTCAACACCCAGTGAAAATACTTGAAAAATAATTTTATTGAAAATATAGAATACTATTTTGAAAATAGAGGAGATATCTTTGGTAAGAATGCTCTAGAAATCATCACCCCCATCCACGGTCGTAGTTAACTCGATGGTTACGTTGCCTTCCCGAAAAAATCCACAGATAACTGTAGGCACTTCGCGCCCCTCGATTACGCCATGAAACCCGCTATAGATCGTAGCTATAACTGGGGTTACGTTGCTGCCACGGCAAAAACCCATATAACTGTAGGCCTCAGCGCCCTCGAATTTCAATGCCAAAAAATGAAACTTCTCCACTCCACTTAACCATAGATCGCAATCTATGGATGTTACATTGCATTCCCGGCAAAATTAAGCGTAGACCGTTGACACTCACCTCCACACAATTTCCGCTATGGTCCACACAGTAGATCGCAGCGACATCAAGTTACATTGTCGTCACAGCATAACCCAAATGCCTCTGTAGGCATCAGTGCCCTAGGAACTACCCAATAATCCTCAGGAACTAGTTTTTCCTGACTCCTCACAGGATCAACTTTAGAACCCCTTCTTAAGGTTCAAGGCAGTATCACCCTGTGGCACTCCTGAGAAGATCATTTCAAGGGAGCGCCTTTTTCTCTAGAGCCATTTTCAAAACACTTTATACTATACACATATAGAATTTTCCAAATCATACACCTAGTATAAATCCCAAATAAATCTCTTTTCCTCAAAATCGATTATTCTAAAATTGCTAATTCTCAAATTAGGCTTTCCAAATTCCAATATTGATTTTTCCCAAAAATCAAAAGCCTTTCCAAACCCATAGGTTCCAAAAACCTTTCTTCCAAAATCATTCTCATAAGATCCTTTATATATATATATATATATATATAACCTTGAAAAATCTTTGGATCATTTCAAACTTGTATAAAACCCCTTTTATACTTCAAATATTTTCAAAACCCTTTTCTTCTGGCAAAAGATTCAACAAGGAAAGTTTATTATATATATAACAAAGATACATAACTTTTTTTATGCTAAATCAAATATTCAAATTTGATTACTCTTTACAAAACCACTTACCATATCACTTACTTCCATAAAGTAAATTTCTATTATAGAAATATCCAATTACCTGTGAAGACCCAAAAATTTTTTAGAACAAAAATTACTTTAAAAGAAAAACAGGAAATGGAAAATAAATGCCAAGAATGAATGAAGCAAATAAATGAGAGAATGATAGTTAGGGAAAATAAAAATAGGGAGAACAATAGCTGAGTAAAGAGGAGCATTATATTCACATATTTTATGTGTAAATATATATATATGTGTGTGTGTGTGTGTATTATATAAATAACCAAAGAATAAAAATAGCTTGAAAATGAATATCAGAAGTGAGTGAAGTAATTATGCAAGGAATAATTATTTTTATACAGTGATGAGAGGAAAATGATTAAGATAAAACGAATTCTAAGATTCACATGACTTGTATATATGTGAATATTGTATAGAAAATATATATATGATCAAAGAAGCATGGGATGATAAAATAAAAATCCTCTTGATAATTAAAATGCATAGAAATCAGTCAAGCGATATTTATGAGTGTGGATGCATTTTTGAAATAAATCATGAAAGAAGCAAATGGTAAATTATGTTAGTTAAAAACAAAACTTATAGAAAGAAACATGAGAATTATCCCGAGTATGATAAGATACATTGTGAAATTAAGTCATATAAAAACAATGTGCAGATAAAAGCATGCAAAAAGCATGTGCACAGAAAAGCAGTGAGATAACTGCTTCTACCAGAAATAGAAATTAAAAAGAAAATGGCCAAATTAGCCATAAACATGCATACATGCTTCTTTTATTTTTGTGAGGATAAAATGGGTGTTTCCTCTACTAAAACCCTAGTTAAATGATTTAAATCAAGGGGAAGGCAGAGGTTTTTCTCTAGGGAGAAAAACAGAAGAACATAAAAAAAAAGAAGCAGAACATACATTGCCTTCAAGCTCAAGCATTCTCGGGGAAGAAGAGGAAGGTGAGTGATAATCATAGATGAAGGTTGAGGCATTAAGACCCATGCTAAGGGCAGCCAAATAATTTTTCTTATACAAAAATTATAACATGGTTTTCTGTTGATTTTTCTGAATGGATGATTATTGATCATGGATGGTTTTCTGGTTGAACTTTTGGTTGAGACTTTGATTAATTTTGGTCTGATATGATGGCTTTAACTTCTGTTTTGAAACGCACTTGATCTAACACTTACCTTGATCACAGAAATGGATTTTTGTAATCCAGTTCTTATTAGAAAATGAGTTAAGCATTTTTCTGAGAAGTAGGGCATCAAAGAAATAAAGGAAATAGGCAGTGTGAATAAGGAGGTTCATGCTTATGTCTAGTTCATTAAAAACTGATATGAACAAAGCAATATTATACATGTGCTGATTTGTTCAGATCATAAACCAATATGTTTTATGGGTTTTTCTCAAAAAAATCATACCCTATGTTCACAGAAGAATAAATCTAAATTTTTACATGATTTTATCAATTTAAACAAGCATTGGAAAAATCACAAGAAAATGTGTATGAGCAGATTTTTGGAAAATTTGAATAAGTAAAATCTCTGATTATAAGCAGTGGAATTTTATATGAATGCTTGTATGTTTGGATGTACTCTTTGAGTGAGATCAATGATTTCAGATTTATGAAATGTAGAAAAGAGCACAAGTATTTCTGGAAATTAAAAGAAAAGTTCCTTATAAAATAAATACTCATGGTCTCTAAATCATAACATGATTTAGGAGAAGTGCTTTGATCTGCTCATCCTCAGGAGGATGAGGGGCATGTGCATGACTTGCTTAAGTCCTGTAGGCCTCTGTGTAAACGGTTAACAGAACTGAGCCCCTTTACAATGCACACATGGTGTTCAATGGCAAGGAGTTAGATCAAAACAAAAATGTAAAAATGAGATTGATCAATCGAGCTATGGAAATTAGAGACTAATCCATAGGAGCATGTTCATGAATGTCCGAATGAAGTGAATGAATGGTTGTGTGGGGATATGATTGATAGATAAACTTACCCATGCTCAGATTTAGTATGAATTAGTGTATCATTAAACTAACATGTTCTCTGTGCAGTTTTAGGAATTCACAAAAATGTTTTAATTTATGATTTTCACTCATACCAGAAATTTATTTCTGACCCTATTTGTTGCTTTGTGACATTTGGGGTGTCTCATTTTTATTGAGGCAGCTCTAGATGTTGCTGCAGGAAAGGAAGCATGAATAGCTTGCTTGCTTGGAAAATTAGAAGACCTATTTGAGTTTTTAAAAATGCAGTAGTTCATTGTAATAAAGATAGCTAGGCAAATTTCCTTAAGTCTATGCAAACTTTTTAGTATTGTAGTGGCTTTGTTCATTTGAAAAGAATTTCTAAAACTTATTATTATATGTGTCTTGAGCTACTGATCTAAGTAACTGACCTTGATGTTTTCTGGTAGACTGTAATGAAGGAAGTTATGCCATGTAATTTTACATGTGGACATACTTTCTTTTACATATCTGATAAGTTTTAAATAGTGAAACTGCAGAGGTTTTCCTTTGATAATGCATGTAGTAGAACTGTTAGGTGATGGTTGAACTTAATCTGGTTTAGCCAGTGAGGCTTGATCAAGACTTATAGATTGATATAAGACCATGAGAAGCTTGAAGTTTTAGTCTACAAACCTTTCTTGCATGTCTGATTTTTCAGTGTTGAAATGTGTTATAAAATGATGTGTATAAAGTACTAGTAGCATTCACTACAACCATATTAAACAATATTCAGTTGCATCAAATACAGTTTAAAGTTTGTTTGCATTTGGTCTTGTTTAAACTTTAAGAATCTGCAACATCAATGAATTTGGTAAAATGTTAAGCATGACCACCACCTCACTGCAACTTGGTTTATGTCAATAGCCATCATTCAATAACCATTAGAGGTCTGCACCACAATCTTATTTGAGTTTGGTTCCTTAAATAAATTGTCTGGAACATGATGTTTACATGTATGTGCAAAATTTTACTTGGTATGCTAGAATAAGTTAGCACTTGTTTACTTGCATTGTTTTTCCTCTGACTGGGCTTAACTCACTTACAACCACAATAATCATAGGACTATTACATACATTATGAATCCAGATATAAGTATTTATATCTGACATAAAAATATTTTTGTGAAAAGAAGGAGTACGCCAGGCTAAACCCACAAGCTTGAGCTATTCTAACACTTAGTATGAAATTCAAAAGGAAAACTATAAGTGTTAAAACCCCTGATTTCACAAATGAAAAAAAGAGGAATTATCTGAAAAATCTGGAAATTAATTAATTGGGATCAAGAATCAAGCTGAAAAATAAAATAAGAAAATATTAAGAGAGTATTATTTAAATTAAAGAAAAGAGAGAGAGAGATTGAAACAAGAAAGAAGCTATGTGACATAATATCTCTCAGATATGAGAATATTATGTGATAAAATTTTATTTGCAATTTTAATTACTTTGATGGGCAAAAGAAACATTTATATATCTTCACATATATAAATGACATGTTTTGATTTATGTACTAGTATTTTTATATTGGTAAGATTCTGATCTTGGGGAAAATGAATCAAAAGAACTAAGCACTTGCAAAAGAAAACTCATTAAAAATCATATAAATTAGAGTAGGACGAAGTGGGTCACTTTAGTTGGTATCAGAGCTATGTTGTTAAAACATAGCATAAATATATTATCCAATCTTCTTGTATGGATAAAATTCTAAAAAAAATATATAATATATACATACAATAATGATAGAAATAAATATCCACAGTAGAAATAAATTGCAGAAAATAATTAAATTAGAAATATGACTAACTAGCTATGCAATTGAATAGTGAATCATGGTAGGAAGACCAACAAGCACTGGAGCAGGACCCTCAAATGCAGCACCATTGATTAATTTGCAAGATTTGGTGAGAGCATTTAGGGAAGGAGCAGTGCAGAGGGAAGAAAATCCTCATGAGGAATTAGCTAAGCTATTGAAGACATTTTCAAATTTAGGAGGCAAGGATTTTGAAGGCACTGAAGGAGTAATGGGAGTGAAGACATGGTTGAGAACTTTAGAAAGGATATTTGCAAACATGCAAATTAATGATCAAAGAAAGAGGCAGATAGCTTCATGAAGACTAAAAGGAGCAGCATTGGATTGGTGGGAGGTGATCATCACAGGAAGGCCAGAAAATTAGATAACATGGGATCAATTCAAGGAGATGCTTGAGGCAAGGGTTGTCCCAGCAACAGCTAAAACAACATTGCTTAAGGAATTCATAAGGCTGAGGCAGGGACCAATGAGTGTGACTGAATACACTCAAAAATTTGAGAGTTTTCTAAGTATGGAACTATGCTCATAGGAAATGAAGAATCAAAGAATTCAAGGTTCATTCAAGGACTCAATGCTAGTTTGAGTAGAGCAATGTTACCATACAAAGACAGGACATTTGATCAAGTCATAGATCTTGCTCTATCTTTTGAACAACATGATAATGCCAGAGAAAAGTTTAGGAATATGAGGGCAAATAGTCAAAAGAAAGGGAAAAATAGGACACCTCCTTATGATAAAAAGAATGCAGATAGGAAAGTTGAAGGAGTAACTAGAGGGGAAGCTAAGAAGAAGGTCACTTGTTATAACTGTGGCAAAGAAGGACACATGAATAATAGGTGTCAAGCAGCCAAGAAGGCACCATTTAGCTGCTATAACTGTGGGAAAGAAGGTCATATTAAAAGAAACTGCCCAGAGTTTAAGGAAGGAGCAAAGGTAGGAGCATCGGAAACAAAGGCAAAGGCAAATGCAGCAGGAAGCTCTGGACAATTGGAAGGTATACTTCTAATTAAAAGTTACCCAATCACAGTTATATATGACACTGGAGCCACACATTCTCTAACATCACAAGACATAGTGGATAAATTAGCTCTCACATGCAACAAAGTTGAAAATCCCTTGTTTATTCAAAGTCCCCTGGGTAGCTCTTGTTTGCTAGGATTAAAATGTTTGGGAGTAGAATTAAACATAGGAGGAAATGTGTTTAAATCTGATTTGTTTGTATTGAAATACCCTAGAATAGGAATTATTTTAGGGGTAGATTGGTTGAGTAAATTCAAAGCAATTTTGAATTTAGAAAATTTCACTATATCTTTGAAAACAGAAAATGGTAAAAATATTTTAGTCATGAGTGAAATAGCTAAAACAAGTTGTCTTAATCAAATATGGAATATGACTGAGAAGGAATTAATTTTAGAAAACATAGAAGTAATAAGAGAGTATCCAGATGTTTTCAGAGAAGTAGTAGGGATACCAGATAATAGACCAGTTGAATTTCAAATAAGGTTAATTTCTGGATCAAGTCCTGTCATCAAGAAACCTACTAGAATGGGTCCAAAAGAATTAATAGAATTGAAGCAACAACTGGAAGAATTGGAGCAGAAAGGCTTCATAAGGCCTAGCAGTTCAAACTGGGGTTCTCCAGTGGTGTTTTTGAAAAAGCATGATGGTACACTAAGAATGTGTATTGATTTTAGCGAACTAAATAAAGTCACCATCAAGAACAAATACCCACTCCCCAGAATTGATGATTTATTTGATCAATTAAATGGAGCAAAGATCTTTTCAAGGCTAGATTTAGCTTCTGGGTTTCATCAGATGAAGGTAGAGGAAGAAAGCATTAAGTACACTGCCTTCAATACAAGGTATGGATTGTATGAATTTTTGGTGATGCCTTTTGGATTGACAAATGCACCATCATATTTTGTAGATTTAATGAATAAAACATTTAGAGATTTTCTAGACAAATTTATGGTTGTCTTTATTGATGACATATTAGTGTATTCAAAATCAGAAGAGGAACATGCAAGGCATTTGCATCTGACTTTGTCAAGACTAAGAGCACATAATTTAAAGGCAAAATTTAATAAGTGCACCTTTTGGCAAAATGAAGTAAAGTTTTTGGGGCATATTATTTCTCAACAAGGAATTAGTGTAGACCCAAGTAAGGTTATGGCAGTTCAATTATGGAACAGACCCAAATCAGTGACTGAGGTGAGATCATTTTTGGGAACCTCAGGCTATTATAGGAGTCTATAAAAGACTTTGCAAGAATAGCCATCCCACCGACCAAGTTAACTAGAAAAGAGCAACCATATGTATGGACAGAGAAGTGTGAACAAGCATTTGCATCACTGAAGAAAGCATTGATGGAACCTCCATTTTTACAAGTACCAGAAGGAAATGAAGGATTAGTAGTTTATACAAATGCTAGTGGATCTGGACTAGGGGCAGTGCTCATGCAACATGGTAGAGTCATAGCATATGCATCAAGGCAACTCAAGCCAAATGAAACAAGGTATGCCACACATGATTTAGAACTTGCTGCTGTTGTATATGCATTAAAGCCATGGAGACACTATTTATTAGGTGCTAAGTTTGAATTTTTCATAGACCATAAGTCACTCAAATATTTGTTTTCCCAAAAAGACTTGAACATGAGGCAACATAGGTGGGTAGAATTCCTAGCTGCCTATGATCTTGATATATTGTATACCCCAGGAAAGGCTAATAAAGTGGCAGATGCATTAAGCAGACACCAAGCAAAATTGGCAAGCTTAATGATGGCTGAGTTCAAGGATTTAACAATCCTCAGTGAAGTGGAAGTAAAAGAAGAAATTGGTGTATTAGATAAGGCACACAGTGAGATGATTGAGTATGGTAAATTAAGTCTCATTTCTTTAAGGTCAACTCTTGTTGATAAAATAGGGCAAATGCAGAATCAAGATACAAATTTAAAGGAGAAGAAGGATATGATATCACAAGGCATGACAGTGGAAAATTATGAAGTAGATGATAAAGGATACATAAGGAAAAAGGGGAAGCTTTGTCTACCAGATGTAGAGGAACTGAAACAAGAAGTTATGGATGAGCATCACAAGACAAAATATACTATCCATCCAGGTGGTACAAAAATGTACCATGATCTCAAGAGAAATGACTGGTGGCCAGGGATGAAAGGAGCAGTAGCAAAATATGTGGCAAATTGCTTGACATGCCAACAAGTAAAGGCAGATTATCAAAGACCCTCAGGCCTATTGCAACCTTGGAAGTGCCTACTTGGAAATGGGAAAGCATATCAATGGATTTTGTGGATGATTTGCCAAAAACAAGAAGAGGTAATGATAGTATTTGGGTAGTGGTTGATAGGCTTACAAAAGCAGCACACTTCATTCCTATAAATTCAAACAGAAATGCCCATAAACTAGCTCGGTTATTTATGAAAGAGATAGTGAGATTGCATGGCATCCCCAAGACTATCATTAGTGATAAAGATACTTTGTTTACTTCAAGGTTTTGGAGTAGCTTTCAAGAAGCTATGGGGAAAGAACTAAGCCTAAGCACAGCCTACCACCCACAAACAGATGGGTGAACTGAGATTGTTAATAAGGTTTCAGAAGATTTGCTTAGAGCATGTATACTTGATTTTGGAGGCAATTGGGAGGATCATATTTATTTAGCTGAATTTGCTTATAATAATAGCTACCCGTCCACCATAGGCATGGCTCCATTTGAGGCTTTGTATGGAAAGCCTTGTTTATCTCCTGCATGTTGGATGGAGGCAGGAGAAAGAGTGTTGTTTGGACCAGATAATGTAAAAGAAACTTCTACAAGAATTGAATTGGTGAGGCAAAGAATGAGGGCGGCTCAAGAGAGACAGAAAGCATATGCAGATAAAAGGAGGAAGCCAGTGGAATATGAGGTGGGAGACTATGTATTTCTCAAAGTTTCACCAATGAGGAAAATATTGAGATTTGGCAAAACAGGGAAACTATCACCAAGGTATATTGGACCATATGAAATTGTTCAAAGAATAGGGACTTTAGCTTATAATTGAAGTTGCCAGAGGAATTGAGCAACATACACGATGTATTTCATGTATCTCAATTGAGAAAATGGGTGCATGATAAATAGACCATTCTTGAATCTCCTACACATGTTGAAATTCAAGAAAATCTGGTTTATAAAAAGGAACCAGTGGGCATTGTGGCTAGAGAAGAAAAGAAATTGAGAAATAAAATAATTAAACTAGTTAAAATCCGGTGGAGTTTAGATGGAAATGACTGCACATGGGAGGCTGAAGATAGGATGAAGGATAAGTATCCTAATCTATTTTCTACTTGAAGGTATGTCTATAACTGAATAGCTTTAAATATTACTTAAGTGTATTTGACTGATCTTAGATGAATGAATTTCTGATATGTTTAAAATATACTAATAAACCAATGTATAATTGTGGGACACAATTCCTTTTAGGAGGAGAGTATGTGAAGACCCAAAAAATTTTGAGAATAAAAATTACTTTAAAAGAAAAACAAGAAACGGAAAATAAATGCCAAGAATGAATGAAGTAAATAAATGAGAGAATGATAGTTAGGGAAAATAAAAATGGGGAGAACAATAGCCGAGCAAAGAGGAGCATTATATTCACATATTTTATGTGTAAATATATATATATATATATGTATATGTATATGTATTATATAAATAACCAAAGAATAAAAATAGCTTGAAAATGAATATCAGAAGTGAGTGAAGTAATTATGCAAGGAATAATTATTTTTATATAGTGACGAGAGGAAAATTATTAAGTATAAAATGAATTCTAAGATTCACATGACTTCTATATATGTGAATATTGTATAGAAAATATATATATGATCAGAGAAGCATGGGATGATAAAATAAAAATCCTCTTGATAATTAAAATGCATAGAAATCAGTCAAGCAATATTTATGAGTGTGGATGCATTTTTGAAATAAATCATGAAAGAAGCAAATGGTAAATTATGTTAGTTAAAAACAAAACTTATAGAAAGAAACATGAGAATTAACCCGAGTATGATAAGATACATTGTCAAATTAAATCATATAAAAACAATGTGCAGATAAAAGCATGCAAAAAGCATGTGCACAGAAAGCAGTGAGATAACTGCTTCTACCAGAAATAGAAATTAAAAAGAAAATGGCCAAATTAGCCATAAACATGCATACAGGCTTCTTTTATTTTTGTGAGGATAAAATGGGTGTTTCCTCTATTAAAACCCTAGTTAAATGATTTAAATCAAGGGGAAGGCAAAGGTTTTTCTCTGGGGAGAAAAACAGAAGAACATAAAAAAGAAGAAGCAGAACATACATTGCCTTCAAGATCAAGCATTCTCGGGGAAGAAGAGGAAGGTGAGTGATAATCATAGATGAAGGTTGAGGCATTAAGACCCATGCTAAGGGCAGCCAAATACTTTTTCTTATACAAAAATTATAACATGGTTTTCTGTTGATTTTTATGAATGGATGATTATTGATCATGGATGGTTTTCTGGTTGAACTTTTGGTTGAGACTTTGATTTATTTTGGTCTGATATGGTGGCTTTAACTTCTGTTTTGAAATGCACTTGATCTAACACTTAGCTTAATCACAGAAATGGATTTTTGTAATCCAGTTCTTATTAGAAAATGAGTTAAGCATTTTTCTGAGAAGTAGGGTATCAAAGAAATAAAGGAAATAAGCAGTGTAAATAAGGAGGTTCATGCTTATGTCTAGTTCATTAAAAACTGATATGAACAAAGCAATATTATACATGTGCTGATTTGTTCAGATCATAAACCAATATGTTTTATGGGTTTTTCTCAAAAACCATACCCTATGTTCACAGAAGAATAAATCTAGATTTTTACATGATTTTATCAATTTAAACAAGCACTGGAAAAATCACTAGAAAATGTGTATGAGCAGATTTTTGGAAAATTTGAATAAGTAAAATCTCTGATTATAAGCAGTGGAATTTTATATGAATGCTTGTATGTTTGGATGTACTCTTTGAGTGAGATCAATGATTTTTGATTTATGAAATGAAGAAAAGAGCACAAGTATTTCTGGAAATTAAAATAAAAGTTCCTTATAAAATAAATACTCATGGTCTCTAAATCATAACATGATTTAGGAGAAGTGCTTTGATCTGCTCATCATCAGGAGGATAAGGGGCATGTGCATGACTTGCTTAAGTCCTGTAGGCCTCTGTGTAAAGGGTTAACAGAACTGAGCCCCTTTACAATGCACACATGGTGTTCAATGGCAAGGAGTTGGACTAAAACAAAAATGTAAAAATGAGATTGATCAATCAAGCTATGGAAATTAGAGACTAATCCATAGGAGCATGTTCATGAATGTCTGAATGAAGTGAATGAATGGTTGTGTGGGGGTATGATTGATAGATAAACTTACCCATGCTCAGATTTAGAATGAATTAGTGTATTATTAAACTAACATGTTCTCTGTGCAGTTTTAAGAATTTACAAAATTTTTTTAATTTATGATTTTCACTCATACCAGAAATTTATTTCTGACCCTATTTGTTGCTTTGTGACATTTGGGGTGTCTCATTTTTATTGAGGCAGCTCTAGATGTTGCTGCAGGAAAGGAAGCATGAATAGCTTGCTTGCTTGGAAAATTAGAAGACCTATTTGAGTTTTTAAAAATGCAGTAGTTCATTGTAATAGAGATAGCTAGGCAAATTTGCTTAAGTCTATGCAGACTTTTTAGTATTGTAGTGGCTTTGTTCATCTGAAAAGAATTTGTAAAACTTATTATTATATGTGTCTTGAGCTACTGATCTAAGTAACTGACCTTGATGTTTTCTGGTAGACTGTAATGAAGGAAGTTATGCCATGTAATTTTACATGTGGACATACTTTCTTTTACATATCTGATAAGTTTTAAATAGTGAAACTGCAGAGGTTTTCCTTTGATAATGCATGTAATAGAACTGTTAGGTGATGGTTAAACTTAATCTGGTTTAGCTAGTGAGGCTTGATCAAGACTTATAGATTGATATAAGACCATGAGAAGCTTGAAGTTTTAGTCTACAAACCTTTCTTGCATGTCTGATTTTTCAGTGTTGAAATGTGTTATAAAATGATGTGTGTAAAGTACTAGTGGCATTCACTACGACCATATTAAACAATATTCAGTTGCATCAAATACAGTTTAAAGTTTGTTTGCATTTGGTCTTGTTTAAACTTTAAGAATCTGCAATATCAAAGAATTTGGTAAAATGTTAAGCATGACCACCACCTCACAGCAACTTGGTTTATGTCAGTAGCCATCATTCAATAACCATTAGAGGTCTGCACCACAGTCTCATTTGAGTTTGGTTCCTTAAATAAATTGTCTGGAACATGATGTTTACATGTATGTGCAAAATTTTACTTGGTATGCTAGAATAAGTTAGCACTTGTTTACTTGCATTGTTTTTCCTCTGACTGGGCTTAACTCACTTACAACCACAATAATCATAGGACTATTACATACATTATGAATCCAGATATAAGTATTTATATCTGACATAAAAATATTGTTGTGAAAAGAAGGAGTACCCTAAGCTAAACCCACAAGCTTGAGCTATTCTAACACTTAATATGAAATTCAAAAGGAAAACTATAAGTGTTAAAACCCCTGATTTCACAAATGAAAAAAAAGAGGAATTATCTGAAAAATCTGGAAATTAATTAATTGGGATCAAGAAACAAGCTGAAAAATAAAATAAGAAAATATTAAGAGAGTATTATTTAAATTAAAGAAAAGAGAGAGAGATTGAAACCAGAAAGAAGCTATGTGACATAATATCTCTCAGATATGAGAATATTATGTGATAAAATTTTCTTTGCAATTTTAATTACTCTGATGGGCAAAAGAAACATTTATATATCTTCACATATATAAATGACATGTTTTGATTTATGTACTAGTATTTTTATATTGGTAAGATTCTTATCTTGGGGAAAATGAATCAAAAGAAGTGAGCACTTGCGAAAAAAAAAACTCATTAAAAATCATATAAATTAGAGTAGGAAGAAGTGGTTCACTTCATTACCCCTTTATTTTATCATATATCTCATAAAATATACTTTTCATTTCAAAATCATTTTACAGCTTTTATCCACAAATTTCCAATATCAATTTATTCAAATCCGTATGATGTACACATATCATCCGTACATAGTATCAATCTGATCACTCACTCGATCACACAATTTTTCTTCCAAACTAGTATCGTTCACCCGACTTTCTAGTGCAGACTCAGATCTGGTTTCTTGCTCAGAAACCGTCATTCTCCTTGCATAGCCATAACTATGATAGAGAATATCCAGAACCTAATAAATAATCCATATTTAGGTTCGCCATCGAAAATTGAGTGAAAAATTCCAACTTGGATCGATATAACTATCTCAAAATTCTGTGCTCGAATCTGGATCAAATCACTATGCGAATAGAATATTATACGTACATCCTACGTATTTATCTTTATTGGTTATTAGCCAAATCAATTCCCTTTCTATTCACCTTTACTTTGGTTTCCATTCGCTTACTCACAATTGCTTAAATCCTCATTTGAATTATTACCTAAATTCTTATCTCAAATGGATATTTAATCATAAACAGTTTGAACTCTGTCCAGCTTAAATTTAGAAAATGGCTTGAAAAGTTAGAAATAGATATGTAGTTGAAAAATAATTATTAGTTTGTAAAATAGTTATAAAATAGTTAAGTAGTTGCAAAATAGTTAAAATATAGTGAAATGATTATAAAATAATTGTATAATTGCAGAATAGTTTTAAAATAGTAAGCAATTATAAAGTAGTTGAAAAATAGTAATTAGTTCATAAAACAGTTGTAAAATAGTTAAATGGTTAAAAAATATCTATAAAATAAGTATAAGATAGTTTGGGTTTAAAAAGAAGGATTGTGTATATAAATAGCTTGAAAAATAGAATTGTATTAAAACAATTTATTTTGAAAATAGTCCAGAGCCAAACTGTTCAATTCCCAATAGCCATCCCCATCAATTCAATTTAAATCTCCACTTCCATTTAGATTGACTCAATTCCAATTTAAATATCTTCAATTTTCATTGAACTTGATTTAATTCCAATTCAAGTTGAATTAACCTCAATTTATTTCCAAATTCAAATCAAATTCCATTTGATTTTAAACCTATTCAACTTTAATCACAAATCCAAATTATTTAAATCAGTTCGGACTAATTTCAAATTGAACCCACTTCGATTTCAAATCATTTCAATTCCTATTTGAATTAATCCTAATTCAAATCTCCACTTTTTTTTAAATCATCTCGAATTATATAAATTCGAGTTAAATTTTTAATTATTGATTTAATTCCTTTAAATCAAACCAACCTTTATTTTTAAATTAACAACTTAAATCTTTAAATCATTTAATTCTGAATCCAAATTCCTAAAATTCCATTTTAAATTATCTTTACTTAACTTATTTCAAAGTTTAAATAAGAATTCAAAAACAATTTTTATCTTCAAAATTCATTTTATTACCCAATTTATCTTCCAACTTTGGGATCGACTCATAAACAATTTTAATTTACAAATTCAATCCTTAACATTCAAATCTTAAGTTCAAAGTGATTCCAGTTCTCTAATTTCAAACTAAAGTTTAATTTCCTTTTTATCTCAATAATGGATATATCACTACAGTCCATTTCTTTATTCATTTAAACAAATCCAATTTATAGTTTAAAGAATATTAATAACAACAGGATGATATCATCCTAATTATTTTAAAACATTCATCCATTTCCAATTTCCAGATCTTAAACCCATTTTGAGATCACACAAACCCCCAACTCAAATTCACCATTTAACTTCCCACGTTAAATATAAATTCCATCTTGAAATTTTCAAATCAGGCTGTTCATTCAAACTTATTTAACTTCCTCTATGTTAAATTCAATTTAATCCCATTAACCTTACCCAAATTTGAATTCTCCATTTCAAATCTCAAAATTCTTTCCCATTTAAGTTTAAAAACTTACTTCACTTTGGGTTTCACATCACATTCTAAGGAAAATTCAAAACTCAACCTTAGAGTTTATTTCAAATATACATATTAATTTCCTTTGCATACCAAGTTATCCTTAAATTTTAAACCGCCCTTGGTTTAATTCAAAAAAAATTCCTTTAAATTTCAAACAAATCTTATTTTAAAATAAGATCACATTCAAAATAGTCTGAATAATATTATTTCTTTATCACTTTGAAACAATTTCCAAATTCTGGATCCAGATTTAAAATTTCACAATTTAGATCATCTTCGGTTCCAATTTATAAGTCATACTTGCCTAGATGTTTTACTTCCCTAAAACATCTCATTTTGCTTACTTATTAATACACATTTTATTATTTAAATACAACAATCATTTATGATAATACCCAAGGAAACCAATTCATTATTATCTTATCCTGAAACTGTTCTCGAAATTCAAGATTCTAATTTCATTTTGAATCCATTTCAAACTTGTCTTTATTCAATTTCAGTGGTTGTATTTCTATTACCCCTTAATTCTTATTATTACTTTTAATTCAATCAATACACCAACCAATTTCCTTAATATAATAGAAAATCTATTGCTTAATAAACTTATATAAGATTCATTTACTTTTGAAACCATTTTAAAACCTTTATATAAGAAAATAACAAGTACGCTCTCATATATATATGCACTCAACTCATTCTAGGGTACCATTGACCCTTTCCCTAATGAGTAAACCCACCAGAGTCAAGGTTCTCGCTTAACCTTCTGCTCTGATACCAAATGTAACGACCCAGAATTTTCGATCCCGAAAACTCCAGATAGTTAGGAAAATAAGAAAAGAGATAGAAGAAAAAGAAGAAACAAAAACACCAACATCTCACATTCGCAGCGAATAAAATATAATATCAAATAATATTCTTTACACAAAGAAAGCTGAATCAGTAAATTTACATTTTAATACATCAACAACATTTCATAATCATTGGACAGTTAAAATAACTTGTCCCAGATATACAACAATATATTACAACGAAAAACACTCCATACGTTCCTGCCATCCAGCTCGCCTCCTGAGCTTCAAAACGTCCTTACCTGTAAATCTGTAATACTCGGTCTGACCCGAGCATTACATTAAAGTAACACCCGGGTCAGGATGGAAACCAGCATGAGTAAAACCCATCTAACAAGAAAATATTGATGCAATACACTTATCTAAAACCCGGGGTAACTCATATCAATTTACAATTGTTACTGGCAACATTTATTTCACACATCAATCTCAAATACCAAAACTTAGATTAATTAGTCCAATTTACTTAAATTATTCCATTCCAACCTATTGATTTCACATATGAAATTTATATATAGAATTTTATAGAGATGATAAATCGAAGTGGTTTCGGGTATTTACTAATACCCGACTCCGGTCTCTTCGAATTCAATACCATCTTATCCCAAATTGTTCAAGTGAAACAGAATTCGAACTTCAAATACAGGGTGTCACCTATACACATTAATTCATCACCGATAGATAACCACGTTATCTCAGTTTAAACCCAACATATCATATCACATAGCATCACAAATCACATATCCGAGATATCAATCAATCTAAGACATACAATATTATTCAATCATTCATAAGCAAGATAAATTAGTCATACCATTTGTAAATAATTTAAAAAAAATAAATTAATTACTTCAACCACCCTTAATCCTGCTTACTTAACATTAATTAGTTACAAACAATTAATTGATCATCCCTAAATTTTCCATTTTAATTAATCATTCTTGGTTAATTATCTTCAATTACATAAAGTAATTATCCTTTAATTAATTACCCAAATTAATTACCCATAACCATTTACAGTAATTAGTCTTTAATTACTTTCATTAATCACATTAATTAATTACATGTATGATCCTTAATTAATTGCTCCCACTAATCGGCCTTAATCAATCATAACTAATAATTAACCATTCTGTAATAACTTACCTTAATTAATTAACTCCTTAATTAAATATATTAATCCTTTAATTAATTACACAAAGTAATTAACTCTTAATTACTTCTCCTAAGTAATTAACCCTTAATTACTTTCCATTAAGTAATTTTCCTTATATTAATTACATCCAGTAATTTATCCATCAATTACTTCACTAAGTAATTACACTTATAAATCTCATTAAGTAATTATACTTAATCAATTACCAAGTGACTGTCATTAATTAATCATCAAATTAATTAATCACATTCATCTCATGAAATACAACCGGGTAATTCATCCCTTAATTACCCTATAAACAAATTAATTAATCTTTAATTATATATTAATTATTCTTTACTTATTAATTAATAAACCTTAATTATCACTTAATCTCCTTCAATAAAAAGTAATCAATCCTTAATTACTTTTAAAATCAATTAATTAACCTTTAATTACCATCGTAATTAATTATTTGTAAGTAATTACCTTAACCCTCAATCAATTTCATTAATTAATTATTTGTAATTAATTACCTAAATTAAACCCCTAATTACTTAATCCAAATCATTAAATAATTAAATTAATTAATTATCCATTTAAATTACCTTAATAATTTAATGAATCGCAAATCATAAAATCTCAATTATCTTTAAGATAAAACATTTTCTTATTAATGACTAAATTGTCTTTAACAAAGCATTTAAAAATAATTTACCTTTAAATTTACTTTTTAAATTTAATTTTAAATTAAGATTTAATATGAACATAAATTTAACTTTAACAAAGTTTAAAAACAATTTAAAAACCCTTTTTATCACATGTTAAAGAAAAACTTATCTTATAAAAGAAATTTTTAAGAGTTTTAAACCAATTTCATTTTAAATTCAAATCATTTAAAATATACTTTAAACATTTTAAAGTTGTCAAAACAATTAAATTTTCTTAAACTTTATTTATTTTAAAACTAGGATAAAATTCAATTTGAATCCATATTAAAAAAATGGTTTAAACTTTGTTTGAAAATCTGCTTTCAAATTTTAAATTTTGAAAACACTAGCAGGTTTTAAAACCTGGAACAAATCACACACTCGAACCACTTCGAGTACGATCCCGTGTCCCCCTTCAGTCGAGCACGATGGATCTTCGAGCTAAACCCGAACACAACTTCTCCCCTATACTTCAACATTTTCAGATATTAGTGCACACACGTGCACATGCACCCATGCTCCGACCGTCGACGATCAATACCGAGACCACCCTCAGATCGACAACCACCAATACATACGACCTGACCCCTCGGCTTCGTCGAATCGCTAGTGATTCGAAATTGAACACCCAAAGCAACAGACATTCAAAACACGATCGGCACAAACATCTACCACCGACGATCAAAGCGACTGGAATCTGCGCCCTTCTGACCTCAACCTCGTCATCGACCCACGCAACCATCCCATCACACGCGATCGAACTCGATGCTCCGATAAAGACGAAATCACCTCGCCATTAGTCGCGACAGCCTCCAAAAACCCTAGTTTACCTCTGACAGATCGATATGACCATCAAAAAAATCTCCTTCTATTTTTCTAGTGATACTCATCCCATAGGCCATCTTCAATTACAATCCCCACCCCTGAATCACCATCGATCGTCGGATATTGGTGAAAACCCCAAAATCTTACAATTTCGATTATCACAGAGGATACTAAACTAAAAATTATGATTTTGGTTTCTAAATTCATCATATGCCATTACAAATTTTTTATGTCTTTGAATCATAAATTTAAAATATTTGATTTTAAGCCAAAATCAGATCATTCCTGTATTCTTTTGTTTTTGAAAAAATATTTTCTAAATATAAAACTCTGAAACTATTTTTAAAATTCTTATTACACTAAGGTAATCAAATTTCATTTATAAATCATACCCAAATTCTGAAAGTTTGTGAAGATATGAATTTTTAAATCAAACAGGAGCCTGGAAATAACAGAGATCTTATATTATACAGTGACTTTGTTCAGGCATTTATCTTATTTCAAACATGCATTCAAAATCAAACATTCCTGTAAATATTATACTACATCACAACAATATTTAACTCAAGAATCAACCAGATTTAAAATTTTTTTTAAATGCAAGGTTTCCTCACCAAAATAAGAATAGAGAAGTAGGCTTGAGTTTTTATTTGAAATCTGGAAATGATTTTGATCTAGCCACTTGATTTTCATACTGAACTTGAATCTGATGTTGTAGAATCTTGAATTGAATTAGCTTAGCTTCAGATTTCAAATTGTAAAGATGATTGACAGTTGTTTGCTTCCTTTGATTTGTTTACTGATTTTAGTGATTAAGGTTTGTTTTGATTTAGTTGAAAAATATTTAACAGATCTGAGTTTCCTTTGTTTTGAAATGAAGAATGGGAAAAGATTTGAAGAAAAAGGGAAAGATGCATATATAGACTAAATTTGAAATTTATTAAAAATATAAAAGAAAATAAACTAAATGGTTGGCATTTGTTAAATTACTTTAACATTTGTCAATTACAAATTTAAGCATATTACACATGTTACAATATGATTTAATCTATTAACATTTGTAATTATGCTTTGTTTTTTTTACTTTTAAATGTTTTTTTAAAGCTTTTAAATTTTATTTTCCTATTTAATAAATACTTTCTTAATTTATATAAATAAAGTTCTTTAAGGAAAATAATATAAAACAAATCTTATTCATATATTTTTAAACCCAAAATATTTAAAATAATTATCTTTTAGATTTAAATTCAAATCCAAATTCAAATTCACTTTCAATTTAAATCCAATTTTGAAATCAACTCAAATATATCTATATATTAAGCAACACAAATTGAATTTGTAATTAATAATTCTATTTTAAAATCTATTTGTACCTATCTAAAAAAACATCACATTTGAATTTGCTTGAAATTTCCGGGATGTCACAGATATCCTTTATTATCTTTTCAAATTTATTTACATATCCAGATATCTTTTATTATCAGATATTTATCTGTTTAACATACAAATCAATATTTTAATAATTTTAAATCTTGTTAATTACCAATTAACAGATGTCCAAAAATCCGGATTATCATAACGATGCTATATTTAAATAAAACATTCAAATATACAATCGTAAAATATGCAGATTGTTACAGCAG
This sequence comes from Allium cepa, assembly GCA_030765085.1. Taxonomy (NCBI): domain Eukaryota; kingdom Viridiplantae; phylum Streptophyta; class Magnoliopsida; order Asparagales; family Amaryllidaceae; genus Allium; species Allium cepa. The sequence continues at coordinate 969,737,268 of CM060945.1, read as the reverse complement.
TAGGTGAGGTCGGTCTCTGGCCGATGGCGTATCGTGGGTAAGCAAGGCGATTGGCGATGTTCGATCGTGCTCCAGTCATCATATGGAGGCGAGGTGATCAGAAAATTTGAACGTGCTAATGGGTTCGATCGCACGTATAAACGAGAGGGAGAAGGAGATGATATCATCGGCCAGGATTTGATGGATTCGAACATGCGGCCCAGATTTTATTTTGAGGTTTATTAAAATAAAAAATAAAATTTGTGATATATGTATATATAATTTTTACAATCTTTAAAATGTCATAATTTTGTCGTACGAGGTCCGTTTTAGACAGAACGAATTACATCAGGTCCGTATTGACGAGCACTACATTTTAGAGCTAGTTTGAAATTGATTGGAGCTAGTGTAAATTTAGAGTAAAATTAAACACGCGTTTAATTTTATTCGGAATAAAACACTGCAACTGCTATTGGAAGCAATGTGAGTACAACTCACTCTTTCTGACTCATTAATATTTTTATATAAGTGAGAATAAATTTATTTATGTTGATTGATGATTATTTGAATGATATATGATATATTATCTATATATTGATTGGTATTTAGATATATTCCTGCCTATTGGAGCAGATGAGACTCCATACGTTCCCATATATGAGCTGATGACCATTTGTACGCATATCTACCTCGAAGTGGATATTGTACACATATTCTCATATGTATATCTGGTGTAGGTGATTGGTTGGAGGGATCCAGCTGGATTCCTTACTAGTATTGGTTTATTTACAAATATTATGATATATGCTATTATCATGTGATATATGATGATTTGGTTGTCGTGATTGATGTATTTATTACTACTGCAACATTGGGCCATATTTTTGATAATTTAAAAATATTAAAGTGATGATTTCCAAATTAAAAGGGATTTCTAAGTGATTTTGAAAATAGACGTTTTATTAATTTTTGAATTTTAAGTAAATAAATTTGTTTTAAATAAATAAATATTATAATATTTATGCTATAAAAATTATGATTTTTGTGAAATATATCGAAATGTGATTTTTGAAATATGGAGTTAACTATTTTTGTAATAGAGTTTAAAATGAGAATTTTGAATTTATTATAAATGGTATGTGTAAGATTTATAAAAATTGATGTTTTATAAATAAAAATAATGGGATTATAAAGGAGTTTGGTAAATGTTGAAATGGAGTTAGAAATGGATTTTACAAGTGAATAAGATTTACAAATTGTAAAGTTATAAAATGAATGAATTTGTAAATATGAGATTTATAAGTGAATTACCTTATAATCGGATTTTGGTATGTAAATGAGATAAATGAGTTTGGTTAATGAATGGGTTCTATAAATTGAAGTTTTTGTAAAATATAAATGTGAATTTATAACTATTTTTTTATAAATGTTAAATCAGTTGAATTTGATAAGTTAATTATTATAGTTATTAAAGGAGATATATTCATGATTTTGGACAGTGGATTATCCTTTAATAAATGTGCAGAAATATTGGATTTGGTAAATGAACTATATTCATGATTTTGGACAGTTAATAATATCTTTAAATTAAATAGATGTTCTGGAAAGTGATCTTTTAAATAGAGTTTAATGGTTTGAAGATGTTTTAAAATGTGTTAAGTATCGAATACATAGATTTCAACATTCATTGTTGAAAAAGACGTTTTCGAGAAGTAAGAAAATGATGAACTATAACACTATTGTTATAGTAATGATTCTGAAAGGAAATGTTTTATATAGTAAATGAGATTTATGTATCTATCTTATTTTCGAATCCCTATACTAGTGATTTTGGGTTGTCGTAACAATGTTTTATGCAACATTTATTTTGACCCAAATAAATATATTTAAGAGAATGTTTTCCTTACAGAATAAAATATATACTTAATTATGATTTAAGATGTAATATTTTCTAAGTGTTGAAAATAAATTGAATTGTGAATTACTTATTATTAAATAAATATATGGAAGTGTTTTCTAATACTAAAAGTTGAAATGGTTTTGAGATTATATCTTTTTAAAGATAATTTGAAGTGAATATTTAGCAAGTGATTTAATTAGTAAAAGATTAATAAAAAGGGTCTAGTGATTGCATATGATGCTAAATATTTGTTTGTTTGCTTTGATAGTTAAATAACCGACTATCAAATTTGGCCACTTTAGTTCCTCGACTTGATGTGGGAGCTATTTAGTCATACACTTAGTAAGTACCATTTGTGTAGGCTTGATTATCGTTTGTGTTGAGGATGTTGATTCATGTATTGCGGAGTTTTACTCCAATCTATCGAGCTTCCTTCTTGGCTCGAAGGATAATAAGTTGAAATTTGGAGACCTGATAAGTCTATGAGACATAGTTTCTGTTTGAGGTTGAGAAATGCTTTTGCGTTGTTGGTGCGAAGAGACTGGGATCAGATTTATCTGAACACCACTTCAGACCAACGTATATGTGTTCGACTGTGTAGGTTGGCCGATGATATTGATATTCAGGATTTTCATAGTGGAGGCTGCTTGTTGATCGTTTGGGATTAAAATTCCAATATACATCCAGTAGCAGTAGTCTCTTCATTATGAAATATCCAATGTAAGGATTATTCTCTACTAATCCTAGGGATTTCCCGATAGGATGTGGTCGGAAAGTACCTTTATTTTGTCATGTTTCTGGACAACTTGTATGGATGTTTGTCTGACATTGCATTTCTAAATATTACGTACGTTGGTTTTTACAAACGTACATCAATGGTGGCGGAGAAGGCAACTTCTCTTAGCTTAACACCCTTCTTGAGACGTATGAGCTTAAGGGTTGTATTTTTGTGGAAGGCAATTAGTAGTCAACGGAAATGGCCGTATGGCATTCAAAGTGATGTGATATATTATATGTGAAAGGTAATCGTTGCCTCAGGCCTCATCAACCGAAAATGACCAAATCAAGGTTAGATGTAGCAAGGCTAAGTGGGTCGCTCTCAAGTAGGGTATAATCATCCTCTTCTAGATATATCTTTACATGCTACGACGTCGTATATCTAATTATTGTGGTTTGTATGCGTAGTGGGCCCTCGGAAAATGCTGGTAACGACCGGAGAATGACATATTCGGTACTATCTAGTTATAGAGGTAAGCCGGTCTTGTGTTGGTAGAGGTCAAATGCTCTATGCCTCGAGACATCCATCTTGAGGTATACCCATCGGAAAGTAGTCCCTTCACCTGGTCATTTGTGTGGAAATCCAAACCCCACTACGAGCTTGCGGTTTTGTTTGTAAAGGCATAATGAATAGCCCTGAAATGCTATATGGGTAACCATTTCGGCTGTGATTAATATTATTTGTATACTAGACACTGGTATAATAGCAGATGATTTGATATGAAATGTTTTAGTTATCGTAAGATAAAAACATATCCGTATTTATGTGTAGACGTGTCTTACGAGATACGTTTGTTTTGATAAAGGAAAAGTTTGGTAATCTAATAAACTCAGTTGAGTGTGTTTCTCACGCTAGTTTACCAAACTGGTCTGGGCATTCTTTCCTTTCAATGCTCGGGTCAGACCGAGTATATTTATAGGTTCATATTTGATGCTTTTAGAGTTTCAGCAGCAGAGCTGGAGATCTTTACTTTCGTATACACGTATCTGTTTTGATTATCTGCTGTGCTTAGTTGTTGTATATTATCGGCAACTGTGAGGAAAGGTTATTATCACTATCCTGGCCGATAACTAATGATTGATTGTTAAACTCTTATTGATGTATGTATATATACAGTTTCTGATTTGTAAAGATCATTGGTCTGATATTATATGGTTTCCACTGCAATGTGAGATTCTGTATTGTTCTATTTTGTTCTATCTTCTCTCTTTCTTCTCTTCTCTTCTTCTCTCTTCTTTTCTTTCTCTTGACTTTCCGTCAGTCTGTGCTTTTTGGGTCGAACATGTGTGGTTTATTATCGATTCAAAGGGTACAGATTTGTAGGTCGTCACAGATATGATCCAAGAAATGATACGAATGTATTATTTTATAAGCCTTAAGATTGAATAAATATTTTGATAGAATATCAAATAGTTTGATTTTCAATAAAAATGCAGAGGAAGCGTGTTGATTTTAACAATATGATTGTATTTTAACAATGCAGAGGAAGCGTGTTGATTTTAACAATGTGATTTTCAATAAAAAGGTACATTGACATTTCTAAACTATAAGTAAACAACATGTTGATTTTAACAATATGATTGTATTAAAATCAACTTTAGTTGTTCAAATACTCAATTTTGGATTGTAAATGATGTCTTTTATGGTGAGTATAAAAGATGTAGGGATTGTCCCAAAACGATATACAATAGCTACATATTAAAAAGAGAAAAAATGTAAGTTGGATTCCATATGCATTAACAATAGGAATTATCGTATATGTTATGTTGTGTATGATATTGTGTTTTGTTTATGTAACAACCCTAGACTTTTCATATATTTTTATATTTGACTTAGAATTTTTTTTTAAACTAATTTTACTTCACACATTTCATTTTTAAATACAGGTGTTGATTATTATGTGAATTATAATTTCAAACCGGTATAAATTGGATATTTTACTGAAAGATGAATTTCTGCTCAAACTGGTCAAACCTTGACTTTTAAATTTCAAATTTAAATATTTAAATTCTTAAATTTTATCTTTTATTATGAAAATAGATTAAGTAACTTGAATACTGCTTTTTGTTTCATTGAAAACGGATTTAAACCGTGAAAGTTATGTACATTTCAATTTTGAGTATAATTTGTTTTATTTAGAAATTTTGTCTATTTTAAATTATATAAATCATATTTTATTTGTTATATTTTATTGTGTTAATATGTTATTTTATGTATATTTTGTATTTTAATATTTTTAAAGTGATAATAAAAAATTTCCAAAATTTACTGTATTTATTTCCTATTTTTAAAGGCTGTTTTCTATTTTTCTGCTATTTTCTTCATTTAAATTATATTTAATTAAAATTTATATATTTATTTTTTGAATGCATTTTTATTTTATGTTATTATCTTTGTTATAAATATTTTTACAAGTCCATATAAATTTTCTAAAGTTCACTCTGTTCATTTTCAAATTTTCTAATCTAGTTTGCAACTTTGTGCTATTTTCTTGTTTTAACCTTATATAATTAATAAATATTTATATATATTTTTATATTTTGTTAAATTTTCTAAATTTTAACCAAAATAATTAATACTTTCAGTAGTTTAATCTTATATAAATAAATTAAAAGAAATTTGAAAGGGTTTTGACTTTTGGTTTTCAAATGGCCCTTTATCTTCCACCCTTTCACATTCAACATAACTATTCATCAATTAGCTTTTATTATACACATTTTTCAGCCGCATACTTTCTACCATTCACATAAAATCATTTCTCACTTCTGAAACAAAAGAAATTCGGCCTTGCTTGAGGAGATTGTTTGGTAAAAGAATTCTTTTTCTCTTCTTCTTTTGTTTTTTTCTTATTGTTTGAATTTGATTTGCACTTGTTCTTTTATGTCATAGGTTCGGTCACCTCCTCTCCATCCCCTGCCGCCTCCACCACCACCTGAGAACACCACCATCTTCACCTCTTCTCTGACCAAACCCCAAGCCATGCCTCCTTGTGGATTGATCCATCACCAAAATCCAACAAAACTCCATAAAACTTGCCTAGACCGAACACATCATCCACATCCACCACTTCCACCACCCATGGCCGCCACTAACATCACCTCCACCACCTCCAGCACCACCTGGACTCTCGGCCACACCATCACCTTGGACCCCACATTGCAAGCCGTGACCATTGTAGCCTTGGCCGAGCTTTGTTTTGACCTTAAAACCATGTGATGCCTTGTTATGTTGTTTTCACCATCCATGTCCACCACCTCCAAACCTCCACATGGCCGACCAAACACCACCACCACCAGCCTTGTTCCAGACCCGAGACATCTCTGCACACCACCTACTAACCCCACCTGAAATAGCCGTGACCTTTATGCCCTTGGCCGAGCCAAACTATGGCCTTAAACCCTTGTATATTGCTTTGTTAGTGTAGTTGCACCACCATCCACCTTTGCACCACCTTCTAGCATGTTAGGCCGACCCTTAGCAACCCAGACCTGAACCAAAAACATTGCTTTATACCTATAATACACTCATGGCTGACCCAATGTATGTTGGAGACAAGTGCAAAACAATTCCACTTTGATTTGTGCAGTCTATTCTATCATTGTTTATCGTATTTGCATTTGAAACTTATGATTTTATTGTTTTGTGTGACTTGTATTCAAGGGGTTTGATACTTTGGCTCCTCCACTCATATTTGTATCGTGTTATCGTGCTTGTTTGGATCTCATTCGTGCATTCGTCGTTGTGTCTCCAGCACAAACCAGTGAGTTATTCTCACCAGACAATATGCACATATATAACTAGTAAATTGAACCCTTTTGATTCTGTAAAATGCATTATCATGTTACACCTGCAATGTTATGATTTTATGATGTTCACCCATGCTTAAACACCTGTTATATCATATGTTACTGTTATATTATGTTGTTCTATTATTTTTATCAGTTTGTCACACTGCAAGTTCCCTTTATATTAGAATCACTATGGGTTGAAATGATACATACCCGTACGGACTTTAGAATAGGAGAAAATCGTTATGGGCTGAAATATAGGCCTGAATGATTTTCAATTATTTTCATTTACTTGGGATTGTGGGTTTGAAATGATCAAACTTAGGTTTTCTTTGTAAATTACGGGTTGAAATGATATATTACCCGTATCACTTTACCTAGGCTAGAAAATGAAATACAGACTCATTGTTAAAATATGTTTTTCTAAAAAATTTAATATATTTTGGAAATGTAAATATTATAATATTTTGATTTAAAGTTGATTAAAAATAATTTTTGTAAAGCATTATTGACTTTCTGAAATTTATAAGTGAAATAAATTAATGATAAAGTTAGAAAATCTGAAATGTAAGTTACTTTGGAAATTATAATTCGGTGGTAAATGGAATTTAAATTAAATATGAAAATATGATAAATTTATGATATTTTGAATTAAATGAATTTAAAATGATTTTATAATATATTAATGATTTTGGAATTAATTTAAAATGTGAAATGAATGAATATTTAAGTTGAAATTTTGAAATATAACTAAAATTAGAAATTTGTGCATTTGGCTTAAAAGTGAATTTTAAGTTAAGTAAATAAAAATGAAATTAAGTCATATTTGAAAATTTAAACTAAGTGTTAAGTTAAATTTAATTTAATGAATTTAAAATTTAATGTTGGAATTTAATAAGTGAATTACTATTAAATTTTGATTTTTGAATGGAGATTTAACTTCATAAAATCATGAATATAAGGGTATTTGAATAATTGTTTTAAAGGTGAAATTATATGATTTTATAAGTTAAAAATGATTTAAATAAAAATATAATTGTTTGTGAAATTATACTGAATATTTGAAGTTAATTTACTGCATTTCTAAAATGCTATTAATTCTAATGTAAATGATAATACAGCATTTGTAAATGCTGTAGTTCATAATAATGAACCAAATGGCTCAATTTAATTAAAGGCTATTATAGAATTTTTGTAAATGTTATAATGGTTGAATTTAACTAAGTTTATTTGAAACTAATGTAACCCTATTACAGCATTTTAAATGCTGTCTTTTATTAAATTGAACTGTTTTAAATGTGACTTTCCATAGCATTTTCTAAATGCCGCGAAAGTTGAATTTTCGTTGTTTTAATAAATTTAAGTGAATGAGTGAACTTTGAAAGATTAAAATTTTGGAAATTTAATAATTTAAATATTAAATATATTAATGATTTAAAATGAAGTAATTTGTTTCGAAATATAAACTATTTTGAAATGTGTTTTGAAATGGTATTTAAATTAAATAAAAATGAATGTGGTTTGGAAGATATGATATTTTGATATTTTGAAATGGATTTTGAATGATATTGAATTTTTAAATGATATTTGATTTCAAAATATAAAATACTATTTTGAAATTTTAACCACGGGATGTATTTAATTTATGGTTTAACTGATCCTTAAAGGATGGGCGATCCCAAGCATCCTTTAAGTTATGGTGCATTTCTACTACAGTTCACTTGAGTTGATTTACATTACATAAGTATATATTGTCCTGACTCGAGTGTTTTGTGTTTTACTTTACGCTCGGGTCAGCCTGAGTATTTACAGATTAGCTTTGGATTTCTTTCTGGAGCTAGGAATCGCTGGAGAATTCCGCTTGTCCAGTTATCTATTCCTTTTCAATTCCAGTTGTTCTATTTCAGCTCTGGTATTTTTAAACTTCTATGTATTGGAGATTTCTATTGTATATGTTTTCAGACTTATATTATGTATTATGTTTTGAGAGTTTGTTATAGTACCTTCATGAACTACTATGGTATTTTAATTTCCGCTGCGAGTTATTATGATATTTATGTGTCTGTGATTTTTTGATTGTGTTACATTTGCTCCAAATTTATTTACAATGTGGTAATTTGAGCAATTCAAATCCGGCATGTGCGGATGCGAATGGCTAAAAGTATCGGGTTGTTACATTTGGTATCATTGCTTTGGTTTTAGGCAAACCATAGCCTGTGGAGCATAACCTCATTAGAAATAGGGTAGAAATACCCTAGAATGAGTGAAATCAATCTTAGAATCCTTCCTTGTGAGAGAACGTATTTTCGAAGTATAAAATAATTTTCAAATGATTTTTAAAGGATTTTCAAAGATTATTTTGGTATAAAAAATTTCTTATTTTGAAACCAAGATTTTCAGAAATTTCATCCCTTCGGTATCCATCTTGTTAGGAATCTCTTGGTTAGGATTCTTATCGATTAGGATTCTTATCGATTAGGATTCCTTGAACTTTAGAATGCTCCCACTTGTTCTGAAATCCAGTCTTGTCTTCCCTATTCTATCCATTTTGATTTTGGAGCATTTCATAACTCCACTTTGGAATGACCTCTATAAAGATCGGTGATTCCGCAAATCTTTGATTGACTTGTAAAGGGGTGAAAATCCTTTATAATTGGCATTGATTCACCGGAGATTCATGTATTCTCGGTTTTCGATGCAATCTATCTCCTGCTCTACCCGGATTCTATCTTTGGCGATCGAATGTCGATTTGCCTTAGATTTCCGAATTGATTATATTCCTGAAGTCACGGTTGACCAGTTAAGGTCATCCGCGATTTATATAGGCTTATCATCTTCTATTTGGTAATAAAATTATCTTATCTTCGTTCGAGCTTATCTTCGAACCACAATTCTATTTGATTAGAGTTCCTCTAAAATCGAATCTCCGTATTGCTTGAAATCTAACCTTGAATCATTCTTTGGAAATTTGTGTTTGACTGTATTTTGAATTTGTGCATATATCCAAATTATTATTTTGATAAGGATGACCCTATTTTGTATATAAAAGTGAAATATTTTCAATAAGGATTTTTACCTTTGGAAAATGAAAATTTGAAGCTTTGAAATTTTGGAAATTTATGAGAAAATGTTATTTATATAAAAATGATTTATAAATGAAAGGTTTTGAATTTGAATTTCGAGGAATCGAACTCCGGTGTTTTGAAATGAGTTCTTAAGATTTTGGAAAATATATAATAATAATATGATTTAAAGATATTTTTCCAGATAAGAAATGTTCAAATGTATTCGAATGAATTCCAATGATTTCGAAGAGATTTCAAAGAAGTTTCAAGAAATAAAAGTCCAGAACCCACTTATGTCGATGAAATAATTTCGGTGATGAATACATGCATCATCGACATTGATTTTGAGTTTCTGTGTGGAGGAGAGGCCACTCTAGTAGCTTTACTATGCGAGTGATTTTATGAAACCAAATTTTGATTTTCGATTTCGAAGTATGGTTTGATATTCGTATATGTGTGTATATATATATATAATTGAAATGGTTTAAAATAAGCCGGTGTTCAGTCCTCGAGATTCAGATTTGTTTTGGTATAACCTTACCTATCGGAATTGATTTACTAATTTGTTGGTGATTTCCAACTCTTGAATTGAAAATATGATTTCGTCGACTATTTTGAAGGTTCGAGCACTTCCAAATCAAGGTTAGCTTTTCAAAGCTAAGAAATTTTGAATGGTATAAAGTATTCGATAAAGTAGAAGTTTAGTTTGGTATGATTAATGTATAAAGTAATATGATTTATATAAGTTTGAAACCGTTGTGGAGTGAAATAAATAAGACTATTTTGAATTATACTGGTATGAAATATAGTTTTGAAAAGATATTTGAAGTAAAATGTTGAGTTTTTGTTAAATTTATAAATTAAGAAAAACAGTGAATTTTGACTTAACAAATGAAAGTGGGTTTTAAATTGAATATTTGATTTAAAATTTTGTTGTCATAAATCATATGTTAAAAATTATTTGAATGTGAAATTTTGAAGTCTAGAAATATGATTTATAAGTTTAAAATTTTATAAAATTGAAGTTGTATTGTTTTTGAAAAGTTATAATAAAATTTGGAATTTTATTAATAGCATTTCTAAAATGCTATAGTTTGATGACAACACTTTAAAATGCTGTTGTTATTGAATTCAACTTTGTTTGAAGTAACTAAATATCTGTTATGGCATTTTATAAATGCCGTTATTCTTGAACTAAACTATTTTGGAAACTATAAGTTACGATAGCACTTTTAAATGCTGTCGTTGTTATAATTTGACAATGTTTCATAATGTTATAGATTTTAACACTATTTGAGTTATGTTTTAAAGTGTTAAATGATTTAATTTTTAGAATTGATTATTTGTGAAATTTAAGAAGTTTTGAATATAATTTTTCGAATTTTAAGGAATTTAAATCGAATTTGAATTTAAATAAGGTTTACTTGGTTATGTGTTAAATGGAATGAAATATAATGAGATAGATGAATTTTTTAATGGAATTTTGAAATGTATTTTGTAATGATATTTGAAATAATAAATGAATGACATATTTGATTTTTTTTAAATGATATTTAAGTTTGAATATTTGAAATTGAATTCAAATAATGATTTGATAATGAGGCTTTGAATGATATAATCTTTATTTGATAAAGAATGTGAATTTGGAATGATAATTGGTTTTGATAAATGAATATTTGAAGTTTATATTAGTATGAAAGGATATTTAGTCACTGGAAATTCTGGTTTATTTAAATGATATTGGATTTATGAAATGAATATTTCAAAACTATGTAATAATGAAGTAAAATTTGAGATATATGAAATTATAAAATTTAGTTTTGGAATAGGGTACATTTAAGCTCTGAAATATATTAAAGATTGAATAGTTTATTTTGTGGATCAAATCTTTATTTGAAATTTGATAATATTTGAAATGGTTTTGTTGGAAAACTAAATTGAATTGAAACTGATGGTTTGAATTGAATTAAAGCTGGAACTTGTAGACTTGGATTTAAATTGAATAATGTGTGAAATGTAAAGAATTAAAGGGATGTTTTATGATTTCAAATGTATGATTTAGAAAAGTTATGATTTTCAAAGTGTAATGATTTCAAGTATTTTGATTTCGAAAGATTTATAACTTTGAAAGTATATTAATTTTGAAAGTGAATATATGTTTGAAATGAAAATGAATTTTTTTGACCTAAATTTTTGTTGATTTGGAAATTTGGATTATTTTCTAAATCTATTGTTTTAAGAAACTTTGAAACTGAGTATATGTAATTTGGAAGAAATGATTTGGCGAAATCATATATGATTTTGAAACTGAAATGTTATTGAAACAAATTAAAATTGAGAACCTTGTTTTACTAAATACTTGATTTGGGAGTTATCGAACTTATATAAAATGGATTTGTATAAGTACGAAGTTGATTTGAAAATGTTGAATTAAAAAGGTACTCAATTTGTAAATTAAAATCTTATATAATCGAAGTTTATATAAGTATGATTTGATATACTATTGATTTTGGAAAGTATTCGATTTGAAAATGAAATCTTATATATAATGGAATATATATAAGTGCGATATTTGAAGCTATGATTTTGAAGGGCTGCTACATATGGTATATTATATTTTGATGTAAGAGGTATGGGAAGTACCCTCCGGAAGAAGTATAGTGATATGCTTCGACCCAGATGGACTTGGGGAATCCAGGAATGGATTCGACCGATAAACCCTAATGGACTTGGGTGAATTCAGAAATGGATTCGAACTGATATGGTTGTCCGGACTTAAAATCATGAGTTCCTCGATTTTTTCAGGGTAAATGGTTTTTTAGTTTACGCAATGGAGGCTCTTTCGATCCTGGAATCTGTTATTATGGATCTTCCGGGAAGGAAGTGCATCCATTGCGTAAATCATTGAATCAGCAGCGTACCACTGCAGCAGGGGTCGATGGTCCCTTGTTTACGAACTGGCTACAATATTTTTTTGGAATCCGGAAGGTAGAAAGATATTCTGGAAAGTATTGTATCCATTACATAAATACTGGATCAGCAACGGGCCACTGCTATCGTATTTATCATTTGACATTGGATTTTGAGCGGAACTTCTCATACCTATTTTTTTAGTATTTTCACTAGGTGTTGAAATAGGTCTACTAAGTACTTGGAGAATTCTAGCTTTGCGCCTGATCAATGCATAGCCAGAGTCTGCAGGAACGAAAGTAAACTTGTTAAGACATCGAGTTATAAAAGTATTTTGGTAAAGTATTGTATAAAGGATATTCTAATCATGATTTAAAATGTCTTAAATATTGTTTACTTCGAACTATCAAATTTGAATCAAATAACTAATTATCATATTAAATGTTTAACATGTTAAATATAATTTTTTTTTAAAATAATGGTTCATCCATGTCTTTCAACCTGCTTTCCCTCCTAGCTACTTTTTCCCTACCCTCTTTTAGGATGTCTTCCAACCTATTGTTCTTTTTGTTATTTCTCCGCTTCCTTCCTTTTTGAGGACGAAAAGATTTGAGTGGGGGAGAGTGTAACAACCCTAGACTTTTCATATATTTTTATATTTGACTTAGAAATTTTTTTTAAACTTATTTTACTTCAAACATTTCATTTTTAAATATAGGTGTTGATTATTATGTGAATTATAATTTCAAACCGGTATAAATTGGATATTTTACTGAAAGATGAATTTCTGTTCAAACTAGTCAAACCTTGAATTTTAAATTTCAAATTTAAATATTTAAATTCTTAAATTTTATCTTTTATTATGAAAATAGATTAAATAACTTGAATACTGCTTTTTGTTCGGTTGAAAACGGATTTAAACTGTGAAAGTAATGTACATTTCAATTTTGAGTATAATTTGTTTTATTTTGAAATTTTGTCTATTTTAAATTATATAAATCATATTTTATTTTTTATATTTTATTTTAATGTGTGTTAATATATTATTTTATGTATATTTTGTCTTTTAATATTTTTAAAGCGATAATAAAAAATTTCCAACATTTACTGTATTTATTTCCTATTTTTAAAGGCTGTTTTCTATTTTTCTGTTATTTTCTTCATTTAAATTATATTTAATTAAAATTTATATGTTTATTTTGTGAATGCATTTTTATTTTATGTTATTATCTTTGTTATAAATATTTTTACAAGTCCATATAAATTTTCTAAAGTTCACTCTGTTCATTTTCAAATTTTATAATCTAGTTTGCAATTTCGTGCTATTTTCTTGTTTTAACCTTATATAATTAATAAATATTTTTATATATTTTTATATTTTGTTAAATTTTCGAAATTTTAACTGAAATAGTTAATACTTTTAGTAATTTAATCTTATATAAATAAATTAAAAGAAATTTGAAAGTGTTTTGACTTTTGGTTTTCAAATGACCCTTTATCTTCCACCCTTTCACATTCAACATAACTATTCATCAATTAGCTTTTATTATACACATTTTTCAGCCGCATACTTTCATTACCATTCACGTAAACTCATTTCTCACTTCTGAAACAAAAAAAATTCGGCCTTGCTTGAGGAGAATGTTTGGTAAAAGAATTCTTTTTCTCTTCTTCTTTTGTTTTTTTCTTATTGTTTGAATTTGATTTGCACTTGTTCTTTTATGTCATAGGTTCGGTCACCTCCTCTCCATCCCCTGCCGCCTCCACCACCACCTGAGAACACCACCATCTTCACCTCTTCTCTGACCAAAACCCAAGCCATGCCCCCTTGTGGATTGATCCATCACCAAAATCTAACAAAACTCCATAAAACTTGCCTAGACCCAACACATCATCCACATCCACCACTTCCACCACCCATGGCCGCCACTAACGTCACCTCCACCACCTCCAGCACCACCTGGACTCTCAGCCACACCATCACCTTGGACCCCACGGTGCAAGCCGTGACCATTGTAGCCTTGGCCGAGCTTTGTTTTGGCCTTAAAACCATGTGATGCCTTGTTATGTTGTTTTCACCATCCATGTCCACCACCTCCAAACCTCCACATGGCCGACCAAACACCACCACCACCAGCCCTGTTCCAGACCCGAGACACCTCTGCACACCACCTACTGACCCCACCTGAAATAGCCGTGACCTTTATGCCCTTGGCCGAGCCAAACTATGGCCTTAAACCCTTGTATATTGCTTTGTTAGTGTAATTGCACCACCATCCACCTTTGCACCACCTTCTAGCATGTTAGGCCGACCCTTAGCAACCCAGACCTAAACTAAAAACATTGATTTAGACCTATAATACACTCATGGCCGAACCCAATGTGTGTTGGAGACAAGTGCAAAACAATTCCGCTTTGATTTGTGCAGTCTATTCTATCATTGTTTATCGTATTTGCATTTGAAACTTATGATTTTATTGTTTTGTGTGACTTGTATTCAAGGGGTTTGATACTTTGGCTCCTCCACTCATATTTGTATCGTGTTATCGTGCTTGTTTGGATCTCATTCGTGCATTCGTCGTTGTGTCTCCAGCACAAACCAGTGAGTTATTCTCACCAGACAATATGCACATATATAACTAGTAAATTGACCCCTTTTGATTCTGTAAAATGCATTATCATGTTACACCTGCAATGTTATGATTTTATGATGTTCACCCATGCTTAAACACCTGTTATATCATATGTTAGTGTTATATTATGTTGTTCTATTATTTTTATCAGTTTATCACACTGCAAGTTCCCTTTAGATTAGAATCACTATGGGTTGAAATGATACATACCCGAACGGACTTTAGAATAGGAGAAAATCGTTATGGGCTGAAATGATAGGCCTGAATGATTTTCAGTTATTTTCATTTACTTGGGATTGTGGGTTTCAAATGATCAAACCGGGTTTTCTTTGTAAATTACGGGTTGAAATGATATATTACCCGTATCACTTTACCTAGGCTAGAAAATGAAATACAGACCCGTTGTTAAAATATGTTTTTCTAAAAAAATTAAAATATTTTAGAAATGTAAATATTATAATATTTTGATTCAAAGTTTATTAAAAATAATTTTTGTAAAGCGTTATTGACTTTCTGAAATTTATAAGTGAAATAAATTAATGGTAAAGTTAGAAAATCTGAAATGTAAGTTATTTTGGAAATTATAATTCGGTGATAAATGGAATTTAAATTAAATATGAAAATATGATAAATTTATGATATTTTGAATTAAATGAATTAAAAATGATTTTTTAATATATTAATGATTTTTGAATTAAGTTAAAATGTGAAATGAATGAATATTTAAGTTGAAATTTTGAAATATAACTAAAATTAGAAATTTGTGAATTTGGCTTAAAAGTGAATTTTAAGTTAAGTAAATAAAAATGTAATTAAGTTATATTTGAAAATTTAAACTTAAGTGTTAGGTTAAATTTAATTTAATGAATTTAAAATTTAATGTCAGAATTTAATAAGTGAATTACTATTAAATTTTGATTTTTGAATGGAGATTTAACTTTATAAAATCATGAATATAAGGATATTTCAATGATTGTTTTAAAGGTGAAATTATATGATTTTATAAGTTAAAAATGATTTAAATAAAAATATAATTGTTTGTGAAATTATACTGAATATTTGAAGTTAATTTACTGCATTTCTAAAATGCTATTAATTCTAATGTAAAGGATAATACAACATTTGTAAATGCTGTAGTTGATAATAATGAACCAAATGGCTCAATTTAATTAAAGGCTATTATAGCATTTTTGTAAATGTTATAATGGTTGAATTTAACTAAGTTTATTTGAAACTAATGTAACCCCATTACAGCATTTTAAATGCTGTCTTTTGTTAAATTGGACTGTTTTAAATGTGACTTTCCGTAGCATTTTCTAAATGCTGCGAAAGTTGAATTTTCATTGTTTTAATAAATTTAAGTGAATGAATGAACTTTGAAAGATTAAAATTTTGGAAATTTAGTAATTTAATTATTAAATATAATATCTTCATTTTGATGATTTAAAATGAAGTAATTTATTTCGAAATATAAACTATTTTGAAATGTGTTTTGAAATGGTATTTAAATTAAATAAAAGTGAATGTGGTTTGGAAGATATGATATTTTGATATTTTGAAATGGATTTTGAATGATATTGAATTTTTAAATGATATTTGATTTCAAAATATAAAGTACTATTTTGAAATTTTAACCACGGGATGTATTTAATTTATGGTTTAACTGATCCTTAAAGGATGGGCGATCCCAAGCATCCTTTAAGTTATGGTGCATTTCTACTACAGTTCACTTGAGTTGATTTACATTATATAAGTATATATTGTCCTGACTCGAGTGTTTTGTGTTTTACTTTACGCTCGGGTCAGCCTGAGTATTTACAGATTAGCTTTGGATTTCTTTCTGGAGCTAGGAATCGCTGGAGAATTCCGCTTGTCTAGTTATCTATTCCTTTTCAATTCCAGTTGTTCTATTTCAGCTCTGGTATTTTTAAACTTCTATGTATGGGAGATTTCTATTGTATATGTTTTCAGACTGATATTATGTATTATGTTTTGAGAGTTTGTTATAGTAGCTTCATGAACTACTATGGTATTTTAATTTCCACTGTGACTTATGCTGATATTTATGTGTCTGTGATTCTGTGATTGTGTTACATTTGCTCCAAATTTATTTACAATGCGGTATTTTAAGCAATTCAAGTCCGACATGTGCGAATGTGAATGGTTGAAAATATCGGGTTGTTACAGTTTATGTATTCGATACAAGGAGAAAATATAAAAATCCAAATTGATATCACTAAATGGTTGTTTGAGGTGTTCTTGTGTATTTATGAATTACTAGAGAACTATTTGTAGAAACAATAAACTTGTTATGATGGAACGTTTGGACACAAACTATTATAAGTGATATTGAGTATAACATGTCAATGATAAAATTCAAGTTAAAATTTTTAATTTAAAAATGTTTCAAAATAAAAGTGATTGTGGTCGATTCAATGAAATGTTAAGAACATTAACTTGAATAGTGCTACAATAAACCAATGCGTATAGATATAAATGCATAAATTTATAATTGAGTCAAAGGTGATTCCAAATGTTGAGAATCTCATAATATTGTTATAAGATAACAATTTCATAAAATTAGTCATGATAGAACTTAAAGCTCACTAGAATTAGAAAGACATACTTCGAATCGTTCCATATAATAAAGGCAGTTTATTAGTGTTAGAGAGAGTTAATCGACAAATTAGACAATTAAAACATAATAACATACTCATTCATTAAGGGACTGACCTAATTGGTTTTGAGAAACTATTTGAAGAAGTTGGAATTAGATTTCATAATTTGCCACAAGTGCAAGTGGGAGATTGATAGATTTAGGGGTATACCCTAGGGGAAATTATGCAACTTGTTACGTATATCTAACTCGTTGACCAATCTTGTTTGAAATAAAAAGTTATTTCTTCCTATTATATACTTGATATAATTTGATTATATTGATTAATTAACTTAATTAAAAGTATATTTAGTAGAAAAATCCATAAATGGTATATTTTATAATAAAAATTACAAAGTGTTGTAACCGTGAGTAATTTATCACAACGAAACAAATATACCATTTTAAATGTTCATAGTCAAGATGCATTGAGACTAGATATCGATGTATCCGTTGAGACTGGAGTACACAAAGCACTCCAAATGTTGGGCGGTGTATTACTCATGATTGCTGGGGAGGCACTATGGGGTTACATACTAATAGTTATTGGATAACTATGGAACGACTCACTCGATAGTTTCTGTTGGTTAATATAACTAAGGTCAAACAAAAAATATCGATGTGGCTGATTTACACAATTCTCTTGACTTGAAAATACTGTGGATCTTCAATATGAAAGCTCCGCTTTGATTATAGCTAAATCATGGCATGGCGTCCATCGAGTGACTGTAGTTGGGTCGAGTGGAAGTATTGGAAGTGAAGCACTATTCAAGAGAGAATTCGTCTCCTCTGTTATATGCGGTTAGTATCACGGTTAACTTAAAGTCAGAGTCTCTGGCCATAGCATTTCGATTAATAATAATTGTTATTTGTTGAACCAAGGGCTTTGTATTTAGACTATAAAGTTGAATATGGATGAGATTTGAATTTTGACCATTACCAAATTCCATAAGTCCAAAGTGATATACTTTTGATGAAGAGAGTTGGTGTAAACAAAGGGTAATGCTTATTAAACTAAAATTGGATTTTACCTAAAATGAGTAAGCGATAAATTTAGCCATAATGTCGCACACCTGCTAAGTGACGTGTGAACGTTACATTAGAATAGTTCAACGTTAATCGCTGACCAAATTTACACCCAAGAGTTACACAGCCGAAATGATGAATTCTCTTAAGATCGAACGATGTAATTAGTTTATAATTGTTATAAATCAATTAATGTTAATGAAATATTAATTATAAAATTTGAATATGATTTGTGAAATAAATAATGTTATATATGTGTAACAGTTATAAATATATCGATCGATATACAATATCGACAATCGATCAAATTAGATTTAATTGCATAGTATTTTGGCTTGGGCTAAGATGGGTTTAAGGCCCATCATTTGGACTGCAAAATTTCGGTTTTGGGAAGGTTTAGGGGTGGCTAAAACATAAGAAATTGGCTTGAAGATAATGGGTTGAGATAAAGTGAGAATGGGTAAAAAGGTTTTCCTCGTTTCTCTCAAATATAACCCTATATATGTATGTATGTATGTATGTATGTATGTATGTATGTATATGTACCTCTAAAAACAATTACTAACTTTTTTTGCCGTCATTACCTTCTACATTGCTAGTTAAAACATAGCTCTCAATCCGCTCCAAAATTCTCAAATATATTTCATATTAAAATAATATAATAGAATAGTTAGAGGTCGATGATTCCGGACTTGCAATCTGACGAATCAAGAACAGTAAAAGGAAGGGAAGTCGTTGCTTCAACGTGGAATCAAATGCATCATTAAATAAGTAACTTTAATTTATGTAACAGTAATTAAATTATGTTCTATGATCCTATAATGAGCAATTTCATATTTGTTCAAATATATTGCTACCATATATTTAGATGAGATTCTGTAAGTAGATGTGGTTATCACAAATCAGTTTGGTTATGTGCATAATTTGTTTATTACTATTTGATTTATGTATAGACAAATTTTGTTTACTGTACAAAATCAATTTTTGCCATTAATAATTGTTTTATATATATTTATTAATAAATCTATATATATATATATATTAGTGTATATTTCTCTCTCATAATAGCACATATGCATATATAAGATATATATATATATATATATATATATATATATGATCTAAAAAATTTAGTACATTTATTTATATATAATATAAAATTACAAATTCAAAAATTAATTATCATACATATATTCATATTTATAGATTAACATTAATTGAATTTTTGAATTATTTATTATATATAAAATAATTAACACTAAATATTCAATTTTATATTTGTTTAAAATATTATATCATTTCAAAAACGTCTTGAAAAAATTTATGAATTTTTCAATGAAGGCTATTATTTTAATAATTAATATTATTTCAGAAAAAATGTTTATGATTGATTAAAAATAATAATTTAATTAAAAATTCTTCAAAATTTTTAGTAACCTTGTATTCATGATATTATAATTTATTAAATTTCAAAATTTTAATTTTTAATCATATATTACTTTATATTAAATAATTATTGCTGAAATTGATGTATTTGTTTTTAAAAATAATATTTCAACTTTGAAAAATCTTCAGATTTTTCCTATGCTCTAGTTTATGATCCTAGATTTTACAAATTTTAAAATTTGAATTTTCATCAATAGATTATTTTATATTAATTATCTATGGATGAAAACGTTATTTTATTCATAATATATAAAAATTAAAATACTAAAATTATTTTGTTTGCAAAACTAATTTAATTTTGAATTATAAATGGTTTTTAATAATTTTTCTCTCTCTTTCTATATATATATATATATATTTATATACATATATTTATCAATATATAAATGTTTTATATTCATACATTATATATAATAAATTTATACATACATATGTGTGTGTATTGTAACGCATATACATGTTCATATTTGGACAACGTACATTCATACAAAATGAGCTAATATGTCAGTTGCGATGTAAATCCCAAAATCTACATATGGGCATATTATACCTTTCACGAATTATTATGTCACACATGCACTCACACATATATGTATATGGTACATTTATGTATAAACTAAATCAAATAAAATTAATTTTATAATATATTTGAATTTAAATAAAATAAATGATTTTATTTAAATAAAATTTAGAAATGTTCTAATTCAGTTAGACTTCATAGGCCTAATAAAATATCCAATATGTAGATTTTTTGAAATTCACGCATAACTTCCGCTGCGGGCTAGTCCAGTTCCAACAGGTAGGTAACCACCGCTCCTTGCCGTCTGCCATCCACTTCTTCTGATAATAGACACGTTGACAAGTACATCAAGCATTGGAGGTTAGGTCTGCATGGGTGCATTGGAAAGCTGCAACTCCGTCTCAATGTCTAGCATCCTTTGGTTGTCCTGGATCGTCTTTGAGCATGGGTTCATTTGGTAGCTGAGATCCATATCTTGATAAAGAAAGTAGCTCCTATCTTCAGATGAAAGAGGAGGCAGAGTACCATTCAAAGCAAGAGGCCGCCACCATGAAAAGGGGCCACATACATTTAAGGCAGGGGCTCGAACCTTTTCCTCATCAGAAGATGCAATGGTCACCGTCTTCTTCGCTAAAGCAATTTCATCTCTGTGTTGCTAGAGCAAATCTTCCTCTAACCTGACATCATTCACAAAGTTTTAAGGAGAAGATGGGATATGGGCCCAAATGTAGAGCCCCTCCTCTCTAAATAAGAACATCGACTTCAAAATAGTACTTAAGCATATCAACTTCCCCTAAAATAATATCATCTAGGTTAATAGGTGGATGTTTATGAGCCCAATGCTCGTAACTAATCATGAAGGTGGTGCCGAAGGCTTGAGTCACCAGAGCATTGGGAGCTTGGTGGAACTTATCCAACTTAATCTATACAAAAATAAACCAATGATCTTCTATTGCCTACCCATAGTAGTTTGCCGCCACAAAGTCACATAGCAAAAAATAAGCGACTTGAGTTCATCATCACCATAAAGGAACATAGGCAACCCAGCTAGGTAAATCCAAGAGGGGTCAAAGAACTCACACTTGAAGCACTCTCTCTTTAGATACCGCTATTTGACAAAAATCATACCATTCTCCTTATGGATGAATCCCTTCCCGATGGCCACTCAGAGCAACTACCTACCAGGGAAACGCACCAAGAATGATCTATTGCTATAAAGGGATATTCCTTACCTTCGACGCCCAAAGGGAAAAACCTAGCATCGACGGAAGACATTCATTGACCAAAGGCCACTGACGGCAGAGAAAAACATATTCATTTGAGAAGTAATGGAGGAGATTTCCTTAGACGAATCAAAAGAGGAGGCACGACACAGCCAGAAGAAGTATGCTGAGGAAAGCTTGAAAGGAGGCAAGGTAGAAGGAAGGGAGGAAGGGTAGGACAACGGGAGTTGAAAAGCACACCATGAACATTTTTTTTATTCACTTTTCTATTACTTCTCAAAATTTCTTCTGTTCTTGTTCTTTTGAAAGTCACTACACTCCGAATTGCAATCATAATTAAAGGAATAAAAATTATCTCAAAGTGGACGTAGATGTTTGATTGAGATAAACGCTGATGTCATTTTTTATTTTGTGTTTCTCCGGAACATTATATTACGTTAAATTATATATCTAGTACAACTGTATATCAGTGAAGAACGATCATTCGATTGCATAATTTCAAAAACAAATATTTAGTATGTTTGTTCATTGATTTTAATTAAACATTAACTAATAATATGGTAGAATAAATTTAGAATTTGACAGATTTAAGGAGAAATTAGGGGAGAAAACAAAGTAATGGCATTAGAGAATTTAAGGAGACATGTTAAAAGCATGTTTATTTTTTTATTTTTTTGACATTACACAATTTTGTTTTGCAAGCAGTAAGCAAACTTACTCGAAAATTGGTTTGATAATAAAAATAAGTGATTTGATATATCATAAAGTATGTAGATATAATTATCCCAATATTTTCAGCATAACATGACATTCTAGCCAAAATAATAATTACATTGTATAAAACAAATTTACATTGATAAATAGTCAAAACATAAACAAAATATGTACAACATTCCATACTGAACACTCGGCATTCAGCAACAATATTCAGAGTTTAAAAACAACCACAGCTCAAAGTAAACCAATTCAAGTGTTGGATAAAAAAACAATGGGAAGAGAACTGATTTGCATATATTAACAGGGATGTGAGAAACAGAAAAATATACATATGGTGATGGATTTTGCATTGCATTTTTCTTCTCTCTTATAATACAGGGCCTACAGAAGACATACGTATACTTACCAATACAATGGAAATAG
The DNA here is from genome assembly GCA_030765085.1 of Allium cepa. Taxonomy (NCBI): domain Eukaryota; kingdom Viridiplantae; phylum Streptophyta; class Magnoliopsida; order Asparagales; family Amaryllidaceae; genus Allium; species Allium cepa. The sequence goes on along the minus strand of CM060945.1, from coordinate 969,714,204 downwards.
AACGAATATAGGATCCAGATAACTCTTTGTATGCCTTAACTGTTAAACTTTAGCAGTCTGTACCCCAGCAGCGGCTCTTTCAGCAACAATTTGCTCAAACAAATCACGAATTTTCAATCCAACAATGGTCTGGAAAAGACCTGTTCCGTTATTACTTCCTGGAAAATCAGCGTGTTTTAACATTTGCTGTGTTACTTCACCATAAAACTTTGTGGACAGGTTGCTAAGATGGCTTTCTACATATATCAGCTCATCTAATTTGTCGAATTGTCCATCCATTTCTAGGACTGAAACCTGAGAGGATAAGTGGCATTTGGTCGTCAATGTAAATTTCATCATACGTATGACCGTTAACATTTTTGAAATATGTCACCATATGCGACTAACCTCATTTGAGAAGTAACTGTCAGGGCCATATGCAAATTTGATTCCTGGGTATGAACACGATAGTTTCCGACCACAAGGAATCCATGATATTGTAGAGCCCTCGTCGAATAAATACACCGGGTTAAAGTATTTAACCCCTTCTTTCATGATCAATTTAACTCGTAGCACTTTCCCTTCATTGTCATCGGGGATTAACTGGGTCGGTAAAACTTCAATTACCGCATCAGCGTATTGCTTTTGTGGGTCTGCCATTATTAGCAAATTAGTAATATATAAGTGAAAATTTTGTGCATGGAAAAACTTTTCATCCTCATTACGATCAATTATGTGTTGGTGAAAGGAAGATATGTGTAAATGTTGTACCAATATAGGCATCAAAATCGGGTTTTCTGGCCTCAATACTAGCTTTGATGCTTTCAAGACTGTGCCCACGTTCGGCCATGTCCCTCTTCATGTCCCAAAAATTACAATCAGAACTTGATATAACCAAAGAAAAGGATAAGTTTTTATATGAATCAGTTACTAACCTGAATTTTCCAGGCAAATTTAACATCATCACTAATGTCAAGGTAAATGCTGAAGTCTAATAGATCTCTCACCCTTGAATCGTACCTGTATATTCAATGAAAATTAAGATTTATTCATAAAGCTAATCAATTCTAACTTGAGAACACACACACACGCATATAGTTGATGAATTCTCACATAGGATGCAAGCCTTCGATAACTAGAATCTTTGGTGGCTTAATGACCTCGGGAGGATCAAGAAGTCCGGTAACATGATTATAGATGGGTTTATCAACTGCAAATCCATCCTTGATAGCCTTAACTTGTTCATACATCAAATCAAAATTGTTTGCTTTTGGGTCTAAAGCAGTAACTCCATGCTCTTTTCTACCAGTTCTATCTAGTGAGTGATAATCATCAAGACATATCACAGTTGTCGTGTCACTAATCAATGTGTTTGAATCTGGATTTCCTCCTCTTGGGGGCTCTGCTGCTCCTCCAAATACACTTGTTAATCTTCTCATGAATGTACTCTTTCCACATCCTGAGTCTGCTGCCAGCCTGTATTTATACACTTATATTAGCTCAATGTGCGCTTTTTAATCTGAAATACATATATAAGATACTATTTTATTTTCACTAGACATGCATTTAAACTGTCTACCTTATAAGTAATTTAAGGGAAACAAAGATACACACTCCAAACTGTAGTTTATCTGATCAAAGAACAGAGAGATGCTAATAAGGATATGCAAGGGTGGAGTTCCAATGACAATTGTATACATTTTTGCTAATTATCCGAAGTATGTGACATTTAGAAGTTTAAGGATGGTGTCCAGTTTATATAAATATTAGAAAAGAAGAAGAAACAGTACAGTCTCACCCAATCACAATAGTTTGCTGGGCTGCTGCACAAGAGATGCTGCTTCTAGTCCTCACTCCAAGCTTGTAATTCTTCCCACTTGTGAAGAAGATGACTTGCTTCTGGTTGAAACCTAAGTATGTTTTGGTTGAGCTAGAAACCGAAGTGGAAGAGTTGAGAGTAGAAGGGGTTGTCGTGTACACTGTGCAGACAGCCATTTCTGTTTGTTTTGTTTATAACTTGTGAAGAATGTGATAAGAAGAAATTTGAGAGATGAAGAAGAGGTATGTATATATCCCCTTCACCTTTGGTTAGGATTTTGGCTAACTTAAAAGCTTTTTATATTTTCACAATTTTTTTGATAGTTTCTTGTGTAATTTTAAGGTAGAAAGTATTAAACTGTGTCTACTACTTTGATTATTGTTGCTATTATGAAGCTAATACTTATAAGAATTTTCATTTATGTGCGTAGTTTTAAATGTGGATGATATTTTTCAGTTTCATTGGTATTGAGCTGACATAAGAAAAGCTTGGTGGTTATTGCATGAATGTTGATATGGCAGTTACCATATGGCAAGATCTGATTGGATGGCATGGGATGAGGCAATGTAAGGTGGAGAGATGTGATAACAAATGTTGCTTTGGAAGAAGAAACGAGGCATTATAATTCCATAAGCATTTTTGAGGTATAAATAGTTCTATCTATTTATCAGAGGTTGCAAATATAAAAATTAGTTCGACATCTATTTTTCTTACTTGAAGATGCCTAATGAATGGCTAACTATATTTTAACTTTTAAGGTTTTGAAGAAATACATATCTCATCACAAACATAATTATCAAACATATGCTAAACAGTATAACTTCTTAGTCTTGAGAATACATGGTTGGTGAAGGAATTAGCTAGTTAATACTGAATGAAATACATTTTCAGAAGCTGAGACTTTTATTGTTGATGATAGAAAAAAAAGGCTGCGTAATAACAAGCCCGAAATAAAGAAGCATGCTTATGACTCTTAACAAATAAATAATATACTAATTACCATGATTAATAGATAAACAAAGCGTATTGTCCTTCCAAATAGTATGAATACTGATTGTTGCATAAATAGCACTGGGTCTTTAGAATATAAGAACCAACTTTAAATTCAACATGTATAGAAAGCCTGTCATATATATGGGAAGATATCTTCTAATTCTGTCACAAGACAATCTTAATAAATCTTTTAGTTGTGCAACAACACAAGAAACAAAACTGAAAACTGATTCCAGCATCACAGTAGATGGATGATGCCCCGAAATAAAAGAAAAAGAAAAACAGAAATGACATCAGCAGACTCAGACTCATACGTATACTTTGCTATTGGTACCCGTTGGCCAAAAAATTGGTCTCACACGGTCACACCCCATAGAATCTATGGAGAAACAACAATTCGATATGCAATCATTGAATGTTGTTAGTATAAGGATTTATCTTCTCATTATAGTAAATGCAAATTCAACTTACAAATCTCAGATATAGATCAATCAAAAAACATTTTTGTGAAAAAAAAGGCAAAAGGAAAGCAAGTAAATGACAGATTTTTATAGTATTTTGGCATTGCCTAAGTCCACATTAATCCGTTGTTATTATGGTCTTCACAAGTTTTAAATTTAGAATAATAATCTAAAAATATGATCCATAACCGAGTTTGGAGGCAGACTCTCTACTTAGCGGATAAGTTAAAACAAGAAATAGCTACCAAGTCCTAGAATTGAAAGATGATAGAAGAAAGGTCTCTTCCGAAAAATGTATGAAAAATTGGTTCCTATTTTTAGTTTTTGACTATTTTATGTCACTTTTGCCCCTGATTTCAATGTTGGACCGATTTTCTAAAATGGGACAATTTAATAAAAAATAACAAAACGTGAACATAATTTACATGAGTTTATTAGTAGAGACTTTTTGTGCATGAGCTTTGACGATAGGGACCTTTGGTCCAAACCCCAAGTTAAAACCCGTTCTTTGATGACGTTCCTTTGTATTTATAAGCGCAGAGAAATACTTTTAGGGTTCTAAATTGCTCTATCCTTCTCTAGAACTCTGTTAAAGATGTCCTTATCCAGATCCATAGTAGTAGGCAGAGGAATTTCCTGCCTTGCACCAATTTGTAGTCATGTGTCAATCAATCCATCATTGCGTCATGACTTAGTTTCAAACCGCATGATCCACGACCAGATTCCATCAAAGAACTGACTAGCATATCGGTCGGTACCAATTTATGCCATTGATCGATCGATCAATGATCTCAGCCAGTTTCTCAGCTTTTTCTCGGTACCATCTTGCACTCTATCATCTATAAATTTTGCATCAATTTCTTTATCATTTGGAAATAGAACATCATCGACTCTTCATGTGTGAAGAATCATGCATAACGTTAACCCACAAAGTACGCTTCTATGAATACAAAATATGTTTTGTCAACAGACAAACTATAGAATCCCAAGTCGATCAGACGCGTCCGTTACTCGAACCATTTTCATGAAAGGATATTTCTTTCAAAGAACAGTCTAATTCATCATAATCATTGAGTAACGTCTATGCGATTAGTGTAATTTCAAGATCCCTACCTTCAAAGAATTCGTCTCTTCACGCAAAAATTTATGTACCATGGGTGGACTGCAGTCAATAATCCACTAAAACCTAGCTATAAACTCCATAAGATGAAGTTATTCGAAGAAAGTACGAAACCATTGATTTTTGATCAATAGGTACCAATGGATGGCTCTTCCTATAAAAATAACACTTAATCATTCATCGTATTATTGCATGTCATATATGACATATGACATTTATGTGCATTTAGAACACTACCTCTCCCAAGTCGATGTATAGAGTTTGATAGGTCATCGCACGTCAACATCTATTAGTCATTATATATCGACCAAAGCATGGAAATATATTCACAACAATCACATGCATATATAAAAATTATATAAATACAAATCGTGCCTTATATGACATCCATCTTTCTAAGTTTGTATCCAGCTTTAGGTGTCACATATGAATAATCAACAATCCAATGAATTCACTGCCATGACTGCTTTATCAAGTTCGACATCTCCTACAGCCGCTACTAGCTTCATGCCAGCTTTTATATCAACACCTGTCAATGGTCCATATATTAGCCCAGCACATTCGTTTTTATTGCTCTTCCATGGTATTTATTCCTCCTTTACATGGGTTGCCACCCCTGGGATTCTTTTTGCTAGATAATCCTCTTACTCACTATCTAGGATTTCTCTTACTGACCTCTTACGTGTTTGATAATGACTCGGCATTCCATAAAGAGAAGTCAGACTTTTGAAAATTTAGGAGAAACGTTATAATAAACCGTTGACCATTTTTTTTTTGTCAACAATGGAATTACATCACAAAAAGTAAAGGCTACTTGCTAGCGGCCTAGTTTAAGAGCTAAAATGAGCATTCAATGGGTAAATGATACATTATATAGAGTAGTTCAGCAGGGCCGCCAACATCCACTATAAATTCCTCTTATTATACGGATCTGTTACAATTATAAGGAATTACAAGAGATACAATAAGATGAAAGTGGGATCAACACTAATGTTGCTGCTAATCTTAAGGGCTTGCTAAGCTTAGAACTGTAGACAGTGAGCCGCTGTAAGGATATGCTACTTGATGCTAAGTTGAGGACGTTGTAATGTGAATGACTGATGGATCCTTCGAATAAATCAACCCTTAGTGGGTGACGTCCAACCATCAAATAATCGATCCTTAGCCGGTCGCGACCAACAACCGAATAGTCAACCATTGACGGGTGATGACCAACAACCGAATAGTCGACTTTTGGCTAGTGGCGACCAACAACACCTTTGAAGTTGTCACGCATTTGTATTTACAGTGGCTGAAACTGATGTTGGGATGGCTGAGATGATGTTGTAAAACAAGTTGGAAAAATGATGCACCGTATATCAAATTGATGATGGATAGTTGACAAAGTGCAGGGAATAAGGGCTGAGGTCAACATCAACATTAAAAATCCGGTAATACATGACATTCTCTTACTTTTTGGGTAAAGTTCATGCACAGTAGCAGCATGTTGCATAACATGCTGCACAACATGTTATGTGTCAGAAGAAAACACACTTGGTTGTAATTTTTTATTGGTCCTTCCTGCATGTTGATGTAGCGAGACGGACGTGGCAGGTCAGCCTCTTCCCAAGGATATGGAAAACGATGGGAAACTACTAAGGGTAGTGTTGTAGGAGAAGCCCAAGTCGGGTAGTTCTGGCTGCACTGCTTAAAATTATATGAAGGACAAACTGCAAGATTTCTTATAGACGCTTCATCAGAGCCGGGTTGGTAGGCCATGCTCAAGGCAATCTAGAGGCATGTTGATTGGTGGATCAACCGAGGGAGGTGCCCAGTAGGCAGGCCATCCCGAAGCTAACTGGTCATAAGAGCGGGCCAGAAGATGAGGATCAGACCGAGTAGTGCGAATGTCTTGCTATGCTTGACAAGCTGGCCATTGGTCTTTGCTTTAGGGTGCACTGGCGGAGGGACTAATCGGAAGTGCAATAGAGAGGGCATGATGATAGGGTCCAACTAGGATGGCAATCGAAGGAGACCTGTTGACCTATTTTTGATTCTCGAGTAGCATGTGATAGGTTGACCTATCCAAACCAGAGCAGATTAAGCTAAGAAACCTTGATTAGCATATCTTTTTAGTTACAAAAAATTTGAGTAACATTTTATCCCCAAGCTTGTGGCCATAAGCAGAAGCGGGCTTGTAAAGAAGACTTTCATTGATTGATTGTTCTGTTGTGCAAGTAATGCATTATCCACATTGATAGAGTTAGTTATGTTATTTGTTAAATTAATATAACTCGATAACAAATCTTGTTCAAAATAAAAGATGTTTCCTTTCTATTATAAACTTGTTACAAAATGTTACAAATAATTAATTAGTTAAGTTAAGTATATATGTCAGAAAGTCTATAAATGATGTGTTTGTGATAATAATTACAAATAGTTGTAACTGTGAGTATTATATCGCGATATGATAAGCACATCATTATAAATATTCCTAGTCAAGATATATCGAGATTGGACATCGATGCATCCATTGAGACTAGAGTACATAATGATCTTCAAACATTGGATAGTGCATTACTCATTGTTGCTAAGGGCACCAAGGTGTTACATACATATAGTTATTGGATAGATGTGAAATGGCTTACTCGATAGTTTTTGTTGGTTAATATAACTAAGGCCAACCAGAAAATATCGAAGTGATTAAATCACATAATTCTCTTGACTTGAGAATACCGTTAATCTTCAATATGAAAGCTATGCTTTGATATAGTTTACGTGGTACGACATCCATTGAAAAACTATAGTTGGGTCGAATTGAAGTATTGTAAGTGAAATACTATTCAAGAAAGGATCTGTTTCCTCGGTTATATAGGGTTAGTATCACGGTCAAGTGAAGCTAGCTCAAAGTCAAAATCTCCAGCCAAATTAGTTCGTCAATAATAATTGTTATTTTTGAATAAAGGACTTTGTGTTTAGACTATAAAGTTGAATATGGAAAATACTAAAGTTTTGACCATTACCAAATTTCATAAGCCCAAAGTGATATAGTTTTGGTCAAGAGAATTGATGTAAATAATCGTTAGTATGGATATCGCTTATAATAGCAAAATTGGATTTTACCGAGTAGATGTGTAAGTGATAAATTCGGCCAAAATGTCATGAAACTTGCTAATATGACGCGTGAATGTCAAATTATTCTTATTAATCGTTGATTGAATTTATACATTTGAGTCGCACAACCCTAATGACAAATGCTCCAAAAAACCACATGATTTAATTAATTTATAATAATTGTAAATTAATTAAATTAATTGATATCTATGAAATAAAAATTAGTAAAAAAAAATTATTTTTGATTTGTTTGAATGCCTTTAGTATTTGATAAAGTGCGTATATAAAATTTATATATGTAAGTATCGATATATGATATTTATAAAATGTTTAAATTGGATTTAAAAAGATTAATTACGAAATGGTTTGGGAATATTTTCAGACCTATCTAGCCTCAGCCATAAATGGCCATAAGAATAAAATGAGGCTTGAAATCCAATAGTGAAAATGAAGGGCGAAGGTTAGGAAAGTTCAATCTATAAAGTCCTTACCTTTCATTCACTTGCCTCTCTTACTCACTCTCCTTCTAAACTCTAGCCTCTATCTACAACTTTTAACATTCTTTGCCAAAAATCATTGCTTTTAAGCTATAGAAAATTCCCAAAACAAAATAAAATCAAACCAGACTAAAAAATTTACAAAGTGGTGCTTTAGATTGTTGAAATTTATAGAGGTGGTTCAAACGAATCTAGGAGCTTTGTTCATTCAAGGTGCAAATAAAAAGGCAACATCAACAAGGTAAATTCAATTACTTTTTATCTATATATTCCATGATATTTTAGATCTATTGGTTGATTCATTCTGATGGATTTATATATGCATTTGTTATCCCTTATAAATATTCAAGTGTAAATCTTAAAGTATTAGTTTATATTGATATACATACATGTATATAATATACACATTTGTGTATATATATACATGTATATGTATGTTAAAACAATTTTAAAATATTTTACAATAAAAGGTTTCATAAAAAAATACGAAAAAAGTTGCTTGTTTTACTTATAGCAAACGAATATCGTATTGATGTATAAATTAACATAAATCAACATAATATTATTATTAAATAAAATATACTTTCGGAAAATTATTATTAATTATTAAATGTCCATATTTTATTTGACAAGATGCACCTCCCAACACACTGATCCAAGGTCTAGGGCGACTTTCGAACTCACGTCGGTGCCAAGAAGTACGAGTCCTTTTAGGGTTTTAAACATTTCAAAGACTAAAGATACAAGATAAAATCTAAAATATACTACACTTTTAGATCTCTCAGCGAAAGACATAAAATATAAATACTGAAAAGTAGTCATCAAGAAATCCAAACACAGTCTCAAAATAGTACATAGTCAAATCCACAGTATACAATAATACATCAAATAGTCTGATAAAATACTAGGTATGGTAAATAGCACATATGGTGAGAATAGGGAATAAAAATCAACTCTAATGCTATGCTCGCCTGTCCAATAACTATTGCTGGGCCTATTACATGCTGCCTTGTCCTCCTGTAGTGGGAAAAATAAAGGAAAATGGACAGGTCAAACAAAAGTCTGTTGAATGAGTACGTATTAATATATGGTGATCACATATAATTTACTGTAATGATGTTCTATGTAACCTAGAATATCTTACAAGTGTCTATGAATTACTTGTTTCCTAATTTAAGGAGTTTAGCTTAATACATATCTACACTAACAACTTGTGCAAGCTAATAGTTAGGGTTGAACAATTAATTGAACATCAAGACAGCAAATGATCGACTAATAGCTACTAGAACTATTCCACGTAGGTTTCCATATAATTTTCGACCATGAGACTATGTTTCCTACCAAAACCGCTACAAATAACTAATCCAACATAGGTTTCCCTACAATTTCTACCATGAGACTATTTTCCCATAACTACAACTACACATATCCTAGTTACACATTGAGAAAGTCTCGCAATGCCGACTCATAGGAGTCTCTCGTCGTCGCTACATCCGTATCCACCTCACAATTGTAATGTAACACCTCTTATCGCACCGCACCAGGATCCATCAACGACACAACATCACATTGCATCACCATCAATACCAAGGAACAATCATTGGTGTCGGGTCGCACACTCCATCAGGAATCATCATCAATGCTATGCATCTCCCGTAGAACCTCTTATGAGTACAATTTGCGATTGAATCGCCACAGTAAAAGATCAATCACTACACATAAAAGGTCATTTTGCTATGGCTTTGGGCCGTGGCTAAACGATTTTTCCATGGCTTTGGATCGTGGAAAAATAGGCAGTGGCAAAAAAAATTCCATAGTCCAGAGCCGTGACTAAATGAAAATTTGCCATGGCCCAGAGCCGTGGCTGTTTTCTATTTTTCCACGGCTTGAGGCCGTGGCAATATTACGTTCAGCCATGGCAAATACATGTGTTGCCACGGCTTAAGACCGTGGCAAATACATGCTTAGCCACGATTTAAGGCCATGGCTAATTTTTATATTTTTTTCAAACTAATCAAAAGCCTCGGCTGTTCTTATTTTTATTCAATTGGACAAAATAGCGATCTCAGTTGAAACTCAAAGAATGTCTCAATTCACAATATGGTTCATTATTACAAATAGTTCATCAATTAAGATATATAATTCATCAAGAACAATACAATGATACATGAAGACAAAAGTTTCAAATAGTTTATCAAGTACAATTCAATGATACATGAAAACAAAATTTCAATAATAATACATAGTACATTGCAAAGTGTAACTCTTTCTAATGCACTTACTAAGTTGCAAGTTTTTGATTTCGCATAATAAGGCATGTATTGCAACTTCAGGCTTCACATCATCCACTTCAACAGCATGGGTTATCTGTCAAAGATAAACAAATTAGATATTAGACTCTATCTTTTTTCTGAAACAATTATACGATCAACCAATATATTGCTATCCACGAACGGTGTTCACTAGTATACACATTATGGTAACAAATTATTACCCCGTTTATTTACCAGGGCCCAAGATTAAGATGTAATACATAGTACAGTATCTAAGGTATTAATAAAACACTGACAGTACCTAAGTGGTCACGCTATCATCTAAATTTACTTATATCTAGGTTTACTCTATTCAATACCTTCAATGCTCCAATTATACTTAACTGCTACCTATTACACTTGATTTAAAAAAATGAATAATTAGCTTGATAGCTTGAATTTATGGCAAAAGAATGGAAGGTTAGCTACATTGGTATTTTTGCAGCACTCAGCATATTTAGGAGCTAATGACTGAGAAAATTTGGCAGAAATAAGAGCGGATGAATATACCATTTTAGTATACTATATGATATTGGCTTGGGTGTGGGTTTATTTCTACTTGTCGTTTGGAGGCTTTCATATATTTGGTATTCTTTTCATATGAAATTAGAGATTATAGGAAGAAACCAAAGGAAGGGATAAAGTTTACTGGAGGATCATGTCAAATAAAGCTAAACAGTTGTAGAATTCTCTCCATTTGCTTGTAGAGGATATATTACATACTATGGCTATCTAGTGACAAGGAATAACAGACTAACATTACATTTTATTTGTACCGACATGTTTATGCCACATCACTAATTGGCTTGGTACTCTTTGGAATTTTTTAATCCGGACTTTCTGACATGCATTCCATATTCCTATAGCATCATTTTAAAGCCTTGGGAACGTATATTTATAAAAAATGTATCATACAATATAGGTATAGAAGAAATTTTCATGTTTTGTAAATTTATTAGTTCTATATAGATCATAACTTACTATGAGTGTACATCATTTTAATTCTTAGCTATTACCAGACTTACTAAATTCATAGTGCTTCATTATGTAGGCAGGCCTACTCTTCGATTTTAGTAATTAGAATAATTTATAGCTACCATGATTACAATTTGTTACTAAGCAATGGTCTAAAGTCTCCAAATTCCAATGGACCGATTCCACTTGTTGTTAGAAAGTTAGAATTGTTATTAGTCCAGCGGTAAAGGCATATGCCTTCCAATTTCATAAGTAGAGAGAATGGTCTTCGTGTATATTGTTTCATTTTGCAAGTTTATTTCACACGATCAAATGTCCCTATTTCATAGTTTAAAGAAAAGAAAAATACCCCGAAACTCACTAATGTCAAGGACGACCCTCCATGTATAGAATCTAACCCTAACTTTTTATATACTTTTAAATGGGAAGTTGATGGCATTTAAAATATATTCCTTGTACTAGTATGTGTGTGGATCCACACGCAACATCTTAGATTAGTACAAGTCAGAACTTTGTGGATACTTTTAGCGATGAAATTCTATTGTTTTGATGAAAAGACTTTCGTATGACAATGCTACAAAACATTAATACTCCAATACAACTTAGAGCAAGTTTATTTCACATATTGAGTCTATATAGTAAAATATGCATAAAGTATTGATTAGTATTTAATGGAAGTGTTCCACAATATTGATATGGATGTTTTACCCCTCAAAATAAACGCAATAAAGAACTGGTAAACCACACCCATCTCATTGCTATAAAAAATAAAAAATAAACGTGAGACAGAGAAATAAGAAACAACAAAATGGAATGGGGATGAGACATAATCACTCAACTCTTTAAAAAATTTAAACTAGGCAAAGAGAAGTAGAAACACACAATCATGTGCTTGTATATTATGGCTTTGCTCACTACAAAAAGCTTATCTCATGTATGAGTCCCTCTTCTTTAGCCAACTCCTACTACATTTGTTAACACGACACAAAAAGTACGCAATCGATCATTTTTTTATTTCACTGTAATGGTTATAAAAGCATATAAATAGGGCAATGGTGCCAAATCAAGATTAAAGTGATTCTATTCCGCCGAAAATGTACATGGTATCCATGTTTTAAGAGTCGTTATAATAGAAGGGATGGCATGACCATGGTTTTGGCAAATTTGGTTATTACCATTCCATTTCGATTATTGATAGAACACACAATAGTGTTTCAAATATTTTTTGAAAGCTCTGGAATTTCTATAATTAAAACCAAAAGTATTCGAAAATATGAGTTTTATTAATTTCTATATTTTTTAATATTTTCTTTATTTTTTAGTTAAAATAGTTTTCATAATACATTATAATATTCAGATTTGACAAAAGGTAATGAGTTATGAATTTTAAAAATTTATTTCAAAAGAGATATCCCAGGAAAAATTTAATTCAAATAGAAATGTTTAAAAAATCCAATTTTGTTTCTATAATGATTGGAAGAATTTCTATTTTGGAAAATTATATTTCCATACAGAAATACCAGAAACTGTTGGAAATCTCCCAACACACGAGACTAAATCCCAGAAATATGGATTAATCTCTTATAAACAGAAGGGAATAAAACTCAATGTTAAAACTCATTTGCAGTATTATTAACAAAAATTCCCTTTTTCCCTCCTACCTATGCATGCATAATAGAAAATTTTAAGTGGAACATGTATGCATAAATTGATTTTTATTTGTGTAATGCTTTTAAATGGGTATTATATATTTTACCAAGAATTTATATAATGCTTGGAAATACGGATGTAAACCAGATGGATCTAGGACAATTCTTATATAAATGTTATAATTTGGCTCTGAAACTTGCATCACTAGGTACGTGGCTATTTTTTGAATAATTTTCATATATAATGTTTTCCAGTTGGATTTCAAATGAAAAAGTTATTAATGTTTGAAGAATTAAAGTCGGAATAATTATATACGTAATTAAGGAAATGAAAGTTAATTAACATTAATCAATAATGTTAATGGAAACTTAGAGGTTAAGAATGTTAACATTAAATTAAAATCAGAGGGAATATATATAAGCAAAAGCAAATGATATCGATCCAACAAACAAGGAACAGAAATAACAATATTAAAGATGATGATTAATTAATGCATTAAACAAGCTATAGGTCGACCCATAAGTCACCCAAGTCGGCTGATAGCGGTTGACCGTGCGCAGTGGGCGATCGATCGTTGATGAATGAAATTTGCAGTTAGGGTGTGCGATTGAATGACATTGATCTACCAAATTATTTTTCTTTGCTACCAAGTTATTGATGTGCACACAAGATAGATCTTAAGATTTCCTAGGCTAAATCTAGCACTCTAAATTAATCTCTAACCCCTATAAATTAATAGCTAACCTAACCTTAATTTATTTAGAAAACTTACCGTGTACTAAAACTCTACCATTTTCTCTTCTCCACCAAATTCTAAAAGTAGTAAACTAATACACACACACACACACACATATATAAGTAGAAAAAAGCAAAGAGTAAGAGAAGAAAAGAATATGATTGATTCAGAACACAAAAACAAAGGTAAATCGTGAAAAAAACTCAAATCTAAATTTAATTCAATCCTTTCCCCATATCTGTAATTCTAAAAAGTGTATACCCTTTTTATATTTTTTGTATAATGTAAAAGGGAGCCAAATAAAAAGGGAATGGATAACAAATTATCGTAAATGAAGAGAATAAATCAAAAGTAAGTTATGTAAGAATTATTTAACAACAAAGATTGAAAGTAAAGAAAAGTAATAATTAAATGAATGTATATTTAAATGTTTATTATGATGGACTTTAAATATGTATATATAACATGTATGTATGTATATGTGTGTACATATATGTATGTATGTAAATGACTTAGTAAATAAAAATGACATCGTCATCAGAATGGGTTGGAATGCGAGGTCGGTAGTGTTATACAATAGAAGTCCGCCCACCACAATAGGCTACCAGCAATTGTGTACAAATTATACTGATATAAGGCATATTCAACCGTAGGATCAGTGAAGAATATACGCTTTTTTATAGATAAAAGAATACCGCTAGAAAGTGGAATTTGGTTCAAAAATAGGAAAGCATGTGTTGCCTTGATTATGTTAAGCAATCCAAATATGGTAGTGAGTAGCTCGATGCTATGTCAGTAGGTGTGGCACCAAATCCGGAGTAGGAGCTACATAGGTTAAGTGATGTCATCGGCTCAGAGCAGTCAAAATGGAAAAGACCGTTTTACACCTAAAGGACTACGCCTCTACTAGTATAGGCAACGTTAAGTAATGCGCGGTCACATTTGTTTGCTAGTTTGTTTATTGGGGCAAGGCTAGTTAACTCTTGGTAGAGTTCTTTCAAAAACAAAAAAGGCAGTCCATGGAGGTGAATGCACAATAGAAGGCGGACAATTTAGTAAATCTACAAAGCAAAGTGAGATAGAACATAGCTAAATTTTGTGACATCGTTATTAGGCACTAACAGGAGGTTCTACTTTGTACATAGGCAATTAGGCCTGGACATTGATGATGCCCTATGGTGCAGAACTACGACTACTAGCGGGGGTAGTATCTTAGGCCAAAGGGGGACTATAGTACTTATATATTTATACGCACACATACACATGTAGTTACGATCTACTTCGAGTAGATGTATGTGGAGTCGAAACGACTAAAGTAACTTATAAGAGACATAATATGTAATGGAAAGCAATCGACATAAACCGGCGATATGTACAAAATTTATAATTCACCAGTCACCAAAATGTTGTTCTGACCCCCTCCTTATTACAACCCATGGGATAGCGTCAGAATGATAGGTACCTGTGAGAGGTGGAACGGTGGAAAGAAGGAGTTTCTAATGCATGTACGACACTGACAATAACACCAGATACTGGAAGTGACAACTTGGTTAGTAACTATATCTTTTTTATATTGTATTATTCCACTATGAGATATATTGATAGTGCTTGATATGTAATTATTTTTTTACTTACAGGATACCAATTTAATGATCCATACATTAGTGGACTTGATTTTCGATTTAGCGAAAATTCAGGCCCTTTGAGGTGCGGGTTGTTACATTTAGTACAAAGCTAAAATTAGTCGATCTTCAAAAATTAGGAAATATTGAGTGAACGTATTTGTATTTTTCTTATAAATATAAATATATTATACGCAAAATCATATAAATTCTAACTACGGAGTAGTGCCAACCATTCATCGGAAGATGGCTAAGTTGATTATGAGTTGGAACAATGGAAGAACCTTAAGATGTACACCTACCCTGATTTTGTTAGGAACTGAGTTGATGATGTTTTGATGACAACAACCTTATATAGTTATTATACTTTACTTTATAAAATATATACTAACATTTCCATATATATATATATATATATGTATATAGGAAGTATATGCAGGTATCATCGAAGACTGATCAGTATAAAGACTCAAGCATCAAGATGAAGATTAGAGATTCAAGATTCAAGACTCTAGAGAATCAAGATTTCAAGATCTCAAGATAAGTGTCTAGTATTTTGTTAAAACTTCATAATAGCACTCTCATCTTTCTTCCAATTTTCTTTTGCGATGGAACCCAATTTCTATCGAAACCAGTGGCTTACAAACCCACGACAAGTAGCTTACAAACCTACGACAAGTGGCTTACAAACCCACGAAAATCAAAATCATTTAAACTACTTTGTACAAGTTCTCGAGTCCTATGGAGGAGCTCTGTAGGAAGGTTCTTGTAATTTCAGTTTGAATAGATTTTTCAAAATGTCTTTAAATCTGTTTTCAAAATGTTTTAGCTTTCAAAATCATGTTTTCAAAAATATTTTCAAATTTTGTTTTAGCCTTGAAATATTCCTCTATTCTGATTTTAAAAACTTCTATTTTTAAAACATCAAAACTTATTCTGATTTTAAATATTACTTATATAATTGATGGTCTATATCAATTATATATATATATTTAAAATAATGTTTTATATTCATTCTCTATCTCAAAATATTGTTTAAACACTTTACTTTGCTTCAGAGAAGTTTCAACTTGTTTTAAATTCAATTATCTTTACAAAACAACATCTCTATAATTTTGAACTAAGGGATGTCGACATAAGGGGATACCCCATGTCGACATGGTGACAGTTGGATTCAAAATTCAATTTTCAAAAGAAGTGTCCATTCGTTCGAAAACCTTTCGCCAATGGTTATGACTGTTGTGCATCTATATAAAGGCTTCCAAAACGAATTTTTTTAACAACTACTTTCTTATTTTTTTCACTCTTTCTTCTCCACCATTTCATATCCATAAAACTTCATATTTTCAAGATCTTGCCATCATTCTGCCAAATTCTCAATAGGAAATCATTTAGATACTCTCTTTATTTGATTATCCATCATTCTACTAAAGATCAAAGTGCTATTCAGAGTTATAGGATTAATTTGTATTCAAAAAGTCCATAGAGTCTATCCATTCAAAAGGATTGTTATTAAGAAGTATTAGGGTGATCTTGTGTCCCGTAAATCAAGAGAGTTTACCCCAGACTCGGAGATAGGAGGGTTCCTCAAGGCCTTAGAAATTGAGGGTTGTAATTTGGATATTGGCTTATAAAAATCTGTACAAGGATATTGCCTTGGTGCAGGACAGGATGTAGGAGGATTCTGAACCAGTATAAAATCCGGTGTGTTCTTTCCTTTTACTTGCTTTACTTTACTATTTGCATTTGTTATGTGCTCTGTGATCATTCTGTGTTAGAGTTCTGTTTAGATTTGTGTTGAAAGTTTTAATTTAGTCATATAGTTCATATATTCTTTAAAACACTATTCACCCCCTCTAGTGTTATTTCTGCTTTAAGATCCTTATTCCGCATCCCTAACAATTGGTATCAGAGCATTGGTTTTCATTGTTTACATAATCTGAAAATTGAAAAATATAAAAATGGCATTTTTGAAAAATTGTGTTAAAACTGTTTTGAATCTATGCATTTCATCAAAGTTTCATAAGTCTACATATAATTATTTTGAAAAATCAAGTTATCTACCGAATTTGTGTGTTATGCAGGAACAGACATGTTATATGGCTTTTGACGAATCAACACCCAATGGACAAACTGTGCAAATTGAGAAAGATAAATGGATACTTGATAGTGGATGTTCGAGGCACATGACTGGAAATCCTGAGATACTCAAGGATATTACTTATCAAGATGGTGGATTAGTCAATTTTGGTGACAACTCTAAAGGATATGTGGTTGGTGTCGGCAATGTCGGTAACTCTAAAAGTTTACTTATTTCTGATGTTTTATTAGTTAGGAACTTAAAAACATAATTTGCTTAGTATAAGTCAACTTTGCGATAAAGGTTTTAAAATTAAATTTGGAAAAGATAAATGTCACATTGAAGATGATAAGTCTAATATAATTTTTGAAGTTAATAGTTTTTGTTGATGACAAAGGGGGAGAAAGTTATAAAAATATATGTGCTTGGTGTAAGAGGGAGTCATGGAGTAAGGGGGAGTTGTAGTTTTAAGAAGAAATCACGGAGTAAGGGGGAGTTATGGTATGGTAAGAATATTTTATAAATAAAGGTTGTCATCATCAAAAAGGGGGAGATTGTTAGGAACTGAGTTGATGATGTTTTGATGACAACAACCTTATATAGTTATTATACTTTACTTTATAAAATATACACTAACATTTCCATATATATATATATATGTATGTATGTATGTATATAGGAAGTATATGAAGGTATCATCGAAGACTGATCAGTATAAAGACTCAAGCATCAAGATGATGATTAGAGATTCAAGATTCAAGACTCTAGAGAATCAAGATTTCAAGATCTCAAGATAAGTGTCTAGTATTTTGTTAAAACTTCATAATAGCACTCTCATCTTTCTTCTAATTTTCTTTGGGATGGAACCCATTCGAAACCAGTAGCTTACAAACCCACGACAAATAGCTTACAAACCTACGACAAGTGGCTTACAAACCCACGAAAATCCAAATCATTAAAACTACTTTGTACAAGTTCTCGAGTCCTATGGAGGAGCTCTGTAGGAAGGTTCTTGCAATTTCAGTTTGAATAGATTTTTCAAAATGTTTTTAAATCTGTTTTCAAAATGTTTTAGCTTTCAAAATCATGTTTTCAAAAATATTTTCAAATTTTGTTTTAGCCTTGGAATATTCCTCTATTCTGATTTTAAAAATTTCTATTTTTAAAACATCAAAACTTATTCTGATTTTAAATATTACTTATATAATTGACGGTCTATATCAATTATATATATATATTTAAAATAATGTTTTATATTCATTCTCTATCTCAAAATATTGTTTAAACACTTTACTTTGCTTCAGAGAAGTTTCAACTTGTTTTAAATTCAATTATCTTTACAAAACAACATCTCTATAATTTTGAACTAAGGGATGTCGACATAAGGGGATACCCCATGTCGACATGGTGACAGTTGGATTCAAAATTCAATTTTCAAAAGAAGTGTCCATTCGTTCGAAAATCTTTCGCCAATGGTTATGACTGTTGTGCATCTATATAAAGGCTTCCAAAACGAATTTTTTTAACAACTACTTTCTTATTTTCTTCACCCTTTCTTCTCCACCATTCCATATCCATAAAACTTCATATTTGCAAGATCGTGCCATCATTCTGCCAAATTCTCAATAGGAAATCATTTAGATACTCTCTCTATTTGATTCTCCATCATTCTACTAAAGATCAGAGTGCTATTCAGAGTTATAGGATTAATTTGTATTCAAAAAGTCCATAGAGTCTATCCATTCAAAAGGATTGTTATTAAGAAGTATTAGGGTGATCTTGTGTCCCGTAAATCAAGAGAGTTTACCCCAGACTCAGAGATAGGAGGGTTCCTCAAGGCCTTAGAAATTGAGGGTTGTAATTTGGATATTGGCTTATAAAAATCTGTACAAGGATATTGCCTTGGTGTAGGACTGGATGTAGGAGGATTTCGAACCAGTATAAAATCCGGTGTGTTCTTTCCTTTTACTTGCTTTACTTTACTATTTGCATTTGTTATATGTTCTGTGATCATGCTGTGTTAGAATTATGTTTAGATTTGTGTTGAAAGTTTTAATTTAGTCATATAGTTCATATATTCTTTAAAACACTATTCACCCCCCTCTAGTGTTATTTCTGCCTTAAGATCCTTAATCCGCATCCCTAACAGATTTCCCCATGAGAAATAGGTCGCATGGAAAGGCATTGACTTGAAGAGCATAAGTGTAGCATATGGAAGGTCTCTAAAGCTGTATAATACGTGAATCCCTATATAGGCTTCCGATAGCTTAATGACTGTAGATCCCCATATGATGCCGATTAATGATGTACTGTGGGACAAGATATAGGGGAAAATAAAATTCATATGATTTAGATATTCGAAAGCAATTGTGTTCCTGAAGGATGGAATGTAGTAGTCACTCCAAGATGACAGCCGGATTTTTTTGTTGGAAGAAGATAAGTCAATAAATAAGTTGAAGAAAGAGAAAAAAGGAAAAATAGAAATCCATTATGAGTCTGACCCAATAGAAAATAATTTTAAAAGTTGAAATATTTTAACAGAAAGTTTGTGAAAATATACCTATCATACATTTTAAATGACTTTCAAAGGAAAATTCAAAGTTATTAGACCAAAAATTATAGTAAATGAATTTTAGTAAAATGGATAATTCTTTTGAAAAAAAAAATAGTAGAGCATATATGGTTGAATGGTTTTTCTAAGATGAAAAGTTTGTAAGTTGGAAAAATCCTTTAAGGGATGGAAAATAGGAAGTGATACAAGTTTGAAATGAAGTAAATAGTATGGGAAAGAAGACTAAATCCTGAAAAAAGAAGTAGGAAAATGCACTGTCATGGTTCGATTAAGAAGACTATAAGTTGAGAGAATGATTAATTAAGAGGAATCATTAAATAAAAGTAGTTTACATAAAAGAAAGATAAGTAGTAGTAATATTACAAAATATAAATGAAAATAATATTATAAATTTATATAAAATAATGTTAGTAATTAGAAAAAATGTTAGGAGATTATATTAAAAATAATGTTAATAATCTAATAAAAGAAGTATAGGAAATTGAAGGCGGAACAAAGGAAAATGGACATTTTTCATTATTGTGCGTATTTGTTGCAAGTATCTTTTAGAATGTCTCCCTCGCATGATATTAGAAATTCTGTTAATGATTAGAAGTGTAGATAGTACTAGTGATAAGAAAATGACAGAGTGAGGGTTGCCCTTATCTACTCTAGTTTTTATTGTTTTAAAATTAAAAAGGATGTTTGGAGATACTATAAAGTATATTTTTGAAAAAAATGATTTGGAATAACAATTGAATTTTGAAAAGAAAAACTAAATAAATGGTATAAATAAACTCGATTTTTAAGAAGTAAAAATTGAAAATGGTCTACAAAAGGAAATGAAGTTTTAAAAAAATTTATTGTAGTTTTAAAAACTATGACACTAAGTTATTTTTGAATTTGCTAAAAAGTTCTTAAGTTGTACATTTAAAGATAAAAGTTTATGGGATTAAAATATTTCAAAATTTCTTTTTATCTTTTGATTTTTGAATTTTTTTAGCAAAGATCAAACAAAAGTTTTAAATATGGAGTAGATAGAAATGACTGCCTAAGTAGGATGGGGTAAAAGGTAAGGCTATGAAGAAGATATCAATGACTACTCATACAGTTGTAATAAGGAATACCTGTAGAGTGTAAAGAATACTAGTGAGAACCTTGGAATGTTTTGTTATACATGTGTGTGAGCCATAAGATGAGGAACAATAGAATGATAAATGATATTAATATACACTTCTATGAGTTCTAGGGTATGCTTGTATTAAGGATCAAGGATAAAGGAAGTAAATACTTTGGATTAAATGAAGATGGTAACAGAGAGTAATAAGATGGCAAACACTAATAGAGGGCATTAGTAAACTCAAAGTTAAGAAAGATAAGATGGAGGGTGGAAAAGTTATTCCGCGAAGCCAATTTACCAACGAGATTATTCTACATATGCATAGCTTGTATTTTTACCCATTACAGTATAAGGATGCACAATTTACTTCATAATTGGGGGTAGAAATGGAAGTAACAAATGGACCCTATGCATCAGAAGCCATAAAGAAAGTTAAGGTATGTTGGTTGAAGAATGATGAAATGATAAAAAGGCTCATGGATTGTAGTAGTTAGTGGGTAGTAATAGTTGTATTTCCTTCCAGCGATTGTTTCTTTTTTTGTTGGATTGTAAGTATTATTTGTTTCTGTTATGAAAAAGCGCATATGATGCTTATGGAAATGTACTTTTTATGTATTTTCTACATGGATCAGATATTATTGGAAAAACAATAAAAACAAGGAAATTTTAGAAAAGATGCTTAAATAATGCAAAAGAAAAAAAATAGTAAAAGGCTAGATGTATAAAATAAAGTAAGAAAATTTATTTAATTAGCTATTAAAGAAAAAGGAATAAAAATTATTAAATGCCAAAAAAAGATAAAAAATTGGGAAGTAAATTTACTAAGCAAAGAACAGGGGAAAGTTGTTGCGAAGCCATGGGTCAATGTCCCTGTACCTTAAAATGCTGAAATTTATAATTGAACTTGTTTGTTGGTTAATATTATAAAAAAAGAAAAGTTTTGAAACTCAAAATTTGCTGCAAAATTAGGTAAAGTCCATTATGTACATTAGACTATTAACTGAACCCCGATTTCATGAGATGTAACATAAATTATTTTGAAGAAAATATATAATATGTATACTTTGGAGATTATGGTTCAAAATTCTTGGTTTGAAAAATAAAATACCTTTGTGAAAGTTTTGAAAATTTTATGATGGAAATTATTGAATCCTAATTTTTTTACCGATATCTTGAATAGTAATATAAAAATATCTTTGGACAGGAAATAAAGGAACTGAATTTTAGAAATACCACATACTTGACATGTAGGAATAGGGTACAGGTTAGTTAGTACGGAATTTACTTTGCAGTAGACGTGTAGTAAAATAAAATACGGTTAGTGACAAGGAAGCTGTTTTAGTCATGGAATCATTTTTATATACCTCGTCGATATATGAATAAAAACTTGATTTTTAAATAAACCCTGTTTTAAAACTTTAAGATAGATAAAATTAACTAAGAAAACTGTATTTAGAAAAGTTGAAAAGGAATTAGGAGTAAAGAAAAGGTTCTAGGCACCATGCGAAGTTGGGTACGCGAGAGAAAAAGGATGTAAATATGGATTTTTCCATTCAAACCATTTTCCTAGCATAAAGGAAATAGGTTTATTGTTAACCCGCTATTAATTGGCTAATTTTTTATCAGTTTAGAAAATAGTTGAAATGTAACAACCCGCATATTTTACAATTTTATATTTAAATGTTTTATTTAAATATTGCATCGTCGGTTGGATTAAAGTCTGAAATGCTACTTTTTGTAAACAGTCGAATTAGGACTCGAGACTACTTCCATTGAGTCCAAAATGGCATTTGCGACCTTTTTGAGTATAAACATTGATATCTTTGGAGTTGACTAGAATTTTCGTATTTTATTTGGGGCTTTGGGTTTGGGTTTCAGCCCACTAACCCAACAAGAGAACCCAACTCCTCTACCTTATAACTCCCACCTCACTCCTCTTCATTCACTCATAACATTTCCTAACACTCTCAAGCCCTAGAAAGAATGGTGGGAAGAGGAAATTAAAATTCCTAAGCCCCAGTTTCTCTTAGGAATTCAAATTCAAGTTATAAATCAAAGAGAAGCTCAGGTAAGAATCCTCTTCATCTTCTCCATCTCAATTTCTCTTCGATTTTCAAAAATTCCTATAATCTAACTTAGGAAATTCATTTCATTTGATAATAGATTGAAGATTCTAGAGGTGTTGAAGAGAAATCAATTTTTGCTTGTTTTAGAGCTTCTCATTTCTATATTTGGTATAAAGGTGAGTTTTTGAACTCACATCTAAATCTATAGCTTTCATTGTTGTTAGGTATGAATTCCTAACATCTATTTCATGTTGAATTGCTTTTGATTTGAATTGATTTGGTGAATTTTCTGATTTTGGTATTTTGAAGTCAAAATCTTTAAAGATCCTATCTTAGATGTTTGAACATGTTATTTAGGGTGTATCAAAGAGCCTATAGGGCTGGGTTGTCGCTTGGCATAAATCCTTAGCTTCGTCGCTCATCCGGTCGCTTTCGAATAATTTTAGCCATCTTTAGCCTAGGCAAACTATTGCTTAGATTAGGCAACCGGACGTTTGGTTGATCAAGTCCAGATGTCTGGTTACGGTCCCTGGAGAAAAAAAAAATATAAGACGACAAAAAATAAAAATGGAAGAGACTTGGACCAGACGTCTGGTCCAAACCTACCAGACGTCTGGTTGATGTTCAGACATCTAGTTAGAGTTCGGACGTCTGGTTGATGTTCAGACATCTAGTTAGAGTTCAGACGTCTGGGAATTTTCTAGAATATTTCCAAAATCCAAATCCAGACGTCTGGGTGAACCCCCAGACGTCTGGAACTGCCAATTTTTCCTATTTTGGCTGTTTTTGATTGGGTTTCCAATTTTTATCGATTTTTGTTGATCCTATTAGTTGTTGTCATTTATTATCGACTTTGATGACTTCTTTTCTGGATTTTTATGAATATCCATTTGATTGGATTTGATATCGATTTCTATAGATTTGATTCACGTTTTCATATGTGAATTTTCGGTGATTGGCTGTTTGTACAATCGTTTTCTGTGATTTGTCACTTTCAAATACAAAGGTTTGTATACTATTAGTAAATACTCAAACTCTTTCACAAAAATGATTTCAACATTACTTTTAATACAAAGCTCATTCGTATGCAAAATCTAATTAAACGACTTAGCAAGACAAGTGGTATGAAGCGCTTGCATTTTCTTAGTCAATTAATTCTTGGACTTGTTCGATTGAAATCTTATGACAATTTTCGAGTGGAAATCTACAATTTGTTCATAAATATTTAAGTTAAGCCTGTGGTTATGGGACATGAAGCTAAACTCATTTATTTACTAGCTTAGTGTAATTCACACTTTTTATTGATCAATCATTTTACGGTTTAGACTAGCGATATGCGATGTCTCTTTTTCCACATAGGGGACTGTACCTTGTATTATAGAGATCCGTCTCATTTTTTTATAGGCTAACGACCTATGGGTTGTTTGGAGTTTCAACTTATTTTTATGGGCTAGCGACCCATGTTCTTTTATGGAGTTTGGTTCATCGGACGTACTGTTGTTGTACTGCGTCGTTGTTCCGGCTTATCAGTTTCCTTGGGCCTACCGTTATTGTACTACGTCATTATCAAGTTCACCGGGCATACTGATATTGTACTACATTGTTGTTCCGAATTATTTAAGTTTCAAGTTCCTCAGGCGTACCATTATTATACTATGTCGTTGCACCGGCTCTATGGTTAGCGACCATGGGATAGCGACCCATTTGTGGTGCACGTTTGGTGAGTTTTCATGCTCCCGTTTGTGATAGGCCTCCCCTTTGTGATTTTTGGATTTCTATTTGATGATCTTTGGAATTTGTGTTTCACCAATTTTTGCAATTGGCATTGATATGTTTGTCAATATTTGTGGTTTGGTGAATAAAATAAAGAATATAACATTCTTTTTGGTGTTTTGAGATTCTTGAGATATTGTATGATTTTTGTTGTTATTTAATGTATACTCGTCAGTATGGCATTGTTGTTGTCATATGTTTTTGTTATATCTCTTGTCCTATCTTATTTTATATGATATTTATAGCTAGACTGATCCGTTTATTATTTTCTTCTTAAATAATACTCGAGTTAGACCGTGGTATTTCAGGTGCTTCTACTTGACTTCTTATCATGGTCCGTCATCTGACTTTTGGATAACTACTTAGCTTTGTAGTTTTTTTATACATTCGAGATAGAGACTCCTTGATGTATACATATTCTTTTGTCTAGCACTTATACCTATTCTTTTGTAACGTAGTCGATCTTACATGACCACTACTTTGATGTACGCTTTTATGTGTTATATTCATATCTATTTCTGTCTTAGTGATATGAATATCTATGACTGATTTATGTTATGCTTATTTGTTTTCGAAGACCATATAGTCAATGTGTAGTAGTTTTGAGTTTGTATTGATGTGTCAGATTTTCTCTTGAAACGAAATACATGTAATATTATCTAACATATCGGTACTCGTATAAAGCAATCACACAGATGGTCGCTTCTCAACAGCCTTATTCTTCTTGCTAGTTGATGGCATTGCTTCGTAGTGTCCTTGGCTAGTGTGAGTATAGAGTTGGGGCATCACACGAAAAATTTCAAATTAAAACAACCGTAAGCACACAACGTACAATAGTTAGTACATGGCGAGTACGGGTCGATCCGTAGGGAATTGTTAGAGTTTAGAAATCTATTCAATCAAATTAGACCAAATGGAGGAGAAATTGTTAACTAGAAACAAAATGAAGCTAAAACTAGAATTAAAATGTAATTAAAAAAACCATTGGACTAGAGAACAATTTAGAGGAAAATCCACTCTCATATTTTCATAAATTAACAAACAAATAATTTACGATCTCTAACTTTGATATTAAGTGAAATAATCATTGCATTTATCATAAGTATGGTTTGTTTATGTTATTAATTAACATAACTCAAACCGTCAAACTATAATACAACAATTATACCACATATAATTCTCATGAAAATGAAGTCAAAGCAAAAGATATTTTACGTATGATCTATTACTATTGTAACTAGTAATGTAGATCATCAAATTTTTTACTTCCATTTCAAAACTAAAAAAAATTAGCAAATGATGATGCAAATTATGTTTATGTTGAATAAGAATAGCTCATTTGCAAAAAGCAACATAGGCTATCAAATCCACTTGTATAAACTTGCATCAAAATTCACTCTCATGAAGTATAAACAAAAGAGATCATAAATCATAGAAATGTTGAAATTACATAATATTTGAGAGCTTCATTGCCCCTAAATTAAAGGGGTTTAGCTACTCATTTATGCTATCAAATCAATACATGTAAGTTTCGACATTGAAAATGAAAGAAAGTAGAGAATAAACAAAGAAAAAATGAGATTAACTACTAGAAGGAAATGAATAAAACTAGTGCATAAATATAAATCTAAGTTATGAATATAAAAAGAAAGAGAGCATAGAAAAAAAATTAACAATAAAACAAATAAAAGCATGTAGAAAAGAAAAGAGGAAGAGGCTTAGAAGCCATTTTTATTTCATTCAACATAGAGCTTACAACTTACTTTCTTAATTTCCGAACAAATATCAAAGAGTAGAAGATACTTTCATGTACATAAGAGGTTATTGATACATGCATAAAACCCTAATTCGATTTTTATGGAGTTTTCTAAAATGCCCTTTAGGAAGTGTGACAACCAAGTAACCGTTAGCTACTAATTAATCCATCATTTGATGTGCATGAAGCTTTAACCTCCACTTAGTTGTCCATTGGCTCCTAATTGAACATTTAAGTATGTAGTTGGGGTCCTCCATGATCTTGAACTTGAATTATTTCCTCTTCATTCCTTTGTATTTTCTGGTGCATGCATATATCATCATGAATCTCACTTCTATATGCATCAAACTATCCTTAAAAAATCATAAAAATTGTCCAAGTAAATATTCTTAAATTGACACATGCACAAAAATGACCATTTTGCCCCTAAATGAAGATGAAAATACGATGGTTTGAAAATAATTGAATTTTGGTTTTAAACATGTTAGAATGCCCAAATATGATGTTTATTTAAATAAAAAGAGATAAAATATGGATGTAAATATATGCACATTTACGTGCATATCAAATACCCCCACGCTTATCTTTTTATTCATCCTCGAATAATGGAAACTAAGATAAATCCATTTTCGTAGGGAGCATGATTGCATTTAGCATATGCAACAAGCCGTTAAACCTCTGGGTGTTCGCAATAGGACGAGTGTTGTCTCATGAGGGTTTTTAGTGGATACTACCCACAAAATCCAAATGCAAGATGAAAATATTTACAAAATGCAAGATTTATTTACAATGGTGTGAATGCAAGTTTTTGAAAGTATTTACAAATGAAAGATAAAATTTTAAATAGATACAAATAAGTTCAATATAAGGCTTGGTCATTATCTTGAAAAGTTAAGTCATTTACTTGTAAAATTTCCAACAAAAATTAAGTTGTCATGACTGATAGGCTATAGTTTGGCTAGTTGGTTCGGTTAATAACATAATGTAATTATGAAATGGATCCTTAGTTGATTGTCACAGTTTGTCAAAGTGGTATTCTCATTTCTTTTCAATAAGAAGTTAAATCAAACAAGTTAAAATGGTGCTTAGATTTCAATTTCTTACTCTCTCTTATTTGAAAATTTTATTGATATGAACAATATTTACATATGTCTAACTCAGGTAAAATGAGACCAGATATATTACCCATGCACTGCCTTTCGGGCTTATGTGAAGGGAACACAGAGCGTGGTGAGTAAACACATGAATGTGAACACCTACCAACAATAGGCATTATTAATAAAAGAATTTATATATACATGCACCTAGCTTAGATAAACCGAGACAAGATATACCGATCATGCACTGCCTTGTGGACTTATGTGAGAAAGCTACAGGGCATGGCGAGGGTACACACAAGTGTGTACACATGTCGACCGTAGGTGTTAATAGAAAATATTTACATATATATATATATATAAATGTTTTGTTTTTTTATGTTTTTTGTGAAAAGGGAGAGTTTTACAAAATCATCTTAGCACCACTTAACTTAGAAGACAAAAAATATGTTATATCCTTTACTTTAAATCAATCACTTTTTAAAACATAGATTTTCAATAAGGATATATTTCATAATTAACACCTATGAACCTCCCTATATACTAGTTAAACCATTGTTATTTATAATTAGACTTCATTTTTATTTTTGTTAAGACAAATGAATTTTCAAAAATTTCAATTTATTAACCAAAACTTATAATTATCCCATAGTATTTCTTCAAAAATAAATCAAAATGCTAGAAAAAGAAAATGTTTTGAGATTTATAAATTTTGGGAATTTTTTTGAGTTAAATGAAAATTTAAAAATGCCATGAAAAATGAAAAGGTTGAAAATGAAAATGAGACTCTCCCCCACACTTAATTTTGACTGTGTCCCTATGGTCAATACATGATATAATGAGTGTAACGGGGAAAACTATGTACATATTTACAAAAGAGAGTTAACATTTTTACTATACATAGCTTGGCTCATGAAGGATCATGAGCTCCTCCTCTTGGCTACTTGGCAATTCCAAGAAAGGTTTCAAACAATAACCATTGACTTTGAAAATCGATCCATCGCAAGGATTTTCTATTTCTACGGCACCGTGTGGAAAAACAGTTCGTACTACAAATGGTCCGGTTCATCTTGATTTAAGTTTTCCAGGGAATAAATGAAGTCTTGAGTCCTATAAAAGAACTTTTTGGTTAGGCGAAAACATTATCCTTAGAATTGATTTGTTATGAAAATCTTTGGTTCTTTCTTTGTAAATTTTCACATTTTCATACGTGCCGTTCCTATGTTATTCTAGTTCATTGAGTTGTAGTTTTCGGTTTTCGCCAGCTTTCTCAAGATTAAAGTTTAAGTTCTTTATTGCCCACAATGCTTTATGTTCGATTTCAATGGGTAAATGGCAAGCTTTACCGTAAACTAGACGAAACGGAGACATTCTAAGGTTAGTTTCAAAAGCAGTACGGTAAGCCCAAAGCGCGTCGGTCAATTTCTAAGATCAATCTTTTCGTTTTTTGTTAATAGTTTTCTCCAAGATTCGTTTTATTTGTCGATTTGAAATTTGAACTTGACCATAAGTCTGAGGATGATATGGAGTGGATAACTTGTAGGTTATCTAGTATTTTTCATTAAAGTTTCAAAAGAACGGTTACAAAAATGTGTTGCGTTATCACTGATTATTGTGTGGGTTGTGCCGAACCTCGAAAAATGTTTTCTTTGAGAAATTTCACAACAATTCTATGGTCATTGGTTTTTCAAGGAACAACTTCGACCCATTTTGAGACGTAATCGACAGCGAGAAGAATATTCAAGTTTCCAAAGAATTGGAAAAAAGGTCCCATAAAGTCGATACCCCAAACATCAAAGGTTCCGATCGTAAGAATGGGGTTGAGAGGCATCATATTTCGTCGAGAAATTCATCCAAGCATTTGACATCGATCGCAAGTTTTACAAAATTTAAACGAGTCTTTGAAAAGAGAAGGCCAATAGAAACCACAATGAAGCACTTTTTCCGTAGTTTTTCGAGGACCGAAATGTCCACCGCACGCTTAATCGTAGCAAAACTAAAGAACATTCCTGATCTCATTATTCGAAATGCAACGTCGGATGATTTAGTGGGACAATATTTGAACAAGTATGGCTCATACCAATAGAAATACTTCACTTGGGACATGAATTTGTAATTTTCATGTTTGGACCAGGATGAGAGAGTTTCTTTAGTGACTAAGTAGTTCACTATATCACTGTACCATGGATCGATAGAAATCAAAAGAAGTTGTTCATCGGTGAAGTTTTCATTGATTGGAAAAGAAGATGGTGCGTTCGGAAGATAAGACAAGTGATCATCTATGACGTTATCGGATCCTTTTTGTCTTTGATTGTAAGGTCAAATTCTTGAAGTAAAAGGATCCAACGTATCAAATAGGATTTAGCATCCTTTTTAGCGAAGAGATATCGAAGCACGGAGTGGTCCACGTATACCATAATGTGTGAACCTATCAAGTAAGGTCGAAACTTTTCAAGTATAAAAATGATAGCTAGAAGCTCTTTTTCGGTTGTTGTGTAGTTGAGTTGAGCATCATTTAAAGTCATACTCGTATAGTAATTGACATAAAGGATCTTGTTGATGCATTGTCCTAAGACAACACCAACTGTAAAGTTCGAAGCATACATTATTTTGAAAGGAAGATCCCAATTGGGTGCACAAATGATTGGAGTAGAAATGAGTTCGTTCTTAAGACGTTCAAAAGAAGAGATACAATTAGAGTTAAAATCGAAAGGAACGTCTTTTCCATGAAGAGTCCTCAAAGGATGAGCGATTTTGCTAAAATCTTTCACAAAGCGTCGGTAAAAGCCAGCGTGTTCTAGAAATGATCGAATGTCCTTAATAGATTTAGGAATGGGTAGATATGCAATTACGTTGATTTTTGCTTTATCTACCTCAATGCCTTTATTTGAGATGATATGTCCAAGGACTTTACCTTGTTTGACCATAAAGTGACATTTTTCTCAATTTCAAGTCAAATGTTTTTCTTTACTCAATTTAAAACCAACTCGAGATGATGTAAACGTTCGGAAAAACAATCGCCAAAGATAGAGAAATCGTCCATAAAAACTTCTAGAAGGACTCAATCATGTCATAAAAGATGTCAACCATGAATCGTTGGAAAGTAGCAGAAGTGTTACATAGTCCAAATGGAATACGTAGATAAGCAAAGGTAACGAATGGACATGTGAAAGTCGTTTCTCTCTTGATCTTCGGAAGCGATTGGAATTTGGTTACGTTCGGCATCAAGGAAGCATTAGAATTCATGGTCGGCTAAACGTTCGAGCATTTGGTCAATGAAAGGAAGAGGGAAGTGATCTTTACGTGTTGCGGCATTTAGCTTTCGATGGTTAATGCAAACACTCCCTTTTGAGTATGAGTTGGAATAAGTTCGTTTGAATCGTTCTTGACAATAATTAGCCCAAACTTTTTCGGTACAACATGAATTGGGCTAACCCATGAACTATTAGAGATTGGGTAAATGATTCCATTGTCGAAAAATTTAAGAATTTCATCAAGCACCGCATCTTTCATTTTTGGATTAAGCCTTCGTTGCGCGTCACAAACATGCTTGGCACAGTCAATTAAATGGATGCGATGTTGAACAAGAGCGGGACTAATTCCCTTTATATCAGAGATCGGCCATCCTATCGCTTCCTTATTTTTCGAAAGAATAGAGAGAAGAGAAGCTTCTTGGTCAAGGGAAAGGTCATTAGAAATTATGACAGGACTAGTTTCGTTTCCACCTAAGTATGCGTACTTAAGGTGGTCGGAAAGTGGTGTGAGGTCCAAATTCGGGAGTTTCTCGATCAAAGAATTGGGTTGAGATTCGGAGCAACTGGAAACGATTCAAAGCGAAGAGTGTATTCAATTTCGTTAGGAATTTCATGAAACAATTTTTCATACTCGACCTCACGTTCATCGTTAAGATCAAATGTCTCATTTTCAAAGTTTTTGTGAATTGCACTAACTTCCAACATTTGATCACAAGGTTCATTCGATTGGCTTTCAAGATTTTAAATATTAAGATCCAAAGTCATGTTTCCAAAAGAAATTTTAATCGCTCTGTCACGACAATTTATTAAGGCATTTGAGGTGGCTAAGAATGGTCAGCCTAAAATCAATGGAATTTGACTTGCGGGATTTGTCATGGGTTGTGTTTCGAGAACGATAAAGTCAATAGGGAATATGAATTGCCTTACTTGAATGAGTACGTCTTCGATTTCTCCCACGGGCTTCTTAATGGAATGATCCGTGAAGTAAAGCGTGACTTTTGTGGGTTTGAGCTCACCTTAGCCTAATTATTCGTACATGGAGTATGGAATCAAGTTGACACTTGCGCCTAAGTCTATCAAGCATTTGTTAATTGTCTTGGCTCTAATTGTACATCAAATTATAGGGCAGTCAGGATCTTTGTATTTGATGTGCATGGATTGGGACAAGACTTCACTCAAACTGGCAGCTAAGAAGAATTTTTTAGGCACTTGAGTGTGTTGTTTTTGGGTACAAAAGTCCTTAAGAAATTTTGTGTACATGGGGACTTGCTGAACGATGTCAAGAAGCAGAATGTTAACTTTGACTTCTTTAAAAATTTCCAACATCTTTTCCATTTGGTTCGAGTGTTTTTTTGGTCGAAGACGATGTGGAAATGGAACACGATACTCAGTAGGCAGGTAAAATTGAGTAGTAGAACAAGAATTTTGATTGGCATTCGATTCTACGTTTGGCTCCATGTTATGTTCAGATTTGTTCGTTGTTTTTGAAGTTTCGAGAGAAGTTTCCAGTAAATCGTTTGTATTAACGAATTGATTATCGATTTGATTACCAGAGCGTAGAGTTGTGAAAGAATTCAATTGGGTAGCGTTGCTATCTTGAACAACATGGCTTGATTTGAATTTGCGTTTTGATTTGTGGGATTTGGAAGGGCTGGCTTGGGAATGCTCCTCGTTCGCGTTCACTTACAGACGTGGCTGATTGACTCATTTGCATTTAAAATTTTGCAATCAACTGGTTTGTATTTTGCATATATGAGGTCAATAATTTTGCAAATTGCTGTTTGATCGATGGCTTTGAGTAGTTTCTTTAGCCAACATTTCAAGAGATTTCTCAAGTGAACTTAAACGTTTAATGTCTTGGGGAGGATGAGCAACATTTGGTTGAAAATTTGATTATTGCGGTTGATTATGAGACGAACTCGCAAAGTTTGGTTGAAAATTGTTGGGATGAAAGGGAGGATTCGAAGCATTATTCGAGAAGCTTGAAAATTGGAATGAATCGCATTCGTGTTGGGATTGTTTTGGTTCCAAGCAAAATTTGGATGATTTCTCCAATCATGGTTGTAAGTTGGAGAAAACGAGTCATTTTTGGCCTTATTGAAAGCATTGATTTTTTCGATAGAATTGGGATACCAATTGGCTCTATGATTAGGAACGTTGCATTTATAACACATCGGTTGGGAAGCTTGGTTCATTTGATTCATTGAGAAAACGTTATCGATTTTTTTATCATTGCATCGATTTTAGCTTCCAAAGCAAAAGAAGATCCTATCGAGTACACAATCAAATGTAGATGGTCTTCCATACAAAGCTTCAAAAGTTGTCATTCCTATACTAATCTGGTAACTATTGTTACAGGAAACCTCAATCAAATGTATGTAATCCTTCCACGATCCACCAAAATCTAATATATAATCTCTCAATAAATTCTCGAGTACCTTATTGACACTCTTTGTCAGCCCATTAGTCTGTGGGTGATATGTTGTACTCATCTTGAGCTTGGTACCTAATACCTCTTGTAGACTCCTCCAAAATTCGCTAATGAATAATGCATCTCTGTCGCTGACTATGCTACTAGGAATTCCATGAAGTCTAACTATGTTCTTCACGAACAACTTAGCCAAAGCAGGTGCTGTTCTGGTTGACTTTACTAGAATGAAATGGATACTTTTGGTCAACCTCTCTATAATAACCTATATGCTTTCATTTCCTCTATTCGACCTAGGCAACCCGTCTATAAAATCCATTGATGTCGAATACCATTTCCAAACAGGAATATCAAAAGGCTGAAGTAACCCACTTGGCTTCTGATGTTTGACCTTCACTAGTTGACGATTCACACACTGCCTGACCCACAAGCCAACATCCTCTTCATTCCTTCTCAACAGAAGCTCCTCTTCATATCAGGATACATCTTAGTCCCTCTAGGATGAATCGTAAACTTCGATCGATGACATTCCTCCAGAGCTTCCCTCCTTAAGTTCTTTACATTCGAAACGCACAATCATCCCTTCTTTCTCAACCATCCTCTTTGGTGAAGACTAAAGTCCTTTAGGTCATTAAACTCAGATCCTACCTTAATCCATCTAATCCTCTCGGCTAAAACTAGATCTTCTCTTTGCTTAGAAGTTATCCTCTCGATAAACACTGTTCAAACTTCTAAACAAGATAACATGGCAGTATCCTGACTAGAATTTGCAGGAGACCTCAACTTTGCAGCGCAACTAGCTAATGCTTCTAAATCCTTCCATTCTGCCAACATTACTAACACCACATCATGATTTTTTCTACTGAGAGCATCCGAACCTTATTTCCTTTTCCAGGAGTGTACTCTATACCGAAACCATAAGCAGCCAAAAACTCCAACCATCTCTGCTGCCTCATATTCAACTCCTTCTAAGAGAATAAATACTTTAACGACTTATGATCGGTATACAACTCAAATCTCTCTCCTATGAGATAATACGTACAAATCTTCAAGGCCAAGATTATCATAGCCAACTCCAAGTCATGAGTAGGATATCTAACTTTGTGCGGTCTAAGTTTCCTAGATGCGTAAGAAATGACATTGCCCCTCCACACCAATACTGCTCCCAATCTAGTACCACGTGCACCAGTGTATACTAACAACCCTTGGTTACAATCTGGAACTACTAACACTGGCGCATTGGTCAACAAATGCTTTAGCTTAAGGAAACCTTCCTCATATTTGTTGGACCAAAAAAACTTCACATCCTTCCTAGTAAACTTAGTAAAAGGTGCTGTTATCCATGAGAAATCCTTAATGAATCTCCGATAATAGCTAGCAAGTCGAAGAAAACTCCAGATTTTGGTTACCGTCTCTAGTATTTTCCAATTATTAACTGCCTCGATCTTAATTGGATCAACTGACAATCCCTCATCTGAAACCACATGACCTAGATACTTCTTTCTTCCAAAAATGACACTTGGAGAACTTTTCCTTTAGCTGATTCTGCCCAAGCGTCACCAGTACCACTCTAAGATGAATCTCATGCTCTCTTTCATCTTTAGAGTACACCAAAATGTCATCTATAAATATCAATACGAACCTATTCAAGTGCTCTCGAAAAACTCGATTCATCAAATCAATGAGGTAAGCAGGTGCATTCGTCAATCCAAATGACATCATCAACCATTCATATGAACCATATCTAGTCCGAAATGCAGTCAAAGGAATGTTATCCTCCACCACTCTCAACGGATGGAATCCCATCGCCAAATCCAATTGGGAAAATAATCTGGCTCCACTCAACTAATCAAACATATCTTTTATCCTTAGCAGAGGGTACCTATTTTTGATCTTCCTTTCATTTAACTTACGATGGTCGATGCACATCCTTAACAACCCATCTGGTTTCTTCACGAACGACGCGGCAGCTCCCCAAGTGAGCTGCGTAGTCTAATAAAATTCTTTCCCTCTAGATCCACTAGTTGCACCTTCAATTCGTTCATCTCTATCGGTGTCATCCTGCTAGGTGGTCTACCGACAGGTTCATCTCCTCGTACAAGATCTATTCTTAACTCAATAGCTCGTTTCGGTGGTAGTCATGTGACTAGCTCAAAGACATGCAAACTCTCTAGCCACATGAACCTAACTAAGGTGTTCTCCAACCTCCATGGCACTAAACAATGCACAAACACTCTTATAGGAATTTTCCACTGAGAAGATGATTTGGTTATGACTATCTGGGTGCCTTAATGATATTTTCCTATCCTGGAAAAATATCCTAGCCTCATACTTACCCAACCAATTAATACCCAAAATGATCCCGGAATCTACGAAATCAAAAACGTATAAATTTCATGCAAGCTTATGACCTAACATATCAAGTTCTAACTGGTCACATCTCATCCCTAGAATTGCATACCCTCCAATTGGATTTGCAACCCTTAATAAAGTAACAGGACATATAGGTTCTTTACATAACCTATCAACCAAATACTGATATAATATCAAAAAGTACCCTAACTGATATACTTTGAATCAAAATCATACCTTCCATTATAGTTTTCCCTTTCTCTGCTATAGTAGACCTAGAAGAGGACGATGGTCCAATAGCAAACACCTTTCCTCCATCCGCCCTAACTGGCTTTGGACGTAGGTTCTTATAATGGCCGACTTGGTCACAGTTGAAGCATTTCACATTCTTCTTCTCTGCAGGCTTCTTTCCTTTTCCAATTCTACACTCATGAACATGATGGCCCTTCTTATCACACTTATAACACAGTAATTCAGTCTTTGCCTACTTGGCGGCCTCCCTTTTCTGGGCTCCTTTCTTCTTGAAGAATTTCCTTTTCTTTCCTTAAGGACCTTGGAGCTCAACTGGCTTCTCCCTAGCTGAACCACCAAGCATCTCCTCATGGCGGATGGCCATCTCCACCACCACATGATAAGGTTCTCTACTATGAGTCATAGCCATCCTGCCTAGCTCTAGTCTCAATCCTCTAATGAATCTCTCATTCCTTCTAAAATCAGTGTGAACCAAAGCATAACTATATCGAGATAGCTCATCAAACTTACCAGCGTACTCGATCAATGTCATCTTTCTTAGGACATGATCCATAAACTTCCTCATCAATACCGACTTGGCAACCTTAGACAATAACCACTACTCAAACCTTCTCCTGAAATCAGCCCATGTCAGCTCTTCCTCCGGGACTCCGGATGTCACACTGTTCCACCAATGAAGCGCTAACCCTTGAAACCATCTAGAAGCTAGCCTTCTCTTCTATCCATCATCCAAGCCTAAATCGGTAAAAATCCTTTCAAAGTTCAAAAGCTAGTTCTCAACTTCAACCGCATCCTCCGTTCCAACAAACAGCTTTCCACTCAGACTGGTATAGTCTTTGCTCAGCCTAGCATAATTATATCCAACTGGAACTATAGGATTAGCTCCACCAAAATTACCAACAGCTCCTACTTGCAAAAGATTAGCCAACAACTGATACACCATCCCCGCATCTACTAACAGATTTCCAGCACCTACATTGGCCTCAGCATTTTGATTAGCATTAGCTTGTCGACCTTGATTTCACCAAGTATTAGGTCGAGCATTTCTGTTGGTAGTAGTGCTTCCTCCATTTAGATTACCTCTTCCGTTTCCAGCTTCCATATCCTCTTTTTCATAAATCTACATACGAGCCTTAGTAAGATATAGATGAACAGTCTAAGAGAGAGGGGAACACGTACTTAGATATATACCTATATACCAAATATAAGTACGTTACTAAAGCGTTAACCCAAACGTCGATCATATTTTCAAATTCAATGGATTATGTTTCAGAAATCTTTTGGGTTTAACTTTCGTTTTAAAGTTTAATAAACCTATGCTATGATACCAATTTGTAGCATCCCCCTGCTTGCAGGCCTAAAACTAACAGTTACGGATGTTGCGGTCATCCATAGTTATTAATCTTCGGCAACCAATTACGGCGATACTAGATACGTTAATACACAGATCACAAGAATATGGAAAATATTAACAATTCAAAAACACATTTACACATTCCATTCAAAAAATATGATGTTCATTACATAATCCTAAAAACATTAATCACGTTCAGCAAAATATAATTATTACACATACACTAATAGCGACATATGAAGATGCCCCCATGGTTGTTCAAAGTATATAATAAGGCTAATAATTATGCCTTTACAAGCAAAAAACACGTTGGAAAACATATCTCTAAATAACTATCTGCCTCCTGCACGCTCCGGAAGCTTTATTTGTCTAAGAAGAGAACCTAAAAACTGTAAATCTCAAACTACTCAAAATCAATTGAGTACCCGAGAGTTTAAGGGGAAAACAAAACATTCGAGTTGGACATAAAGTGTGGTGTGAATAATATTATAACATCTCAATCCTTTTAGATATCTAGTGAGACCATGCCGCTTAAGGGAACGGTTTTCTCCTTACTAGTATTTAAAACCCTTATAAAACCATATTTTGTGCTCCTGCATCCATAATGGTTAAAAAATACATTTTCAAAGTATTATGATGATATGCATACATACAAAACTTTTAGATTTCCCTTCCCTATTTTAGGATGACATCCTGCCATCAATTACATTTTTTAAGGTCACTATTAACCTATTAGTTTTTATGGGTTTACTAATAACCTTTTCTCATCACACATGGACACCTTGTCCTATATCATAGTTTTCATGGGATCACTAAGAACCTATAGG
The DNA here is from genome assembly GCA_030765085.1 of Allium cepa. Taxonomy (NCBI): domain Eukaryota; kingdom Viridiplantae; phylum Streptophyta; class Magnoliopsida; order Asparagales; family Amaryllidaceae; genus Allium; species Allium cepa. The sequence continues at coordinate 969,676,037 of CM060945.1, read as the reverse complement.
CTCTTCCCAGTTAACTTAATTAATTCATGGGTCCCTCGAACGTATTAGTCATTCCAATAACTAATCCCCAATCCTAGTTTTCATGAGTTGACTAGGAACCTATGGATTTATCCAGTAACTCGCTTCACATCATAGTTTTCATGGATTGAATAGGATCCTACCAACGCTTCCATTATTCACTTTCTTGTCCCATTTTTTATGGGTTTAGTAAACTGTTGACTGATGTTAATTCTTAACTCGGATATAGTTTTCATGGGTTCACTATAAACCAACTACCTATGCCAACTGTCCTTAATACATAGTTTTCATGGGTTTATTATGAACCGGTTGGTTTCCTCCAATAACTACTTGATCATAGTTTTCATGGGTTTACTATGAACCTTTTTGTTACCTCTAATAACAACAAAGTTTAGGCATCCTACATTTTTGGTCACCCTGACTCTTTGGATGCAATTATACTCGTCCAGGAGTTTAAGCAATTCATATTCACTACTGAGTTAAGCTAGATGGTTCTTTTACCCCTTTTTCCCAAAATACAGTTATGAGTTATCATATGACTATATTCATATTTGAAGAAGCAAAACAACAATTTAATAATACCTCTCATATGGGTTAAGTTCCTTGAAATACATTTCATATAAAACATAGTTAACACCTTTAACTTATATTTTTATCAAGGCAATACTTCTTTAAAATTTCATACTTGAAGTCATTACAAAACTCCTTTATATAAGTCGTGGGTTTTCCTTTAAAAATTTGAGTTTGGGTTTTAAAACCTTTCAACAACATCGAAACCTTTGCTTTGAAACCCTTCGAATGCATAAAACATAACTTTTAAAATAATAGGCTCTAGCCTATTTAATACTTTAAAACACTTCTTTTGAAACCTTTCGACCATGTTAAAGTATTATTATATAAGAGTAGAAGCATAGCTTCGAAACCACTTGAAAGTACACATTCAAAACCAATAAAGGTTACCCTTCAAAACTATTGAAAATCCACCATTTCAAAGTCATTGGGTTTATACTTAAAACATTAATTTGGGTTAAAGTGATCATAACAGAAAGCATCTCTTTCGAAACCACTCTTTATTTTATAAAATATTGGGGAAGTTTGATGGTATCGAAACCATCCTTTAGAAAGCATTGAAACATCTAGGAAAACCATTAAAATTTGGCTTCGAAACCCTTTCAAAACTATTGCCTTCAAAACCTCTAACCTCTGCCAAAATCATTAGGAAGCGACTTGTATTTATAAAAACTGCTGAACCTTTTGAAAAAATTGATGTCTTCGATGTCATTGTAAGATCACCAATTCACAGAAGGGTTACACTTGGTCGGAACTACCCCTTCGAAGGCTTTAAATAAAAACTAAGTAAATCCTTCGAAAGCTACATCTTTAAAAAAAGCGGTATCTCTCTTTCGAAAGCATAGGTTTCAACTATATCGAAACCCCTTTATAAAATATCCTTTCGAAACAATAGCTTTCAACTGTGTCGAAACCATAGCTTTCAACTGTATCGGACCAAAGCTTTCAACTGTGTCAAAAGCGCTTTAAAAATAGGCAAGTGATTTTCTTTTCAAACCAAATAACTAAGGAACCAACTCCTTCAAAAGCAACCTTTCGAAACCTTACCTTTCGCCTTGGCCCAATTCACTACATACCACCTGAATGATATCATGTGCATTGGTTTAGACCTAGTTGGTTTTGACTTGGTCGGAGGTGAAGGGTCTTGGTCAAAAGAACCTTCTAAAGAAGGCGAAGCCTCTTTTTCTGAGCAAAAGGCTGTTTTTACCAAATAAAGTAAACTTTTTATAACAAACTTGCCTACTTGTAAATAGTTAATTGGATTCTATAAACTTTTAAATAATTTGGATAAAATTTTCCACATTTTCTCAGATCTAAAAACCAAGGTAAATTTTAACAAATAAGCTCTTCCTATATTCAAAATAATTAAATCATTTAGGTCCTCATTGCAAAATAATTTAATTTTCATACTAAATCACTTAGTAAAAATCTCCAAAAATTATAGAAACTCACTTTAATCATGTTATCTAACATATCAAAATTTTTGACCTAAATTCTTAATATAATTTCCAAAATAATTTTGTAAACCCAAATAACCATGTTTTCCTTTGGAAATTCATAATTAATTCTCCACGGCTTGGAAAATTATAAAAATTGAAACCCCACTTCAAAATTATGTTTCCGATAACATAAAATTTTCCCATGGCATTTAAAAATCATCAAAGATCGATTTTACTATAAAACCGTATTTTTCTCTTTTTATACTATCATGTTTACGCTAAATAAATCATAGGTCAAGCATATCATCATTCAGTATATCATAAAAACATATTTCCACTTAAATCCAAACCCACGTGATTATAAAAACCAAAATAGAAATGTAGTGATTATTATTCACCTTAGATTGGATAAGGAAGTTGATTCATTGAGATTGATTCCTTTTAGCTTAATCCTAAGCTTTAGATTGATTTTCTCTTCTTTTCTATCTTCTTAATGGTCGACCTTGCTCTATCTTCTTATGGTTATAATTTTACTTGTAATAAAATGAATGTGTATGACTAAGGGAATAGTATAAAGGTGAAACATGGGCGGCTATTTACCCTGTTGCCCTTATGATTAATTACCTAACACTTAAAAACCATTTATAAGTTCATTTTTTAAATAATCACGAACACTTATTTTATTAATCAACCTCGATCTTCTTATCTACATTATTATATTTAATTTATTCTAATTAAATCTCTTGAATAATATCAATAAAAATTAGAAGTGTTACATTGATGATGATGGCCGGTGGTGCGGAATTATGGATACTTACGGGGATAGAATTTTGGTCCAAAGGGGGACTGTGGTACTTATATTTATATATATGTATGTAGTTATGATCTAATACGGGTGATGGGGTGTACCGTACGCGTATGTTGAGTCGAAATGACTAAAGTAAAATAATAAGAGACATAAGAGGTAATAGAAAGCAATCGGCATAAACCGGTATTATGTACAAAATGCATAATTCACGAGTCGCCAGAATATTGTTCTTACCCCTTCCTTATTATAACCTACAGGATAACTTTAAAAGGATATGTAGTAGTGCAATGTGGGAATGGTGAAAAGACAGGTTTCCTTATGCATGCTCAGCACCAACAGGGATAGTAGATATTAGAAGTGTCAACTTGGTCAATAACTATATGTTTGTTATACTTTACTATTCCTTTGTAGGATATACCGATAGTGCTATGATATGCAATTATTTGTTTACTTGTAGGATACCGAACCAACGATCCATACTTTGATGGACTTAAGCTTTTAATTTAACAAAGATTCAGGTCCTCTAAGGTTTGGGTTGTTACAAATCAACATATTATTTATTTCTCTCCTTTAATTAAGATAGCCTCTTCATTTCGATTTTAAAAACTCCTTCCATTCTCTACATCATAACCGTCTATCAAATAGGGAAGTAGGTCCAAAAGATTTCTGAAATCCAATCAGTATTATTTCCATTTAAATCTTTCTCAACGGTATCGACACCAAACAAATTAAATAAAAATATTTTTCATCAACTAATATTTCAAAAATATTAATTAGTTTAATTTATTTAAATTCCATTTCAATATTTATCTTGTTTAAATCGAATTTAAACTTTCTACCGATATCGTATATCGATAAGCACATTTATAACTTTTATATACGCATTTTACTAAATACCATGATATTCAATAAATAAAATAAAATTTCATAATTAATATTTCTTAAATATTAATTAATTTAATTAATTTTCAACAATTCAAAATTAACTAAATTCTATCGTTGATTCAGAATATCCATCATTTCGATCGTTTGACTCAAAGGTGTAAATTTGGTCGGCAATTAATATTGAACTATGCAAATATTAATGTTCACACATCACCTTAGAATATGGTGTGACATTGTGTAACACCCCTAATTTTTGATAACACTATTCAAGAGATTTAATTAGACAAATTAAATAGAATAATCTAAATGTTTAGTGATAAGGGGATTGAGATTTGAATAAATACATAGAGGTCATGCTTAGTGAATTAAATGGGTTTAAGAATGGTTTGTAAATTAATTAATCTATATAGAATACATGAGGAAATAGCCACACATAACCCATTACCTTTATATATTTCCCTTCCTCATAACACTCACGTTCACTTTTCTCATTTTCACAAAAACAATCAAAATGCAAACTAATAGAGGAGCCGGTCATAACAAAGAAAGAAAAGAGGAATTTAATCAAAAGCTAGGGATTAAGCTTATGGAAATTAATCTCAATCTAATCTCCTTATCTAAATTAACATGAATAATAATTTATACCATCTCTATTTTGTTTTATGATCATATGTTTTTGGATTTAAGATTAAATTCATTTTTATGATGTTTTGGACGATGATATGCTTGAATTATAGTTTGTTTGATTTAAAAAAATAGTTTAAATAGGGATTTATGTGGTTTTAGGGCAAAATCGAATGTAGTTGATGTTTAAATGCTATGGAAAAATTATATGTTATGTAAAACATAATTTTGGAGTTGGGTTTTAATTTTGATAATTTTTCAAGCTATGGAAAGATTACTATGAATTTTTAAAGGAAAATATTTAATTAGGTTTAGAAATTTATTTCAAAAATTTTATTGAGAATTTAGGTCTGAAATTTATATTTGTTAGATAACATGTTAAAAATGAATTTATGTGATTTTTGGAGATTTTTCCTAAGTGAATTACTATGAGAATTAAATTATTTTGAAAGGAGGACGTAAATGATTTAATTGTTTTACTTAATGGAAAGGCTTATTTGCTAAATTAATCTTGATTTAGATCTGGAATTATGCGGTAGTTAATTTGAGAAAGAATTTGAAAAGTTAAGGCAACCAATTAAAAGTTTATAACTAAGTAGTTATAAAATAATTGCTTTTATTGGCTTTAATTCATCCATTATCCAAAAAAATATGTTCCGCCTCTTTTAGAAGCTGCCTTTCGATCCTATGCTTCCGCCTCGACCAAGTTGAAACCATTCTAGTCAAGACCAACCCATATCGAGACCAATACACAAGGCATCAATGAGATTCGTGCGTGGTGGATTGGAAAAGGGGAGGAAGGCATGGTGTCGAAGCCGATGCTTTCGATAGGGGTCGAAACCTTGTTTTTTTTTTCAAATAAAAGCGTCTGCTTTGTTTTACTAAGAGCTTTCAAAGGTGTTGAAACATATACCTTCGAAGGGTAGCCATTTTATGTCCTAAAATGTAGGCTTTCGAATGGGTTCCTTTATAAAATGATGCTTTCAAATGTAATGGTTCGGACTTAGTCGAAACCTAAACGCGGTTCTTTTTCTTTTCAAGTGTATTGAAGTCATCAATGCTTTCGAAAGGTAGCTTTTGCTTTAAAGATGTACTAAGCTACTTCCTAAACGCTTTTGAAAAGTTTCAAGGGTTTCAAATGCAATGGCTTTGAAAGGGGATTTCGAAGCTAACCTTCAATGTTTTACTTAAAGGTTTTGAAGCTTTCGAAAGGATGGTGCCGAAGCCATCAAAATTTACCCAAATAATTTTATATGATGATTAAAGGTTTTGAAAAGAATACTTACGTATGTATCCACTTTGCCCCCCAAACAAAGTTTTAAAGTAAAACCCAATGGTATCGAAAGAGGTACTTTCATTGGTTTCGAAACTACGTTTTAAAGACTATTAAGTATTGTTTTGATACTTTCAAAAGGTATATTTGGGTTTCAAAAGAGATGATTTAAAGAGCTTCAAAAGGTTGATATGTAATGTTTTGAAAAGATGTTTTCTATGCTTTCAAAGGAGGTTAACTAGGGGTGTTGAAAGTAATGTTTTAAGGTTTCAAAAGCCTTATTTTTCAAAATAAATAACCCAGTCTCATTTTAAAGGAAAACTATGGCGTAAATAAATAAAGTATTTTGAAATGGAGTTTTTGAAGAAGTTTTCCTTGATTAATATATTAAAAGGATTAACCAAGTTATTATGTTTGCTTCTTCATATATGTATATATTCACATTGTAATGGACGCAGGCCTGTATTTTGGGGAAGGGCAGAATTACCAGCTAGGTTGACCCAATAGTGAATATAAATAAAGTTAACTCATGAATGAGTAGAATTGCATCCGGAGGTCAGAAAGCCCAGAATATAAGATGCTAAATATTAAAGTAAGATATTGTCAAGGGCCAATAGGTTCACAGTAAACCAATGAAAACTGTGTACATGAAAAGATATTGGCGGGGCCAATAAGTTCATAGTAAGCCTATAAAAACTATGTATAAACAAAGATGCCCGAAAGGCAGGTTTATAATTAGCCCATGAAAACTATGATTTGATATTGGCAGGGGTCAATAGGTTCGTAGTTAGCCCATAAAACTATATCTGTATTAAGATATTGAATGAAGTCAATAGGTTCCTAGTTAACCCATGAAAACTAGGATAAAAGGAAAGATATTGGAGTTACCATTAGGTTCACGGGGAACCCATGAAACAATGATATTCGCAGGGGCCAATAGTTTCTTAGTGATCCCATGAAAATTATGAAATTGGAAAGAGAGTCCAAAAACATTTATCAGGTTATTAGTCGGCCAATAAAAACTATTAGGTTAATAATAATCCTAGAAACTATAACTGAGACAAATAGTCAAAATGAATGGGGATGAGTAATCCTAAATAAATTTACTTGTTATGCATATCATCACATTGTTTGAATTGTTTTAATCATTGTAGATGCAGGAGCACATTATATGATTTTATAAAGGTTTTAGGTTACCAATGAGGGGAAAACCCGTTTTGCTTAATGGCGTGGTCTCACTAGATATCTATATGGTTTGAGATGGTAGATTATTATTCATACTAGGCTTTATGTCTAACTCGAAGTTTGTGTTTTCCCCTTAAACACTCAGGTACTTAATTGATTTTGAGTAGTATATGAGTTGAGGTTTTCATATACCTCTTCAGACGAATAAGAATCTGAAGACATGCAGCAGGCATCATAGCGATTTAGAGTTCTTTTTTATTTTGATTCCGTTGTGTTGTTATTGTAAAGGCAAAGTTGTTAAATTGCCTATATGTACTCTGATAATCCAAGGGGCATCTTCATATGTCGCTCTTGGTGTATGTTGTCATAAATATATTTTCACCGAACGTGGTTCTCATATTTGAATTATGTAATGAATTTGTAATGTTCTAAAATGGAATATGGAACTTGTTTGTTGTTTTAAATTTTTTTCATATTCATGTGTTTCTGTGTATCAATGTATCTAACATTACCATATTTAGTCGTCGAGGATTAATAACTATGCATGACTACAACATCCGTAGCTGTTAGTTTTGGGCCTCCAAGTAGGGGATGTTACATATTGTAATGGCTTGAAATTTTAACTATTTTAAATTATTAAATTTAATATAATTATTGAACATAAACAGTTAGAAATAACAATTTGATTATTTGTTGATGTAATTTACTAAATATGAACTTGAATAAAAAATTTGAATAACAAAATTCAGTAAGATAAAGAAGATAACTTATATTAGAAAGTAAATTAAATAATATTGAATTGTAAATAATTGCATTGATGTTGACCTATTGTAAAATTAAAGTAGTTGTTTTATTATTTGAATTCATTTTGAAATTTAAAATTTATAAGCTAAATAACTTATATTTCAATTATCATGATTTGTTTGATAATTTAACTATTTAAATTTAATATTTGGAATTATTTAAATAACTAAATCCTGAATTTAATCTGAATGACAATGATTTCAAAAGTTTATTTAAATTTTATTTAAACAAGAATGATGATAGTAAAATTTTAAAATTGAATTTAAAGTGATTAAATTGATTTTAAAAATATCTTGTTTTAATCAACCAGTAAAAATAGTCTTTTTGGGCACTGTCTCAGATTTCAACGAAACCAGTTTCATCGGATCCGCAATAGTGAGTTATTATGGGATTTCAAGTTTCATAGCTATCAGACTTATCGTTTGACCATGTAAGCTTGAAAGCGTACAATTTAATTAAAGGAATGTAAGTTAAATAACTCGATTTGAAAAGTTATCTTATGAATATGATAGAATTGGCTCTCGATACATATTCCATTGTGTTCGGAATAGGGGTATAACATATATGACGCCTGGCAGCATGCCTCGTTTGGAGTTCGAGAATTTCGAAGATTTAAAAAGCTAGACATTTTCTAATTAAAATTATATATACATATACATACATACACACACACATATACCATCACACAACACTTCGTATGCTCAGACCACATTTCTGTCTCCCCCCCTCCCCCGTTCCATCCTCTCTCTCTCCCTCATTTTGATTTTGCAGAAAAGAATAGAGAAAAAAGAAGAAGAAAATGATATCGCGTTCCACTGGGTTGGAAGTTCATGACATGGAGGAGAAAGAGCGCGAGAGGACTGGAGGGGCACGCGTGCAGGCGGCTTGATGGATGTGGGGCGACGTGGCAGCTCAATAATATTCAATAACGTCAATGTGGGAGGGACTACAACTCGTAGTAGTTTTGTTAGAGATCGTGACTTTGTCTTATGACGCGAGTGGGTAGTGGGCGCTACGGCTGGAAGGGCGGCAGCAGCAGAGGCGATGGTGGCGATTGTTGTGGGCGTAATCATTCATTTATATAAAAATGGGAAGCGACGAGCACGAACTGGGGGATGAGTGCCTAGAGTGTGAATGTGGAAGATAGGGTAACGGTTTGAGTTTTGTTAAGTCAATTTTTTTAGTTAATTTTATTTTAATTGTATCGTTTTGTTAGTTATTAGATACTTCTTTATCGTAGGAGATCAGATTCGAGTGAAACGAGTCGTGTTGCGATCGTATCGACAAAGGCTGTGACATGAAGTTTGATTGGAATTTATTTGAAGCTGAAAAATTTTCACTTTCAAACAAAGATAAGTGTTTTAAACCGCTCACGAATTACTAAAATATTTTTATGTTAGTTAAATTTAAATCATGAAGTGATTTATTTTTATTGAATGTTGTTTGGTAATTTAATTGGCATTTAAGTTGACATTTGAATTGAACTGATAAGAATTTAATTAAATAGTTAATTTGAAATTGAAATTGAATTGCTAGTTAAGCACCCGATATTGACAACTAGTTAACTTCCATGATTTATTGACTGATATGGATGTTGATTATGGTGGATGTTTATTGGTCGATGTATTGGATGATCAGGGTGGTTATTCATTATATACATCCCTATTATCACCCTGTATATTATTGACAGTATATAAACTGTAAATTGAATTATTTCGAATAAATTAAGAAATAGTTTGAAACAATACATACATATGACACTTTGATTTGGATTTAAATGATATATATCCATTCTTGCAATTAAAAATTGAAATAACCGATCAATTGGCCAAAGGATAGAAAATTATATACGGACACCGGATTGGTTAAATTAAATGATTTTTAAATTCTTGGTTTTGAAATTATTTAAATGATACCATTTTAAGGAATAAAACAATTTATTTATGGAAATTGATTTATTTCAAACTCGGGCTTGAAAGGTCGAAATTGTAATTTGTTAACAGAAATTGTTTAAAGAATCGAATTTGAAATTTTGAAGTTATAATTGAGAAATCAATTGAATGATGGAAACTGAAATTGTTTTAAATAGTTAAACCTTTATTCGAACTTCAAAATTTATCTTGGTTATTAATTTAAAATGATATTCCATAATTTAGGCTTGGAATTGAAATATTCGAAATGGAACTAATTTAAAGAGTTGAATCCAAAATTTGTGCTTTGAAGTTAATTTTAATTAAGTGATTTAAATCGCTATTTTGAAATCGATATAAATAGACATGGTTTAAAATAAGAATTGAATTGGAATTTTAATCATTGAGTTGAACCGTTGAATCGAATTTGAAGTTAAAAATGAACGTTTCGAAATTGAAGTTAATTTGAATTCAAATGAAATTAAGTTGATTTGAAATTAAGTAGATTTGAAATTAAATCGGAATTGGTTCGATTAAATTAAAAGATTGGAAATTGAATTTGTTTGTTTTGAAATTTGGATCTGAGTCCAGATATTTTGAAATGGAATGAAATAGTTTGATTTGAAACTATTTTCGAAACAAATAATTTTAGTATAAACTATTTTTAAATATTCAAATTATTTTGATTTTCCAACCTATTTTACTATATAAACCACTCAAACTATTTTAATTTTTCAAATGATTTTAATTTTTCAAACTATCTAGCTTATTTAACTTTTCAAACCATTTTCTAAAAATTCATACCGTTCAAATTAGGAATTGTTTATATTTAAATCGTGGATTTAAATGTAAATTTGGTTAAATTGAAGTTAAAACTTAAGTTGATATTTGAAACAAATTTGGAAATAAATAAAATGATTTTGAAATAGAATTGATTTCGAAGTGAAATATGATGAAATTGAAATGAAAGATCTTTTGTAGTGAATATGATATTTTTGCGATCAAGTGTGAATCGTTTTTGAAATGTAAAAGAACCAACCGATGTCTAAAACGACGTTTGGTTGTTAAAGAGACCGGGGCCTCTTATTGGCATATTCTTTGTCAATACTGGAACCACTTTAACAACTGTATACGTTAAGGAGACTCTAGAATGAAGTGGTCGGGTTGTTGTACGTTTTCTTGATTTGAAGAAAGAGAATGATGATGGATATCCCTGACACTTTTGTGTTAATTTGAAATGACTAAAATAGGACGGCTTGACTGGGCCAATGAGGGTAGTGTAAACGCCCGCAAAAACCGTACCCTTTGAGTTGACAATAATTCACATCAGTTCAACTCAAATTGAATGGAAATACGAATCTTTAGGGGTAAATAAGAAGATAAAACAAGAAACAAAAAACAACACAGAATCTCACAATCGCAGCGGAACAAAATATAATATATATATAATAACAGATTTTTATACAAAAGAAACTATAACTATTAATATACATACAATTATCAGAGTACAACAATCAACAATCAAACTAGACAGTTATAATAACTTGTCCTCACCAGTGCTGACTATACAGTCTACACACAGAGTGGAATATAATCAAATACGTAATATACGCCTGAAATCCCCCAGCTCGTCACCTGAGCTCCATAGCATCTAACATGAATCTGTAACACTTGATCAGACCCGAGCATTATAATAAAGTAACACCTGAATCAGTCTAGAAAACTAGCAAAAGAAAACACATCCAATTTAAATTATTACAATTTTCAAAATCCTTTGAAAACAAAGGTATCTCGTAAGACCACGCCACACATAAACAACAACGGGTTTTTGCCTTACGATAACCAAAACATTTTATATCAAAATCATTTGATATTATAATAATGTCTGTAGAAGGTAAATTAGAAAATAGCTGAAATGCTTGCATTTCACGTTTTAGCATAGTTTGTATACAATCAAAACCATATAGGCTCGTAGTGGATATTAGATTCCATATAATGACTAGGCTACTTGGGTACCACCCACCATAATACACCTCTAGAAAATTGTACCGAGGACCTCGCCCGATCCCCTTTCAAAACAGGACCGGCCTACCACTAACGTGGACAGTACTAAATATGTTATCACCCCGGGTGTTCCCACCCTTATCGAGTGCTCTCAAAATGCACAACCATATCCATAATTATTATATATCCGAGGGCTAGAAAAGTGATAGCATGCCCTAATTGGTTGCGACCCACTTAGCTCTGCTGCTCCCCGTTTTAGTCATTCTCAGTTGATGAGGCTTGTGGCTACGTTTTACCTTTTGAATAGCGTTCATACTTGGAATTCTAACATCGCCTTCCTGGCAACGATGCAATGATGGAATTCATCTATACAAGTTGTCCTGGGTCTAGAAAACTTGAATCTCTTTCAAGTTTTCTATCTCCATTATCTTTGAGATATAATAATTCGTAACGCACAAATCGGGTCGAAGTGGTTTACGGATAATTAAATCCGATCTCGATCTCTTCGAAACAATCAACGAATTTTGGCTAGATTTGATAATCAGTTATTTAACTATCAAATAACATCTATAAGTAGTCAATAGGCCCATTTTACATTTATTTCAAAGCATCTTTTCAAATATATATATATTCAAATTTCTTTCAATATTTCAACATTTGAAACAATTCAAATACCTATCCATAATAGGATATTTTCAAACCATCCCAGCACTTAGAAATATTCAAAATCCCTTTTATAATTCATTACTTAGGAAATATCTCTATACAAATCATCTCGTTGCTAATTCCAAAATCTTCTATCTCAATACATATGAAAAATATTATAAGTTTCTTTTTCAAAATCATTTCTAATATCCATACTTAGGAAATATTCCGCACTTATCTTATAAATCTCTAGAATTACTATTAATTTTGTTTTATAATTCCTAAAATCAATCATACTCATTTGTAATTCCAACTACAAATTTCTAGCTTCTTTTATGAATTCTAATTCATTCTTCGAATTCTCATATTTAAATAATTTGGAAATTTCTTTATGTTCCTAGAATTCCACTATAAGATTTCTCTTATAAAAATCAAATCCGTTAGATAAACACCGTTTACAAATTTCAGGAGGATTTACAAATAATTTCAATCATTTCAAAACTATATATATATATAATAAGTATTTTTAAATAATAATTCATTTAAAAACATATTTAAGTAATTATTTAAAATATTAAATCGCTTTATATATACATTGATAATCCATTTCCAATTCATTTTTATATAAACTAATCAACTTACAAAGTTGAATATAAAAGTTTGCATTTTATTTCAATAAATATTAAATATTTGAAAATTCACATCTGAAGTATTTTAATACCAACTAGCTTTAAATTACGTTGTTTAATAAATAGAAATTTTCCCTTTAAAACAAAACTTAACTTCTAAATAAAAATATATTCTTAAAATCCCAATAACGATTCAATTAATGAATCCCTCTCAATTCGCAACACATCGATTTCATTCTGATTCCCTAAACATTCTCACTTTTCAAAATAGAATCCACTATTTTTCTCAAAGGCCTATTTTCATATCTCGATATAAATTCAAACTGTGAAATTATATTCTCAATTTATCAACCGATATCATTTCACCTTATTCGTAACATCGATTATAAATTTATAAAACTCAATTCTAGTTTTACTTGTTTATAAAACATCCTCATTTACAAGTTTCAAATCTATTATTTTATAAACCCATTTAATTTCAAATCTATTTTAAATATGTATTTCAACTCCTTACCCATATTTCATAAATATCATTTAAAAATTCATTGTTAAAAATCCTTTAAAAAAATTATTTTAAAATCTCTATCTAAGATATTTTTACGGATAGTTAAGTGCAAACCAAAAATCAAATTATTTTTTGTTTGAAATAATTTCTTTAAAATAATCCAAATTTCGATAAAAATATTTTTGTATTCAAAATCTCTTTTAAATTCCTTAAAATTCAAAAAATAACATTTATGGTATTTAAAATACCAAAAATTCAGGCAAGTGCTACTATAGCATTTAATAATTCAAATCACAACAATAACCTATCCACGCGCATCATATATCACTATATATGGAAAACAGACGATATATTTGAGGAATTTAGATGGATCCCTCTAACCTGTTTTGTAACATCCCGCCTTTTCACAGGCTTTAAATCGACACACATGTCGATTCAAACCATACGGAAGGGCGGATTGTTATGGGATAAATAAGAATAAGAAGGAAGAAATAAAACAAAATAGAATCTTACAGCGGAACGACAAAGTATAATAATCAAATAACAGTTCATGAAGCGGTTTTACAAAACATTTGATTATATTTATACAATACATATCAGAGTACACATACCAACGAATTATGATTGATGCAGCGGAATACAGTGTAGTGGAACACTATAATATATAATAATGATGATGAAATCTTCGTCTTCGTCCTCCACAAATAAAGTCTTCGATTCCGGAAATGCTCGGACTAACCTAAGCGAATTAAAAAGACAAGACAATCGAGTCAAAACTAAAAGATCTTATGTGAGTTAGATTAACAGTAATAAATATGAGTGCAGTAACTTAAGAGATGCTCGGGATTCACATCTCCTGAGGATCCGTTAAACTATTTACTATGTAGTAATATTTCGCTATTATAATAATGTCTACAGTAAAATAAACTTACTTTTAAATAGCGTTAAGGGGTTACCCATATAGCCCTTAACACAAATAATGCCAATAGTCTACACAGTGCCTGCATATCTCCTGATCGGGAGACTACGAAAAGACACTCCATAGGTACGACACAAATAGAAACTCGTAGTAAAGGCTTGGTATGGTAGGTGACACGGCACAACTAGGCAATGCCAGGGTAGATATACCAATTACGCTTCCGGGTCGGTGGTAACGCATAGCCGCAGCTACCGTCCACCTCGAGCCACACCCCCAAATCAAAGAAATCAAAAGTGGCCACCGAATAATCCAAAAGTCAGAGTATAATATTGAAGGGATGTGTCCGATCAAAGGTGCTACCTCATTAACCCGTCGATCGCTCCTGTTTTAGCCACCTTATGCCAACTCATGGGAGTTGGGTCCACGTGTTTACCTCAAAGGAACCGCCGCCGCCATCCTACTTCATTCCGAAATCTCCACCGTGTACACTGTTGTTGAAGTGGTTTTCGAGGTTGGCAGAGAGTATGACATTTTTCGATCCCGGTCTCTTCAACAACCAAACGTTATTATAACACCGCAGTCTTTTTAAAATAGTTTATGCTTTTTTTAAAACCAGAATATAATATCCATTGCAAAACCATATAAATATGATATCATTTCCTTTTAAAACCCAAATCTATGTGATATCATTTAATTTCAAAATATATCCCTTTTCCAAAATCATAACACTTTCCAATCTATATACCTTGAAACCCGTAGCTTTGAAAACATGACTTATAATACTTAAATGGCTTAAATATTAAATTTTTTTATATAATAAAATAGCTTCTGAATTTTCCCAAATAAATTCCCAATACCAATTTGAATCTCCAAATAAACTATTTTAATTCCCATATATTTCAAAGCTTAAATATTCTATATTTCAAAACTTAAATTTTTATAATTCATATATTTCAATCTTTAAATATT
This sequence comes from Allium cepa, assembly GCA_030765085.1. Lineage (NCBI taxonomy): Eukaryota > Viridiplantae > Streptophyta > Magnoliopsida > Asparagales > Amaryllidaceae > Allium > Allium cepa. The sequence goes on along the minus strand of CM060945.1, from coordinate 969,660,850 downwards.
CCACTATTTCAAAATGGATTCTTTGATAATTTCATATATATCAAATCCAATTCCTATTATTTAAATTTGAAATGTTTACTTAATAAAACAAATATTATTTAAGTAAAACCCTTAAACTTCAATAACAGGATATTCTTTTAATTAAATTAACTTGATAATATTCTTTTAAATCAATTTGATAATCATTTAAACCCTCTACTCAAAATCAAGTTATAAAATCATACCATTTAAATCTCAATTTATTTACATTTCAAATCAAATTTTTCAAGGATAATTCTTTAATTCAAACCATATTCACATTTATCTTCAACCTTAATTTTATTTGAGTTATTATAAACTCTATATACAATAGAATTTTAAATAGATACTTAACCGTATTATATAAAGAAATCGAACTTCATTATTTAGCTTATTTTATAATTCAAAACAAATTTATACATGGCTAAATTCAATAATAAAATAGCATTTATATAATATCTAAAATCAATATCTATATACCCAAATATTTCTTTACAAAACCACATAAATCATTTCAAAAATAATTTTATATAGACCGCGGTGTCTGTATATTATTTTCTATCCTATCGTCAGGTGATACGGATATTTATCATTTCAATCCGCAAATTAAAAATAAATATTACGGTTATATATCCTTTCAAACCGCAATCCCGAATGAAATAAGAATACATAATAACTTGCAGTTTATAACAATATAAATAAACATCCATTCATCCAATATCAATCATCAAACACTTATTATCCCAAACATCATCCAATCCAAACAATATCTTTAATATATAACGGGTAATAAATAACAGGTAGTAACTAACAGTTATATTCAATAATAAATTAAATAACTGTTTAACTGGCAGTTTATATGCAATGAATAATTAATTAACAATTTAACTGGCAGTTTAAATGCAATGAATAAATTAAATAGCAATTTAATTTAAATAAATGAAATTAACTGAGATGATGATTAAAAATATGCCAAACAACCATAAATAATTTTTAAATCACATCATATATCAATTTAACAAACATAAGAAATTTTAGAAGCTGTGAGTGCGTTAAAACACTCACCTTTCGAATTTAAATTGAATTTAAATCCAATTTAAACCCAAAAATTAAACAGTCTTCAAATCCATCCAAACTAGCTCCATAATGTTTGAAATTTTATTACGATCCTAAAGAAAAAAATCGCGCGTGAAACGGAGTTCGTATGAAATTGAATGGTAAAATTTAAATTAAATAAAACAATAATTAGTTTACCGCGTCATCTCTATTCTTCTTCCAGCAAACAATACATACTCAATTGATTATGCATAGCAACGCATGCCAATTATTCACGTCGCCGCCTCACAGTTCGCCGCGCCACCAGATGAATGCGACCCCCCATATGCGGCGCATCCACCTTGAAGCTTCCATCGTCAGCGACGAAGCCATGTGCGCACGAAAAGGGGCAGCCGCCGCCACCAAAAAACCCTAATTTCGAAACCCTAATCATCGATTGATGACGATAAACCGTTGAATCGACAAGCTAACCACTAGATGCGATCCCTTCGGCCCCCTCTTCAAAACCCAAAAACGGTTCGTCGATCCGTCAACTTTGATTTCGACGTGATGAACGGCCGAGACTTCTTTGATTTTTACCAGTCAAACGACAATCTAAAACGAAAAACGAATTACAACGGAAGATTAGCACTTCGAGAGCTTCAACATTTATTTTTTTCGAATTTTTCTGAGGAGTTTGAATTTTCATTTGATTTTGAATATGCAACAGGATCTAGGGTTTGCTGCCATTGAGGAAGAGGAGCACAGAAGTTTCTGTACATATAGAAATGAGGAATAGAGGCTGCAAGGGTTTATACCGAGGTTTACGTAGGTAGGTCAGGAATTAGAATGGATGGATAAGGGTTGGATATACGCGTTAACGCAAAGTGGCCCAAAAAGCCCGTTTCGGCTCCGGAACGAAATTGGGTTAGCCCATATATCAAAATAGATATTTTAAAATATTTTAAACGCGATGGAACAAGTTTCAAGTCCAAATTCCATTGTATGAAGAAGTTATGCTTAAAACAATATTTTCCAAATTGATTTCAATTAATCGATTTCAAGGCGTTTCGAGTCCATACGATCAAACGATAAGTCCGATCGCTACGAAACTTGAAATCCTACAATATATCACCGTTACGGATCCGATGAAACTAGTTTCGTCGAAATCCGAGTCAGTAGCCAAAATGTCTATTTTTCCATTAATTAAATAAATTAAAATTTGATTAATTAAATAAAATTTCCAAATTTAAATTCTAAAATTGACAATTCTTATTATTTTGATTTCTCAATCATTTACAATGTTCTAAACAAATTAAAAAGTCAATTTAAGTTGATTAACTTATCGATTTTGGAATTATCCCTAATTCCATTCAATACAGAATTTATAAATTTAATTTACTTTCATTCTATTTTTCAATTCATTGATGTCAATTGGATGAAATTAACATTGGCTCAATATTTATAACATTATTAATCTCCAATTTAAACTAATTTTTCAATTAACGTAATAATTAATGTTTAATTCTACTTAATTATAATAAATTCAATTATTTACTTTTAATTTCAAATAAATAAATCATGATTCCCATTTTTTTAAATTCCCTATTTATCATATTATCAATCTTAGGTACCATTTATTTTGGTATATATCCTGATACATTAACGTTTCTTCCAAACTTATCTTTATTTCAATCGCAAACATCAAATTTCAATTGTCCCAATAATTACGCTTATTATAATTTGGATTTTAATGGATTTTATTTGTTTTAATCCAAATCTTTTTGTTAAATTCATTACCACTCTATAAACTTAGTTACCTTGTTTTCCCATTCATTTCCTTTATATATACTATTTAACAACTCCTAAACATGGTATTACATTTCACATAAATGTAACATTTATTTATATTTATTAAAATTTAACTTTCAATTCCATCAAAACAGGTAACTTATAATAATTTGATATCATCAGCTATCAATCCCATTCTCACAAGTTTAAATCATTTCTAAACCAATGTTGTAATTTCTTATTAACATTGATTATATCCAATTACCATTCACTATATATTTTGTTCAATTTCACACGTTATTTGAAATTAAAGTCTCAATTAAACTTATCTATTTTGATTTCATTCCTATATTACATCACTTATTGTTTTACAAATAAACTACATTTCACTTCATCTTATTTCCTTCATATCTTGTGACTGCTGCCTTATTCTCATTAATATATATCAAGGTTCATTAAATTCAATTGACTCCCATTTTAATTATTACAAATAATTACTATCCTTGCTTTTACTTAATCACTATTTATTAATATGAATTCATTAAATAAATTCACTAATTGCCTTCGTTTTCTTATATGCAATTTATTACCAAATATTTCTATTTACACTCCTTTATAACCTAAACAGTCATTTCAATCAATTTGAATTGCATTAAATTGGTTATTTATCAACTGCCATTAACATTACTACCTTAATTCACATAAAGTTACAATTTATCTCCAATTCCAATTAACCATCTAAATAAATAGGTAACCCACAACAAACATTTCCGTTACTCTTTAGTCACATAAGTAAGCCTCTATTACTTACAAATCAATGTTGGCATTTATTTCCATACTACTAATTGCATTCACTTATGTTCTATCCAAACATAACAGTTAGATTTTATTTTCATTAATTAATTCAATATTTACATCCACTTCCGTATATAAATTTTGTAACAAAGTTATAACCTTTACATTGTTTCACTAATTGTAATTTCATCCAAGTTATTAACAATTAACTTCCATTTATACAGTTGCAATTCATTTTAGTTATTATTTCATTAATACTATTTCCATTTTTGTTTCTTTCAGTATTAATTACACAATCATATTTAATTAACAAATTATAATGCTTTCCCTATTTCTTTATTTGTATTTCATTCCAATTGTCAAGAATTGATTTTATTTACCATTGCAACATTTAATTTCTAACATTCGCTCCAATATAAATTATAAGAATTTCATTTCTTTCTACACTTAATTACAAAATCTTATAAATTTAACAAATTAAATTATCGAAATTTACGGGTCGTTACACTCTCCCCCACTCAAAACTTTTCATCTCCGAAAAGGAAAAGAAGGGAAAGAGTAACTTATCAATCGATATATATTATTCAAAACATTATATTCATAACAATAAATTTACAGAATAGGATAATTTAAATAAAATATATAGATTTATAAATAATCAAATCTTTTATATTCAAATTAATAAGGTTTGGAAAACACTTTCAAAATCTTTTCTAAGTCTAAAATTTATGGAAAATTTTGGCAGAGTCTCCTTTGTACGGAGAGGCTCGGGAGAAAATATAATATCAAATATAACAATATATAACATATATTTTCCAAAGTAATATATATATATCCCAACACGGGAAAACAAAATAATAACTCTACAAACCGAAATCCGGAAACGTACCTATTGGACGGGCAATTAACGCTTAATTATGAAACCAAAAGCAGTAGTAATTGTTTCCATAACCTGTATTTCACTTATATAATCCCAAAAAGGTTAACAATTACATAAAATGAAATATTTGAAGTTGTTTCAAACAATAACAACAAATCAATATAAACATCAATCACTGGCACAAGTCATACAACCATCATATAGAATCAACACAATTCAATCATTCATTCATATCAAACACAACAAATAGTTGTTCTGGTTCAAACTTTAAATTGTACGGAAGGAAAAATAAACTACTAAGTGTACCCTTCACTTAACAGTCTTAGGTGAAACTAAATAGATTATTCATACATCCAAACAAATTTAAAGTATCCTTCCCCAAACAACCATAAATCAACAAACAACGATTTCAAACAACAGATCAATTTCATTCTTCTTAATTTCATTTTATACATTTGTCGTTTGATTTCATTTTATTCATATACTGATTTATCTTTTATTTTACAATTTATTTCTTACAGGCTTCAATTATCCATATATATTGCAAATTTCTTTTATTTGCATTACATTCATTTATTCATTACTTAATTTCACTTATTTACAGTATTCATTTTCCTACTTATTTTACTTATAATTGCTTCAACCACTTTCTTAAGTTTATTATCATTTATTTATAATACTTACATTTTATTAAACTAGTAGCATTTCAATTATACTTTTATAATACTATAACATCAAATTCCTATTTATTAAGATGATTCATTGAACCTTTTCATTGTATAAATTTTCTTGTACAATTTTCCATTACATTTTCTTATAAACATTCTACTTTTAAATATTTGGTAAGTTATATATATGCTTTAAGAATGTAATTGAAAGTTATACAATTTTTCCCAATTCTTTTAATTAATTAAATATTCAATAATAATACCCTTTGTTTTATATGTTACAAATTTAAAATTTTCTTTTTTATTAATTTATAACTTAGCATTAAATTTCTTATTTCCTCTAGAGGTTTCAATTATTAATTAGTTACATTCCAATTTCTACAATAATAGAAACTATTAATTTACGAAAACTTAAGATCTAAGTACAGGGTTAAATTTCAAATCATTTTAAAATAATAGAAAATATATACTTACAATTTATATATCCAATTATATTTAAAACAATTTAAAATTTTATATTTGGTTTATCAAACAAATCAGCAGTAAACTATTATAGTGGCCTTCCCACTTTGAAACTCGAAAATGAACATCGATGATGTGTGCACTCATCACCGAAATTATTTTCCAGCGACAGAGAGGGGAGTGCAACTTAAGTTCTTTCCAGAATTTCTTCAAAACAATTCTTTCAAATTATATTGAAATATTTATATCAGAAAATACTTCTAAAATATTATTGTTATATTCCCAAAATCATTTGAAAGAAATTTTCAAAACCCCAGAACTTAAGTTCTAAAATTTCCAATTTGATTTATTTTATTTTCAATCTTATTTTAACTATTATTTATAAAGTTCATTTCCTAACAACCAATACATTGCAACCAAATATATATATCATTTATAAAAATTTCCTTTATATATATAGAAAATATAATAGGCAAAATTATTTCATTCACTTATATTAAAACCAAATATTATGTCGGTCTGTCCTATTAAGTGTTTAGTAATCCCTATTGATGTCATAGTGTCCCATGCACCAACCAGAATTAATAAATACAAAACGGAACAAATTAACATAATATTAAAACCTTTTTATAACACTAACAAATACGCACTCTCATATATACACTCATTGACTCACCATAGGGTATTACTACCCTATTTAAAAAGAGTCTGACCCCACAAAGCTAAGGTTTATCGCTAAACCAAAGCTTTGATACCAGATGTAACATCCCGCCTTTTCGTAGGCTTTAAATCGACACACATGTCGATTCAAACCATACAGAAGGGCGGATTGTTATGGGGTAAATAAGAATAAGAAGGAAGAAATAAAACAAAATAGAATCTTGCAGCGGAACGATAAAGTATAATAATCAAATAACAGTTCATGAAGCGGTTTTACAAAACATTTGATTATATTTATGCAATACATATCAGAGTACACATACCGACGAATTATAATTGATGCATCGGAATACAGTGTAGTGGAACACTATAATATATTATAATAATAATAATAATAATAATAATGAAATCTTCATCTTCGTCCTCCACAAATAAAGTCTTCGATTTCTGAAATGCTCGGACTGACCCGAGCGAATTGAAAAGACAAAACACTCGAGTCAGAACTAAAAGATCTTATGTGAGTTAAATTAACAGTAATAAATATGAGTGCAATAACTTAAGAGATGCTCGGGATTCACATCTCCTAAGGATCCGTTAAACTATTTACTATGTAGTAATATTTCGCTATTATAATAATGTCTATAGTAAAATAAACTTACTTTTAAATAGCGTTTAAGGGGTTACCCATATAGCCCTTAACATAAATAATGCCAATAGTCTATACAGTGCCTGCATATCTCCTGATCGGGAGACTACGAGAAGACACTGCATAGGTACGACACAAATAGAAACTCGTAGTAAAGGCTCGGTATGGTAGGTGACACGGCACAACTAGGAAATTCCAGGGTAGATATACCAATAACGCTTCCGAGTCGGTGGTAACGCGTAGCCGCAGCTACCGCCCACCTCTAGCCACACCCCCAAATCAAAGAAATCAAAAGTGGCCACCGAATAAACCAAAAGTCAGAGTATAATACCGAAGGGATGTGTCCGATCAAAGGTGCTACCTCATTAACCCATCGATTGCTCCTGTTTTAGCCACCTTATGCCAACTCACGGGAGTTGGGTCCACATATTTACCTTAAAGGAACCGTCGCCACCATCCTACTTCATTCTGGAATCTCCACCGCGTACACGGTTGTTGAAGTGGTTTTCGGGGTTGGCAGAGAATATGACAACTTCCGATCCTGGTTTCTTCAACAACCAAAAGTTATTATAACACCGCGATATTTTCAAAATAGTTATGCCTTTTTAAAAACCAGAATATAATATCCATTACAAAACCATATAAATACGATATCATTTCCTTTTAAAACCCAAATCTATGTGATATCATTTAATTTCAAAATATATTCCTTTTCCAAAATCATAACACTTTCCAATCTATATACCTTGAAACCCGTAGCTTTGAAAACATGACTTATAATACTTAAATGGTTTAAATATTAAAAAAAAAATTATATAATAAAATAGCTTCTAAATTTTCCCAAATAAATTCCCAATACCAATTTGAACCTCCAAATAAACCATTTTAATTCCCATATATTTCAAAGCTTAAATATTTTATATTTCAAAACTTAAATTTTTATAATTCATATATTTCAATCTTTAAATATTCCACTATTTCAAAATGGATTCTTTGATAATTTCATATATATCAAATCCAATTCCTATTATTTAAATTTGAAATGTTTACTTAATAAAACAAATATTATTTAAGTAAAACCCTTAAACTTCAATAACAGGATATTCTTAAATTAACTTGATAATATTCTTTTAAATCAATTTGATAATCATTTAAACCCTCTACTCAAAATCAAGTTATAAAATCATACCATTTAAATCTCAATTTATTTACATTTCAAATCAAATTTTTCGAGGATAATTCTTTTATTCAAATCATATTCACATTTATCTTCAACCTTAATTTTATTTGAGTTATTATAAACTCTATATACAATAGAATTTTAAATAGATACTTAACCATATTATATAAAGAAATCAAACTTCATTATTTAGCTTATTTTATAATTCAAAACAAATTTATACATAGTAAATTCAATAATAAAATAGCATTTATATAATATCTAAAATCAATATCTATATACCCATATATTTCTTTACAAAACCACAGGAATCATTTCAATAATAATTTTATATAGACTGCGGTGTTTGTATATAATTTTCTATCCGATCGTCAAGTGATACGGATATTTATCATTTCAATCTGCAAATTAAAAATAAAAATTATGGTTATATATCCTTTCAAACCGCAATCCCGAATGAATTAAGAATACATAATAACTTGCAGTTTATAACAATATAAATAAACATCCATTCATCCAATATCAATCATCAAACACTTATTATCCCAAACATTATCCAATCCAAGCAATATCATTAATATATAACGAGTAATAAATAACAGGTACTAACTAACAGTTATATTCAATAATAAATTAAATAACTGTTTAACTGGCAGTTTATATGAAATGAATAATTAATTAACAATTTAACTGGCAATTTAAATGCAATGAATAAATTAAATAGCAATTTAACTTAAATAAATGAAATTAACTGAGATGATGATTAAAAATATGCCAAACAACCATAAATAAATTTTAAATCACATCTTATATCAATTTAACAAACATAAGAAATTTTAGAAGCTGTGAGTGCGTTAAAACACTCACCTTTCGAATTTAAATTGAATTTAAATCCAATTTAAACCCAAAAATTGAACAGCCTCCAAATCCGTCCAAACTAGCGCCAAAATATCCGGAATTTTATTACGATCCTAACGAAAACATTCGCGCGTGAAACAGAGTTCGTATGAAAATTACGCGAATAAAAGCATTGAATGATAAAATTTAAATTAAATAAAACAATAATTAGTTTACCACGTCATCTCTATTCTTCTTCCAGCAAATAGTACGTAACCAAATGATTACGCACAGCAACGCACGCCCACTATTCACGCAGCCGCCTCATAGTTCGCCACGCCGCCAAATGAACACGACCCCCCGTATGCGCCGCCTCCACCTTGAAGCTTCCATCGTCAGTGATGAAGCCACGTGCGCACGAAAAGGGGCAGCCGCCGCCGCCACCCAAAAACCCTAATTTCGAAACCTTAATCACCAATTGATGACGATCTAACTGTTGAATCGACAAGCTAACCACCTAGATGCGATCCTCTCGGCCCCCTCTTCAAAACCCAGAAACGGTTCGTCGATCCGTCGAGTTTGATTTCGACATGATGAACGGTCGAGATTTCTTCGATTTTTACCGGTCAAATGACAATCTTAAACGAAAAACGAATCACACCAGAAGATTACGCACTTCGAGAGCCTCAACATATTTTTTTTTTGAATTTTTTGAGTAGTTTGAATTTTCATTTGATTTTTGAATTTGCAACTGGATCTAGGGTTTGCAGCCATTGAGGAAGAGGAGCACAAAACTTTCTATACGTATAGAAATGAGGAATAGTGGCAGCTAGGGTTTATACCGGGGGTTATATAGGTAGGTCAGAAATTAGAATGGATGGATAAGGTTGGATATACGCGCTAACGCCAGAGTGGCCCAAAAAGTCCATTTCGGCTCCAGAACGAAATTGGGTCAACCCATATATCAAAATAGATATTTTAAAATATTTTAAACGCGATGGAATTAGTTTCAAGTCCAAGTTCCATCGTATGAAGAAGTTATGCTTAAAACAATATTTTCCAAATTGATTTCAATTAATCGATTTCAAGGTGTTTCGAGTCCGTACGATCAAACAACAAGTCTGATCGCTACGAAACTTGAAATCCTATAATAATTCACCTTCACGGATTTGATGAAACTGGTATCGTCGAAATCCGAGTCATTGGCCAAAATGGCTATTTTTCCATTCATTAAATAAATTAAAAATTGATTAATTAAACCAAATTTCCAAATTTAAATTCTAAAATTGACGATTCTTATTGTTTTGATTTCTCAATCATTTACAATGTTTTAAACAAATTAAAAAGTCAATTTAAGTTGATTAACTTATCGATTTCAGTATTATCCTTAATTCCATTCAGTACGGAATTTATAAATTTAATTTCCAAAAATCTATTTAATTTACTTTCATTCTATTTTTCAATTCATTGATGTCAATTGGATGAAATTAACATTGGCTCAATATCTATAACATTATTAATCTCCAATTTAAACTAAATTTTCAATTAACGTAATAATTAATGTTCAATTCTACTTAATTGCAATAAACTCAACTATTTACTTTTAATTTCAAATAAAAAAATCATGATTCCCATTTTTTTTCAATTCCCTATTTATCATATTATCAATCTTAGGTACCATTTATTTTGGTATATATCCATATACATTAACGTTTCTTTCAAATTTGTCTTTATTTCAATTGCAAAATTAAATTTCAATTGCCCCAATAATTATTATAATTTGGATTTCAATGGATTTGATTTGTTTTAATCCAAATCTTTTTGTTAAATTCATTACCACTCTATAAACTTAGTTACCTTGTTTTCCCATTCATTTCCTTAACATATACAATTTAACAACTCCTAAACATGATATTACATTCACATAAATGTAACATTTATTTGTATTTATTAAAATTTCAATTTCAATTCCATCAAAATAGGTAAATTATAATAATATGATATCATCAGCTATCAATCCCATTCTCACAAGTTTAAATCATTTCCAAACCAATGTTGTAATTTCTTACTAACATTGATTATATCCAATTACCATTCACTATATATTTTGGTCAATTTCACACATTATTTGAAATTAAAGTCTTAATTAAACTTATCTATTTTGATTTCATTCCTACATTACATCACTTATTGTTTTACAAATAAACTACATTTCACTTCATCTTATTTCCTTCATATCTTGTGACTATTGCCTTATTCTCATTAATATACATTAAGGTTCATTAAATTCAATTGACTCCCATTTTAATTATTACAAATAATTACTATCCTTGCTTTTACTTAATCACTATTTATTAATATGAATTCATTAAATAAATTCACTAATTGCCTTCGTTTTCTTGCAATTTATTACCAAATATTTCTATTTACACTCCTTTATAACCTAAACAGCGTTTCAATCAATTTGAATTGCATTAAATTGGTTATTTATCAACTGCCATTAACATTACTATCTTAATTCACATACAGTTACAATTTATCTCCAATTCCAATTAACCATCTAAATAAATAGGTAACCCACAACAAACATAACCGTTACTCTTTAGTCACATAAGTAAGCCTCTATTACTTACAAATCAATGTTGGCATTTATTTTCATACTACTAATTGCATTCGCTTATGTTCTATCCAAACATAACATTTAGATTTTATTTTAATTAATTAATTCAATATTTACATCCACTTCCGTATATAAATTTTGTAACCAAGTAATAACCTTTACATTGTTTCTGTAAAGATCCCGAATTTTTATTAAGTTTAAATGAACAATTAATTTAATTTTTGATAAAAAAATTGTGAAATTAATTGGTTAATCGATTTGAGTTTTTTCCAAATTCAAATAAAATATGTTATTTATGAATAAAGAGATAGTTTCTTTTATAAATTGTTTTAATTTAATAATGAGTTATTTTTAAATAATGTTTATAATGTAATGTCTTTACAAATAGATTTTTTATATATATAAATAGAAACTGTTATATAGATATTTTGGAAGAAACTATGATTTGTAAATTTGAAATAAAGTCTTTCAAAATGTTTAAATTCAAAATAAACCTTATAAATATTAAGCACAAGTATAAAAATAAATAATGATTAAATGTAGCATTTGATAGTCTAAGTTTAAAATAAAAGAGAAATAAAGAGAGGTAAAGTAAATATATATACTTAGGCATAAGCAAGACCAGGCAAGAAATAAACAAAAACAAAGTAAAGTAAATATCTATGTATCTAAAGAAATAATAAAACAACTTTATGTATGCACATAAAGTATGAAAGCAAACCAGACAAATAAATATGCATGTAAGAAATCTAGAAAAGGCAAGAACAAAGAAAATGTAAAATATCTATGAACATGGGAAAAATAAAATAAATATATGTTCATAAAGTTGTAAACAAATCAATTTGATATGGAAATGTATAAGAAAAAAAAATCAAAGGACTTGAGTAATTAATGCAACATATCTCTAGCATATCAAAGCATTAAATGCAAGATCATCTCAGCCATGACCTGCTGTACAAACAAAGAAAACTGTAACACCCTGTACACTTCCCTCCTATATATAAAAAACTTCTCCTTATTTCAGTTCGAGCTGAGTAAAACTAAAATAAACACCATTTCATACTTAAACAAACTTCAATTTAAACATCAATAAACAAACAATAATGCAACTCAGATCAACCAGAGAATCAAAGTAGAAGTTTTCAACAGCAAAATTCAAAGCCTGTTCCAACATGAACATCTGTTCATCTTCTCAAACAATTGTGAGTAACATCACTTTTAAAAAGTTTAAGTTTATGAAAATGGTTGCATGATTGATATCTAAAATACATATGATTGTGTATATATATTGTTTGTTGTATTTATGTATGTATATGTGTGCATAGCTGATTCCTGTAATACTCTGATCTTTGTTTCAAGCATTAGTTGATTTAAAAATCATTATCTTTCGACTTACTTGCTGTTTGGATTTAGGACTTAAACAAAATTATTTGATTTAGCATAGATAAATGTTTAAATTTACATGTAAGTTAAATATAAAATTTGAATAACTCTGGAAACAAGGAAACAACAGAGCAAATCTATTTAGTCAAAATTCAAATTAGTAATTCATTAATTCAGGATTATGAATCAAATCCCTAATTAAAAACATGATTTTTAAAACTGAAATCATGATTTTTAGTAATAGATTGAGGCTGCAGTTCTTGTTTGAACAGAAAGTGCGTTATAGGCAATTTTTGGTGATCGACCAATTCGTGATGGTTGGGGTTGCTAGCGGTGATGGAGGAGCCTACAGTGGTGGTGGGAAAAATAACCAAAGGTGGCATCGTCCACGGTGGTGGCAGCGGCAGGCATTTTTCTTTTGTAGCCTAGTTTTTGTGAGGTCGAGATCTTTGATTCGTTCGTTCCCTATGATTGACCGAGTGCATCATGCTTTTGGGGATGGGTAGAAGGATGATAGTCGAAACTGTGGCCGGAGTATCAAGCTCTTTGGGGGTCGAGGCGGCGAGAACGAGTTGTTGACAGGTTTGAGGAGGTGATGGCTTTTGCGTTTCCAGGTTTCGAGTTTAAACTCGAATTCGAGGGATGGATGGGTTTTCTGATGATCGAGGGATGGTCCGAGAACGATCGTCGACATATTCGACGTTCTGGTGATGACCGGAGATGGTCGGCGACCACGTGCATGTGCACGGTGCACGTTTTTGGTTTCTGGTAATGTTTTTGGTTTCTGGTAATGTTTTTGGTTTGGGTTTTATTTTCTTGGGGTAGTCTCGAGTAATTCGAGTAGTATACTCGAAGCATGGAATGGAGGGACTCAAAGCAATTTTGGTTCGAGTCGAGTCAGTTGTTTGTTCCAGGCTTTTGTAAAACCTGGTAGCAATTTGAATTATTGAACAAATTAAATGAAACTTAAATTTGAATAATAGGTTTAAACAAAGTTTAAATCCAGTTGAAGTATGAATTCAAATTTATTTTTGAATTCAAATCTGAACTGAAATAAAAGTTTTGAAATATCTAAAAGTAGTTTTCAGGTTTAAATACCTGACAGTTTCAGATTTTTCAATTTAATTTAAAATTTTGAAACCAGAATTTAAACAGTGGTTTAAATTCAAAGTTAATGTTTAGATTCAAATAACCTTTTGAATTTTAAGGTCTTAAAATGAATTTGGATTTTTAAATCAAGTTTTAAATTCAAGGTTTTAAAAGCAAGTTAAATCAAAGTTGTAAATCAAATGTTTAAATTAATGGATTCAAGTTTTTCTTTGAATTCAAATCTGGAAATTTAAATCAGTTTTTTTAATCTGGTTGTTTTTTAAAAACAAGTTAAATAACATAGTTCTTTAAAAAAAGAAAAAAAAAGTTTTGTTTGAATGGAAGGTTAAATCATTTGTTTAACTTGAATTTGCAAGTTAAAATATTAATGTATTTTGTAAGCTTAATTTTTAAATAAAAAATTAAGTAGATTAATTTGAAAGCTTTCGCTTATGTAAGTGATAAATGTTATTTAAATTTATTTTTAAAAATTTTAAATTAAAATTTTAAATTGAATTAATGTTTAAAAGAATAACCATTTTGAATCTTAAATTCAAAATGTAATTTAAATTTAAATTTAAAAGTTTAATGTTTTAAATACACTTTAAGTTAATTAAGTCATTAATAAAGAAATGGATTATCTTAGAGATAATTAAGGTAATTAAAATGATTTAATTAATAAGGTAATTAAAGAATGATTTATTTTATTTATAAATTAATAAATTAAATTAATTAGAAATGATTAATAATTATTTAATGTAAGAAATTTTCTTAAGAAAGTAATTAAAGAAATATTGTTAGTTAACAAAGATAATTAACTAAGGATTATTAAGTATTGATTAAAGTGGTTAATGTTAATAATTAATTGGATTAATTAATTTAGATAACCAATAATAAATTGTTTAAATGTAATTACTTAATGAAAGTAATTAAGGATTAATCACTTATTGTAATTAATTTTGGATATTTCGATTAATTAAGGTTAATTAATTATGTAACTTAGTTTAAAGGTTGATTTAATTAATATGATAAATTAAGAATAATTTAATTAATTAAGGTGATTGATTAATTTATTTATATCAATTGATTTGAAATAAATAAAATTGGATTGGATAATTAATTCATAAGTAATTAATTAAATTGGAAATAAATTGAATTAATTAGGATTTAATAATTAATTAATCCTGGTTATAAATGATTATTGAATGCTTGGCCTTACTTATGAATGATTGTATTGTATGAGATGCCTTAAATTGGTTGTCCTATCTGATCTATGATATTTTATTCTATGAATTGAGCTGTGTATAAATTATTCATTTATTTACATTTGTATATTATCCGTGAATCTGTAAATGGACGATAAGCGTTATAGTTTGTATCGCTTATCAACTATATTTCTGTGTTTTAATCTGTAATGATTGAATGATGTTGCACTATTGTGTTAAACTCCTGGACCACACCTATACACACACAAATATGGATTTCGCGAGGAAATCGATTAAGTCACAGATTTTTGAAGTGATTTCGAAATAGATAATTTGAATTCAAAGGTTTTGGAAATGGATTGGGTTTAAAGTGAAAAGATTTTGAAACGGAATTTCAAAGATGAAATTTATTTAGAATAACTTGATAAAGCTTGAAGTTTAAATAATTTGATTTAAATTTAAATTCAAAATTTGAAACCGAGTCCTATGATTTGAAACTAGGGATTAAAGGTGTTATACAAGTTATATATGTGTTAAACCATTTTAAAAGTATTAATTTGGGAATTTGAATTTAATTCAAGGGTTTTAACTCGTGCAAATAAAATTGGATGTTTCTGAAACGAAAACTATTTGTTTTCAAATAATAAAAGCTTTCACATAAGTAATGAACTTCCGATTTGTGTTAAAAGGAATTTTAAGATTGAAACCAAAATGATTTCCAAGTTATGGAAACGGTTTGAAAGCTATAATTTAAATATTTAATTTAAAGATTTTAAACGAGTTAATCCAATTGAAATGGAAATTGTTTTGAAATCCGTAAATGGATCTTTGTGAAACGGGGTGAACTTAGTGAAATGAATCTTAATGTTTAAAAAGATCGAAAATGGTAATTTGTTTAAACCATTTGAAAGAAAAGTTTTGAGTAATAAGTCGTGACTTAACTAAGACCCTAATATCCATATGTTTCTTGTAAATATTGTGCTCACTATTCGGTTTAGCCGGGAGAGGACCTTTGTGTCGTACAACCCATTCCGAATATGTGATTCGACGATATGGATAGCATTTGAAGACCGGTGGTGAAGACCGGGTATTTGCGAGAACGATAGGATGACCTATCGATTGTCTCTGCACTGAGTTGCTTCGGTATAGAGATTCCCTAAGTGATGGGAAGTCCGATCGGGATTGTGAATACCTGGATTTGCAAGGGCTTCTTCGGAAGTGCCTTCGGTTCTATTCGAACCCAGAACAGACTTGTATGGATTGTATGTCTGACATTACATTTTGAGATATAAAGCAGATTTCTTTCAAATACATTCATATTGGTGGCGGAGAATTTATTCTCTTAGCTTAACACCCTTCTCTGAGACGTACGAGCTTAGAGGTTATGTAGTTGAAGGTTATCCATAATATATTCCTAACTTGGTAATGTGGCATGCTGAGTGCTGCTGATCATTTGTTGATCAAAGCGTGGCTTTTGTGAAAATCGTAGCTTTGTGGACGAGATTTCGTCAAATGTCACAACCCGGTTATGATCGAAATAAGAATCGTAGCAGCAAGGTTATTTGAGGGTAGCGCCCTCTGAGGGTATGTCATTTCCTTCTGGATTATAGGTCGTATCATGGTATGGAGCCCAGTTACTTACTTTGTGGTTGCAGTAGACTTATTACTTTGTGGTTGTTGGTTAAGAGGTACCTCGGATAAGGTCGCAAACGACCGGGGGGTGGCGTACTCGTGTCAGTAGTTACCTATTACAGAGGTAACCCGGCCTTGTCTAGCAGAGATCCGATTAGGTTCCGGGGACGTCCCTCCAGAGGCGTTCCATTTTACTTGGGAAGTTCCTTTCCCCGACCATTTGTTGGAAATCCATTCATCCAATACGAGCCTTGTACGGTTTCAGTTGTAGAACCTGCCATTTACTTATGGTGGCGCCCCACTGTTTAGATGGTAGCTATAGTAGGCATACGATACTAGTCGTATGTTGGCTAAGATTTATATTATACTTTCGAAATGTTTTCTGCACTTGGCACTTATAGTAATAATATCAAAAAAAAATTGCGTATCAAGCATGTTTGACTATGATAAGAAGAAATCTCCTCTAATTCTGCGATTGCACTGTGTGTGTGGTGGGAGATCTTATGGTAGTTCCATTTTCTAAAAGCATTGCGGATCTATTTTAAAATATTTCTTTGTTTGTTTTTAAAGATAAACTGTTTTTGTTATTCATACCAGAACCACGACTGACCTAGAGTTTATTGTTTCTTTCCTAAACGCTGGGTGCCCAAAATTTTTCCACACGGGCGGTTTAGAGTTGGGTTTTTCAGATAGCTAGGTTCATTAGATTATCTGGAGCTAGTTCAGTCTTTGGATGCGGACGAGACTTGCTTGTCTTAGTGAAATGTGATGGGGGTTCTCGCTTCGCGTTAGGTGGCGAATGGGAGACTCTTACCCCTACATGTCCTCTTTACGGGGTTGGTTAGGCGTAACCCGTGACAGTCAAAAGGATGGCCGTAAAAGCAAGTTTTGGGTACCAGTGTAAGCCACGGTGGGTCTGGGATGGTTGCAAAGCCTACCAGTCGTCGCTGCCATCGGGTCCTTACATTTTGTATCAGAGCTGAGGGTTAAAAACTTTAGCTCAGGAGTATAACACATTAAGTAACTCATTAAAGATAGGGTGAAGTATACCCTGGAATGAGTATATCCTTAAGATATTCGTCTGTATGCCTCAGTAAATTCTCTTACTATTCACCGATATTGAGTATGAGTGCGAGAAGAGGATGAGATAGGGGACAGGAGAATACAACTACAAATGGCCAATACCCTGCAACAGTGGAAATAATTTTATCTATCAATCTTCTTTGACTCATTTCCAAATTCTTTTATTTGCTTCGTGACCGCTCCAGAAGAAGTTTCGGTGTGATGATGGCCCTACGAATCATCATAGGAAATTCTTACTTCATATCCCCATCGGTTTCTTATCAGTTTTGATTTAAACTTTAATGAATATGAATTGGAAATTTGGAATTGAAAATTTAAATAGATATTCAGTTTGATTTGATCAATCATTCTTCATCTATCTTTGTTATCTCTCTGGCAAATTTCAAGGACGAATTTTTTTTAAGAGGGGGAATCTGTAACGATCCCCAATTTTCATTAAGTTTAAATGAAAAATTAATTTAATTTTTGATAAAAAATTGTGAAATTAATTGGTTAATCGATTTGAGTTTTTCCAAATTCAAATAAAATATGTTATTTATTAATAAAGAGATAGTTTCTTTTATAAATTGTTTTAATTTAATAATGAGTTATTTTTAAACAATGTTTATAATGTAATGTCTTTACAAATAGATTTTTTTTATATAAATAGAAACTGTTATATAGATATTTTGGAAGAAACTATGATTTGTAAATTTGAACTAAAGTCTTTAGAAATGTTTAAATTAAATAAACCTTATAAATATTAAGCATAAGTGTACAAATAAATAATAATTAAATGTAGCATTTGATAGTCTAAGTTTAAAATAAAAGAGAAATAAAAAGAGGTAAAGTAAATATACATACTTAGGCATAAGCAAGACCAGGCAAGAAATAAACAAAAACAAAGTAAAGTAAATATCTATTTATCTAAAGAAATAATAAAACAACTTTATGTATGCACATAAAGTATGAAAGCAAACCAGACAAATAAATATGCCTGTAAGAAATCTAGAAAAGGCAAGAACAAAGAAAATGTAAAATATCTATGAACATGGGAAAAATAAAATAAATATATGTTCATAAAGTTGTAAACAAATAAATTTGATATGGAAACGTATAAGAAAAAAAATCAAAGGACTTGAGTAATTAATGCAACATACCTCTAGCATATCAAAGCATTAAATGCAAGATCATCTCAGCCATGACCTTCTGTACAAACAAAGAAAACTGTAACACCCTGTACACTTCCCTCCTATATATCAAAAACTTCTCCTCATTTCAGTTCGAGCTGAGTAAAACTAAAATAAACACCATTTCATACTTAAACAAACTTCAATTTAAACATCAATAAACAAACAATAATGCAACTCAGATCAACCAGAGAATTAAAGTAGAAGTTTTCAACAGCAAAATTCAAAGCCTGTTCCAACATGAAGCTCTGTTCATCTTCTCAAACAATTGTGAGTAACATCACTTTTAAAAAGTTTAAGTTTATGAAAATGGTTGCATGATTGATATCTAAAATACATATGATTGTGTATATATATTGTTTGTTGTATTTCTGTATGTATATGTGTGCATAGCTGATTCCTGTAATACTCTGATCTTTGTGTCAAGCATTAGTTGATCTAAAAATCATTATCTTTCGACTTACTTGCTGTTTGGATTTAGGACTTAAACAAAACTGTTTGATTTAGCATAGAGAAATGTTTAAATTTACAAGTAAGTTAAATATAAAATTTGAGTAACTCTGGAAACAAAGAAACAACAGAGCAAATCTATTTAGTCAAAATTCAAAGTTAGTAATTCATTAATTCAGGATTATGAATCAAATCCCTAATCAAAAACATGATTTTTAAAACTGAAATCATGATTTTTAGTAATAGATTGAGGCTGTAGTTCTTGTTTGAACAGAAAGTGGGTTATAGGAAATTTCTGGTGATCGACTAATTCGTGATGGTCGGGGTTGCTAGTGGTGATGGAGGAGCTTACGGTGGTGGTGGGAAAAATAACCGGAGGTGGCATCGTCTATGGTGGTGGCACCGGCAGGCATTTTTCTTTCGTAGTCCTAGTTTTTGTGAGGTCGATATCTTTGATTCGTTCGTTCCCTATGATTGACCGAGTGCATCGTGCTTTTGGGGATGGGTAGAAGGATGATAGTCAAAACTGTGGCCGAGTTTCAAGCTCTCTGGTGGTTGAGGCGGCGAGAACGAGTTGTTGACAGGTTTGAGGAGGTGATGGCTTTTGCGTTTCCAGGTTTCGAGTTTAAACTCGAATTCGAATTTGTGGGGTGGATGGGTTTTCTGATGATCGAGGGATGGTCCGGGAATGATCGTTGACATGTTCGACGTTCTGGTGATGACCGGAGATGGTCGGCGACCACGTGCATGTGCACGGTGCACGTTTTTGGTTTCTGGTAATGTTTTTGGTTTGGGTTTTGTTTTCTCGGGGTAGTCTCAAGTAATTCGAGTAGTATACTCGAACCATGGAACGGAGGGACTCGAAGCAATTTTGGTTCGAGTCGAGTTAGTTGTTTGTTTCGGGCTTTTGTAAAACCTGGCAGCAATTTGAAATATTGAACAAATTAATTGAAACTTAAATTTGAATAATAGGTTTAAGCAAAGTTTAAATCCAATTCAAGTGTGTATTCAAATTTATTTTTGAATTCAAATATAGACTGAAATAAAAGTTTTAAAATATCTAAAGGTAGTTTTCAGGTTTAAATACCTAACATTTTCAGATTTTTTAATTTAATCTAAAATTTTGAAACCAGAATTTAAACAGTGTTTAAATTCAAATTTAATGTTTAGATTCAAATAAACTTTTGAATTTTAAGGTTTTAAAATGAATTTGGATTTTTAAATCAAGTTTTAAATTCAAGGTTTTAAAAGCAAGTTAAATCAAAGTTGTAAATCAAATGTTTAAATTAATGGATTCAAGTTTTTCTTTGAATTCAAATCTGGAAATTTTAATCAATTTTTTTAATCTGATTGTTTTTTAAAAACAAGTTAAATAACATAGTTCTTTAAAAAAAGAAAAAAAGGTTTTGTTTGAATGGAAGGTTAAATCATTTGTTTAACTTGAATTTGCAAGTTAAAATACTAATGTATTTTGTAAGCTTAATTTTTAAATAAAAAATTAAGTAGATTAGTTTAAAAGCTTTTGCTTATATAAGTAATAAATGTTATTTACATTTATTTTTAAGAATTATAAATTAAAATTTTAAATTGAATTAATGTTTAAAAGAATAATCATTTTGAACCTTAAATTCAAAATGTAATTTAAATTTAAAAGT
Organism: Allium cepa; assembly: GCA_030765085.1. Lineage (NCBI taxonomy): Eukaryota > Viridiplantae > Streptophyta > Magnoliopsida > Asparagales > Amaryllidaceae > Allium > Allium cepa. The sequence goes on along the minus strand of CM060945.1, from coordinate 969,639,592 downwards.
GTAATGTTTTAAATACTCTTTAATATTAATTATGTCATTAATAAAGAAATGGATTATCTTAGAGATAATTAAGGTAATTAAAATGATTTAATTAATAAGGTAATTAAAGAATGATTTATTTTATTTATAAATTAATAAATTAAATTAATTAGAAATGATTAATAATGATTTAATGTAAGAAATTTTCTTAAGAAAGTAATTAAAGAAATATTGTTAGTTAACAAAGATAATTAACCAAGGATTATTAAGTATTGATTAAAGTGATTAATGTTAATAATTAATTGGATTAATTAATTTAGATAATCAATTATAAATTGTTTAAATGTAATTACTTAATGAAAGTAATTAAGGATTAATCACTTATTGTAATTAATTTTGGATATTTTGATTAATTTAGGGTTAATTAATTATGTAACTTGGTTTAAAGGTTGATTTAATTAATATGATAAATTAAGAATAATTTAATTAATTAAGGTGATTGATTAATTTATTTATATCAAATGATTTGAAATAAATAAATCAGGATTGGATAATTAATTCATAAGTAATTAATTAAATTGGAAATAAATTGAATTAATTAGGATTTAATAATTAATTAATCCTGGTTATAAATGATTATTGAATGATTGACCTTACTTTTGAATGATTGTATTGTATGAGGTGCCTTAAATTGATTGTCCTATCTGATCTATGATATTTTGTTTTGTGAATTGAGCTGTGTATAAATTATTCATTTATTTTCATTTATGTATTATCTGTGAATCTGTGAATGGACGATAATCTTTATAGTTTATATCGCTTATCAACTATATTTCTATGTTTTAATCCGTGATGATTGAATGATGTTACACTATTGTGTTAAACCCCTGGACCACACCTATACATACACAAATATAGATTTCACGAGGAAATCGATTAAGTCACAGATTTTTGAAGTGATTTTTAAATAGATAATTTGAATTAAAAGGTTTCGGAAATGGATTGGGTTTAAAGTGAAAAGCTTTTGAAATGGAATTTCAAAGATGAAATTTATTTAGAATAACTTGATAAAGCTTGAAGTTTAAATAATTTGATTTAAATTTAAATTCAAAATTTGAAACTTAATCCTATGATTTGAAACTAGGGATTAAGGTGTTATACAAGTTACATATGGGTTAAACCATTTTAAAAGTATTGATTTGAGAATTTGAATTTAATTCAAGGGCTTTAGCTCTTGCAAATATAATTGGATCTTTCTGAAACGTAAACTATTTGTTTTCAAATAATAAAAGCTTTCATATAAGTAATGAACTTCCGATTTGTGTTAAAAGGAATTTTTAGATTGAAACCAAAATGATTTCCAAGTTATGGAAACGGTTTGAAAGCTATAAGTTAAATCTTTAATTTAAATATTTTAAACGAGTTAATCCAATTGAAATGGAAATTGTTTTGAAATCTGTAAATGGATCTATGTGAAACGGGTGAACTTAGTGAAATGAATCTTAATGTTTAAAAAGATTGGAAATGGTAATTTGTTTAAACCATTTGAAAGAAAAGTTTTGAGTAATAAGTTGTGACTTAACTGAGACCCCAATATCCATATGTTTCTTGTAAATATTGTGCTCACTATTCGGTTTAGCCGGAAGAGGACCTTTGTGTCGTATAACCCATTCCGAATATGTGATTCGACGTTATGGATAGCATTTGAACCGGTGGTGAAGACCGGGTATTTGCAAGAACGATAGGATGACCTATCGATTGTCTCTGCACTGAGTTGCTCCGGTATAGAGATTTCCTAAGTGATGGGAAGTCCGATCGGGATTGTGAATACCTGGATTTGCAAGGGCTTCTTCGGAAGTGTCTTCGGTTCTGTTCGAACCCAGAACAGACTTATATGGATTGTATATCTGACATTACATTTTGAGATATAAAGCAGATTTCTTTCAGATACATTTCTATTGGTGGCGGAGAATTTATTCTCTTAGCTTAACACCCTTCTCTGAGACGTACGAGCTCAGAGGTTACGTGGTTGAAGGTTATCTGTAATATATTCCCAACTTGGTAAAGTGGCATGCTGAGTGTTGCTGATCATTTGTTGATCAAAGCGTGGCTTTTGTGAAAAGTGTAGCTTTATGGACGAGATTTCGTCAAACCTCACAACCCGGTTATGGTCGAAATAGGAATCGTAGCAGCAAGGTTATTTGAGGTAGCGCCCTCTGAGGGTATGTCATTTCCTTCTGCATTATAGGTGGTATCATGGTATGGTGCCCAGATACTTACTTTGTGGTTGCTGTAGACTTATTGCTTTGTGGTTGTTGGTTGAGAGGTACCTCGAATAAAGGTCGCAAACGACTGGGGGGTGGCATACTCATGTCAGTAGTTACCTATTACAGAGGTAACCCGGCCTTGTCTAGCAGAGATCCGGTTAGGATCCGGGGACGTCCCTCCAGAGGCGTTCCATTTTACTTCGAAAGTTCCTTTACCCGACCATTTGTTGGAAATCCATTCATCCAATACGAACCTTGTACGGTTTTAGTTGTAGAACCTGACATTTACTTATGGTGGCGCCCCACTGTTTAGATGGTAGCTATAGTAGGCATACGATACTGATCGTATGTTGGCTAAGATTTATATTATACTTTCGAAATGTTTTCTGTACTTGGCACTTATAGTAATAATATCAAAGAAATTTGTGTATCAAGCATGTTTGACAATCATATGAAGAAATCTCCTCCAATTCTGCGATTGCATTGTGTGTGTGGCGGGAGGTCTTATGGTAGTTCCATTTTCTAAAAGCATTGCGGATCTATTTTAAAATATTTCTTTGTTTGTTTTTAAAGATAAACTATTTTTTTTTACTCATACCAGAACCACGACTGACCTGGAGTTTATTATTTCTTTTCTAAAATCTGGGTGCCCAAAATTTTTCCGCACGGGCAGTTTAGAGTTGGGTTTTTCAGATAGCTAGGTTCAGTAGATTATCTGGAGCTAGTTCAGTCTTTGGATGCGGACGAGACTTGCTTGTCTTTGTGCATCGTGATGTTGGATCGAGCTGCTGTTGGAGTTCTCTCTGGAGGACTATCTTAGAGTTATGTGTTCCGCTGCTGGTGTTATCTATTTTTCCTTTCCGCTGCTATTTTCTTGTATCACATCTCTGATGTATATTAATGTTCATTGTATCACTCTGTTGTATCAGATATTGTATCAATGTTGTATATCAATGTAATGTTCATTTCTCCCGCTGTGTTGTTTACTTAATGGTGTTATAAGCTCCGACGACTCGGATTTGAACGGTCGAATCGGCGACATTCGAGTACGATGTAAAGTATGGACGTCGATTTTCGAACGCGAAAATTCGTATCGTTACAGTTTCACTAATTGTAATTTCATCCAAGTTATTAACAATTAACTTCCATTTATACAGTTTCAATTCATTTTAGTTGTTATTTCATTAATATTATTTCCAATTTTATTTCTTTCAGTATTAATTACACAATTATATTTAATTAACAAATTATAATGTTTTCCCCTATTTCTTTATTTGTATTTCATTCCAATTGTCAAGAATTGATTTTATTTACCTTTGCAACATTTAATTTCTAACATTCGCTCCAATATAAATTATAAGATTTTCATTTCTTTCTATACTTAATTACAAAATCTTATAAGTTTAACAAATTAAATTATCGAAATTTACGGGTCATTACATGTTTTCCCTAAATCCACAGATGTTATATAATATAAAATACCAATCCCCCTTCGAGGTGGGATATCGCAGTAACATAGGGTCATTCGCAATTATGCAGGGCGCATAGGGTCTCGTCCGTTCAAATTGGCGGAAAATATATCCAACTATATATATAACATCCAAATTGATTAAAATTTATAAATTCAACCAATCATCCAATAATTAATTTATTTATTTTAAATTAAATCCAGCAATCCAAAAAAGAGTGAGATTTATTCACCTTAATTATTTTATTTGCGATCCGTCCCAATTTTAAATTAAACTGAACATCGCTCAATTTAATTTAAAATTCCACTTGCCTCAAAAAAATTTTCCAAACAAATTCTTTTTGGTAGCCTTCTCCATTTCGAACGCAACACCGACTGTTACGTGATTTATGGACCTCTCATGACAAAGTTATATTATTATTATTTTATCGTTCGAAATAATAAGAACAATAAATATTATTTTCTTAATTATTGTTACCAGATTTATCACCCCGGTTAAGAAAACCTAATTGTGCTTCACTTCTCGACCTCGTTCTAGGCATGAACGAACTCTACAATCATCGATCTATGACCCGTCTTCCCTGTTCGCCTTGCCTGTAGCCCGTTCCTCTATTGGGACTTTGACAATCGCCCAACGCCTTCGACCAAACAACCGCCACACGCCTTCGTACTTCCAGGATTCGCGACCATGTGTTGTTGTGACCCTACCGGAGTTTGCCTCACCTTACACATGACGTCTCCCATAATCTGCAACCGCCGCCTACCCCCAAATGCGATTCAACGTCGATTGCAACACCTCCCCTCGTACACAAGCTTCCCATCGTATCACTATTTTGATCGCATGATATCCCCATTTTTTCCTTTTTCTTCACATATACATTTAATTTCGTTGGTTTTTCAATGTTTCTTCGAATAATTGAACGAGAGGGATGTTTAAAAGGAAGAAGGCAAGTGCGATATAGAAAGGTAGGTGCGGGCTTGATAAAACTAGGGTGCGACTGATAGACGTATTGTGGGTTGAAAGCATTGTATGGTCAAGTCAAAGAAAGTATATTGTTATTAAATTTCAAAATATCTAGCTGTGTAATTACGGACTTAAATCGAGGCATGCCGTTAGGCGTTCCTAATGTTATACCGCTATTCCAAAATCCCAATGGAATAAGTCTGTAGTCCCAATTCGATCGTACGGAGAAGATAGCTTTTTAAAATCGACTATTTAAATTAAATTATTTCTAGGCGTTTCTACGTTGCACGACCAACCGGTAAATCCAAAAAGTACGGAAATTAAAATCCGATGATAATACATTACCACGGTTCAATTGGAACTTGTTTTGTCGAATTTTGAGACTGTGCCTCGGATCGCTATTTTAACGCGTCGATTAAATCGATGATTTCAAAAATTGACGAAATCACTTAAAATTCCAGTTCTAAAAAAACTTACTAACTCAATTCTAATTTAAATAGAATTTATATCAATATTAGAAATTGTTTCGATTCATATTCAACTCCATTTTCAACTATTCGTTATTTCTGTATTACAATAAATCTCTATATTTGAAATTTAAATTCATTCTATAATTTCAACCAGAATGTTCATATTCAAGTCACCTTATATTCCAAATCCAATATTTATAACCATTTAAATATTCAAAATAAATCATCATAAAATCCAGGTCGTTATAGGTGGTTATCTCTAGCCGACATTCGTTCTTCGATTTTCTTTTTGGGCTTGCTCAATACTATTTCCTTAATGTTGATTTCGATCGGTGCACCATTATTTGGGATGACCTCCCTTTGACTCGATTTGAGATAGATGGACATGGTGGGCGATCATAGCTACGATGCGTTACCACCAGCCCTACGACCCAAACCGGTAATATCATACCTTGGGCATTGCCTTATATGCCCTCTCATACTTTTGCCCTTATACGGGACCACTATGAGTTTGGTTTAGTGTTGTCATATCAAGGCGCATCCCTATCCCCCAACGTGCTACTGGGGCGTTATATGCAAACTTTACAAAAATGCTTAATAACGCGTAAAAGGGGATTAATGTAAAGCCTTAATGCTAGGAATAATATTTATTTTATTGATTAGACATTACATATATAGCGTATTCTACAATATATAGATATTTTGACGGATCCTTAAGAGATGGAAAATCTTGCAACATCTCTTAAGTTATTGCACGCATGTTATACATTGGATATGACACGTAAAACCCGTAAATATCTCTGACGCTATTACACTCATGTTGTACGTGATATTGATTTGACTTACATACTCGAGTGTATTGTTTTACTTTACGCATGGGTCAGCCCTAAGTTTTCAGTGTGTTGGAGGTCATATTTTCCAAAGGACCAAGACGAAGATTTGCTATATTATTATTACTAGTATTATTCCCTACATCATGTTGTCTGCTGCATCACTTTATTATTCTATTGTATATATAACTCTAATAAATGTTGTATAAATTATAATCAAATGTATAGTATAAACAGCTTTATGAACTGTTTATTTGATTATTATATTTTATCATTCCGTTGCGAGATTCTGTGTTTGTTTTCTTCTTTTCTTATTTTTCTTAATTAACCTCATTGATTATATGTGTTTCGAATTATTTTGAGTTGGACATGTTGGTTTATTGTCGACTTAAACCTTCCGAAATGCTGGTCATCACAGTTGGTATCAGAGCTTCGGTTTAGCGATAACCTTACCTTTGGTAGGGTTGGACTAATTAGAGATATTATAGTAATACCCTATAATGTGCATGTTTTTGAGTGTATACATATAAGAGCGCGTACTTGTTAGTGTTATAAAATGTTTTTATTGTTTTTACTTATCTGTTGAGTTGTTTATGAATTCTGGTCGGTACATATGGCCCATGTTATCGATAGGGGTTTCTAAACACTTAAATAAGGCAAGTCGACATAATATTGTTTTGAAATCGGGTAAATGAAATAATTTTATCTAAATTATATTTTATGTACAAAATGATAACTTTCATAAAATTGTATGATTATTAATGAATGTTGTTTGTTAGGACGTGATAATATTTAGTTATCATCAATTATTGTTTGAATTAAATTACAAATAAATACTTTATGAACTCTACTTCACGAAGCGTTCGATAATTAGACTGAGTTGAAATGATTACCGTAAGAATTATTTGCAATAACAAAGATGCAAATTAACGAAATGTTTTCATAATAAGGTAATGGAATTGTATAAGAATATTTATAATATAGCTTATAAATAGGAAGAATTTAAGAATATGAGAATTTTAGAATTTAAAATTCCATTGATTTTCAAAATTGTTTTCAAAGTTTTCAAAATAATAATATTATTTGAATGTGTTTTGACTAGAAATATATTTGAAAAGATTTTTGCAAGAAATAAAAGCATTAAACTCACGTTAGTCGTGGGGAAATAATTCTGAGGATGGCTGCAGCATTGTAACAACCCAAAATTTGAGCTATAATAATTAATTAACGAATTAATTAAACAATAAATTAAGTTTGTGAAATTTTCAAAATCTAGCTATGGAAGTTGCACCATTGGGTCCTTGGCGATTTTATGATAAATTTCCATATATAACTTGTCGAAATCCGAGCTAGTACTAAGAGGTTACGAGAGAAACAATAATTCATAATTTAATAAACTTAAACGAAATAACAACAACAACAACAATAATGATGACCCCATAGAGATCGACCCTTGCATTAGTCGGGTCGACCGATCAACCCTCAATGAAGTTAGGTTGACCCTCCTATGTTAGTGGACGAGGATTCATCCAGGTACAAGTGAACATGTCATAATTCGATTTTTAAGCGATCTTGTGCGACCGTAGCTGCATCCGATGGTTCCTAGTGAGCCTATGACGTGGTTGCACCAGATTTATTTTTCAAATCCAGCAGTTTGAGATCCCTAAGTCACACTATAAATAGAACAATAAGTCAAGCTATTTTTATGATTCATTTTTTCTTCCATTCGGGTCCGTTGCCAGAAGCTTAACCCAAAATAGAAAAAATTTCTAGGGAGGAAATCTTTTAAATAAAAATATTCTATGCCCTAAAAGTGAATTCGAGAAAGCCAAGGACTAGAGTTAAGGACCGTATGTGAGTGTTTTATAATTATTTTAGATTTTTAAGTAATTTAAAATAATAAGGTTCTAAATATTTGTAGTTTTTCTACAATTCTGAGATAGTTTTTAAGTAAGTTTATTTACTGGCTATTTTTAAGTAAATTTCAGAAACTCTTTTCAGTCTACTTTTATTCAGCCATTTTACTCCGTTAACTACAGCCTTTACAAATACTTATAGTTATTTATATCTGTTTTAAATTGGAATTTATCCTGTAAACGTTAGTTTTTATAAAGATTTAATCACTTTTTACGCGAATAAAATATTAAAGAGAGAAGAATTCGCCAATATGGATTAAAATAGAAAAACATTAAATTTATAGAAATCAGATGTAAAATAAGAAAAAGTGAAATAAAATGAACTAAAGTAGGAAAATTTGATACATTTGCAAGCATAACTATAACAAGTGGTTATAACTAAAAAGAGAAAATCGAAGAGATTTATTATAGAAATTTAGATCTTGGATTAAGTCAATAAGGAAATATAGAAGTAGGGCCCGTACCGGCAGATTCCCTTTCAGATCTAGGACTGATGGTCACAATAGTAAGTAAGGCTAGGGCATGCTTATGCTGATTATGGTAAATAAGTAGCCAATAGATAGAGGCTCAAATCTAGGGATTTGGGCAAGGGGCGCAAAACTAAAAATTGTTTATTAGGACCAGTACCGGCAGCATTCCCTTTCGGGTCTAGGACCGATGGTCTCATAATAGTTAGGTGAAGCTGGGCGGCATTCCCTTTCAGGTTTAGGACTGATGACTCACAATAATTAGGTGAGGCTGGACACGCTTATGCTGATTAGGGTGAATAAAGGGTCAAATAAGGGGAGACGGTTAGTGTGTACCGACGATGACCGAGCGTGCGACATCGATTAGCGTAAATAATTCACTACTGCGTCCTAAGCGCTAAAGAGGTGTCTTTTGATGTGGGACCAACAGGATTGGATCGGCACATTGTGGCACAACAGAGGTAGAATTGGCCGATCAAAGGGTAGAATTAGGATTTCAGCTTAATCATGTTAGCAGTTGAGATATGATTAGGGTTTTAGTCTAATCACAACAGTTTAAGAAAAATGCAAATAATCAAACCAAACAATCAAAGCAAATAGTTAAACAGAATCACAGATAGTATTTTATGCCAATTTTATCTTTTCTACATTTTCTTTCAAGCTAAAACAATTGCTTAGTCTATTATCTTTATCTTGCTTAGAAATGCTAGTAATTACTTTCACTCACCAGACTTATTGTCTGACTCACTCCTCTATGTCTCCCATTTTTTCCCCAATAGGCCAACAGAATTGAGTTGATTCAGGTTGATTAGAGATTCATTCCCGGAGTTTTATCGTTTCAAATGTATTCTTATGCTTTCCATCTTTTTCATTTGGCTTATGACGGATTGCACTTGTGAGGGATTATGATTATTATTGTTATTTTTGTACTCTAACTATGTGAGACTGAGATATATTTTCATGAGACATGAGAGTTTTTGAGACATGTTATGTTTTTGTGACTTATTTTGAGATGAAGTTTAATTTGGAATGATAAGTTATTATTTAAATGTTTTCGCTGTTTTTACTTATTTGCCGTGTGAATCTCAGTCTTTGTGAAGCTTTAGTTGTACCTATAATGCACCACATCCTTTGATGTGCCCTTTTTGGGTATATCGAGGCATGTGGCGTGTTTCACTTAGTATCAGAGCCTAAGGTCACAGAATTCCTAAAAACTTGTTTTAAAAGGAAAGTATTTTCAAACTATTTTTCAGAAAGAAACTCTTATTATAGAAATAGTTTTCAAGTATAAAAGAGTTTTTATAAAAATCCCCTTAAAGTCCAGTTTAACCTTCTTTCGGTTATGCATTTAGCGCAGGCGCAACGATCGCCTCCTGCCATTCGTGCTACCGACCAGCAAGGCAATGAGCTCAGTCACTTGTTTTGGAACACAAGCCAATAATCTGTGTTTCGCTCAGATGTTAAGAGCTCTTTCGAGCCTAAATTTTCTTTTCTTCGCATAAAATGGCGGTGCCTTAAATCTTCCAGAGGGTGTCCAATCCACTGCCTGGTTTCGTAGATACGACCAAGCTATGACACTAGAGGTGCAAGGGCAAGCTCCCAATGCAGCACCGACGGGTGGAGTTCCCATAAATCCACCTGTAGTAGCCAATTTTTCTAAGCTATGTAAGGACATTGCTAATCTAGGAGGCAGAACGTTTTTTGGCACGGAGGATTTCGTAGAGCCACGAATTTAGTTGAGGAATACGGAGTGGATATTTGGGCTGTTAGGATTGGAGGATCGACAGAGAGTTTAGCTTGCATCTTGGCAGCTGAAGGGAGTAACTTGTTATTGGTGGAAGATTGTAGATATGGAGTGAAGAAACATTTGTTGGGTTGGATTTCGGTAAAAGGTTTGAGAGAAAGTTCTTGTTGAAAGCCAAGAAAAGCATGTGGTTGGAGAAGTTCATTAGTCTAAAGATAGGGCGTCTTTCGGTGAAGGAGTATATAAATTAGTTTAATGATTTATCGAGGTTTGGGATGGAGCTTGTTAATACACCACATTAGAAGGCCATCAAGTTTGCTAAAGGTTTGAACCAGGCCCTCCAAGGGTTGGCATTGACACATGTACATATGGGAGCGACGTATGAGTCACTTGTGGAGATGTCTCTCATGCCCAATATTGCTAAGGAAGAAGAGGTTAAGGAGGTTCCTAAATTAGAAAACTCTTAGAAGCAGTGATGAAAGAGCAATAAGGATAAGGACAAGGAGAAAGGAGGAGGACCTCAAAAGGGACAGATCAAGAAATGCGAGAAATGTCATGGTTGTGGATTGGTTGGGCATTTCACAAAGGACTATAAGAACACGATGAAGGGGAGGTGGTACAACTGTCGAAAGAATGGACATCTTAGTAGAGCTCGTCATTAGAAGACTGGAAAAAGAGCAGGCGCACCGACGGCGCAAGTACAGGCTTTAAATGCATCACCTTCTAGTAGTGGACTGGATCGAGATAAGAAAGTATCTCAGAAGGTTTGATCTCTACTTTAGATTTTCCTATTCGGACTCTTTTTGGCTTTGGAGCATCGCATTCTTTCATTTCTAGTCCTTCGTTGATTATTTGCACTTATATATTTCTTTTTTTGTAGACCCTATAGTTATCTTAAACCTCACAGGAGGATCGACACATTTATCCATGATTTGCAGGGGTTCGAAAATTTTTATATTAGGCGTAGAGTTTGAATATGACACATATGTATTGGGATTTTTGGGATATGGGATGATATTGGGGATGGACTGGTTATCCAATTATGATGCGATATTAGACTACGAGAGGAGAGTCGTTAGACTAAATACAGGCAGCGGACGGGCTCTCAAGGTTTCTTGCGACCCACAGGTGTTAGTCATGTTGAGCTTCCTTTATTCCATTGATTCATCACTAGGAGAGTAAGATTCAATTCCAGTTGTTAGAGATTTTTCAGACGTTTTTGAGGAGGTTAGGGGGCTACTCCCCAAGAAAGAGATCGACTTTAGGATCTATCTAAATGACAATATTAAGCCAGTGACATTTCCCGTGAGACATATGTCTCCTGGGGAGAGGAAGGAGTTAAGTAAGCAGATAGTTGAGATATTAGAGAAAGGCTTCATTAGACAGAACATATCTGAGTGGGGAGCGCCAGTCGTCTTCGCTACAAAGGTGGATGGTTCCCTTCAACTTTGCCTAGACTATAGAGAGTTCAATAAGCTCACGAAGAAGAACCGTTACCCACTTCCTATGATAGACGATCTTTTCGATCAGTTGGTTAGCTCTTTATTATTTTCTTAGCTTTACTTAGCCACTGATTTTATTAGCTTAGGGTCGTTGACCATAGCATCGATAATACAACATTTAGGACACCGATGGACTCTTTGAGTGGTTAGTTATGCCGTTTGGGCTGACCAACGTCCCAACCTATTTTGTAGATATGATGTTTCATGTTTTTCGAGATGTCCTAAATAAATTCGTTGTAGTATTTTTGGACGACATTCTAGTGTTTTCCAAGAGTATGGAAGAGCATGTTATTCATCTTGAGGAGGTTCTTCGTACACTTCATGTTCATCAGTTGAAAGCAAAGTTCTCGATGTGTCAATTTTGGCCTAAGGAGGTGAGTTTCTTGGGGCATGTAGTCTCATGAGAGGGTTTAACTATGGATCCCGCTAAGATAGTAGCACTACCGAATTGGAAGGCCTCCAAGAATGCTACCGAAGTTAGAAGCTTCCTAGGTTTAGCTGGTTATTATAGGGAGTTCATTGGACACTTTGCAAAGATTTCAGCACTTGAGGTTAAGCCTACCCTTATAGATCAGATTGGCTCAAGGAAACAAGAGGATTCAGAGCTTATGGATATAATTGAGAGGATTAGCAGAGGAGAGGTCTCTAGACATCTCCAATGCTATTCTACTGATAGTAAAGGGTGGCTAAGGAGAGATGGAAGACTTTGGGTCCCCTACATTAGTAATTTGACGAGAACATTTTGAGCAGAAGCACACCATTCTCGAAGGACTATTCATCCGGGTGGTGATAAGATATATATGGACATGAAGAGAGTCTTTTATTGGAGCGGAATGAAGAACGATGTGGCAGAGTTTATAGCTAAGTATCTTGTGTGCCAAAGGGTTAAGGCGGAGCAATAGAGGCCTGGTGGATTACTTCAACCATTGGATGTACCCGAATGGAAGTGAGATAGTGTTTCGATGGACTTCGTAGGTGGTTTACCCCAGTCTAGGAAGCGAAATACCAGTATTTAGGTGATTGTAAATCGTTTGACTAAGAGTGCCCACTTCATTCTGGTCAAGAGTAAGAGGACAACACCTTATTTGGCATCCTTATACGTTCGTGAGATAGTCCGACTTCATGGAATTCCCTCTACAATAGTGAGCGACAGAGACCCTATCTTTACAAGTGAGTTTTGGAGAGACTTCCAAGAGGCTTTAGGGACACAGCTTAGATTGAATACGGCCTATCACCCTCAAACAGATGGTCAAATAGAGAGAGTTAATAGAGTTCTTGAGGATTTGTTTAGGATGTTCATTCTTGATTTTGAAGGAACATGGGAGGATCACCTTTCTTTAGTGGAATTCGCTTATAATAATAGTTTTCAGGCCAACATCGGGATGGCTTCTTTTGAAGCCTGTTAGCACGAGAATTGGTCACTAACACCCTTAAGAGAGATTGTGTAGAGAGATTAATGAAGAAAGTAAAGTTAAATAGAGGATAATATGAAGATTTAAATGCAGAAAATACGAACACCAGATTTATAGTGTTTCGGCATAATTGCCTACGTCCACTTTGAGGTTAATCTTCATTGCTTTTCTCGATAATCGATTACAAATACAATCTGTATACCAATTATATTGAATACAATTGCTAAGCAAAAAAGATAAGTCTTGAATGAGTCTTGAATGCGGTAGAGTCTCCCCGGTGTTCTCCCAAAAAAGGTCCATTTCATTGTGCCCCTGCCTCTCTATTTATAGACGAAAATGGATTGGACTTCCCTGGCAGGCCAAGTAGCTTGGCCCAAAAAGAGTGATCTTTGTATGCCGATCCATAGATGTCGAACAGAAAAATGCTGAACGAGGCATGAATGCCGAACGATGTCCTCATGCCGAACGAAGTGATTCCCAACACTCTAAATGTCGAACGAAGTGATGCCATACACTCTGAATGCCGAACGAAGTATTTGTGCCGAACGACACTGGAAGCCGAGCAGTGTGTTGTACCGAACGACTCTGGATGCCGACCGATCCCGTATGCCGAACGAGATTTATGATGAACGAAGTGATATGCCGAACGAGGTTTGGATGTTGAGCAGTATGGAAAGCCAAGTGACTCTGCCATGCCGAACGTCCACAGATTCCAAACGATATACAATACCGAATGGCTCTCAATGCCAAACGTCACATAGATGCCGAACGACTTGAGTTCCAAACGAATCGTTTATGCCAGACGACTCTGGAAGCCGAGTGCTTTCTAATGCCGAACGTTCCTAAATGCCGAGCGTTCCTGAATGATGAGCGTTCTCTAATGCCAAACGACTGGATGCCGAATGACTCATAAATGCCGAACAGTATGCAAATGCCGAGTACTTAGTTGCCTGGACAAATTTCCAGGTAACACTTTCCCCCCAAAGTGCATCACGTGGTCGAACGTGATGTGCTTTGAACCATGAGTCCACTGCACTTTGCTTCAAGTTGGGGCTTAATTTCCTTGATGGTGACTTCCCTTGATCACCAGTTGGGGCGACGTGCGCCGAACATCATGCAAATGCCGAACGGTACAGCCGAAGCCAAACGTTCCATGTATGTTGAACGAAGTTAAAAGCCGATGCCGAACGAGGTCTCTTGACTGGTTCTATCGGTCATTGTCCCTTCGACTTTCCTTCTTCTCCTATAAAGGTCGGCATTCTCCTTCTTCTTCTCTTTTCACTTTTTACCTCTGTTATTTTCCAAGAACTCGCGACTTACCTCCCTTGAACCTCGTTCACTTCTTCGATCTTCCTTTCCTACCTGGAATCCATCACGCCTTTCCTAAGTTAACTTCTAACAACCTTCAATCCTAAACTCACAGACCCCCAAGCTCCCTCCGTATTCTTCAGTAAGAACCTTTCGATCACTCTCTCAAATTAAGAGACATTAGATATTACTCGAACTTGTGAATCTTTCATAGGTCGTAGAAAGTAGGGGGCATGTGAATAAGGGTGATGAATTGAGGTTCGGACGCGTTATAGGGCTGGAACTTAGTATGCTCTTAGGCGATTTCGAGGTGGATGGGTCGGAGAAGAGAAAGGTGGAAGATGCATTATAGTGGCTCGGCATGATCTTTCAATGCCGAGCGGTCCTATGATTTCATAAGAATGGAGTTATAGATTAGGCCTATTGGTATAGATTGATGTGGCCATGATTCGGCATGACCTTCTCGTGCCGAATGAAATTGAGTGGAAAAATTGAAAGGAAGTGGAGAATGGACAGGATGCCGAACGTCATGGCTCGGCATGACTTGCCGAACGACTCGGCCATGCCGATCGGCAGAGATGGAGGTAAAAAAGGCAGATAATGTTAAGGGCAGAATGCTGAGTGATATGGCTCGGCAAAATCATGGTTCGGCATGATTTGCCGCATGCCGAACGACCAAAAGGAAGGTTTGAAAGAGTGATACTTATGCCGAACGACGCTTATATTTAAGCTGACCAATATTTAGGCCGAGTGGCGCTTTGGCCGAACGACATGAATGCCGAATGATACTACGGCGAACAATATTTAGGCCGACCAATATTTTGACCGAACAATACTTAGGCCGACCAATGTTTTGACCGAACAGTAGTTAGGCCGACCAATATTTTGGCCGAACGATACTTAGGCCGAACACCTATTCACTTTGCCTAATCATATGAAAAAAAACAAGGACAAGGACCTAAGCAAACTAGCATATCGAACTAATCTGGACTGATAACTTCCTAGTTTCAGTAATCACAAGTCTGAACTTAAATCGACAAAAATGGATAATTGCCTTTAACATACAGCGCCAATGTCTGAGCCCGAAATTGAAAACATCATAGGGCAGGCTTTTGGAGATGGTCAGCGATGACGGTCTTCGAAGGTGACGATTCAAAGCTCAATTTTATACCATCAACTCTGTGACTTTCAACTTCTAGGCACTTATATTTGAATCATCACACTAGTTCACACACCGCACGGGGGGAATACTTGTGTTGTTAACTCTAACGTCGATTGTTTTTTCAAGTATAGTTAAAACAGGTGCTCTACTAGATTCAATTTCTATCAAAGATGTCTAGGAAATCTAGCTCCGCCACGATCTCAGATTGACCAGGGTCGTCTTCTAAACGAGGGGTCGCAGATACTTCAAACCCGTCGACTTCCCCTGCTCATAACTTAGCTCCCGACGCCCTGGAGGCATCAATTTTCTTGGACAACCCGGTCGATTCACAGGCCTCGAAGATTAATGAAACTGCACTCCGTCAGATATGCTCTGTCCACGGAATCCCCTTCGACGACATATTAGTTCCATCAGGGCACGATCGTCGACACTTGCCCCCAGTCGGATACACAGCTTGTAATAAGTTTATGTGCTGGGTCGGCAGCATGCCACCGTTCAACTCATTTCTTCGGGACGTGCTGCAATACATCGACATTGCCCCATCACAACTGCACCCGAACGGTCACGCCTTCATCTACGGTACCTACATCCTCTTCATGAATGTCCTCTCTAGGCCTCCAATCCCGGGTAACATCAGATATATATATATATATATATATATATATATATGATCAAGAAGCAGAGAGATAGCCCCTCTTTCATGTTTCTTGAGCCGCACCACAAATGCCAGATCTTGACTGGGGCATGTAGCAAGTTTGCCCTGTACAAACAGGAATGGTTTTATGTGCGTTGCCCTCCTGGTTTCACGAGGAGATGGGTGGAAGGAAGTAAGTCTTTTCTCTGGATTGAAATTCATACTTGGTCAAAGTCATGCCTTTTCTAACTCTTTTTTTCCATCTTTTCAGATATCAATCAACGTCCTAACGGCCGCGGATATTCTAAATCCATCGAAGCTATTAGAGCCCTTCCTACAGAAGAACGGGACATCCGAACTCTCATTTCGAATGAGTCACTTACAACGTTTGGACTGTTGGCAGAAGGCCATCGGATAAGCCTTCCTCAAGGCGTTATCATTCCCAAGCCTGCCTCTGGCAAAGGGAAAAAACAAGCTGAGTCTTCAGCACGTGACGCTTATGACGCACTAGAATATGGAGAAATCAAGGAAACTGAAATACCCGAAGCACAAGATGAGAATGTTGGTCCTACTCAGGACCCGATAGTCGAAGTTCACGACATCGAAACGTCATCTTCCCCTTCGAAGAGGAAGAGACTGATGTACAAGATAAGGAGGGAAAAATTGGCACAACCTCTAAAGTTACTCTTATGCCAATAGAGAAAGAGGCTTCCCCACAACGTTTAGAAAGTTCTTTAAAGGGCCTCTCGAACCTCTCCATACCTGACGATCTACTTAATTATGATTTTGACGATCCGAAGGCACTTAAACTTCACTCGCCCATCAGAGGCGATGCAGGCGTTCAAGTCCAAACTCAGGGAGGAAAAACTCCTATTGGTAAGGAAACTGGTCCATCGGAGGGAAACACTAGGACACACACAAACACATGCACTCCACCTTGCACTTAAATTTCCATCGTCATACTACTCTTTCTAATTCGTTATTATTTAAATTCTGTGCAGGTGACATGGGACGTACACAAGGAATTGATCATCTCTGTAGGTCGTCTATCTTCCATCATTCTGGACGGGACTCGGGTTTCGGAAAATGTCGGGATAGAGACGGTGATGACAATAGGGATTATCATTCCCGGGTCATCTTGGAAGAAAACATATTATCAGCCCAAATACCACCAACATCCCTGTTCTCACTCGAGGCAAAGCAAAGATAAGCAGGCCATAAGGGGTCGCAATCCGATGTTCCCTGTGATCAACACTCCGATTCCTCCTCCACCCGACAGTCCTGGGATCCTCACAGGAGAGCTGAACTTTAGAAGTCGTCTCCTCCTGTTCTTGCAACAGATCCATCAGTATCGGAGAGATTGGCCGAGCTTAAAGTTAAATTCCCATAAATCTTCTTTGATGGTCTGAAGTTTCTCCCGGCGATCCATCATATTTCTGGAGATGTCAAGCAGAGCCCTATCGCCTGCACCAACGACGTATATGTTCAGCATGACGCGTTCGGTCATCTTGCTGTGAAAGTGTCAGAAATCTCCATAGAACGCCAACATGAGATTGATCGCCTGAAGCTTGGGGCTATTCATGAAAAAGACATTATCAAAGCTCAGGATGAAGAGATTGCGTTTTACAAATCTCAACTTGAGGCCGCCCAGCAGAGCGCCAAAGATACTGCGAAGCCGTAACTCGTTTAGAATCATCTCACAAAAAAGAAGTCGACGAGGCGGTACAATGCTGTAGGGCATTAGCGTTAGAGAAAGACTCGGTGCAAAAAGAGAGGGATGCATTCCGCCTCTGGGTCAAAGAACTTGAGGAGCGACTCCACAAAGAGGAAGAAGAGAAGATTGATGTCCAAGAGGAGTCGCAACGGTATTGCGACGAGATCGTTGCAACGCGACTCCTAAAGGCGAAACTTGAGGCCGAGCTTTCAAAAGTTGAGGCGCTGAAAGATGAAGCCCATGAAGAGGGAAAAAAGATAGCATCTGCGGAGATCGACTCCCGTCTTGAGGCGGCCAAGGAAGAAGGTAGGGAAGAGGTCAAAAGCATGTTCGACCCACTTATTGCCGAATTCAATGCCCATGTTCTCATGCATCGGGACTTAACTTTTCTGGGCGAGGGCTATCTTGAATCTTTGGTCGAGGCGTGGGAGACCTTAATTGAAATAAAGAAGGCCGAACACGGTATTGAGGAGGTTGATGAGGGGGCTTTGATAAAAGAATTCCTTAAGGGAAACGATCCTTCGGACCTATCAGCGGCTAAAGCCCTTTATTGCAAAGGCTCCCCCTCAATGAAAGGGAAAGAAGTTATCGCCAGCCCATCCAGGATCGAGTCTCCAGCTCGTGTGCCTACCCAACCGGCCGGTCGGCCGATACTTGATCCTTTTGAACAGCACATCGGCTATGACCCGGAGGACCCTGGCCTTGGTGTTCACGTTTTGTCCCCTATTCCAGAGGGTGAGACCCCCTTGACGGCTGAGAGCCAGCCGGAACCTGGTAAGCAACTCTTTTGCTTTAACATTCCAAGAGTTTTCATTTTTCATCAGAAGCTATCGCATTCTAATACTTTCTTTTCGTGATTTTGTGTAGGCCGTTCTGATCTTGAGCCCACTCCGAGGAGCAATGTTGCCAAGGAGGTGAAGGAAAAAACGAGTGAAGCCACTCACGCGGGAGAGGCTCCTGGTCCAGATGCTCAGGTGATCGGAGCGCTTGATGAGGACAAATCTGAGACTTCCTCTCCCATCGATGGGAGTTATGAAGTTGAAATTACAGGCGTCTCTGAGCACACATCCGAACTGAGCATGAAGAAGCAGCTTGAGAAAGAGAAAGAAAAGACGATCAAGATCAAGGTCGAACCTCAAGCTGTGGACCTGGACGATCCTTTGAACAAGTCGTTGAAGGTCATCCTCCTAGGCGGGTCCAAACCCATGGATGTTCCTCGTACTTCTTCAGCTGTTACTCCCCCGTCAAAGAAAGCTATCAAGGGTAAACGTACTGGGAAGGAGTCATCTGGCAAAAAGTCGAAGAAGTCAAAGAAATGGTCTTCGCTCTCGTTCAACACGGGCTAGTTTAGATTATGTAATTATTTTTGTTTTCGTAGTTCATGTAAATAAAATTATTTGTGATGAATAAAACTTAGTTCTTTTCCCTCTCATAGGACTGTTGTTGTTTGGTTTTTTGTATAACCGTGGTCAAAACACGAGTTACTGCGAGTTACGTGAACCTCTCGATTCATCTTCAAACAAGTTGACAACTTTCTTGGTATTCTTTTATCCCACGTTCTAGGGACTTAGAATATTTTCTAATCCTTACGACAAGGGCTCGATGACTTCAAGTCATTTATATCCAGTCCGCCCTCAGGGGACTTGGACATTTAAATCATTTATACTCTGATCTGCCCTTCGGGGACTCAGAGTACTCCAGTCCGCACTTCGAGGACTTGGAGATTTTTAGTCGCTTATACTCTGGTCTGCACTTTGAGGACTCAGAGTACTCCGGTCCGCACTCCAAGGACTTGGAGATTTTGAGTCGTTTATACTCGAGTCCGTGCTTTGGGGACTTAGAGTACTCCAGTCTGCACTCCAGGGACTTGGAGAGTTTGAGTCGTTTATACTCGAGTCCTCACTCTAGGGACATAGAGTACTCCAGTCCACACTCTGGGAACTTAGAGATTTTGAGTCGTTTATACTTGAGTCCGCACTCTGGGGACTTAGAGTACTCTGGTCCGCTCTCTGGGGACTTGGAGATTTCGAGTCGTTTATACTCGAGTCCACGCTCTGTGGCCTTAGAGTACTCCAATCCGCACTCCGGGGACTTGGAGATTTCGAGTCATTTATACTTGAGTCTGCGCTCTGGGGACTTAGAGTACTCCAGTCCGCACTTCGGGGACTTGGAGATTTTGAGTCGTTTATACTCGAGTCTGTGCTCTGGGGACTTGGAGTACTCCAGTCCGCACTTCGGGGACTTGGAGATTTCGAGTCATTTATACTCGAGTCCGTGCTCTGGGGATTTAGAGTACTCCAGTTAGTACTCCGGAGACTAGGAGAGTTTGAGTCGTTTATAATCGAGTTCGCACTCTGGTGACTTAGAGTACTCCAGTCCGCACTCCGAGGACTTGGAGATTTCGAGTCGTTTATACTCGAGTCTGTGCTCTGGGGACTTAGAGTACTCCAGTCAGCACTCCAAGGACTTGGAGATTTCGAGTCGTTTATACTCGAGTCCACGCTCTGAGGAATTAGAGTACTCCAGTCCACACTCCGGGGACTAGGAGAGTTTGAGTTGTTTATACTTGTTCGTACATCAGATAAATTAATGTATACCTTAGTGATTTGTTATAGCATTATCATACACAGGAACATCGACAATTCATGGGAGAAAGAAATGGCTTCAAGCCTTTATTAATGCAAATAAGCTAAATTGTCTTTTTACATGCCGTAAACTAGGAATAGAAACTTGCTGGAAATAAACGCAACTAAAATATGATAGAAATGAACTAAGTGTAATAATGTCGCAAATGCTCACCATTCCATGCTCGGGGGAGTGTCGCACCATCGACGGCCGCTAGCTTGAAAGTTCCTTCTCCAAGCTTCCGTTCAATGATGTATGGACCTTCCTATGCGCGGCTCACGTATGATGGAACTGGGAAAACTCGTTTCAAAACAAGATCACCCACGCCAAAGATTCTCGGTCGAACTTTTTCATTATAATATCGAGCAACTCGATGCCTATACGCGGCCGCTTTTAAATTATCTTCTTCGCGTTTTTCATCAATGAAGTCCAACGTTTCCAACAAAAGATCTTAATTTGACTCAGGGTCATAAGAAGTTACCCGATGCGATGGGACTTCAAGTTCCACGGGCATGACAGCTTCCATGCCATATGCTAATGCGAATGTAGTGTGGCCAGTCGCGGACTTGTGGGTGGTTCTGTAAGCCCAAAGCGCTGTAGGAAGCTCGTCCACCCATTTGCCTCTAGCCTTTTCCAAACGTTTTTTCAATATGGATTTGATTATATTGTTTATGGCCTCCACTTGTCCATTAGCTTTCAGATGAGCAACTGCTGCAAACTTTTTCTCAGTGCCATATTTTTGGCAAAATTCCCTGAACTCTTTGCTTTCAAACTGAGTTCCATTGTCTGCAACGGTGGTTCATGATAGGCCAAAACGGCATATGATATTTCGTACAACGAAATTAATGACTTTCTTGGTGGTGATATGTAACGCCCCACTCCGAGACCCACTCTAGTAAAGAGTATTACGGAGTAATACTGTCTACTAGAACGGAGAATAGAGTATAATGGCAGCGACCATATGTAATCAAGCTATAACTATCTATTGAATACGTCGAATAGGTGGTTTTCTTTTCTCAAGTGGTTCGACCTATTCAATAAATATTTATAACGAAATTACAATGGCTAAAGACCTATCAGAATAAGCATAGTAATAAATGATAAACATCACAGAACAGAATCACATAACAGATATAACATCCCAGAACAATACATCATCAATACAGATCCAAATACTATAAGTGGGTACAAAGCCACCGCTCACACATGTGAGTCAAAAATATGTACATAAGAGTCTGAAATAACAGAGTAGCTGAATAGTGGACAAATAAAAGAGCTATCTATCAGCATAGCAGATAATGTCCAAGCGGAAGCACAAAAAGCTAAGTCCAGAGACCTAACCTGAAACAACTCGGTCTGACCCGAGCGAAAACACTCGGGTCAGGCTAGCTAGACAATCAGTAATAACTGAGATATATAATAATGCAGTACATAAATAAGACAGTATTTCTCCAAAGAGAAGAGTAATATGGACTACATGAATAATGACGATTCCAATCATCAATAAACAGTAAAAACCTCCAAAGAGAATATCAACACCAAAGTGTAAAATAAATACAATCGCCTCATATCATCGGCGTAGCCAAAGCTATATAAGGTTGCCCAAAGGCAATAATCCCAGGAGTGACCAGAGTCTATAATCAATGCCCAAGCAAAGATCGATGCTCCAAAGAGCAATAGGGATATACTGAAAAGTCAATGAAATCAAACACTGAAAAGCAATGTCCAGAGACACTGTGAATCCACAAGGTAATCGCACTTACATCGTATGGTTCCATAGAACCAACACCGAATGGCGATACTCGAATGGATATAAAATCATCAGATAATACAAATATTGCACGTGCACCGACCAGAGTCGTTGTTGCCAAGTACTGTAGAGTTGTGATCGATCACTCGCACATATGCGGAACGCGCGAAACGGCGAGATCCTTCCCAGAAGGATAAAGGCCCAGAGGCACACGCCGAAAATAAACTGCTCCATAGAGCAGGTGTCCAGAGACGGTTGCCCAGAGGCGTTGTGACCCAGAGGTCCAGTACTGGCCACCCAGAGGCTAATGTGCCACTAACTTCTTGGAGAGGAACCCGTAAAGTGTTAACAATGAGTCCCATACCCCACGTTCGCACTAAACGGTTTACTAACCAATAGCAAGCTCACACTCCAAACAATAAAAAGTCTACCTCGTATCATCGGTAAACTAGACCCAAAGGTCAAAACGATCAATCGAATAGGTCGGGGATTAACCGGAAAGAAAATACACACAGTTCCATAGGCCGGAGATTTTCTAACCGTTTAAGCACCTTTCCACTTCGCTCGACGTGCTAAAAGTGAGTGTGAGATTTTTATTATAGAAAATAATGGTGCGAAATGTTTTTATTATTGATTTTGAAATCACTTTAAAACGGCTTTTGAAAACGCTCCTACTATGGAGTAATTAATTTAATAATTAAAAATAATATTATATAATAATTTCGAAAGCCATTTTGGAGTGAAAATCCTTTTAAAACCTTTTTATAAAGCCCGTGTACGAAATCCAGAGACAAATCTCAAAGAAATCGACGAAAACCAGAAAATCATCAAAAATATTCTAAGTGTTTGAAACCATTCAAAAACTGCTGCGAACCCAAGTTCGGCAATTTATTTGGACCAGCAAACTGTGTCCAAATGGCATGAAAACTGGTAGACATATAGTCCAACATCCCTACTTTAAGATGCAAAAAGAATTTCTGGATTCCGAGTTGAGACGAAGCGGTGGCGACCTCTCAAAGTTGAACCCAGAAAAAGATTCACACTGTTTACCAACAGCGACCAGAGTTCAACTTCGACACGAAATTCGAAGCAGAAAACGAACTCCAATGTTGCCCAAATTTTCCAGAGATGGTGTTCGAAACTCCACCTTTCCAACGAGACCAAAAACGGCGAATTCCGACTTCCGATGCGATCGTGGTGGCATCGCGAAGTGGAGACAAAAATCTGGAAACAGAGGTGATGTTCGTTGTTTTTTTTGTTTTTATAAAGCCCAGCCCGCCTGGGCTGGATTTTTTTTTTTATAAAGCCCAGCCCGCCTGGGCTGGGTAAAATAGAAAGCCCCCAGCCCAATTGGGCTGGGCGGAGCAATTGCCCCCAGCCCAATTGGGCTGGGGTGCATCCAACGCCCCCAGCCCAATTGGGCTGGGGTGCAACCACTGTCCCCAGCCCAATTGGGCTGGGGCGGAACAATTGCCCCAGCCCAATTGGGCTGGGGCGCAACTTCTGTCCCCAGCCCAATTGGGCTGGGGCGGAACTTCTGTCCCCAGCCCAATTGGGCTGGGGCGGAACAATTGCCCCAGCCCAATTGGGCTGGGGCGGAACAATTGCCCCAGCCCAATTGGGCTGGGGCGCAACCTTTGTCCCCAGCCCAATTGGGCTGGGGCGTAACCCATGTCCCCAGCCCGAAGCGGGCTGGGGTGGTGAAACCTGCGCCAGCCCATGTGGGCTAGCTTGCTTCTGGCTAGCCCCTCTGGGCTAGCCCACTGCATCTGGGCAGCAGCCTGGGTGCAACCCAGGGCCCTGTTTCAGCCTGCATATTTCCAGCAAGCTGTTTTTTGTGTTTTTAATGATTTTGGGTGTTTTTTTTCAGTTTTTTGGCATCAAAAAATCACTAATAACAATCACTAATCACCATATAATGATTATTACACTAAATTAAAGGAAACATAGGCCAAAGCTTAGCATTACCTTAACAAGCAATATCACAAACACTCTTTGTGCACACCCAAAATGAAGACAATGGAGATCAAAGAGCTATGATTCACATGTTACAAAACAAAACATGTGTTACCATATGATTTATGACATTCAAAAGAGGATTAAACACATATTAGAAGAGGTTTTAGCAATATACCTCTCTAAAAAGCAACAATGAACATTATAACATCAACCCAAGATGGCAAAAGAAGATTAGGAGGCTATAAGATCATAAAAACACATAAAACATGTGTTAATAAACTAATTTCAGAAATTAGAAAGCTATAAAAGATGGATTTGAGATGGGTATTTGCATTACCTTTGCATAGAATGATTTGCATAAGCTAAGACTTGAAGGATATGAAGATGGAGGCCATTTTTATTAAAAAGATTTAGGAAATGGTTAGGGTTTTGATTAGGGTTGAATGAGGAAGGTTATGAGAGTTTGAGATAATATATAGGGGAGGTTTAGGGTGGGTTATTGGGTTAAGTTTTGTAACCCAATAAGAAGAGGGTTATTACAATGTTTCCAAAAAAAATTCTAAGTGTTCATGTATGTTTATGAACTCATTTCTTACCCAAACCCGTTTTAAAATCTCTTTTAAAATATTTAACTCTCCAAAATAACATTTTATCCTCATTTTAAAATCCCATATTTCCCATTTAATTAAAATAGCCCTTTTCAAATAAATTTTGTTATTCCAAATCCTCTTATGCTTCATTAAGAATAAATAAAAATCCTAACTTTTATTTATTAATTGGTAATGCAAACCCCGGGTTGTTACAGACTCCCCCCCTTAAGAAAATTGCGTCCCCGCAATTCCTTAAGATAGATGTCGTCTATAACGTCAAATCCACAAAAGAAGTGATAGAGATAAAATAGAGAATTCTTACCCGCAGAAGAAGATGGGAGAAAGCCAGGATAAGAGCGCTCGATAGATTCTCTGGTCTCCCAAGTGCAGTCCTTAGGATTCGGTGACTATTGAATCTTCACGAGTGGAACCTCTTTGTTGCGAAGGCGTCTAACCTCCGAATCAAGCACACGGAGAGGTTGCTGCTCCAAAGATAAGTCAGGTAAGATCTCTAAATCAGGTACGACATGCTGCTCAATGATAGAATCAGGATCACGAACACACTTGCGAAGCTGAGAAACATGGAACACGTCGTGTATTCCAGAGAAGTGAGCAGGTAGAGCCACACGATAAGCAACGGGGCCGATGCGTTCCGTAATAGGAAATGGTCCAATATAGCGAGGAGCCAATTTCCCTGTAGAGCTGAAACGCACAACCCCCTTCATGGGAGAAACCCGAATAAAGACAGAATCGCCAATGGAGAACTCAAGTGTCTTCCTACGGTTGTCCGCGTAGGATTTCTGACGGTTCTGTGCCTCTTTCATCCTCTGACGGATAAGAACAATCTTTTCAGAAGATTCTCGAACTGAATCTGGACCAAGAATAAGCTTCTCGCCAGATTCTAACCAACAAGCAGGAGAGCGACATGGCCTTCCGTAGAGAGCCTCGAAAGGTGCCATGCCGATACTAGACTGATAGCTGTTGTTGTAGGAGAACTCTACGAGCGGTAAGTGATCCTCCCAACTACCTCCGAAATCCAAAATACAACAGCGCAAAAGATCCTCTAAAACACGATTCACCCTCTCCGTCTAACCGTCGGTCTGAGGATGATAAGCAGTCGAGAGATTCAGCTTTGTGCCCAAAACTGACTGTAGGCACTTCCAGAAGTGACTAGTAAAGATAGTGTCTCGATCACAGACGATAGAGCTAGGAATGCCATGAAGTCGAACGACTTCCTTCACATATAGCTTGGCAAGCTGAGGAGCAGTCCGAGTGGACCTAATCGGAATGAAATGAGCCGATTTGGTCAAGCGATCAACAATAACCCAGATAGAAGTATGGCCTGACCTCGATCGAGGCAGACCGTCAATAAAATCCATGGATATCTGATCCCATTTCCATAATGGAATCTCTAGCGGCTGAAGAAGACCAGATGGACGCTGATGCTCGGCTTTGATCTGTTGACAAGTCATGCAACGGCTTACATAACTTGCAACATCTCTCTTCAAACCCTCCCAATAATATAGCCGGCACATATCGGCATACATCTTACTCGAACCGGGATGAATAGTGTACTTAGAGCGATGACACTCGTCTAGAATGTCATGCCTAAGTGATAAATCAGATGGTACAACAATACGGTTCTTCCTACGAAGACACCGATGATAATCAAGAGAATAATCCAGCAATGTCTCATCACTGGATCCCGACTCGAGAAGGTGAATAAGATGCAATAAGTCTGGATTCTGCCGCTGAGCATGGGCAATGCGATCCAATAAGACAGGACGAGCTTCCAAGCTGAATAATAAGACCGGAGAATCAGAAGGTGGAGCTCGATCTCTAATATCACATAAAGATAGAGCCTCAAGAACATCCCACTCGGCAATCATCATAGAAACTACCGCCGAGTGCTTGCGACTGAGCGCATCTGCAACACGATTACCCTTGCCAGGGGTATACTGAATATCTAAATCATATGAGGCGAGAAACTCAAGCCATCGCTGCTGCCTCATATTGAGATCCCTCTGACTGAATAGATACTTCAGCGACTTATGATCGGTGTAAAGAGTGAAGCGTTCGCCTAATAGAAAGTGACGCCACGTCTTCAAGGCAAAGACGATAGCTGCTAACTCAAGATCATGAGTAGTATAGCGAACCTCATTCGGACGCAGTTGCCTGGAAGCATAAGCAACTACCCGATCCTTCTGCATAAGCACAGCACCGAGCCCGCTACCACAAGCGTCGGTGTAAACAACAAGATCCTGGTTACTCTCAGGAACCACAAGAATAGGAGCATGAGTGAGAAGTTCCTTCAATCGCTGAAAAGAAGCTTCACACTTATCAGACCAAATAAAGCGAACACCCTTACGAGTCAGCGTCGTAAGGGGAAGTGCAACTCGAGAGAAATCCTTGACAAACCGACGGTAATAACCCGCCAAACCAAGGAAGCTGCGAATATCATGAACGTTCTCGGGCCGCTTCCAATTCTGGATAGCTTCGATCTTGGCAGGATCGACAGAAACACCCTCAGATGATACAATATGGCCCAAGAACTTGACCTTGCTCTCCCAAAAATGGCACTTGGAGAGCTTGGCCTTAAGCTGATGCTGACGAAGAGTATCCAAGACGATCCGCAAATGAAGAGCATGCTCTGCCTCGGATTAGAATAAATAAGAATATCGTCGATGAAAACCAGAACGAATCTATCGATGTATTCCCGGAATACTCGATTCATAAGATCGACGAAGAAAGCTGGTGCGTTCGTCAAGCCGAATGGCATGACCAACCACTCAAAAGAACCATAGCGAGTGCGGAAAGCGGTAAGAGGAATGCTATCTTCCGCAACTCGGAGCTGATGAAACCCGGTGGCAAGGTCGAGCTGTGAAAAGACCTTCGCACCGCTCAACTGATCAAACATATCGTCTATCCGTGGCAATGGATAACGATTTCTGATGGTCAACTCATTAAGCTTGCGATAGTCAATGCAAAGCCTAAGAGAGCCATCGGGCTTCTTAACGAAGACCACAGCAGCACCCCATGGCGAAGAACTGGACCGAATGAGCTGCTTCGCCTCAAGCTCCACTAACTGCTTCCTGAGTTCCTCATTCTCTTTAGTAGACATCCTCGTGGGAGGACGCCCAACTGGGTGGGAGCCTGGAATGAGATCGATGCGGAACTCAATGGCCCGCTTTGGCGGCAGGCCAGATACTGGCTCGAATACGTCGGGGAAATCCCGAACAACAGGAATACGAGATAAGTCCAAATCCTCATCTCGTGAATCAAGAGAAAATAGAGTAACATCAGAAAGCCGAACATCCTGAAGAACAATAGCTAACGGAGAGGACGAATCAGGGTGATGAAAGAATAATATCCGCTCTGAACAAATAATTTTGGCGTCATGCTGAACGAGCCAATCCATGCCAAGAATCATATCAAATCCCAAATACTCCATAACGTGCAGATTCGCACGGAAAGAAAATCCACAAAGATCGATATCTATATTCTCACAAAGCAAGCTAAGGGTCGTGGATCCGCCAATGGGATTCACAATCCTTAGTGAAGAAACCAGACAAGTAACATCCAACGATAAAGCATCTACTAGCTCCTTTGATACGAATGAGTGAGAGGCACCCGTATCAAAGAGAACTCTACAAGATCTACCACGAAATAAAATAGAACCTTCGAGAACGGAAGGATGCGTACCTCGAGGCTGAGCTGAAGATGCAGGAGCCTTGGCAGCATTAAGCTTGCCAGGCTTGGCACTAGCTGGAGCAATAGGACAAGTGGAGATCCTGTGTCCCTCCTTCTTGCAGAAAGTGCAATAGAGAGGTTTGGGGCACTCTCGAATAAAGTGATCTGGAGAACCGCAGTTGAAGCATTTCTTCGGAGGACGGGTTCCACTAGGCTGTGACTGAATCTGAGGCTGAGTCTGAGGCTGAGCCTGGACAGCAGAACTGCCAGTCTTCTTCTTCTTGTTCCAAGGCTTGTTCTTCTGAAATGGACCCCGCTTCTGGTTGGGGTTTTTGGAACCCCCACCACCATCATCACTATCTCCATCTCGACTGACTCAAGATGTAGGGCTGCATCGACTAGCTTCTCGAATGAGAGCTCAAGCTGTAGCATAAGATGCCTCTTCAGATATTTCTTCAAGCCCTCAACAAATTTAAGGTTCCTCTTATAAGGAGTAGCAATAAACTCAAGGCCGTACTTGGACAGGGCCTCGAAGGAAGAGACATAGTCGGATACGGAGGACTTCCCCTGCTTGAGATCAAGAAAGCGGCGAGCAAGGGAGTTCTTCTCTGACTCTGGGATGAATTTGAGCTCAAATCTCTGACGAAACTGAGACCAAGTAAGTGTGGTCTCATCGACCTCGGCAATAAGTAGTTCGTACCAATCCAGGGCACGACTCCGAAGCTGACTAGAAGCAATAAGAACACGATCATGATCCGAGATATCCATACGAGTAAAAATGCGCTCACATATCCGAATCCAAGCCTGGACCTCTAAGACATTCTCGGAGCCACTGAACGGCTTCCCTCCGAGATGGGTAAAATCACTGCAGAGACGCGCAAAAACAGACATGCGCGGAGCATCAGCAACTGGGGCTGGAGACTGAGAATGAGACTGAGAATTCCGAACCAGCTCCATGATCTGGTCGGTAGTCATGAACACGCCCTCTGGATGAGTGTTGCTGGACTGCCCAGCAGCACTAGTCTGACGTGTGGTTCTCCCTCTTCCCCTTCCAGACATACTAAAAATTAAACGGGAATTAGAGTTAGACATAATTCAATGATTGATACTTAATTAAGGAATACTACGGAATATAATAAATTCCTACACATATTCCTAACTTAACAATCAATAAGCATAAGGAAGGGATTTGATTTAATTCGGATCCAATTAAAATGTATTGTACTAAGTGTATCCGTTCTGTGTTTGTTATGCTTAATTCTGAACCTTGCTCCGATACCAAACTGTAACGCCCCACTCCGAGACCCACTCTAGTAAAGAGTATTACGGAGTAATACCGTCTACTAGAACGGAGAATAGAGTATAATGGCAGCGACCATATGTAATCAAGCTATAACTATCTATTGAATACGTCGAATAGGTGGTTTTCTTTTCTCAAGTGGTTCGACCTATTCAATAAATATTTATAACGAAATTACAATGGCTAAAGACCTATCAGAATAAGCATAGTAATAAATGATAAACATCACAGAACAGAATCACATAACAGATATAACATCCCAGAACAATACATCATCAATACAGATCCAAATACTATAAGTGGGTACAAAGCCACCGCTCACACATGTGAGTCAAAAATATGTACATAAGTGTCTGAAATAACAGAGTAGCTGAATAGTGGACAAATAAAAGAGCTATCTATCAGCATAGCAGATAATGTCCAAGCGGAAGCACAGAAAGCTAAGTCCAGAGACCTAACCTGAAACAACTCGGTCTGACCCGAGCGAAAACACTCGGGTCAGGCTAGCTAGACAATCAGTAATAACTGAGATATATAATAATGCAGTACATAAATAAGACAGTATTTCTCCAAAGAGAAGAGTAATATGGACTACATGAATAATGACGATTCCAATCATCAATAAACAGTAAAAACCTCCAAAGAGAATATCAACACCAAAGTGTAAAATAAATACAATCGCCTCATATCATCGGCGTAGCCAAAGCTATATAAGGTTGCCCAAAGGCAATAATTCCAGGAGTGACCAGAGTCTATAATCAATGCCCAAGCAAAGATCGATGCTCCAAAGAGCAATAGGGATATACTGAAAAGTCAATGAAATCAAACACTGAAAAGCAATGTCCAGAGACACTGTGAATCCACAAGGTAATCGCACTTACATCGTATGGTTCCATAGAACCAACACCGAATGGCGATACTCGAATGGATATAAAATCATCAGATAATACAAATATTGCACGTGCACCGACCAGAGTCGTTGTTGCCAAGTACTGTAGAGTTGTGATCGATCACTCGCACAGATGCGGAACGCGCGAAACGGCGAGATCCTTCCCAGAAGGATAAAGGCCCAGAGGCACACGCCGAAAATAAACTGCTCCATAGAGCAGGTGTCCAGAGACGGTTGCCCAGAGGCGTTGTGACCCAGAGGTCCAGTACTGGCCACCCAGAGGCTAATGTGCCACTAACTTCTTGGAGAGGAACCCGTAAAGTGTTAACAATGAGTCCCATACCCCACGTTCGCACTAAACGGTTTACTAACCAATAGCAAGCTCACACTCCAAACAATAAAAAGTCTACCTCGTATCATCGGTAAACTAGACCCAAAGGTCAAAACGATCAATCGAATAGGTCGGGGATTAACCGGAAAGAAAATACACACAGTTCCATAGGCCGGAGATTTTCTAACCGTTTAAGCACCTTTCCACTTCGCTCGACGTGCTAAAAGTGAGTGTGAGATTTTTATTATAGAAAATAATGGTGCGAAATGTTTTTATTATTGATTTTGAAATCACTTTAAAACGGCTTTTGAAAACGCTCCTACTATGGAGTAATTAATTTAATAATTAAAAATAATATTATATAATAATTTCGAAAGCCATTTTGGAGTGAAAATCCTTTTAAAACCTTTTTATAAAGCCCGTGTACGAAATCCAGAGACAAATCTCAAAGAAATCGACGAAAACCAGAAAATCATCAAAAATATTCTAAGTGTTTGAAACCATTCAAAAACTGCTGCGAACCCAAGTTCGGCAATTTATTTGGACCAGCAAACTGTGTCCAAATGGCATGAAAACTGGTAGACATATAGTCCAACATCCCTACTTTAAGATGCAAAAAGAATTTCTGGATTCCGAGTTGAGACGAAGCGGTGGCGACCTCTCAAAGTTGAACCCAGAAAAAGATTCACACTGTTTACCAACAGCGACCAGAG
The DNA here is from genome assembly GCA_030765085.1 of Allium cepa. NCBI lineage: Eukaryota > Viridiplantae > Streptophyta > Magnoliopsida > Asparagales > Amaryllidaceae > Allium > Allium cepa. Next base: position 969,607,908 of record CM060945.1, on the reverse strand, counting down.
TTCAACTTCGACACGAAATTCGAAGCAGAAAACGAACTCCAATGTTGCCCAAATTTTCCAGAGATGGTGTTCGAAACTCCACCTTTCCAACGAGACCAAAAACGGCGAATTCCGACTTCCGATGCGATCGTGGCAGCATCGCGAAGTGGAGACAAAAATCTGGAAACAGAGGTGATGTTCGTTGTTTTTTTTGTTTTTTTTTTTTTATAAAGCCCAGCCCGCCTGGGCTGGATTTTTTTTTTTTATAAAGCCCAGCCCGCCTGGGCTGGGTAAAATAGAAAGCCCCCAGCCCAATTGGGCTGGGCGGAGCAATTGCCCCCAGCCCAATTGGGCTGGGGTGCATCCAACGCCCCCAGCCCAATTAGGCTGGGGTGCAACCACTGTCCCCAGCCCAATTGGGCTGGGGCGGAACAATTGCCCCAGCCCAATTGGGCTGGGGCGGAACTTCTGTCCCCAGCCCAATTGGGCTGGGGCGGAACAATTGCCCCAGCCCAATTGGGCTGGGGCGCAACCTTTGTCCCCAGCCCAATTGGGCTGGGGCGTAACCCATGTCCCCAGCCCGAAGCGGGCTGGGGTGGTGAAACCTGCGCCAGCCCATGTGGGCTGGCTTGCTTCTGGCTAGCCCCTCTGGGCTAGCCCACTGCATCTGGGCAGCAGCCTAGGTGCAACCCAGGGCCCTGTTTCAGCCTGCATATTTCCAGCAAGCTGTTTTTTGTGTTTTTAATGATTTTGGGTGTTTTTTTTCAGTTTTTTGGCATCAAAAAATCACTAATAACAATCACTAATCACCATATAATGATTATTACACTAAATTAAAGGAAACATAGGCCAAAGCTTAGCATTACCTTAACAAGCAATATCACAAACACTCTTTGTGCACACCCAAAATGAAGACAATGGAGATCAAAGAGCTATGATTCACATGTTACAAAACAAAACATGTGTTACCATATGATTTATGACATTCAAAAGAGGATTAAACACATATTAGAAGAGGTTTTAGCAATATACCTCTCTAAAAAGCAACAATGAACATTATAACATCAACCCAAGATGGCAAAAGAAGATTAGGAGGCTATAAGATCATAAAAACACATAAAACATGTGTTAATAAACTAATTTCAGAAATTAGAAAGCTATAAAAGATGGATTTGAGATGGGTATTTGCATTACCTTTGCATAGAATGATTTGCATAAGCTAAGACTTGAAGGATATGAAGATGGAGGCCATTTTTATTAAAAAGATTTAGGAAATGGTTAGGGTTTTGATTAGGGTTGAATGAGGAAGGTTATGAGAGTTTGAGATAATATATAGGGGAGGTTTAGGGTGGGTTATTGGGTTAAGTTTTGTAACCCAATAAGAAGAGGGTTATTACAATGTTTCCAAAAAAAATTCTAAGTGTTCATGTATGTTTATGAACTCATTTCTTACCCAAACCCGTTTTAAAATCTCTTTTAAAATATTTAACTCTCCAAAATAACATTTTATCCTCATTTTAAAATCCCATATTTCCCATTTAATTAAAATAGCCCTTTTCAAATAAATTTTGTTATTCCAAATCCTCTTATGCTTCATTAAGAATAAATAAAAATCCTAACTTTTATTTATTAATTGGTAATGCAAACCCCGGGTTGTTACATGATAGTAACCAAAGGCTCTGCTTCTACCAACTTGGTAAAGTAAACGACCACAACAATCGCGTATTTTGCACCACCTTTGGATAGGGGTAAGGAACCGACTATAACGATCCCCCACATTGCAAATGGCCAAGGACTAACCATTTATGTGAGTTCCGTCGGCGGAGTTCTTAGGATTTTCGCATACTTCTAGCATTTATCACATCTTTTTACGTAGTCTGCGGCATCTCGATTTACAGTTGGCCAATAGTATCCATAGCGGAGGATTTACTTTGCCAACGTCTGCCTCCCGGTATGGTCGCCACATTCACCTTCATGGACTTCTGTTGGGACTCGTTTTATCTCATCATGGCCAATGCACCGGAGCAATGGGGTCGAGAATACCCTCCGATAATTATTCAATCCTGCATTACATAATTAGAAACCTTACGAATGACTTGTCGTCTTTCGCTCCTTCTTTCGGGCATGGCCTCGTGTAACAAGTACTGCTTGAATGGGGTCATCTATGACTCCTTCTCGATTTCTGTTTCTAACATGAAATTTACCTCCATTATATTTATGCTTGGAACATGTAAGGATTCAACGGGAAACAATCCCATCTGCTGCGCATCGTCAGTGCCTGCAAATTTTGCCAATGAATCAGCTTCTCTGTTTTGTTTACTCGGAACATGTGAAATATCATAATACTCGAAATTCACTAGCAGCTCCTGAACTTAGGCCAAATACGGGGCAATTCTCTGCCCCCTTGCTTGGTAGTCTCCATGCACTTGATACACCACCAGTTGTGAGTCGTAGAAAATTTCAACCGATATTATTCCCAGTTCATTGACGAGTCTTAGGCCGGCAATCAATGCTTCATACTCGGCTTCGTTATTCGTTGTTGTGAATTCGAGCTTCAAAGCGTAACAAACTGATCGGTTTTCAGGAGTTACAAGAACTATGCCAACCCCCGAACAATGGTCGTTAGATGCCTCCATTGGTGTATATCTTCCATCGGACGGGAGGTATGACATTGCGGTCATTTGAATCGTCTTTCATGGTGAATTCAGCGATGAAATCTGCTAGCGCTTGTCCCTGTATGGCCTTTCGTGGCAGGTAAGTAATATCGAACTGACTCCGCTCGATATTCCATTTTAACATTCTTCCAGAAGTTTCCGGCCGTTGGAGTATCTGACGCAAGGGTTGATCGGTGTAAACATTGATTGGGTATGCCTGAAAATATGGGCAAAGCTTGCGCGATGCAATTACCAAGCAATAGGCTAATTTCTCAATCTTGGGATAGTTTCTTTCTGCCTCCGTCATACATTTACTAACATAGTAAACTGGTTTTTGAACTCGGTCCTCTTCACGAACCAAAGCCGTACAGAAAGCATGTTGGGATACTGCCAAGTACACATACAACATTTCATGGTCTATTGGTTTCGATAGCACTAGGGGGCTCTCCAAATGCCTTACCAAAGCTCGGAATGCTTCCTCGCAGTCGGATGTCCACTCGAAATTTCCTTTTCCCTTCTTTATCACATCAAAGAAAGGAATGCACTTATCCGTGGCTCTGGATATGAATCGGCTCAGCGCTGCCACCTTTCCGTTCAAGCTTTGTACTTGCTTTATAGTTTGGGCACTTGTATGTCCCAAATAGCCTGAATCTTTTCCAAGTTAGCTTCAATTCCACGTGCATTCACAATGAAACCCAAGAATTTTCCTGATGCCATGCCAAAAGTGCACTTCAAGGGGTTGATCTTCATACCGTAATGTTTGAGTATATCAAACATTTCTGCTAAGTCTTGGATGTGGTCGTTTGACTGTCGTGACTTCACGAGCATGTCATCCACATAGACTTCCATCGTCTTACCGATCTGGTCCTTAAACATTCGATTCACCAGACGTTGATAAGTTGCTCCTGCGTATTTCAATCCAAAGGGAATTACTACATAGCAATATAGCCCCATATTTGTGACAAAACTGGTGTGCTCTTGGTCTGGAATGTGCATCGGGATCTGATTGTATCCTAAATACGCATCCATAAATGACAATAATTTGTGTCCGACAGTAGAGTCGACGAGCTGGTCGATTCTAGGTAAAGGGAAACTATCCTTCGGGCATGCTTTATTCAGATCGGAGTAATCAACACAAGTTCTCCACTTTCCATTTGCTTTCTTCACTAGCACTGGGTTAGATACCCATTCAGGGTAGAGGGCATCGCGGACGAACCCATTGGCTTTGAGTTTGTCCACCTCCTCTTTGAGAGCCACGGACCTCTTTGGGTCCATACCTCTCCTTTTCTGTTTTACGGGAACGTGTTTCGGGTCTATGTTCAACATATGACTCGCAATTGCTAGAGAAATCCCACACATATCAGAGTGTGTCCAAGCGAAAACGTCCAGATTCTCCCGGAGAAAATCAGTAAGATCCTCGGCCAATGAGGGGTCGAGTTGTGATCCAATCTTAAGAACTCATGATGGGTCATCCCGGCTGACTGGAATGTCGATCGTCAGCTCAGCCGGTGCTGCATTTATTTCTCTGGGTTCCCTATCATCATCTCTCGGATCTATGTCTTTAAGGATCTGAGAATGATGCCCGAGCCAGGGCTCAGGCACTACTTGTCAATCATCAGTCTTTAGGATGCGGACGGAGCTGTCCATAACCTTTCCCTTCTCTCTCCACTGAGCTTCTCTCAGTTCCACCACATAACATGCACGACCAGCCGCCTGATCGCCATGTACAACACCGACTCCTTTGTCTGTCGAAATTTTAATGTCAAACACCATGGGGCCAAAGCAGCCCTAAATTCCGCCAAGGCTGGGCGACCTAAAAAGACATTGTATGGAGAGTCAACATCCATTACTATGAATGGTAGGACTCGCACTCTCCTACGCTCACCTTCCCCCGGTTCAACTGGTAGCTCTATATACACCATCACGTTGGTTGCAGCACCGTTAAAGTCGTGGATATGGGCTTTGCAAGGTTTTCAAAGCTTTCGTTTTCATCTTCATTTGGTCATAAGCCTTCTTAAAGATGATGTTGACAGAGCTACCACAATCAATCAAGATTCTTTTCACGTAAGCTGGCCCAATTGTTGCAGATATAACCATCGGGTCGATAGTAGGAGCCTCCACTTTGTCCGCGTCTCGACTCCTAAACACTATATCGTCAGTCATTATGCATTGTTGTTTTACGGGGGTTCCATCTTCCATATTTAAACAACATTCATAATCTGCATGCCTCAAGGAGGTAGCATTTCGTTCCATCTCCTGCCAATTCTTGTCCGCAGGATGAGGTCCTCTGACAATAGTGTTTATGATCAATTTACCACAGTCCGAGTAGGTTGTTCTGGTTGGCGTGGAGCCGGCCGCGTCCCGGGTCTGACGTTCCTTGCCTTCCATCTTGCGGGTTTTTGACAAATTCCTGCAGTTTTTTCTGTTTGATCAACTTTTCTATGGCGTCATGGAGGTCTCTACACTCCTCAGTATTGTGCCCATGGGTTTCATGGAAGCGACAGTACTTCCCTATCCGTTTCTGTTCATCAGTGGACTCCTTTGGGTGTGGCTTTCTGTATTCAAAGGTGTTACAGGTAGATAGATAAATGTTTTCAAAAGAAGTATTCGACGGGGTGTATTCATTGTAGGTCAGAATCCTTGGCTTCCATCTCCCTGCTTCTCTTTTTTTTCTAGGATTTCCACCTCCGAATCCTTTGGATTGCCCAGGCTTGTTCTGGATGTTGACTTGAACTTTTCCTGAACTATCGTCGGACTGCTTCACGGCGATGTTACTTTTCACAGACTCCTGAACAAGCCCTAGTGCCTTATCTCGTCTTGTCCATCGAGCCTCCTCCCTCTGTATGAACTGATGAGCTTTGGAATAGAATCATTTCAACGTAGCTATGGGCTTTCCCGCCAACCAATCTCCAAACTCCGAGTCTGGATCTACACCTCGCATTACCACCATTAAAATTGCGTGGTCGTTAGGATTGCTAACTTCAGTGGCGGCAACATGAAACCTCTGTAAGTATGCTTTCAAAGACTCTCCCGGAGCCTGGATTACGCTTGATAAGGAATCACGTCCTTTGGACGAGCAGCATGTATCCTAAATTGTTCGACAAATTTCATTGCCAACTCATCGAAGCTGGATATAGATCGTGGAGGAAGTCGAGTAAACCATATAGTGGTGATTTCGGACAGAGTGATTGGGAAGCACCTACACTTGGTCGCGTCATTCGTCCTTGTCGAATCCATCATCCATTCGTACCTCATCACATGTTGCTTAGGGTCAGTCTTCCCTTCGTAGGCTGGGATAGTCAGCATATTTAATTTCTTGGGGTACTCAGCCTGTAGGATAACATCTATGAAGGGAATATGACTCCTGGACACTCCCCAATCTTCATTGGTCAGGTCTTGGTTTTCTCACATTAACTGCCTCACCATCGCTAATAAACCCGGTGTTTGTATGGAGGGTGGGAGGTTGGGTTTCGTTCCACGGGACTGTGCGGGTTGATGTCCCGCTTGATTTGGGTCTTGATAATCCCGGCGTCCGATCTCATCACGTGCTTGATCCCTGGCGGATCGATCAGTGGCACCTGCTTGTGCAGCTTCATCCCTACGGCGTCTACGCCTAGGAGGTTCATCAACTGAGGTCGAGCTATCAGATTTAGAATAAGGAGCAGGACTACTTCCAGCATTCTGATGCTGCTGCTGGGCAAGTTGAGACATGAGATTAGTATTGGCTTGGATCTGCTCAGCAAGTTGCCTTCTACTTTCCCTGAGTTCTCTTATCAAGTCGTTGAACTCTGTTCGGGAAACGACCTCCGCTTGGTTCTGGGTGGAGGTTCCTACGTCTTGAATTGCTTGTTGGTTGCTAGGTCCTATCTGTTGCACACTAGCAGTTTAATTAACATTTGCGTTGTGAGAAGCCGATCTAGTTCGTGGTCTCCTCATGGTAGAGTTGTTGGTTGTAACTCTGAGTAGAATCAACAAATGTCTTGCGAATGATTTGGATCTCCTTCGGGGGATTTTTCAATCTAGTAGCTACAAAGTAGATCCTATCGTCTTGAGAATTCGATTCACAGTGAAAGCACCAAAATTGGTCACTAACACCCTTAAAAGAGATTGTGTAGAGAGATTAATGAAGAAAGTAAAGTTAAACAGAGGATAATATGCAGATTTAAATGCAGAAAATACGAACGCCAGATTTATAATGGTTCAACGTAATTGCCTACGTCCACTTTAAGGTTAATCTTCATTACTTTTCTCGATAATCGATTAGAGATACAATCCGTATACCAATTACATTGAATACAATTGCTAAGCAAAAAAGATAAGTCTTGAATGAGTCTTGAATGCGGCAGAGTCTCTCCGGTGTTCTCCCAAAAAATGTCCATTTCACTGTGCCCCTGCCTCTCTATATATAGACGAAAATGGATTGGACTTCCCTGGCGGGCCAGATAGCTAAGTAGCTTGGCCCAAAAAGAGTGATCTTTGTATGCCGATCCACAGATGCCAAACGGCAAAATGCCGAACAAGGCATGAATGCCGAACGATGCCCTCATGCCGAACGAAGTGATGCCGAACACTCTGAATACCGAACCAAGTATTTGTGTCGAACGACACTGGAAGCCGAGCAGTGTGTTGTGCCAAACGACTCTGGATGCCGACCGATACCGTATGCCGAACGAGATTTATGCCAAAAGAAGTGATGTGTCGAACGAGGTTTGGATGCCGAGCAGTATGGAAAGCCGAGTGACTCTACCATGCCGAACGTCCAAAGATGCCAAACGATATACAATACTAAACGGCTCTCAATGCCGAATGCTTTTGCATGCCGAACGTCCCATGGATGCCGAATGAACTTGAGTGCTGAACGAATCGTTTGTGCCGTACGACTCTGGAAGTCGAGCACTTTCTAATGCCGAACGTTCCTAAATGCCGAGCGTTCCTGAATGCCGAGCGTTCCTGAATGACAAGCATTCTCTAATGCCGAACGACCTGGATGCCGAACAGTATGCAAATGCCGAGTGCTTAGTTGCCTGGACAAACCTCCATGTAACAAAGCCTTTTATGGAAGACCCTGCAAGACGCCTTCGTGTTGGTTGGAGTCTACAGAAAGATTGCTACTTGGTCCCGTCATGGGTAGAAAGTCATCATAAAAGAATGGTTTGATTGGAAGGAGAATGAAGATGGCCCAAGATAGATAGAAATCCTATGCAGATAAGCAGAGAAGGGATATTGAGTTCATGGCAAGAGATTTGGTTTTTATTAAGATGTCTCCGCTAAGAAAGGTAGTGAGGTTTGGATCAAATGAGAAACTTGCTTCTAGATTCGTAGGAGAAAGGTAGGGAAGATGACGTATCAGATAAAGCTAGCAAAGAGGCTCACAGGAGTTCATGATATTTTTTGTGTTTCGCACTTGAGAAAGTGCTTACATGATTCAGCAGAGGTTGTGGAAATTAGTCAGCTTGAGGGAGTTGAAGTGGAGAGAGAAGCATCGGTTTGTCACATTCCTACCAAGATCATTGGAAATGATATCAAGAAGCTTAGGAGTAAGGAAGTCCAATTGATTAAGGTGCAGTAGGCAGATAGTATTGAGGACGCTACATGGGAGGCTGAGGAGAAAATAAGAACCTCTTATCCATGTCTTTTTGATAGTACGTCTTGAATTTTCTATTTTCATCTCTAGTTTTGAATAGATTCTTTCCTTTAGTATCCTTTGGAAGGTAGATCTTTAGATTTAACTTATGGATGGTAGGACTGAATGTAAACATGTTACTAGAACATGTTATGTATGGTGGACGCTAGTGGTTGCAAGTGTTTGGTAGTGGATGCTAATGGACGCATATACACACACTAGCCACTATTATCTCTTAGGGGTCGGCCTAACTAGGTCACTAAAGCATATGCATATGGATGTATGTGTACACGCATTTTTCTTTCATGGTTGGTATAATGAGTGATTATCATATGGTTGTTGCATTTGGACGATGATTGTAGCGCACATATAGAACTATCAGTTGCCATTAGGGAATTTGCATTCATTTGGATACATGGCACAGACATGATTGTATAAAAGGAGGTCGACTGGATCAGTAGACCGCCTAATCTTTTGCATTATTTAGGGACATTGACACTATAATATTGCATATATCATAAATTGCATTGGAAAACTTAAGGATAATGGATGTAATGGATGATGGTTGAATATGCGGTTGTACAATTTGGATGAAAATATTTATTTCATTTTTCTATCCTTAGAGATTTCGGGGACGAAATCCTTTAAGGAGGAGAGAATGTAACAACCCAAAATTTGATCTATAATAATTAATTAACGAATTAATTAAACAATAAAATAAGTATGCAAAATTTTCGAAATCGAGCTAAAGAAGTTGTACCATTAGGTCCGTGGCGATTTTCTAATCAATTTTCAAATATAACTTGTCGAAGTCCGAGCTAGTACGTAAAGTTACGAGAGAAACAAGAATTGAGAATTTAATAAATTTAAACAAAAATAGTGATAATAATAATAGTAATAATGACCCCATAGGGGTCGACCATTGCATTGGTCAGGTTGTCCTATAGGTCGACCCCCAGTGAACTTAGCTCGACCCGCCTATGTTAACGGGCGAAGATTCATCCATGTACAATCGAACACGTCCTAATTCAATTTTTGAGCGATCTTGTGCATCCATAGTTGCGTCCGATAGTTCCTAGTGAGCCTATGACGTGGTTATACTAGATTTAATCTTCAAATTCAACGGTCAGAGATCCCTAAGTCATAGTATAAATAGAACCATAGGCCTAGTTTTTTTTCTCATTTAGATTTTCTCCCATTTAGGTTCATTGCCAGAGGCTGAACCCTAAAGAGAAAACATTTCTAGGGAGGAAATGTTTTTGATAAAAATATTCGACGCCCTAGAAGTAGATCCGGGAAGGCCAAAGACTAAAGTTAAGGACCACAGGTTAGTGTTTTGTAATTATTTTTGATTTTTAAGTAATCTAAAATAATAGGGTTCTCAATAGTTGTAGTTTTCTACATTTCGAGATAGTTTTTATGTAAATTTATTTGCAGAATATTTTTAAGTAAAATTCAAAATATCTTTTCAGTCTATTTTTATTCAGCTATTTTATTCGGTTAATTACTGTTATTTACATCTATTTTAAGTTGTAATCTAGCCTATAAATGTTATTTTCTTTTTATAAAGATTTATTCCCTTTTTACGCGAATAGAGTATTAAAGAGAGAAGAATCCACTAATATGGATTAAAATAGAAAAACACTAAATTTACAAAAATCAAATGTAAAATAAGAAAAATTGAAATAAAATGAACATAGACTGAAAGAGGAAAATTTAGGACATTTGCAAGCATTATTATAACAAGTGGTTATAACTAAAAAGAGAAAATAGAAGAGGCTTATTTTAAAAACTAAGATCTTCGATTAAGTCGATAAGCAAATATAGAAGTAGGGCCCGTACCGACAGTATTCCCTTTCAAATATAGGACTGATGGTCTCGCTATAGTAGGTGTGGTAAGGACACGCTTATGCTAATTAAGGTAAATAAGTGACCAATAGATAAAGCCTCAAATCTAGAGATTTAGGCAAAGGGCACAAAACTAGAAGATTGTTTGTTAGGACTAGTACCGGTAGCATTCCCTTTTAGGTCTTGGACCGATGCTCTCACAATAGTCAGATGAGGTTGGACAGCATTCCCTTTATGGTCTAGGACTGATGGTCTCACAATAGTTAGGTGAGGCTAGGCACACTTATGCTGATTATGGTAAATAAAGGGTCAAATAGGGGGCGACGTTAGTGCGTACCAACGATGACTAAGCATGCGGCATCGATTAGGGCAAATAATTCGCTACTGCGTTCTAAGCGCTAAAGAGGTGTCTTTTGTTGTGGTACCAACAGGATTGGATCGGCTCACAATGGCACAACAAAAATAGAATAGGCCGATCAAAGGTTAGAATTAGGATTTCAACTTAATCAAGTTAGCAGTTGAGATATGATTAGGGTTTCAGCCTAATCACAGCAGTTAAGAAAAGTGCAAACAAACAAATTAAACAATCAAAGAAAACAGTCAAACAGAATCAGAAATAGTATTCTATGCCTATTTTATCTTTTCTGCATCTCCACTCAAACTAGAACTATTTCTTAGTCTATTATCTTTATCTTGCTTAGAAATGCTAGTAATTACTTTCACTCACCAGACTTATTATCTGACCCACTGCTCTATTTCCCCCCTTCCATGAGACGGAGATGTATTTTCATGAGACATGAGAGTTTTTGAGACATGATATGTTTTTACGACTTATTTTGAGATGAAGTTTAATTTGGAATAATAAGTTATTATTTAAATGTTTCCACTGTTTTTACTTATTTGTCTTGTGAATCTTGGTCTTTGTGAAGCTTTAGCTATACCTATAGCGCACCACATCCTTTTATGTCCCCCTTTGGGTATATTAAGGGGTGTAGGGTGTTTCGAGCATTATCGATATTAGTTTTCAAGTTTTTGAGTGAGAATTGCTACCAAAAGAACTTTATTTCTGGTCAAAACAATTTTTGACTGAAAAATTCCAAGTATGATTTAACAAATATATGAAAAAAAGAGTTTTGAACTTTTAAAATTTGAAACAGTATAGATAATAATAAGTTTACAACTTATGAACTTGAACGTGAAGTAAATCCAAATGAAAAAAAGGGTTGAACATGTGGTTAAGTAAACAAGAGAAAATTTGAATTTGAGATATGAAATAAAGAATTAACATAGGTAAAGCTAAATAAATTTAGTTGATGAGATAATGTTTTGTTGAATATGCGCTTATATGATTTTTGTTTGATGATAATAAACATATATACATTCGTTTAAATGTATTTGTTAATGTACTATTTTATTTTTCACAGATTAAATAAATATTTGCTGAATAAATTAAATAACACAGAATTTGAATTCAAACAGAAATTTTATTCAAACAAATATTTATTACATTTTTGAATAGTACAAATTCAAGCTCTCACTATACATATACAATTTTGATTACAATACATCATAATTTCATATTTACATAAATTCCTCACTACATATCACTCACACTCGTAGTTCATCTTCAACTTCATTCCAGTTAGAATCCAGCATCTGAGCAATCTGCAAAAATATTCACTAACGCAGTAAAATTGAAAAAGAAATATTTTTGCAATATAAAATAAAATGTGAATTTTTGAAAATAATATTTTCCTCGGATATTTGGGTTGTTCGTCATCATTTACATTTGAATTCATCACACACGAACAATGTGACATGCACAGTGTATCACTGTACATGCCACAAGGCCGTGCACACCGATATACACTTGATTGATTTACAGGAACAAGTGAGCACAGGTCAAACCCAAATGAAAAGCCAGGTTCAACTCACATGCAATAAAATAAATGTCACAACTTTCAGCACAAGGTCAAATCCGAGCTTCAAGCTGGATTCAACTCAGGTGAAGTTTCGAAAAATAAACAAAATGCAAAGGTCAAGTCACTACTCAACTCAGTGCATCAACCAAAGTTAAGGTGACATGAAGTCAGCAAACTGCAAGTACAATGCTCAATGCACAGTAATGCAATGCCACAACGAACATGGTTCAAAACAACATATCAAACAACCAGACTTCAAGCCATGCACAGCAGCGATCGAAGACAAAGAATAATCAATGTGAACACATGAACTACAAGCTAACAAATGCAAACTGTATCAAACATGATATAGTGACAAGAAACAATCAGCAGTGTACATGAACACAACCAAAGAAATGAAACCAGAGCTCAATGCATTTAAACTCAATGACAATATAAATGAATCAAGAGAGAGTGTGTGTGTGTGTGTGTGTGTGTGTACAAGCAACTATACATGAAGACTAGCTGCTGAATTCCAAGAATGTAAACAAGTCGCAACCACTACAACAGGCCACCAGTGAAACAACTCAAAGACTACATGAACCAGACTCGAGTCGAGTCCAACTACCAACACCAATAGAACCAGTCACAAGAAAAATGAAGAACTTGGACAGAGACTTCAAAGAAAAGCAAAGCATATACAGGAATGCACCAGAGTGTAGGCAACAGGGCCAAAGCAACTCAGAGAATATATGCAGAGTCATGGAATGGCAATTTCTGTATTCGAGTTCAAGCACACATGAAACAGTGCAAGTTTCGTACTCAAAAACAAATGACAGTGATTCAAACTACTCACAACAATGCTCGAAGACTCGCCAAGTAAATGACACAGCAAAAATGAAACCATACATGAACATTTGTAACATGTATATGAATGTCAGTGTACAAAGTCAAAACCAGTTTCATAATCAAGTGAAGCCAATAACAGCAGTATACAAGTACAAGCCACAAAATCAAAGCCGAGGTAAACAAGTCAATGACAACGAACCAGCCGAAGCGAGCAAGTGTACAGTTTCGATCAATATCCAGAAGTTTAGTTTAAGAAATCAAATGGCTGAAGTAAACACGATCAGTGAAGACGGAGTTCAACATCAAGGTTGATCAATTAAAAAATCAAGTTAGTCAAAACCGAAGTCACAGTAAAATCACCACAGAACAAGTCAAATTGGAAACCGTGATAGCAAAGGCAATTGACCGAGTTAAAAATCAAAGCCGTGGGACGCAAGTGTCAGAATATACGAAATTGAAAAAGTCAGTGAAATCATCAGCATAAAAGTGAAATCAAACGGCCGAACAAATTATTTGACAAATTCAAATAAGTTTATACGAACGAAAATAAAGGAGATCGAACGCATATATAACCCAGAATCATCACTGGCAATTAATCATCGGAGTTCAATTGAGCATAACAGAAAAGCACAAAAGCATAAATTACATACTGAAGCAAGGAAAGAACTCGATCAATCGAAGTAGCTAAAGCAAGGTACAAGGAGACAGTCGATCGACAGGCCAAAGGACGAAAATCACAAATTCGATCGATCAATATAAAGTCGGCATCTTCGATTCTTTACAAGCCCTAATTTCAGAGCGCAAAGAGGAACGAAAGCGAGGCCGCCATTTTACAGAAGCAAAAAAGAAAAAGGAACGGGCAGAAGAAATGAAAGAGGCCGGCCTTGATTAATTAAGGACTTAGTTTTATTAAAAAGAGGGCTTTAAATTTTAGTATTGTTTTTAAATTTAAACTCTTTTTAAATCGTTGTATTTTCTAGTCATGTGACTAGGGGACAAACTACGTGGCGTAGTTTGAGAATTCGCAACTCAGTGGCTGAGTTGTGGCAGGGTTTTGAGCGTAGAGTTAGGTTTAGTCGATAGCGGGTGTCGCGAGTTTACGTGTGTAAGCGTCTGACTATCCAATTTCTAGTAGAAACCTTGGGGCAGCACGTAGGCAGGGTTTTGCCGAAGCTGGGTAAATTCTATGTCGTTCTATTTCTGCATTTATTATTCTGCTATTATCTGTGCTGGTATTGTTCTGTGATCTGTGTTGAAATTATTTTATAAACTTCCGCAATTAATTTTTATAATTTATACTATCACCCTATTCACCCCCTTCCCCTCTAGGGTGAAATCGATCCTACAAGTGGTATCAGAGCTAGGAATAGAAGTCAACTTCTGTTTTAAAAAAAATTCGTTTTTCAAAAACCAATTTTTGTTTTAAAAATTTAAATTTTTTAAGATGGTTTCTCTTAATACTGCTTTTGCTGAGGGTCAGTCCATAGTTAGACCACCAATGTTCAATGGTGAATATGCTTACTGGAAAAATAGGATGGAAATCTTTCTGAAAACCATTGACGCTTGGAATATTGTTAAGACAGGTTATAGAACACCGACTATAACTGTAGATAATCAGGAACTAGATAAACCAAAGGAACAATGGACAGAACTAGAAAATAAATTACAAAATACTAATGCTAAAGCTATGAATTATATTATCTGTTCATTAAATCAATTTGAATTTAATCGTGTCTCACATTGTCTAACTACGCAGGAAATATGGCACACACTAGAAGTGACTCACGAAGGAACATCTCAAGTCAAAGAATCTCGCCTTGCCATGCTAAGCAGCGAATATGAGAACTTCACAATGGCGAAGGAAGAAAATGTTAAAGAGATGCATGGACGACTTTCCAATATCGTATATAAATCAAAAGCTCTTGGAAAATCATATACATAGTTGGAGATAGTCCGATAAATCCTCAGAGTCCTTCCACGAAGTTTTGAAGCCAAAGTGACTGCCATTCAAGAATCAAAAGATTTGAAACAAATGAAAGTCGAAGAACTCATTGGAAATCTCACCACTTATGAGCTAGAAATGAAATTCAAGGAAGAGCGTGAAGAAGGAGATACTCGAAAGAAATCAATAGCTCTCAAAGGAACAACTGAAAGTGATGACGATGACGATGATGATGCAGCAGCAGAATTGGAGCTATTAATAAAGAAATTCAAAAGATGGAATTACAAATATGGAAATTCAGCTCGAATTCAAAAAGCGAAAAGCAGAATAGCCAAAGCACTAGACTACTCTGAAGAACAGAAGATCATCTGTCACAAGTGCAACCAACCCGGACACATCAAGCCCAATTGTCCTCAAAATCAACGCGACTTTAAAAAGAATTCAAAAAGGAAAAGTTTTGCAGCCACGTGGAATACAAGCGATGAAGATAATCAAAGTTCTAGCAGTGAGAGTGAGAAAGCAGATATGTGCCTTCATGGAAATATAACCGATAGCGACGATGACGAGCCAAGCGAGGTATCAAAACTTACTCACTTTGAATTACTTATTTATTTCCACGAAGTGAATGGCTGTTTTGAACGACTTAGGGAAAAATATGCTAAACTTGAATCACAAAAAGATACTTTGATAGAATTAAATGAACAACCTGACCAATTAGTTGAAAACTATCAAAGAAGGATCCCTAAGTGTGATAAGTGTCCAACATTCGAAGGTGAAATTAAAAAATCAGAAATCAATATAAAATCACTTGAAAATGAAATTCTGATTTTGAAAGAAAGTGAAAATACTAGGAGAGAAAATTCTATTAAAAAGCGCACTCAATTATTGAACGAAAATGAATCTCTCAAAACGCAAGTCCAACATTTGTCAACGACCTTAGATAAATTTTCCAAAAGTAAAAAATCGTTGAATATGCTATTAGGAAAGCAAGCTGTTAATACGATTAGACAAGGACTTGGATATAATAAATCGAAAATTGTTGAATGCAATATTAATCAAGTTAATTCTATGTGCACAATTTGTAGAAAATATGGACACAATCACAATAATTGTTGGTATCGACCCAAACATGTGAAAACTATACCGATTTGGGTTCCAAAAGGCACAAATATAAAATCTCTCAAAGTTAAACGAATTTGGGTGCCGAAAGGAACATATATAAATAGTTTTGGGTCTCCACAAAATTATTTTTCAAATTATTCTGCCACTAACAACCATGGCCCTATAAAAAACAAATAGGTCACATAAATCTTTCAACGTGTAGGTGTGGTGGCAGGCTAAGGAACAACAACAGTGTTCTCTGGATTTTGGCTGTTCCAGAAACACGACGGGCGACAAACACAAAGTTCCTTAGCCTAGTATAAAGGTTACAGAATCACAATGGACAACGACGAAAAATATCGTAAAGGTAAAAACAGGTAAAGGTATATTTTTTTTAACGATATATTAAATGTGATAATCTGCACCATATTCTAAATTAAAATCAGCCAATAATGTGATGATGAAAAGATGATGATTCTGACTTATTCAAAATAGTTGGCCAATTATATTCTTATGCCAAAAACACTATAAAAATCTCTAGATTCTTTGAATTACTTCATATATATCAGTTTGGATTAAAAATAGTGTTTTGATTGGATGATAATACATTTGTTTATAATATGGCTAACTCTATTTTCACGGTTTTTTTGATTATTTACACGGCTTCAATTCAAATTCAAAAGAATGTCATTTAAATTGTTGTTAAAACTGAGTTTGGAATTTTTGGTGCACACTTCATGGTTTGGTCAATCAAATTCAATTAATGATAATTTTGAGTGAAAAAGAAATTCAGATGCAGATTACACTGGTAACCTAGTTGATAGAAAAATTACTGGTTGAACGTGATTTTTGAGACATTTAGTAACTGCATCGTTTTTCAAAGAAAATATCTGCATATTTTTCATTTCAAATAATTTTCAAATAGCAGAAAATTTTCTTATAAAACCCCCTCGAGAAAATCATTTTTGACCACATTTTCAGATTAGTCACTTTTGAAAAATTGATTTCATAATTATTTTTGAATTTGATTTTAAATGACTATTTTGACTAATCTGACTCCCTAATAATTATCGAAAAGATAAATAGTGATTGAAAAAGTGATGAGTGTTGATATTTATCATATATTATGACTCGAGACGGTATAATTAGTAAATTACTTTAGAAATTTAAACAAGAGTCATAAAACTTTTTGTTGGTGAAAATTCCATGACCATCTATATATCTATCATATTTCTAATGACCATCACTCATCAAAATTCTATATAGTTTGTCGATATGTGGTACTTTAAACAGGAATCGTTCGTTTTTCATTTTATGTTTCTTTCATAAAAAAAATAAAAAAATAAAAATAATAATAATAATAAATAAATACCAAAATATTCACTCTCATTAAAAAGTCCTCACGGTTATGCATGGGTGAATTACTTGGAATTTGTTATGTGCTTCCATGCTCATTTAAAAGTCCTCACGGTTATGCATGTGTGGAACGCATATCAAAAGTTGATTTATTTTTTAAAATAAACAAGTTGATTCTAATCCCATTTAAAAGTCCTCACGGTTATGCGTGGTTAGAAGATACTTGAATTCATTTTAAAAATAAAATAAAATTGGAATACTACTAATCTCATTTAAAAGTCCTAACGGTTATGCATGGTTAGTAGATATTCAAATTCCTGATATAAATATACCACAAATAGACACAACTATATGGTTTTATATGATGACGTAATTCCCATCATTCTAAAAGTGGAATATGCGCCTAACAAAATATTTATGATTTTTGTTTGATTTTTTATTGAAATTTAATATTTATATTCAATTGAGTTTTAATGTTGAATTAATATCGATCACTTTATCTCAATTTTCTCCAATACTATTATTCTTTTGCTGATAACAAAAGGGGGAGAGAAAAGTTAAGATTTTGTCAAATAAAATCAAGCAAAGGTCAAATATTTTCCATTTGCATTTAGGCTCATTTGCATATTTTTATTTATATGCATATATGTAGGGGGAGCTTTGTGTAGAGAGGAAGCATTTAAATAGGGGGAGCAATTAGGATATATCAATGATTAAATACATTTAACATATTCAAAATCTTAAATATATGTTTGTTATCATCAAAAGGGGGAGATTGTTGAATATGCGCTTATATGATTTTTGTTTGATGATAATAAACATATATATATTCGTTTAAATGTATTTGTTAATGTACTATTTTATTTTTCACAGATTAAATAAATATTTGCTGAATAAATTAAATAACAAGAATTTGAATTCAAACAGAAATTTTATTCAAACAAATATTTATTACATTTTTGAATAGTACAAATTCAAGCTCTCACTATACATATACAATTTTGATTACAATACATCACAATTTCATATTTACATAAATTCCTCACTACATATCACTCACACTCGTAGTTCATCTTCAACTTCATTCCAGTTAGAATCCAGCATCTGAGCAATCTGCAAAAATATTCACTAACGCAGTAAAATTGAAAAAGAAATATTTTTGCAATATAAAATAAAATGTGAATTTTTGAAAATAATATTTGCCTCGGATATTTGGGTTGTTCGTCGTCATTTACATTTGAATTCATCACACACGAACAATGTGACATGCATAGTGTATCACTGTACATGCCACAAGGCCGTGCACACCGATATACACTTGATTGATTTACAGGAACAAGTGAGCACAGGTCAAACCCAAATGAAAAGCCGGGTTCAACTCACGTGCAATAAAATAAATGTCACAACTTTCAGCACAAGGTCAAATCCGAGCTTCAAGCTCGATTCAACTCAGGTGAAATTTCGAAAAATAAACAAAATGCAAAGGTCAAGTCACTACTCAACTCAGTGCATCAACCAAAGTTAAGGCGACATGAAGTCAGCAAACTGCAAGTACAATGCTCAATGCACAATAATGCAATGCCACAGCGAACATGGTTCAAAACAACATATCAAACAACCAGACTTCAAGCCATGCACAGCAGCGATCGAAGACAAAGCATAATCAATGTGAACACATGAACTACAAGCTAACAAATGCAAACTGTATCGAACATGATATAGTGACAAGAAACAATCAGCAGTGTACATGAACACAACAACAGGTGAATGTGCAGACCCAACCAAAGAAATGAAACCAGAGCTCAATGCATTTAAACTTAGTGACAATATAAATGAATCAAGTATGTGTGTGTGTGTGTGTATGCAAGCAACTATACATGAAGACTAGCTGCTGAATTCCAAGAATGTAAACAAGTCGCAACCACTACAACAGGCCACCAGTGAAACAACTCAAAGACTACATGAACCAGACTCGAGCCCAGCTACCAACACCAATAGAACCAGTCACAAGAAAAATAAAGAACTTGGACAGAGACTTCAAAGAAAAGCAAAGCATATACAGGAATGCACCAGAGTGTAGGCAACAGGGCCAAAGCAACTCAGAGAATATATGCAGAGTCATGGAATGGCAATTTCTGTATTCGAGTTCAAGCATACATGAAACAGTGCAAGTTTCAAACTCAAAAACAAATGACAGTGATTCAAACTACTCACAACAATGCTCGAAGACTCGCCAAGTAAATGACACAGCAAAAATGAAACCATACATGAACATTTGTAACATGTATATGAATGTCAGTGTACAAAGTCAAAACCAGTTTCATAATCAAGTGAAGCCAATAACAGCAGTATACAAGTACAAGCCACAAAATCAAAGCCGAGGTAAACAAGTCAATGACAACGAAGCAGCCGAAGCGAGCAAGTGTACAGTTTCGATCAATATCTAGAAGTTTAGTTTAAGAAATCAAATAGCTGAAGTAAACACGATCAGTGAAGACGGAGTTCAACATCAAGGTTGATCAGGAAAAAAATCAAGTTAGTCAAAACCGAAGTCACAGTAAAATCACCACAGAACAAGTCAAATTGGAAACCGTGATAGCAAAGGCAATTGATCAAGTTAAAAATCAAAGCCGTGGGACGCAAGTGCCAGAATATACGAAATTGAAAAAGTCAGTGAAATCATCAACATAAAAGTGAAATCGAACGGCCGAACAAATTATTTGACAAATTCAAATAAGTTTATACGAATGAAAATAAAGGAGATCAAACGCATATATAACCCAGAATCATCACTGGCAATTGATCATCGGAGTTCAATTGAGCATAACAGAAAAGCACAAAAGCATAAATTACTTACCGAAGCAAGGAAAGAACTCGATCAATCGAAGTAGCCGAAGCAAGGTACAAGGAGACAGTCGATCGAAAGGCCAAAGGACGAAAATCACAAATTCGGTCGATCAATATAAAGTCGGCATCTTCGATTCTTTACAAGCCCTAATTTCAGAGCGCAAAGAGGAACGAAAGCGAGGCCGCCATTTTACAGAAGCAAAAAGAAAAAGGAACGGGCAGAAGAAATGAAAGGGGCTGGCCTTGATTAATTAAGGACTTAGTTTTATTAAAAAAAGGGCTTTAAATTTTAGTATTGTTTTTAAATTTGTTTTTAAATTTAAACTATTTTTAAATCATTGTATTTTCTAGTCGTGTGACTAGGGGACAAACTACGTGGCGTAGTTTGAGAATTCGCAACTCAGTGGCTGAGTTGTGGCAGGGTTTTGAGCATAGAGTTAGGTTTAGTCGATAGCGGGTGTCACGAGTTTACGTGTGTAAGCGTCTGACTATCTAATTTCTAGTAGAAATCTTGGGGGCAGCACGTAGGCAGGGTTTTGCCGAAGCTGGGTAAATTCTGTGTCGTTTTATTTCTGGATTTATTATTCTGCTATTATCTGTGCTGCTATTGTTCTGTGATTTATGTTGAAATTATTTTATAAGCTTCCGCAATTAATTTTTATAATTTACACTATCACCCTATTCACCTCCCCCCCCCCCCTCTAGGGTGAAATCGATCCTACATGTTTAACTCAAGAAAGCTTAAATGATAGTCTTGAAATGAATTAGATAAAATAATGAAATGAATTTTTAAGTGAATAAGTTTGTGTAACTTATAGATTTGAGAAATATTAAGCTGAAAAAAATCTAAATTTATTGAATGTGAATGATAAGGAATTTTTAATTTCGATTAAGCAAAAGTAGTAAAAAATAATTTAAACTTTAAGTTCAAATTATGAAATGAACGGATTTATGAAATAAATTGAACATGAAGTAAATAGGTTATAAAACCAAGTTTGAAATATTAACTTAAAAACTTTGAGTTTATGGATGTTTATAAACTTAAGTAATGCCTTATGAAATAAAAGTCTAATTTTAGTGTAATTTAGAAAAGTGAATTTAAACTGAGAATCTGAATCCAGGTGGTTTTGAAATTGATTACTAAGATTTTGAAAATAATGACAGTATTACTTAAAAATATTTATGAATTGAAGTTGTTTCAAAAGGGATTTTAATAAAGGATGTAAGTCATATACTCCTCTCTTCTGTCATTGGAAAATAATTTCGATGATGACGGATGCATCCTCGACGTTTATCTTCGAGTCTCAAAGTGGAGGAGGCCACTTAGTAGCTTTGCTATGTATTTGATCCAATAAACAGATTTTGATTCAAAATTTCTAAATATGATTTGATATATATAAAAGATATTAGCATATAGATTAATTCAAAATGGTTTGGAAAGAAACCCAGTGTTTAGTTCTTACATTCTAAGTAAATTTATAATTTTCACTTATCGCAATGAATTGAATTAATGAAATGATTTTATAAAATAGTCTAGAAATAATTTAACATGAAATGCATTAAGCATAAAGTGAAATAATTGAAATTGAATAAGTTGAATGTAAATGAAATAAAATGTGAATAAATTAGAAGCTAAGCAATTAGATATAAATAAAGAATGAATGTTAATAAGAAATAAAGTGTATAACTAACTATGGACATTGGATAATGTAGATTGATATGAATGAATGCATATGATTGTGACGTAGTGTATTGTTGCTTGTGCTTATGGTTTGGATTCATAACTCATGTTATATGGTTCTATTAAACCCATACATGTCTCTATATCTTTTATATGCAATTAATATTCTAATTCGAATTGAAATAGGTACATATGAAGCCATTTGCACGTATACACGGTTTGATTCACTTTTGCTCACTTTAATATAAGCATACTCGCCCGTATTAATATTAAACAAGTACATATCTTGGATTACATATCGCATTTTTATATTTTTTCCTACGGGATGCCTCATCACTGAGATGAGATGTATATTTCATATATATGTGTGTGTATTATAAATTTTTACAATCGAGCCATGCAAAGGAGACACTGCCCAAATCTTCCGTAAATTCGGGTGTTTGAAAACTTTTGAGACGTTAAAATTTTATAACCTGTTTTAATAAATAAGTTGCAATTTCTGTAAAGCCGGTATTGAAGTAGTGTAAAGAAAGCATAGTAAAGGTTTTGTAAATATGATTTTAAAGTTTTGTAAGTCGATTATTTTGAGTAAAATATATAGAAGGTTTGATTCTCTACTTAACCCATTTTCGAAGACGAAAATTTTTTGAGTGTAGGAGATTATAATGACCCAAAATTTTAACTATTTTAAATTATTGAATCTAATATATTCATTGAACATCAATGGTTAGAAATAGCAACTTGATGATTTATTAATGTAATTTACTGAATATGAACTTGAATAAAAAATTTGAATAACAAAATTCAATAAGATAAGTGTAACGATCCCGATCCTTGAGTCGAATTTAGTTGGTAATTAAATTAAATTGTGGATTCAATTGTGAATTAGTTGAGAATTTATTTGGATTTGAAAATAATAAATTGAATTAAATTTTAAGCTGGAAGTTCTAAGAATGAAATATATTGAGAATAGAATTTTTGGGTATATTTGAATTTTCCAAAATAAATAAGGTGTAGGTATACAATTTAATTTGATTTCAAAATCATTTGTTATAAATTTGTATAAGTACAAATTAAAATGTATGAATATAAAGTCTTAACATGTAGTTACCTTTTGAAATTAATAAAGCCTAATACCATTTGAAAATAATAAAAACATAGATTGTATGTAACATTAAAACATGGTAATGTTAAAAGGAAAGTATTCATTTGCAATTGAAATTATAAATAAATAAGGTTTCAAAACAAAGTTATAAATTTATTTATAAACAAGGTCTAAAAACATATGTAAATATAAAGATTAAGTAATTTATAAAAGAAAGGGGTTTAAAATATAAATTAAAAATGAAGAAAGGTTTGAAACATAATTTTTAATAAAACTAAACATAGGGTTTAAAACATAATTTGGTTATTTCTATACACTTGTAAGCCATGCACATAAGAAATTTAACAAGTGTTGGCTTAAGGTGAACAAGTGGCAAAAACAAGTTTCTTCTTTTAAAATTAATTAATCAAAATATATACAAATGAGAAGTGGGTAAACAAGGCTGTTTACATTGCATATTCATTCATCTCCACTTCCTGAAATCAGAAAACAAACTTTCTCAAATCTGAAACTTGGAAAAAAAAAGAGTTTCTCAAACCTGGAAGTTTCAAAAGCCTGAAGCAAAATAAATGGAAAACAAAAAAAACTAAGGAAAAGTTTTAGATTTAAATTCAAAGGATTAAAGCAATGTAAAGCTTCAGATTTTAAATCCTCAGTGGTGTTCAAGAAAAAGGAAGCGGTTCAAATCTGAAGAAAGCAAACCAAAAATCAAATTTAGAACCAAATCTAAAGATCGTTTAAAGCAGTTCAAATCTGGGAATCAGATGCAAGTTCAACCTGAAGCTTTATATCTGAGATGATCAACTCAGAGCAAGGATAAAACAAGCAAATTCAAACACAAGTAAATCATATTCAAGTTGCGAATCAACAAAACAAAGTAGAGATCAAATTTCCAAACTTTTAAAGCTAAAATGTTCCTCTCTGTTCAAACTTCAATCCAGGTGAGCAAACTGACCTCATCTATGTTTGAATCTGTTTATCTATGGTTAAAATGTGATAAATGCTTGATTGCGTGATAGTGAGATGTTTTTATAGGTGTTAAATTGACTGCATGTCCATAATTGTATGTATAGATAATAGTATGCATGCCTGTATAGAGAAAAATTACCTCTGTTCTTACTTTACAGATTTGGAACCTGTTCAAAAATACAAATCATCCCACTTAAAACCCTTTTTGACCATGATCTTTGAAAGGAAAATAATTACAACAATACAATGTTATTTCTAAAAATAGTTCAAATGAAAATATGTAGTAAATATTCAGGAAACAAGAGATTACATGTAACAACCCGCATATTTATCGAGTTTATATTTAAATATTTTATTTAAATATTAAATCGTTAATCGGATTTTGGTCTGAAAAGTTACTTTTTGCAAACGGTCAAATTAGGACTCGAGACTACTTCCATTGAGTTCGAAATGCCATTTACAACTTTTTTAAGTATAAACATCGATAGGTTTGGAGTTAGTGAAATTTCACTAACTTTTCCCGCTTTGGACTTTGGGTTAGTTTAGCCTATTAAGCCCAAGTTCCAACCCTCTTCTCCTCACTCTTCATAAATTTCCTAACTAACCCAAGCTTTGGCATTAATGGTGAAGAGAATGGGAAATTAAAACTCCAAGCTCAAATTCAATTGCAACTCCAACATTCAACTCCAAATTCAAGTAGAAGATATTGGATTCAAGCTTTGCATTGCTTCTCCTTGCTTTCAAGCTTCATCTTCATAAATTTTAGTGCAAAGGTGAGATTTTTATCCCACAAATCTAGTCTATATCTTTATTGGACTGTTGGGAATGATTCCCTATCACTTTAGTATGCACATTTGCATTTGGTTTGGATTGGATTGGCGAAAAACTCCAAATTTTAGTGATTTGGTGAAAAACTGCTACTAGGTCGTTCTGGCCATTTTTAGCTCATTCGGAGTTAGGTCGCTCGTCCATAGGTTGTAGGTCGCTTACGAGTTAACCCTAGGTCGTTCTGGCCATTTTTTAGCTCGTTCGGAGTTAGGTTGCTCGTCCATAGGTCGTAGGTCGCTCACGAGTTAACGTTAGGTCATTCTGGAAGAATTGGCACTTCGAAATTAGGTCGCTCACGAGTTAACTCGTTAGGTCGCTCGCGAGTTAGTACCATAGGTCGCTGTGCCATCTAAATGCTTGTTCGGTGTTAAGTCGTTCGGGCTTAGGTCGTAGGTCGTAGGTCGTATGGACCTTAGGTCGTAGGTCGTAGGGACCTTAGGTCGTAGGTCGTATGGACCTAGGTCGTAGGTCGTTAACTCGTTAACACGTACGGCTCTTTACCATTTTAGGTCGCGTGACCTTGTACTTGACTTAGGTCGTTAGGTCGTAAGACCCCTAGGTCGCAACCATTAGGTCGAACCCCGTAGCGGTGGCGTTGCCTCCGCACCCCCACCTTGGGGGGTTGCCACCCCCCTGGACCCCCCCCTCCGTAGGGGATCTTATCTGAAAAACATTCAACAGAACTTGATGAACTGATTTCCTTGGATTTTTATCACATCTTCGAATGTGATCTTTGTGATTGATTGTTTCTATAATCGCTTTTGTGATTGGTCACTTTAAATTATAAAGGTTTCAAAACTAGTAGTAAATATCAAAACTCTTTCAATAAAAGGATTTCAACTCTATTTTTAATAACAAAGCTCTTTTCTTTACCCGTTTTCCAGTCTATTAGTATATACAAATCTTTACCTCACTCGGATGAGAAATCTAATTAAACGGCTTAGTAAAACAAGTGGTATGAAACGCTTGCGTTTGCTTCGTCGGTTAATTCTTGGACTTGTTCGATTGAACCTCTTGTGACAATTTTCTAGTGAAGATTTACAGTTTGTTCGTAAATATTTAAGTTAAGCAAGTGGTTATGGGACATGAAGCTAAACTTTTATATTTACTAGCTTAGTGTAATTGACACTTCTCGTTGATCATGACGATCATTCTTATGATTTAGACTAGCAATTGTGCGATGTCTCTTGTTTGCTTGGTTAGACTAGACACCACTTGTGTGATTCCACTCACACATACCTTTTTGGTTGCTTGGTTAGTCTAGACACCACTTGTGTGATTCCACTCACACATATCTTTTTGTTTGCGAGGTTAGACTAGACACCACTTGTGTGATTCCACTCACACATACCATTTTGCCTTCTTCGTTAGTCTAGACCTCAATCTGTGTGATTTCGACTCACACATATGGGGTAGCTCCCCATGGTCTTCGGACCGTCATGTGATAGGTCTCTTTCTCTTTTTATGATTTCTGGATTTCTCGTGTTGATTTCTGGAATTTATGTCATTGACTTGTTATGAGTACAAGTTTAGGGTATGATGCCCTCTTTGGATCTTTGAGAAGATTCTTGTGATATCGATTTATCTCTTATTGATTGATCTTCTGTTGGTCATCATTTGCATACTTATAGTAGTATGTCAGTATGGATATTTTATGTTTATGCCATATCTTTTATTTTATACCAAGTCATCTGATATTTATAGCTAGACTGATCCGTTTATTATTTTCTTAAATAATACTCGGGTCAGACCGAGATGTTACAGGTGCTTCTGCTTGACTTCTTCCCGGGATTCGGCACCTTGACTTTTGGCTAACTATTTAGATTAGCAGTTTTTGTTGTATACACTTGAGATATAGACTCATAGTTGTATTCTTTTGTATAGCACGTGTTGCTATTCTTTTGTATTATTGTGGATCTTTTGACCACTACTCTGATGTACACTTTCATGTGTTAGTTATATATTCATATCTTCTTCCGCCTTTGTGATATGGATGTCTGTGACTGATTTGCGTTATGCTTATTTCTATGTTTTGTTTCCGAAGATTATTTATAGCCACCGTGTGATAAGCAATTACATGGATGGTCGCTCCTCAACAGCCTTATTCTCCGTGCTAGTTGACAGCACTACTCCATAGTGTTCTTGGCTAGCGTGGGTATAGAGGTGGGGCGTCACATTACAGTAAAATCTTTTAAAAATCTAGAAATTTGATGTTTATAAACTTCAAGTTTTATTATAGGAACAGATTCGTATTGAAAAAAATATGATTTTTGGTAATAGTTTCATGGTTTATTGATTCGTATAAGCTGATATTTTGGGTAGATCGAAAAATGAATTATCGTCAAATCCCAGCGATCCGTAAGTGTATGGTCATCGCGATTTGAGTTAAGGGTAGCTGGATGAATGGTGGTTATAGGAGAAAAAGAGGAGAAAATTATAGATTGTCATGGTAGCGTGACGATGAGGGAGTAGGGTTTTAGGCCTTGATTTGATAGCCAGTGGTTGTGAAGTAGGTTCGTCGTAAATGGTGGTCTAACGGCAATCGGACCAGGGGGATTTGGAGAAGGACAGGTTGGTGAGACTCCAGGCGCGTAGGCGTGTACTCTGGTGGTCTGGCACGGTGTGGAGATCGAGTTTTGGCGATCGACTTTCGGCGATCGAGTTTCTTCCTGTTTTTGGATCGGAAAGCTAATTTTCGAATTCTTCATCGTTGGGGTGCCTGAATGGTTGTGACGACTCAGGGGGAGATGGCCGACTAGTCGACGGTTGGAGCGACGATTAGAGGTGGTTGGTCACGGTGTACAGGTGCACGTTATTTTGTGTGCACAGTTGTTCTGATGTGCTCGATAGGTTTGGGGAAGAAACAGTCGTATTCGGGAATTTTTGAGTTTTGCCGGGGGAAAACATGAATTTGGCTCTGGTTGCTTCGTGTGCATGCGCGAGTGTTTATATTATAACAGTTTTTAAACATAAACTAAGTTTAAGAAGATGAAAAAAATTAACTTGGGCTCGGGTTTTCGTTTGCATTGGCTCGAGTCGTTTTAGATATAGTTACCAGGTTTTAAATTTGAAAAAAAATATGGTTCAGGGTAGTAAAATTTTATAACCAGGTTCTTTTTAAAAGCATGATTTAGTTTAAAGTTTATCCAAATGAAATAAGTTTTCGAATAAATGTACTAAGTTTCCTAAGTAAAATTAAACAAGTTCAAGATAAAAGTATTTATCAATTTTAATATAAATATAAAATCATATGGTTTGAAATTTAGTTGTTTTGATTTCAAGAATTAGTCTCTATTAGTTTTCAAAATCGAGGGATGAAATGGGTAAACGATTAAGATGAGTGTAATTAAACTTTAATTAATAAAAGACCTTAAGTGTTTTTGAATAAATTAATTACCTAAATTTCATTTAAATAAGATTTAAATGATAATTAAGAAATTAAAGAAATTTAATTAAGAGTCTATTAATTAGAAGGATAATTACATTAATTAAGGATTAATGATCAATTGTTAATTAACTTAGGATTGAAAGATAATTAATTAAGGGTTAATTAATTATGTAATTAACTAAGAATGATTCACTTATGGTAATTAATTAAGGTTAATTAATTAAATAATAATTAATTAAGAGTTAATTAATTTATGTAATTAATTAAGGATAATTAATTAAAGATAATTATATAATTAAAGGTTAATTATTTAATGATTAAAGGCTAATTGATTTATTAATTAAGGTTAATTAATTAATAATTAAAGGATTAATTAATTTATTAATTGAGGCTAATTAACTTATTATTAAAGGTTAATTAATTAAAATAATTTGTAATTAATTAATGTTAATTAACCAGGATTAGTGACAAATCTAATTTAAGTTAATCAGACAATTAATTGATCTTACTTATGAATGTTTGGATTCTATTGGATGATTGAATTGTTTGACATCCCTGATATGTGATGCTCTGTTTTGATTTGAGCTGTGTTTAATGTAATTTATTATTTGTGATATATATCTGTGATCTGTGAATGAAAGATAAGCGTTATAGTTTATACCGCTTATTACATATATTGTTGTATTTGAATATGTATTGATTGATGATGTTGCGCTTTTGTTGTGTAAAACCCCTGGACCACACTTATACACACACAAATATAGATTGCACGTGGAAATTGGTTAAGTTGCAGATTTTTGAAATAGTTTTAAAATTGAATTTTTGAATCCAAATGGTTTTGGAAATGGATTGGGTTGAATATAAAAAGTTTTTGAAAAGGAATTTCAAAGACAAAAGTTATTTTTGAATAACTTGATTTAGTTTTGAAATTTGATTTAAATTTGAATTCAAAAATTTTAAATTGAATTCTGTTTATGATTGAAAAAGGTTATACAAGTTTATATGGGTTTTAAACCATTTTTAAAATGTTGTTTTGGGAATTTGAATTTAACCCAAAGATTTTAACTTGCATAAATTAAATTGGATTTTTCCGAAATGAACACTATTTGTTTTCAAATAATAAAAGCTTTCATATAAGAAATGAATTTCCAATTTGTGTTAAAAGGAATTCAAGTTTGAAATGAAAATGGTTTTCCAAGTTATGAATAAATCTTTGGAAAAGAGTTTGAAAGCTATTAAATCTTTGATAAAGATTTAATGAGTTAATCCAATTGAAATGGAAATTGTTTTGAAATCTCTGAATAGATCTTTGTGAAACTGGGTGAACTTTGTGAAATGAATCTTTTTGTTTAAAGATTTGAAATGGTAATTTGTTTAAACCATTTGAAGAAAGATTTTGGGTTTTAAAAATTGTGACTTAACTGGAATCCCATATCCATACGTTTTTAAATATTGCGCTCACTATTTGGTTTAGCTGGGAGAGGACCTTGTGTCATATAGCCCATTCCGAATAGTGATACGATGTTATGAATTGCAATTAAAGACCGGTGGTGAAGACCGGGTGTCTTCGAGAATGATAGGATAACCTGTTGAATGACTCTGCACTGAGTTGCTCCGGTATAGAGTTCTCCATATGTGATGGGGAGTCCGATCGGAATTGTGGATGCCCGGATTGCAAGGGCTTCTTCGAAAGTGCCTTCGGTTCTGTTCGAACCCGGAACAGACTTGTATGGTTGTATGTCTGACATTACACTTTGAGATATAAAATTGATCTCTATCAAATACATTTCTGTTTGGTGGCGGAGAATTTATTCTCTTAGCTTAACACCCTTCTTTGAGACGTACGAGCTCAAAGGTTATGTAGTTGATAATTATCAGTGATATACTCCAAACTTGGTAGTGTGGCATGCTAGGTGCTGCTGTATATCATTTGTTAATCAAAGCATGGATTTTGTATAAAGCGTAGCTTTATGGACGAGACTGCATCAGGACCTCACACCTCGGAAATGGTCGAAACAGGAAAGATGCGGCAAGGTCATGAGGGTCGCTCCCTTTAGGGTGTGTCATTCCTTTCTGGAAAAGGGTGGTATCACGGTATGGAGCCCAGATACTTAACTCATGTGGTCACTGCAAATCTATTACTTTTTGATTGCTTTGTGGTTGAGAGGCGCCTCGGATAAAGGTCGCGGACGACCGGGGGATGGCATTCCCGTTAGTAGTTACCTAGTTACAGAGGTAACCCGACCTTGTGTTGGCAGAGAACTGGTTAAGTTCTCGGAACGTCCCTCCAGAGGCGTACCCATGTGGAGTGGGAAGTTCCTTAGCCTGACCATTTGTTGGAAATCCAATATTCAATACGCGCCTTGTACGGTTTTAGTTGTATAACCTGCCATTTACTTATGGTGGTCACCACTGTTTAGATGGAAGCTATAGTAGGCATAGTACGAAATGTCTATGTTGGCTAAGATTAATATTATACTTTCGAAATGGGTTTTCTACACTATGCACCAGTAATAATATCAAAGAAATTTTCCCATATCAAGCATATTTGACTATCATAAGGAGAAATCTCCTCCAATTCTGGTTTGCACTGTGTGTGTGGTTGGAGGCCTTATGGTAGTTTCATTTTCTAAAAAACATCGCGGATTTCAAATTTTAAATTCTTTTGCTGTTTGTTTTAAAGATAAAAACTGTTTTGTTTGCTCATACCAGTCCCACGACTGACCCTGAGTTTATTGTCCCTTCCTAAACTCCGGGTGCCCATAATTTTCCACACGGACAGTCTAGAGTTGGGTTTTTCAAATAATCAATAATAGGTGTAGATTCGATAGCTTTCGAAGTCTTTGGTTTGGTAGCTTTCAGTCTTTGGAAATCTTCTTCAGTCTTTGGACGATTGACCTTGCTTAGCTTTGTGCAACGTGATAGGCGGTTCTCACTTTTAAGCTATTTCTGGATTGGTGCCTTGGAGATGGAGGTTACCGATACTGGAGTTCTCTCTTGAAGACTATATTGGAGATATTGTTCCGCTGCTGGTGTTATCTTTTCTTTCCGATGTTATTGTCTTGTATCATATCTCTAATGTATATTGATATCTATTGTATCATCTGTTGTATCAAATATTGTATCAATGTTGTATATTGATATATTCTTTTTCTTCCGCTGTGTTGTACTTAATGTGTTATAAGCTCCGGCGAACCAGATTCGACGTTTGGATCTGCGGCATTTGAATATAGGTGATATATTCGGTGTTGATTTTTCGAAGGTCGAATCTAGGCCGTTACAGTGGTATCAGAGCTGAAGGTTAAAACTTTATCTCAGGAGTATAACACATTAGGTAACTCATTGGAGATAGGGTGAAGTATACTCTAGAATGAGTATATCCCTAAGATATCCATCTGTATGCCTCAGTAAATTCTCTTACTATCCACTGACAGTAAGTATGAGTGTAAGAAGAGGACGAGATAGGGGACAGGGGAGTACCACTACAAATGGCAATACCCTGCAATAGTGGAAACAACTTTCTTCTCAATCTACTTTGATTCGATTTCAAAATTCTTTTGATAGCTTCGTGACAGCTCCAGAAAGAAGTTTCGGTGTGATGGTGGCCCTACGAATCGTTGTAGAAAATCCTTAGTTCGTATCTTCATCCGTTTCTTATCAGCTTTTCGTTTTAAACTCTAATGAATTTGAAATTTTATTTGGAAAAAATTGATTAACAAATATAAGGATAAATTTGAATTGTATAAATAAAACGATATCGGTTAAAACCAAATTTGAAATTCTATTGTAATTTCTTGTGTAGATCGAAGTCCGAAGAGGGACAGGTTGGTATATACTTTGGGGTGTTATGACCTGAATTTGGAATCCATACCTAGTGTTTGAGAAATTATAGAAGATTGAATCTATCTATCTATTCTCTAGGATCCGATATATTCTACGAATGATTAGTTATCCCTTCGAACTAATCATTGCCCTTGCATATTCTTAGACCGGTGTACCCGAGTATCTTGTGAAATGATTGTATGAGTTTGTTCTCATATTGTTGATATTCTGATTTGGTAAGCCAAATGCAGAAAAAATACTCAGTTTGATCTGAAAAGATATTTCTCTATCTTTCATCTTCTCTTTGTTGTCTCCCTTGCAAATTTCGAGGACGAAATTTTCTTAAAGGGGGGATCTGTAACGATCCCGATTCTTGAGTCATTGGTAATTAAATTAAATTGTAGATTCAATTGTGAATTAATTGAGAATTTGTTTGGATTTGAAAATAATAAATTGAATTAAATTTTAAGCTGGAAGTTCTAAGAATGAAATATATTGTGAATGGAATTTTTAGGTATATTTGAATTTTCCAAAATAAATAAGGTGTATGTTTATTTATATAAATAGATTATCACTTGAAATTTAATTTTGAGATTGAAATTCAATAATTAATATTTTTATAAAATTTAATTGGATTTAAAAGTTGTATTTTGGAAGAAAAAAATATATGTGTCTAATTAGAATTGTAGGTATATAATCTAATTTGATTTCAAAATCATTTGTTATAAATTTGTATAAGTACAAATTAAAATGTATGAATATAAAGTCTTAACATGTAGTTACCTTTTGAAATTAATAAAGCCTAATACCATTTGAAAATAATAAAAACATAGATTGTATGTAACATTAAAACATGGTAATGTTAAAAGGAAAGTATTCATTTGCAATTGAAATTATAAATAAATAAGGTTTCAAAACAAAGTTATAAATTTATTTATAAACAAGGTCTAAAAACATATGTAAATATAAAGATTAAGTAATTTATAAAAGAAAGGGGTTTAAAATATAAATTAAAAATGAAGAAAGGTTTGAAACATAATTTTTAATAAAACTAAACATAGGGTTTAAAACATAAATTGGTTATTTCTATACACTTGTAAGCCATGCATATAAGAAATTTAACAAGTGTTGGCTTAAGGTGAACAAGTGGCAAAAACAAGTTTCTTCTTTTAAAATTAATTAATCAAAATATATACAAATGAGAAGTGGGTAAACAAGGCTGTTTACATTGCATATTCATTCATCTCCACTTCCTGAAATCAGAAAACAAACTTTCTCAAATCTGAAACTTGGAAACAAAAAGAGTTTCTCAAACCTGGAAGTTTCAAAAGCCTGAAGCAAAATAAATGGAAAACAAAAAAAACTAAGGAAAAGTTTTAGATTTAAATTCAAAGGATTAAAGCAATGTAAAGCTTCAGATTTTAAATCCTCAGCGGTGTTCAAGAAAAAGGAAGTGGTTCAAATCTGAAGAAAGCAAACCAAAAATCAAATTTAGAACCAAATCTGAAGATCATTTAAAGCAGTTCAAATTTGGGAATCAGATGCAAGTTCAACCTGAAGCTTTATATCTGAGATGATCAACTCAGAGCAAGGATAAAACAAGCAAATTCAAACACAAGTAAATCAGATTCAAGTTGCGAATCAACAAAACAAAGTAAAGATCAAATTTCCAAACTTTTAAAGCTGAAATGTTCCTCTCTGTTCAAACTTCAATCCAGGTGAGCAAACTAACCTCATCTATGTTTGATTCTGTTTATCTATGGTTAATATGTGATAAATGCTTGATTGCGTGATAGTGAGATGTTTGAATAGGTGTTAAATTGACTGCATGTCCATATATGTATGTATAAATAATAGTATGCATGCCTGTATAGAGGAAAATTACCTCTTTTCTTACTTTACAGATTTGTAACCTGTTCAAAAATGCAAATCATCCCACTTAAAACCCTTTTTGACCATGATCTTTGAAAGGAAAATAATTACAACAATACAATGTTATTTCTAAAAATAGTTCAAATGAAAATATTTAGTAAATATTCAGGAAACAAGAGATTACAGTAAATCTTTTGAAAATATGGAAATTCGATGTTTTTAAATTTCAAGTTTTGTTATAGGAACAGATTCGTATTGAAAAAATATGATTTTTGGTAATCGTTTCATGATTTATTGATTCGTATAAGCTGAGATATTTTGGGTAGATCGAAAAATGAATTATCGTCAAATCCCAGTGATCCGTAGGTGTATGGTCATCGCGATTTGACTTAAGGGTAGCTGGATGAATGGTGGTTATGGGAAAAAAGAGGAGAAAAT
The DNA here is from genome assembly GCA_030765085.1 of Allium cepa. Classification (NCBI taxonomy): domain Eukaryota; kingdom Viridiplantae; phylum Streptophyta; class Magnoliopsida; order Asparagales; family Amaryllidaceae; genus Allium; species Allium cepa. The sequence goes on along the minus strand of CM060945.1, from coordinate 969,573,705 downwards.
TATAGATTGTCGTGGTAGCGTGACGATGAGGGAGTAGGTTTTAGGCCTTGATTTGATAGCCAGTGTTTGTGAGGTAGGTTCGTCGTAAATGGTGGTCTAACGGCAATCAGACCCGGGGGATTTGGAGAAGGACGCGTTGATGAGGATCCAAGCGCGTAGGCGTGAACTCGGGTGGTCTAGCACGATGTGGCGATCGAGTTTTGGCGATCGATTTTCTTCCAGTTTTTGGATCGAAAAGCTAATTTTCGAATTCTTCATCGTTGGGGTGCCTGAATGGTTGTGACGACTCGGGGGGAGATGGCCGACTTGTCGACGAGCGATGATTAGAGGTGGTTGGTCACGGTGTGCATGTGCACGTGATTTTGTATGCACAGTTGTTCTGATGTGTTCAATAGGTGTGGGGAAGAAACAGTCGTATTCGGGAATTTTCGAGTTTTGCTCGGGGAAGACATGAATTTGGCTCGGGTTGCTTCATGTGCGCACGCGAGTGTTTATATTATAACAGTTTTTAAACTTAAACTAAGTTTAAGAAGATGAAAAAAATTAACTTGGGCTCGGGTTTTCTTTTGCATTGGCTCGAGTTGTTTTAGATATAGTTACCAGGTTTTAAATTTGAAAAAAAACAAATATGGTTCAGGGTATTGAAATTTTATAACCAGTCTCTTTTTGAAAGCATGATTTAGTTTAAAGTTTATCCAAATGAAATAATTTTTCAGATAAATGTACTAAGTTTCCAAAGTAAAATTAAACAAGTTCGAGATAAAAGTATTTATCAATTTCAATATAAATCTAAAGTCATATGGTTTGAAATTTAGTTGTTTTGATTTGAAGAATTAGTCTCTATTTGTTTTCAAAATCAAGGGATGAAATTGGGTAAATGATTAAGATGAGGGTAATTAAACTTTAATTAATAAAAGATCTTAAGTGTTTTTGAATAAATTAATTACCTAAATTTCGTTTAAATAAGATTTAAATGATAATTAAGAAATTAAAGAAATTTAATTAAGATTCAATTAATTAAAAGGATAATTACATTAATTAAGGATTAATGATTAATGGTTAATTAACTTATGATTGAAAGATAATTAATTAAGGTAATTAATAAAGCGTTAATTGATTATGTAATTAACTTAAGAATGATTCACTTATGGTAATTAATTAAGGTTAATTAATTAAATAATAATTAATTAAGAGTTAATTAGTTTATGTAATTAATTAAGGATAATTAATTAAAGAATAATTAAATAATTAAAGGTTAATTATTCAATGATTAAGGGCTAATTGATTTATTAATTAAGGTTAATTAATTAATAATTAAAGGATTAATTAATTTATTAATTGAGGCTAATTAACTTATTATTAAAGGTTAATTAATTAAAATAATTTGTAATTAATTAATGTTAATTAACCAGGATTATTGACTAATCTAATTTAAGTTAATCAGACAATTAACTGATCTTACTTATGAATGTTTGGATTCTATTGGATGACTGAATTGTTTGACATCCCTGATATGTGATCCTCTGTTTTGACTTGAGCTGTGTTTAATGTAATTTATTGTCTGTGATATATATCTGTGATCTGTGAATGAAAGATAAGTGTTATAGTTTATACTGCTTATCAAATATATTGTTGTTTTTGAATATGTACTGATTGATGATGTTGTACTTCTATTGTGTTAAACCCCAGGACCACCCTTATACACACACAAATATGGATTGCACGTGGAAATTGGTTAAGTCGCAGATTTTTGAAATAGTTTTAAAATTGAATTTTTGAATCCAAATGGTTTTGGAAATGGATTGTTGAATATAAAATGTTTTTGAAAAGGAATTTCAAAGACAAAAGTTATTTTTGAATAACTTGATTTAGTTTTGAAATTTGAATTCAAAATTTTGAAATTGAATTCTATTTATGATTTAAAAAGGTTATACAAGTTTATATGGGTTTTAAACCAATTTTAAAGTGTTGTTTGGGAATTTGAATTCAACCCAAAGTTTTTAACTTGTATAAAAGAAATCAGATTTTTCCGAAATGAAAACTATTTGTTTTCAAATAATAAAAGCTTTCATATAAGAAATGAATTTCCAATTTGTGTTAAAAGGAATTTAAGTTTGAAATGAAAATGGTTTTCCAAGTTATGAATCTATTAAATCTTTGATTAAAGATTCAATTAGTTAATCCAATTGAAATGGAAATTGTTTTGAAATCTGTGAATGGATCTTTGTGAAACTGGGTGAACTTTGTGAAATGAATCTTTTTTTTTAAGATTTGAAATGGTAATTTGTTTAAACCATTTGAAGAAATATTTTGGATTTTTAAAAGTTATGTCTTAACTGAAATCCCATATCCATATGTTTTTAAATATTGCGCTCACTATTCGGTTTAGCCGGGAGAGAATCTTGTGTCATATAACCCATTCTGAATAGTGATACGACGTTACGAATTGCAATTGAAGACCGGGTGTCTTCGAGAACGATAGGGTAACCTGTCGATTGACTCTGCACTGAGTTGCTCCGGTATAGAGTTCTCCATATGTGATGGGGAGTCCGATCAGAATTGTGGATGTCCGGATTGCAAGGGCTTCTTCGAAAGTGCCTTCGGTTCTGTTCGAACCCGGAACAGACTTGTATCGTTGTATGTCTGACATTACACTTTGAGATATAAAACTGGTCTCTATCAAATACATTTCTGTTTGGTGGTGGAGAATTTATTCTCTTAGCTTAACACCCTTCTTTGAGACGTACGAGCTCAGAGGTTATGTAGTTGATAGTTATCAGTGATATACTCCCAATTTGGTAGTGTGGCATGTAGAGTGCTGCTGTATATCATTTGTTGATCAAAGCATGGCTTTTGTATAAAGCGTAGCTTTGTGGACGAGACTGCATCATGACCTCACACGCGAAAATGGTCGAAACAGGAAAGATGCGGCAAGGTTATGAGGGTCGCTCCCTTAGGGTGTGTCATTCCCTTCTGGAAAAGGGTGGTATCATGGTATGGAGCCCAGATACTTAACTCATGTGGTCACTGCAACTCTATTACTTTGTGATTGCTTTGTGGTTGAGAGACGCCTCGGATAAAGGTCGCAAACGACCGGGGGATGGCATTCCCGTTAGTAGTTACCCATGTGTTGGCAGAGAACTGGTTAAGTTCTCGGAACGTCCCTCCAGAGGCGTACCCATGTGGCAGTAGGAAGTTCCTTAGCTAGACCATTTGTTGGAATCCAATCTTCAATACGCGCCTTGTACGGTTTTAGTTGTATAACCTGCCATTTACTTATGGTGGTCACCACTGTTTAGATGGCAGCTATAGTAGGCATAGTATGAAATGTCTATGCTGGCTAAGATTAATATTATACTTTCGAAATGGTTTTTCTACACTATGCACCAGTAATAATATCAGAGAAATCAAGCATATTTGACTATTATAAGTAGAAATCTCCTCCAATTCTGCGTTTGCGTTGTGTGTGCGGCGGGAGGCCTTATGGTAGTTTCATTTTGTAAAAAAACATTGCGGATTTCAAATTTTAAATTCTTTTGCTGTTTATTTTAAAGGTAAAAACTATTTTGTTTGTTCATACCAGTCCCACGACTGACCTGGAGTTTATTGTTCCCCTCCTAAACCCTGGGTGCCCACAATTTTCCATACGGACAGTCTAGAGTTGGGTTTTCAGATAATCAATAATAAGTGTAGATTTCGATAGCTTTCGAAGTCTTTGGTTTGGTAGCTTTCAGTCTTTGGGAATCTTCTTCAGTCTTTGGACGATTGACCCTGCTTAGCTTTGTGCAACGTGATGGAGGGTTCTCGCTTTTGAGCTATTTCTAGATCGGTGCCTTAGAGATGGAGATTACCAATACTGGAGTTCTCTCTTGAAGACCATATTGGAGATATTGTTCCGCTGCTGTCGTTATCTTTTCTTTCTGCTGCTATTGTCTTTTATCATATCTATGATGTATATTGATATTTATTGTATCATCTATTGTATCAGATATTGTATTAATGTTGTATATTGACATATTCTTTTTCTTCCGCTATGTTGTACTTAATGTGTTATAAGCTCCGGCGAACCAGATTCGATGTTTGGATCTACGGCATTTGAATATAGGTGATATATTTGGTGCCGATTTTTCAAAGGTCGAGTCTAGGCCGTTACAATAAGAGATTGTAACTTATATTAGAAAGTAAATTAAATAATATTGAATTGTAAATAATTATACTGATGTTGAATTATTGTAAAATGAAAGTAGTTGTTTTATTATTTAAATTCATTTTAAAAGTTAAATTTTATAAGTTAAATAGCTTATATTTCAATTATAGTGATTTTTTGATAATTTAATTGTTTAAATTTAATATTTGAAATTATTTAAATAATTGAATCCTAAATTTAATGTGAATGAAAATAATTTCAAAAGTTGAGTTAAATTTTATTCAAATAAGAATGATGATAGTAAACTTCCAAAATTGATAAAGTGATTAAATTGATTTTGGAAATTTCTTGTTTTGATTAACGAGTAAAAATAGTCTTTTGGGTACTGTCTCGGATTTCGATGAAACCATTTTCATCGGATCCATAATAATGAGTTATTATAGGATTTCGAGTTTCATGGCGATCAGACTTATCGTTTGGTCGTGTGAGCTTGAAACATGTAGAATATAGTTAAAGGAATTTAAGTTGAGGTAACTCAATTTGAAAAACTATCTTCTGATTATGATAGGATTGGCTCTCGATATATATTCCACGTGTTTGGAATAGGTGTATAACATATAGAATGTCAGGCAGCATGTTTCGTTTAGAGTTCGAGAATTCCGGACGTTTAAAAAGCTAGACATTTTCTAATTTAAATAATATATATATATACCATCACTCAACACTTGGTACGCTCAGCACACATTTATGTCTCCCTCCATACTGTCTCTCGCCTTCATTTTGATTTTGCAGGAAGGAATAGAGAAAAAAAGAGAAAAAAATGATATCGCGTTCGACTGGGATGGAAGGTCACGGCTTGGAGGAGTAAACGTGTGTACGAAGGCGGGAGCGTCGTGCGTGCAGACGGCTGTGGAGTGGAGCGGCGGCGCATTGATAATCGGTTACGTCAATGTGGGGGGCTGTGTTGTGTAGCAGTTTTATCGGGGATCATGACTTTGTCTCACGACGAGAGTGCGACAGTGGGCGCAACGGTAGGTGGGGCGGCAGCGGTACAGACGGTGGCTCAGCGGTGGCGATTGTTGCATGCACGACACGATCGTTCATTTATGTAAATGAAAAAAAGGGAAGTGACGAGCGTGACCTGGGAGATGCGCGTCAGGAGCCTGAACATGGAAGATAGGGTAACGGTTTGAGTTTTCTTAAGTTGATTTTTTAAGTCAATTTTATTTTAATTGTATCATTATGTTAATTATTGGATATCTTTCTTGAACGAGGTCAGATTTGAGTGAAATGAGTCGCGTTGCGATCGTATCAACGAAGGCTATAACATGGAGTTTTATTGGAATTTATTTGAAGCTGAAAATTTTCAATTTCAAATAAAGGTGTGCGTTTCAAACCGCTCACGAATTACTAAAATATTCTGATTTTAGTTAAATTTAAATCATGAAGTGATTTATTTTTATTGACTGTTGTTTGGTAATTTAAACGACATATGAATTGAACTGATAGGCATTTAATTTGACAGTTAGATTTGAAATTGAAATTGAATTGCTAGTTAAACACCGGATATTGGCAACTAGTTAACTGTCATGATTTATGGACTAATTTGGATGTAGATTGTGATGGATGTCTATTGGTTAATGTATTGGATGATCTGGGTGGTTATTTATTGTATATATCCATGTTATCATTATGTATATTATTGACAGTATATAAAATGTAAATTGAATTATTTTGAATAACTTAAGAAATATGTTGACATGATATATATACCTATGACACTTTGATTTGGATTGAAAATTTATGTATCTATTCCTGCAATTAAAAATTGAAATAACTAATCATTTGGCCATATGATAGAAAATTATATACGGGCACCGGATTGGTTAAATTAAATGATTTTTAAATTCTTGATTTTTAAATTATTTAAATGATATTGTTTTAAGGAATAAAACAATTTGTTTATGGAAATTATGTTATTTTCGAACCTGAGTTGGAAATGTTGAAATTGAAATTTGTTAATAGAAATTGTTTAAAGAACCAAATTTGAAATTTTGAAGTTATAATTGAGAAATCAACTGAATGATGGAAATTGAAATTGTTTTAAATAGTTGAACCTATATTCGAACTATATCTTGGTTAGTAATTTAGATTAATATTCCATAATTTGGATTTGGAAATGAAATATGGAAATCGAATTAATTTAAAGATTTGAATCTAAAATTTAAATTTAAGTTAATTTGAATTAAGTGATTTAAATTGATAGTTTGAAATCAATATAAATAGAAATGGTTTAAAATAGGAATTGAATTGAGATTTAAATCATTGAATTGAACCGTTGAATCGAATTTGACATTAAAATTGAACGTTTTAAAAATTGAAGTCGTTTCAAATTCAAATCAAAAGTAAATTGATTTGAAATTAAATCAGAATTAAGTCGATTGAATTAAAAGGTTGGAAATTAAATTTGTTTAATTTGAAATTTGGACCTGAGTCCAGATTTGTTGAAATGGAAAGAAACGGTTTGATTTGAAACTATCTTCAAAACAAATTAATTTAATATAAATTATTTTTAAATATTCAAGTTATTTTGATTTTCGTAGCTATTTTACTACGTAAACTATTTCAATGCTCAAACGATTTTAATTTTTCAAATGAATTTAATTTTTTAAACTATTTAACTTTTCAAACTATTTAACTATTCAAAAAAATTTCTAAAAATTCATACTATACATGTTGGGAATTGTTTATATTTGGATCGTCGATTTAAATGTGAATTTAGTTAAATTGAAGTTAAAACTTAAGTTGATATTCAAAACAATTTTGGAAATAAATAAAATGATTTTAAAATAGAATTGATTTTGAAGTGAAATATGATGATATTGAAACAAAGGATATTTTGAAGTGAATATAATATTTTGATATCAAGTATGAATCATTTTTGAAATGTGAAAATGACGTTTGGTTGTTATAGAGAGCAAGGCTTCTTATTGACATACTCTCTTCAATATTGGAACGACTTTAACAACTGTGTACGCAGAGGAAACTCCAGAATGAAGCGGTTGGACTGGTGTATGTTTGCTGCATTTGAAGAAAGAGAACGATGATGGATAGCCCTGACACTTTGTTTCAATTTGAAATGACTAAAAAAGGACGACTTGATAGGGACAATGAGGGTAGCTGCCTCTAACGAACATTCGTTCTTCGATTTTCTTTTTGGACTTGGTCCATATTATTTCCTTGATGTTCATTTGGTTGGTGAGCCTTGATTTTGGATGACCTCCCTTTGACTCGATATGAGATGGATGGACATAGTTGGCAGTCGTGGCTACAATGAGTTACCACCATCCCTGCGACCCAAACCGGTAGGATTCTACCTTGGACATTGCCTCACATGTCTTGTCATACTTTTATCCCTATACGATACCATTACAAGTTTGGTTTATTGTTGTCGTATCATGGCGCATTCTTATCCCCCGATATGCTGCTAGGACGTTATATGAAAACTGTACTACAATGCTCAAAAACGCATTAAGAGGAATTAATTTAATGCCTTAATTTTATAAAAAATATTTATATTATTGATTAGACATTACAAATGTAACGACCTAGAATTTGACCATTTCAAAGTATACTATTTAAAGTAATTTTATATATAAATAGGTAAGGTTATATGATTCAATGATTAAATCAATTATTTTAATTTATTTATAAATGTTTATATTTTTAAATGACATTATACAAATTTGTTTTTAAATTTGGTTTACATAAATAAAAGTTTAACTTAAACATCAAAATGCGACGATAAAACTTTTGCGAAAAATCAACATTTTGTCGATTAAAAGTTGTCACAACATTATCGCGTCTTTATTTTCTTATATAGGAACGTATATTGAAATAGTATAAGTATTAATTAATTCACTAATCAAGTTCACTTTTACTAAATAAGATTAGGAAGTTCTAGAATGTCATTAAGAAAAGAAGTAAGTTTAAGAAAATTCAAAAGTAAACATCAAATCCAAATCACATCAAAATCCAACAAAACAATTGTTTTTCTTTACTTAGTATTTAAGTGAATAATACATAAAGCAAGAAGTCAAAGGATGATGTTAAGTGTTGAAAAAGTGGAGTTTGCTTTCGGTTGAAGTAAGATTAGTTTGGTAATTTGGTAAGAGATGATTTTGGTAAGCTACCACATCTTTTTCTATAAATACCCACCCTTCTTCTTCACTTTCATTCACATTTCTTCTTCTTCTTTTCTCAAGCATCTTCTTCTTCCTCCTCTCCTCTTTAATGACTTCCAAGACATAGGAAAAAATTAGAAAGAAATAATGTCAAAATATGTACAAAATATTCAAAAGAAATCAATGTTCATTCTCTTCAAACCAAACTCGTCTTTTCTCCATATTTTACCTCTTTTCTGTCCACCGTAACTTCTTCAAAACATAACTAAAATACAAAATTATTTTTTTCATATCATGTATTTTTCTAGTGGCAACAACTTTCATGTCGACCACTTTGTCTCTATTAAAATTAATCGTGTCAAAAATCCACTTCTTTCCAGTGCATTCTCTGGCCCAGTTTTTAAGACAGAGAATATACCATTTTGTTTTGATCATAACTCGATCATATCTGATCTATATTATGAAATTCATTTTCTCAAATTGTATGAAATTCCAGTGTCTACAACTTTTATATTGAGCACTTTTTTCATTTTTGAGGTTTACTATACCTAAAACTCAATTCTTTGAAGTGCATTTTTGGGCTTCATTTTTGTCAACCCGACAATACCTCTTCTTCATTCTATCATATCTCCTTCAAAATAACTTGGATTCAAATAATTATTATTTTTTCAAATTTCATAGAAAATAATTTTCAACGACTTTTTAGTTAAAAACTTTTCTAAATTTTAAGATTTAGAGGGCCTAAAATTAGATAAAAGATAACCTATTTTTCGGATCTAAATATTGAGAATTCAAGTTCAAAGCTCTATCGCTTCTTCTCTATCCTTTCAGCCAACCTCCATCTTAAACCTCAGCCAAGCTATTGGAAGGGAGAGGGTGTTGTTTGGTAGTGTGTAATGGAGTAGGAAATAGTTAGTGAAGTGTTGGTTGATTAGAATGTTGGTAGGAAGTTTATCGCTTTGGTTTATGGTAAGAAACTCTATTTAATATCTACATTTATATATACATGTTTGATGATGTGTTATGATTGATATGGATGCTTATATATACTTTAATCATCAAGTATTTTTTTTTGATACGATTGTTAAGTTGTTTTACCAAGTCACGTTAGTACACTTCGATAAGCACAAAAGAAATCACTTTCCTTTTGAAAATGAAACGGTGTATATGGAATGCTTAAACCTTTTGAAATAGTTTTAGAATGAATTAGAAATGTTTTATAGATATAATATGCCTAAAGAAATTAAGGAAGGAAATCAAGATTTCACCTTGTATATTTTAAATATGTCCAAAACAATTTTCTAGAAAAATCACGCTTTTGAAGTAAAGTGACCAAAGTTTAAAATTGATATTTTAAATGTTCTAAAAATATGAAACAAATTCTAAAAATATTTTAAAATGTTTTTAAATTAGATTTAAGTTGAAAAGATGGATTTCTAGATGATATAAAAGTTATTTTGAAGAATATAGCTTTTAAAATATATTTGCAACACTTTTCACAACGTTTTTCCCAGCAGTTTTAAATAACTGTTGAAATGTAGTTTTAAACTTAATAATTCTTTCCTAAAAAATTTTTGAATGATTTTAAAAAAATATTTAAGTAATTTAAATTTTATTTGGAAGTTTGATAAGAGTTTGAATAAATAGTTAAGAGAAATTGTTTGTAACACTTAAGTAAAAAGTGTAGAATATTGAATATAATAACAAACTGAGTATGCGGAAATGACTAGTACATTTGTCCACCTGTATGATCTGGTAAGACAAAACAAGATGTTTAATTAAGGTTAGGGATGAAGCAACCAGTGTCCTGAACTTACATGGCCTATGTTTTCTCTTTTTAGACGATGGGTGGAATAGATCGAAAGGAAAGCCTGGATGCTCTTAAAGATCTAAGTTTTTCCAAGATAACGGAAAAGAAATAATTATTTTAATGTAAATTAACCACTTAACATCTTTTATTCGATGGTTGGTATGAAGGATTCGGGATTGGATTTGGGTGATTCCTATCCGAAAAATTGGGATTGGATTTGGGTGATTCCTATCCGAAAACCCCTTCAAACTAAATTTCAAAATAAAACATATTGAAGACAAAGATCTTCATGATGTTGGTCTACTTACCACTAGTCTTTGGAGGTGAAATTTACCATATTTAAAGAGGCGGTGGTGCTCTGTTATGAAAATCTTCGATTTGCAAGAATATGATTTGAAGTTAAGAAAAAAATCTTTGATTAAGATTTAATAAATGATTTGTGACTATTTTCCCTAAGTTAAAAGTTATAACCTGAATATAAGAAATATTTGATTAAGATTTAATGAATGATTTAGAAAAAATTTCCTAAATAAAAGAGAAAATGATTTGGAATCATTTCAGGATTTAATAAAGCTTTAAATAAACCAAATGATTTGATAAAAGAGGCATAATAAATCCATATACTCTTGAAAAGAAAATGAAATAAATTGAAAAGAATATATCTAAGAAAGATATTTGATTTAAATTAAATATGAAGTAATTGATTGATGATTTATATCCACATATGAACTAAACATCTTTTTATCGACAATAGGTTTCGAAGGTCGGATTAGGGTGATTCCCATCCAAAAACCACTTCGAACCAATGTATACGTTCGAAAGTGAAGACATGTTGAAGATAATGATTATTGAAGACCGTGAATCTTCATAGCTTGAGGACTTCTTGTTGACATGCTCTGGGTCATTCTCATTATAGAGTTATTTATAGCAGTGGTCTCCTCATTGTTGATATTTTTCGGATTGCAAGGACTACTCGCAACTAGTGGTAGTAGGAGAGTGCCTTCGGTTTCGTTCAGTCCTAGAATGAACTTGTAAGGATCTTTGTCTGACATTGTATTCTAAATCACATTTGAGTGGTTTCTTCAAAAGTATATCAGTCAATTGCAGAGAAGGCAACCTCTCTTAGCTTAACACCCTTTCCCGAGACATAGGAGCTTAGAAAGTTATAATTTTCTAGAAATCAGTCGTGTGATGTGGAATGACAATGTAGCATTCAAAGTGGAACTTGTTTTTATCTAAAGCATGGATTTGTGAAAATAAAGCGTGACTTTGAAGAAATTGAGCACAGCCTCACCAGCCTCACATCCCGAAAGAAGACATAAGATACTATGTGCTCTAACAGACACAAAATTCAAAATGAGTGAGTATGTATAGTGGTGTCCAATACATTGGGCTCTTTGTGGAAAAACGTCCCCCAAGGTATTTATTGCCTCATTTTGATAAAGTGGTTAGCTTGAGAAAAGCAGGGAACTACCGGTTATCAGTGGTAGTATAGCAGGTACAGTTCCAAGTGACTAGCTTGGGAAAGGCGATTAAGGCACCGTGGGAACTATGTTTGTTATGCATGGATTGGAGAAAAGGCCACTAGTTCTCTGTCATATTGGAAATTCAATCCCAATAAAAGATTTACGATTTTGATTATATTCCCAACATAGCTGTAATGACTTGCGAACATTTCAGCTACCCCTTTTTGGTAACATATATTCCACTCGGTATATTCCGCTGACCCAGTCCGGATATATTCCCTTAGAATTAGTCCGGGTATTGATACCTTATTTGAATTAGTTTATTTGAAAAGTATTTTCAAAGGAATATCTTTAAAGATAATATCAAATCATTCTGGTAATAAAAGTGCATAAAGTAAAAACCCATCCGTATTTTTGTGTGGGCGTGGTCTTATGAGATACCCTTCTTTCTAAGAGTTTTGATAACATTGTCATGATCTATGCATTTGAAATTTCGAGCATCTCATGTTGGTTTATCATGCCTGATTCGAGTATATTTATACTCGGGTCGGATCCGAGTTGTTTCAGATTGAGTTGAAGACGGTTGGAGTTTTCAAAGGAGAGCTGGAGAACTTCGTCATCGTATGGACTATTCCATTATCCGTTACATCTATTGTATTTGTTTTGTTGTTTTCAGCATTTGTAGGGACATAATTTTATAACTATCTAGGCTGAATCTTGGTTAGAATCTGATATTGTATTTTAAAATTTTCCACTGTAAAAATTGTTATTGAAATAATATATGCTATTCCATTCGTGTGAGATTCTGTTCCGTCTTTATTTTCTTTCTACCCTTAATGATCCGTCTTTTTGTTCAATTTGGTTTAGACGTGTGTGGTTTATTGTCGATTCAAAGGTTACGGAAAAATGGGCCATTACATTTGGTACCAAAGCTGAAGGTTAAGCGAGAACCTTAGCTTTGTAAGGGTAAAGACTCATCGGAGATAGGGTTAGTAATACCCTAGGATGAATAACTCACTAGAGATAGGTTTAATAACATCCTAGAACGAGTTTGAATGTATTATATATGAGCGCGTATTGTTATTAGATAAAAAAATGTATAGTGTTGACTAATCTTTTGAGTGGTATATGGATTTCGGTCGATGCATAGCGCTCCATGTAATCGATAGGGGTTCCTAAAAACTAGAATGAGGCGAACCGACACAGTAATTTTGAAAAAAATGGTAAATGAAATAATTTTACCTAGGATGATATTTTGAATATAAAGTACATATTTTGAAAAGTTGTATAGTTAGAAATCAAGAATAGTGGAATTTAAATATGAACATCTTATGATTAAAATTTCACAGTTTGACAATAAGATGTTTCATAAAGATAATCGATAAGTAAGAAATCTGATAAGGTAATTAAGATCCATAATTATTCCAACATAATAAATTAAGAGATGATAATATTAAGTTACTATCATAAATTGATCAATTGTTTGATTTAAAAGTTTAAGTATTTGACTATAAATTGTATGATAATAAGATTTATTTAAGGAATGAACATATAAGATAAAATGTAATAGAAAATGATTGTATAAAATGATAAATATAAAAGGAATGAGAATTTAAATTCGAGTAAAAGAATTGTGGAAATTTAAGTGAAGTTAATTAATATAAGATAAATTTATAAAATGAATTTATAAAATAGTTTTGTAAAGTAGTCTCTAAAGGATTTTGAAAATGGTATTATTTCAAATAAAAAGAGGTCTTTTAGGATAACTAATTCGACTGGCTCGAAAATAAACTAAAAATGGGAAAGAGTTGTGTTCGGAAGGTAAGCACTTCTCTTAAATACTACTCTACTTATTAAGAGGATATATGATACTATTGGTAGTATCTAGTTCCTTGGATTGTTTGGAGTTACTCGATCTATATATTTTTCTTTAAGTTAAAGAAATAATGTGACAAATTGATTAGTAATCTTTATATAAGTGTTTAAACCAAAGATAAATTAGGATCGCTAATTGATAAAAAATGGAATTTTCGACGATTTTGGACAGTCAAAAATTTTCAAATCATACCCAACTCGGAGCTAAGAAATTTGTGAAAACTTTTAGTAAAAGATTGTGAGATACTTTAAGTAAATGAAATAAGATAAGGATAATTTATAAATCTGATTTATAAAGAAAAAGAGAGAGATTTAAGAGTTAAAAGTTTGAGGATATAAATACGGGTGGTTTTAAAATTTGTTTTTTCTCAAAGCTAGAAAATTAATAACAGTGTTAACTAAGAAATAAGTTTTATAACTTAGGAATTCGAGATAATAGTAACTTACAACAAATTTTAAATTTGTTAGACAGACGGATTTAAGTAAAGCCAATTTGAAATTTGGGATTCGTATATACTCTTAGGATGTAAAGGTATGACAAATATAGATTTAAGTTATGAACCATTAAGTAAAATAATGACTCCTCAAAAAGGTAAATAGAACCTAGAAAATGATTTATTAATGAATTCCAACATTAATTAAGGATTTGGACTTAAGTCTTTAAACTGTGATTGATTTGCATAAGTTATAAGATGAAATAAACTTAAGTAATAGTTTTATGAAATGATTCATAAATAATATTAGTGTTAAAGGAAATATACTAAGTTAGAGGATTGTGGAAAAAAATTATAATAAAGATAAATTATCTTTTGAGTGAAAAATGGTTTCTTTGGAATATTTTTCTTTAATAAAAATATTTGGATATAAATAATTAAAGGAATTATATAAAGAAGCACCTTTATAAAAAGTTTTAACTTAAGATAAAGTTTTTGAGGGAAATAAATACATATTTTATATGTAGATCATTTCGTCACACAAATGTTGATCTAATATCTGAGTATGGAACTTTGAGGTGTTTATACTGGTCCAAAAAGGATTTATCACTCGATTCTTGACGACGAACATTGTCGAAGGTTTGTGGTTCGGTACTTAAGTTTTGTATCATAGGGAGAGCTATGCAAGGACAGCAAAGAGCCTGATTAAAGGCTGCACTAGAGGTTATTTTGGTAAATTACCACTTCTTTCTTTTTCTATAAATACCAACCTTCTTCACTTTCATTCACATTTCTTCTTCTTCTTTTCTCAAGCACCTTCACCTTCTTCTTCTCCCCTTTAATGGCTTCCAAGCCATAGGAAAAATTAGAAAGAAATAATGTTAAATATTTACAAAATATTCAAAAGAAATAATGTTCATTCTCTTCAAATCAAACTCATCTTTTCTCCATATTTTACCTCTTATTCTCTCGGCCATAACTTCTTTAAAATAGAACCAAAATACAAAATTCATTTATTCATATCATGTATTTTTCTAGTGGCTACAACCTTTATGTTGACCGGTTTGTCGCTTTCTAAAATTAACCATGTCAAAAATCCACTTCTTTCCAGTGCATTGCCTGGCCCAGTTTTTAAGACAGAGAATATCCCATTTTGTTTTAATCATAACTTGATAATAACCGCCCCAAATTATGAAATTGTTATTTTCAAATCATATGATATTTCGGTGGCTACAACTTTTATGTTGAGCACTTTTTCCAGTTTTGAGAATTGCTATACCTGAAACTCAATTCTTTGAAGTGCATTTTTAAGCTTCATTTTGTCAATCCGATAGTACCTCTTCTTCATTATATCATATCTCCCTCGAAACAACTTAGATTCAAATAATTCTATTTTTCAAGTTTAAGAGAAAATAATTTTCAATAACTTTTTTAGTTAAAACCTTTTCTAAATTTTGAGATTTAGAGGGACTAAAATTAGATACAAGATAACCTATATTTCGGATCTAAATCATGGGAATTCAAGTTCAAAGCTTTACCTCTTCTTCTCTATCCTTTCGGCCAACCTCCATCCCAAGCCTCGGCCAAGCTATTGGAAGGGAGAGGGTGTTGTTGCTAGTGTTTAAAGGAGTAGGAAGTAGTTAATGTAGTGTTAGTTGATTAGAATGTTGGTAGGAAGTTTATCGCTTTGGTTTATGATGAGAAACTATATTTAATATCTATATATATATATATATGTATGTATGTATGTATGTATGTATGTATGTATGTTTAATGCTTCGTTATGATTGCTATGGATGTTTATATATGCTTTGATCATTAAGTATTGATTGTTTGGTATGATTGTTAAATTGTCTTACTAAGTCACGTTAATACACGTTGATAAGCACAAAGGAAATCATTTTCCTTTTAAAAATGAAATGGTGTATATGGAATGCATAAACATTTTGAAATAGTTCTAAAATCAGTAATAAATGCTTTATAAAAAATTAAATATGTTTATAAAAATAAAGAAAGAAAATCAAGTTTTTATCTTGTATATTTTAAATATGTCCAAAACAACTTTTTAGAAAAATCGCCATTTTGCAGTAAAGTGACCAAAGTTTAAAATATTTTAAATGTTTTAAAAATATGAAATAAAACATATTTGAAAGCCCAGATGCTCTAAAAGATCATATTTAAGTTTTTCCTAGATAAAATAAAATAAATAAATACTTTGAATGTTAATTAATCACTTAACATCTTTTATTTGATGGTTGGTACGAATGATCCGGGATCGGATTTGGGTGATTCCTATCCTAAATATTGGGATCAGATTTGGGTGATTCCTATCCGAAAACCCCTTCAAACTAATTTTCAAAATAAAACATATTGAAGACAAAGATCTTCATGATGTAGGTCTGCTTACCACTAGTCCTTGGAGGTTAAATTTACCATATTTGAAAAGGCAGTGGTGCTCTGCTATGAAAATCTTCGATTTGCAAGAATATGTTTTGATGTTAAGAAAGAAACCTTTGATTAAGATTTAATAAATGATCTGGGAATATTTTCCATAAGTTAAAATTTATAACTTGAATATAATAAATCTGTGATTAATATTTAATGAATGATTTGGAAAAGTTTTCCTAAGTAAAAGAGAAAATGATTTGGAATTATTCCAGGATTTAAAAAAAAGTTTAAATAAACCAAATGATTTGATAAACGAGGCTTAATGATTCCATATACTCTTGAAAAGAAAATGAAATAAATTGAAAAGAATATATCTAAGAAAGATATTTGATTTAAGTAAAAGATGAAGTAATTAATTTATGATTGATATCCACATATGAACTAAATATCTTTTTATCGATAATAGGTTTTTAAGGAACCGGGGTCGGATTTGGGTGATTCCTATCCTGAAACCACATCGAACCAATGTATATGGTCAAAAGTAAAGACATTTTTAAGATGATGATTATAGAAGCCGTGGGTGTTCAAAGCGTTAGGACTGCTTGTTGACATGCTCTAGGTCGCTTCCATAATATAGTTATTTATAGCAGTGGTCTCCTCGTTCTGGAGATTTTTTGGATTGTAAGGACTACTCGCTACTAGTGGTAGCAGGAGAGTGCCTTCGGTTTCGTTCAGTCCCAGAAAAAACTTGTAAGGATGTTTGTATGACATTGTATTTTAAATCACATTTGCATGGTTTCTATAAAAGGTATCAGTCGATGGCGGAGAAGGCAACCTCTCTTAGCTTAACACTCTTTCCTGAGACATACGAGCTCAGAAAGTCATACTTTTATAGAAATCGGTCATGTGAGATGGAATGACAATGTGGCATTCAAATTGGAACTTGATTTGATATAAAGCATGGCTTTTTGAAAAATAAAGTATGGATTTGAAAAAATTGAGCGTAGCCTTACTAGCCTCACATCCCGGAAGATGATATGGGATACTATGTGGTCTAACAAACTCAAAATTGGGAATAAGTGAGTATGTATGGTGGTGTCCAATACGTTAGGCCCTTTAAGGAAAAGCGTCCCTCAAGGCATTTATTGCCCCATTTTGATAAAGTGGTTAGCTTGAGAAAAGCAAGGAACTACTGGTTATCAGTGGTAGTATAGCAAGTACAGTTCCAACTGACTAGCTTGAGAAAGGCGATTAAGGCACCGTGGGAACAATATTTGTTATGCTGGATCGGAGAAAAGGCCACGAGTTCCCCATCATGTTGGAAATCCAATCTCAATATGGGATTTACAGTGTTGATTGTATTCCCAAAATAGCTGTAAGGATTTGCAAACGTTTCAGCTAACCCCTTTTGGTATCATATATTCCATACGGTATATTACGTTGACCCAGTCCAGATATATTCCCTTAGACTTAGTTCGGGTATTGGTACCTTATTTGAAAAAGTTTATTTGAAAAGTGTTTTCAAAGGAATGTCATTAAGGATAATATCAAACTATTTTGGTAATAAAAGTATTTTGGTTCTCATAAGGTAAAAACTCATATGTATTTATGTGTGGTCGTGGTCTTATGAGATATCCTTCTTTTACAAAGGTTTTGATAACATCGTCATGATCTATGCATTTGAAATTTTGAGTATCTCACACTGGTTTATCCGGCCTGATCTGGGTATTTTTAATACTCGGGTCAGATTCGAGTAGTTTCAGATTGAGTTAAAGACGGTTGGAGTTTACAGAGTAGAGTTGGAGAACTTCATCATCATATGGATGTATTCTATTATCAACTACATCTACTGCATTTTTTTATTGTTCTCACCATTTGTAGGGACAGAAGTTTATAACTATCCAGGCTGAATCTTGGTTAGACTCTGATATTGTATTTTAAAATTTTCTGCTGTAAAGATTATTATTGAAATAATATATGTTTTTCCATTCGTGTGAGATTCTGTTCTGTCTTTATTTTCTTTATACCCTTAATGATCCGTCTTTTCGTGCGATTTGAGTTAGACATGTTTGGTTTATTGTCGTTTCCAAGGTTACGGAAAACGGGCCATTACAACATATATTACTTATTCTACCATATGTGTGTGTGTGTGTTTTTGTATATACATATTGATGGATCCTTAAGAGATGGAAAATCATGTAACACCTCTTGAGTTAGTGCTCACGTTATACACTGGATAGGAGATGTAAAATCTCGTAAACATCTCTGACGCTATTACACTCATGTTGTACATGACATTGATTTGAATTACATAAAGATATTTGGTTTTGACTCGAATGTATTGTTTTACTATATGCTCGAGTCAGCCCTAAGTTTTCAGTGCATTGAAGATCATATTTTCTAGAGGACAAAGATGAAGATTTGGTATATAATTATTACTAGTATTATTTCCTACATCTTGTTGTCTGCTACATCACTAAGTTATTCTGTTGTATATATAACTTTGATAAATGTTGTATAAATTATAATCAAATGTATAGTATAAACAGCTTCATGAACTATTTATTTGATTATCATAGTCATTCTTCCGTGACATTCTGTGTCGTTTTCTTCTTTTCTTATTTTTCTTAATTAACCCCATTGATTACCTATGTTCCGGATTGTTTTGAGTTCGACATGCGTGGTTTATTGTCAAGTTAAACCTTTTGAAATGCGGGTCATCACATACATTTTGGTTGTATTTATCGCTTACTCATCCTTTGGCATAAACCAACTTTACTTATTATAAGCATTACCATTAGTGGCTATTATTTACACCAACTCTCTTCGTCAAAACTACATCACATTGGACTTATGAATTTGGTATTGGTGAAAATTCCGATATCATCCACATTCAACTTTATAGTCCAAACACAAAGTCCTTGGTTTAATAATAACAATTATTGTTAACCGAAATGCTCTGGTTAGAGACTTTGACTTTTTTTTTTACTTCAGTTAACCATGATACTAAGCTCATATAACTGGGAAGACGGATCCCCTCTTGAATAGTGTTTCACTTCCAATGCTTCCACTCGATCCTCTTATAGTCGTTCGGTGGACGTCATGGCACGATTTAACTATAATCAAGTGAAACGTCCACATTGAAGATCAACAGTACTTTCAAGTTAAGAGAATTATGTAAATTATTTACATCAATATTTTTCATTTGACCTTGGTTATATTAACCAACAGAAAACTATGGAGTTGGTTATTCCATAGGTATCTTAAAACTATTAGTTTAACCCCTTGATGCCCCCAGCAACCATGAGTAATACATTGGTCAACATTTGGAGAGCGTTACGTACTCTAGTCTTAATAGAAATATCGATATCCAATCTCGATACATCTTGACGGCGAATATTTAAAATGGTATATTTATTTTCATTGTGATAAATTACCCATGGTTACAACACTTTGTAACTATTATCATAAAA
Source organism: Allium cepa (assembly GCA_030765085.1). Classification (NCBI taxonomy): domain Eukaryota; kingdom Viridiplantae; phylum Streptophyta; class Magnoliopsida; order Asparagales; family Amaryllidaceae; genus Allium; species Allium cepa. Next base: position 969,553,928 of record CM060945.1, on the reverse strand, counting down.
AACTTACTGTTTGTGGATTTTTTATTAAATATAATTTATTTAAACTAAGTAATTAATATATTAAGTATATAATAGAAAGAAAACACCTTTTATTTTGAACAAGATTGGTTATCAAGTAGACATATGTAACAAAATACATAATTGCCCCTACGTTATACCATTAACGTTATCAAGGCTTTGTCAGATGAATTAGTTATATGCCATCGTAAGATGAGTTACACTGTATTGGACCGATCGTAGGTGGGCTGAAATAGAGGTGGCCAAAGATGGGGTCGCTTTTAAGTTGGGCCTAGTTAAATGAGTTTGTTATATGCCATCCTGAGATGATCCGTGTGGTTATAGCTCTAAAGTGTTCATTGAGTGAATTGGCTCGGATGGGCCAACCATACATGTGTAGGATGGCTCAAAACAGGCCGAGATTAGAAGTGTAGGCCGACCTAGATTGGGTGGGCCTAAATGTGTTGGCAAGCTAATCTTATATATGCGAGAAAAAGCATCGAAATTGGGCGCGGGCATCTTTTGTTTGACAAGTCTTGTTTAATTGGTTTACCATCGATTGTGATTTGCTAAACACTTCAAATTTAGGAATCTTAATTGTTGAGAAAGAGTTGATTGGGCTATCATTACTTTGTATTTAGCCATGTAATTAGTTGCAGTAAATCCCAACTTCACCCCATAATGTAATCAATGTCTGTCGGGTGTAATTATTACATATCCTGCTCTAACTCCTTACCCAATTAATCAACCATATACAAATGTAACAACCTGCATATTTTAAGATTAAATATTTAAATATAGCATCGTTGGTTGGATTAAACTCCAAAATGTGACTTTTTATAAACAGTCGAATTTGGACTTGAGACCAGTTTCATTGAGTTCAAAATGACATTTACAACTTGTTTAAATATAAACATCGATATGTTTGGAGTTGATTAGAATTTTGGTATTTTCATTTTTGTTTTGGGTTGGATTCAAGCCATTAACCCAATAAGCTAACCCAAACTCTTCTACCAAATATCTCCCACTCTACTGCTCTTCATTCATTCATTCCACTCATAATTTTCCAACACTTAAGCCATAGGAAAAATGGTAGGAAGAGGAAACTAAAATTTCTAAGACCTAGTTTCTCTTAGGAATTTAGGTTCGAGTTCTAAAATCAAAGAGAAGCTTAGGTAAGCATCATCTTCATCTTCTCTATCTCAATCCCTCTCCAATTTTCATAATTCCCTACAACCTAACATAGAAAATATTTGCATATGATCATAGATTGGCGCTTCTAGAATTATGGTTGAAGTGGAGTTGATCTTTCCTTGTTTTAGAGCTTCTCAATTGTTGTTTTTGTGTTTAAAGGTGGGTTCTTGAACTCATATATATGTCTACAGCTTTCATTACTGTTAAGTACGAATTCCTAATATCTATTTCATGTTCAATTGCTTTTGATTTTAATTGGTTTGGTGAATTTTCCAATTTTGGTTTTAAAGTCAAAATTTATGAAAATCCTACTATGGATGTTTGGACGTGTTATTTGTGGTGTATCGAAGAGCCTATAGGGCTGGGTTGTCGCTTGGCATAAATCCCTAGCCTTCATCGCGCGTTCGATTGCTTTCGAGTTGATTTGGCCATCAACGGCCTAGGAAAATTTCTGCCGAGCCCAGGCAACTAGACATCTGGTCGAAATTTCAAAACGTTTGGTAGGGGCTTTTGAGAGGAAAAAAATCAAAACGAAAATAAATTTTCAGTACCCAGGACAAGATGTCTGGTTAAACCTAACCAGACGCCTGGGAGGCTTCAGGAAATAAAAAGAAAAAGGAGGAAATAATTACAAATTACCAAAACCCAGGGTCAGATGTCTGGTTAAACACACCAAACGTCTGGTTCTGTTATTTTTTGCCTATTCGCATGGATTTCCAATTTTTAACGACCTTTGACGATCCGGATAGTTATTGTCAATCAATACCGACTTTGATGATATCTTTTCTCGATTTTTGGTATTTCCATTTGATCGATCCAATATCCTTTTTCATGGTTTTAATTCACGTCGTCGAATGTGGATTTTTGGTGATAGATTGTTTTTACAATTATTTCTGCGATTTGTCACTTTAAAATACAAAGGTTTTTATATTAGTAGTGAGTACTCAAACTCTTTCACAAAAATGATTTCAACATTAGTTTTAATACAAAGCTCGTTTTTAAAACCGTTTTCCAATCTATTAGCATATACAAACCTTTACCTCATTTGTATGTGAAATCCAATTAAATGACCTAGCAAAACACGTGGTATTGTCGGTTAATTCTTGGACATGTTCGATTGAAATCTCGTGACAATTTTCGGGTGGAAATCTAAAATCTGTTCATAAATATTTAAGTTAAGCCAATGGTTATGGGACATGAAACCTAACTCATTTATTTACTTGCTTAGTGTAATTTACACTTATTGATCCATGATGATCATTTTGTAATTTAGACTAACGATATGTGATGTCTCTTTGTCCGCGTAGGGGACTAAACTCTATTTCAGTGGAGCTTCGGCTCAATTTGGTGGGTAGCGATCCATGGTCTTCGGGCCGTTTGAGGAGCTTCAGCTCAAATTTTATGGGTTAGCGACCCACGGGATGGCGTCCAGTTTGTAATACACATGTTGGTGAGTTTTCGTGCTCCCATTTGTGATAGGCCTTCCTCTTTGTGTTTTCTGGATTTCTAGTTATTGATTTCTAAAATTTTGTTTCACCAATTTTTGTGATTTGAATTGATATGTTTTGTCAATATTTGAGGATTGGTGAATAAGCTAAAGAATATGATATTCTTTTTGGGTACTTGAGGAGAGTTGAGATATTGTATGATTTTCATTATTACCAAATATATACTTGTCATGGTATGGCATTATTGTTATCATATATTTTTTGTAATATCTCTTATCCTATCTCATCTTATATGATATTTATAGCTAGAAAAATCCGTTTATTATTTTCCTTCTTAAATAATACTTGGGCCAGACCGAAGTGCTTTAGATGCTTCCACTTGACTTCTTAGCAAAAACCAACTTCTGACTTTTGACTAACTACTTTAGCTTAGTAGTTTTTTGTTTTTATACAATTGAGATAGAGACTCCTCAATGTATGCATTTCTTTTGTGTAGTACTTGTACATATTCTTTTGGCTTGTAGTGGATCTTGTATGACCACTACTTTGATGTTCATTTCTATGTGTTATATTCATATCTGTTCTGCCTTAGTGATATGAATATCTATAACTGGTTTTGTGTTGTGCTTATTTTATATTTATTCCGAAGGCCACTTAGCCATTGTGTAGTAGATTGAGTTTGGATTGGATATGTCCGATTTCCTCTTGAAATGAAATGCACGACATACTATTTGACATACCGGTTCTCCTCAAATCAATTATACAGTTGGTCGCTTCTCAACAGCCTTATTGTTCGTACTGATTAACGGCGTTACCCAGTAGTTTCTTTGGTTAGTGTGAGTATAGAGGTGGGACATCGCAACAAATAATTTCCATTTTGGTTCATCTTTCATTCTTTTTTATTGCTCTTCAATAAACACCATACATTCTGTTAGAAAATCAGCTAATGCTTGTCCCTTTACTGCTATAAGAGGTAAATATTCAATATCATATTGGCTTTGTTCCATCCCCCATTTTATAATCACCCCAGACGTTTTGGGTTTGTTAAAAAAAATTTAGAGCATATAGTTAGTTAGGACTTTAATCGCATGCCTCTAAAAGCAAGACCTGAATTTTTGAGCCAATAACACTAAACAATAAGCCAACCTTTCAATAACCTAGTATCTTATTTTTCCAGCTTTTTTCCTTTTGTTTGTATAATATACTGGCAACTGCACCCTATTTTCTTCTCTTATCAAGATTGAACCAATTGCATGATCAGATACCTTCAAACATAGAAAAAATCTTCATCCTCTACCGGGCTAGAGAGCATCGGTGGTTTGACCAAATAATCATTTAATTCCTCAAATGCTTTTAGGCATTCTTTAGTGCATTCAAAGGTCCTCTTTTTCTTGGTCACATAAAAAATTTGAATAAACTTATCGATGGCAGCTGACATGAAACAACCAAGTGCCACTACCCATGCATTCAAACTTATTACATCCTTACTTTTCTTTAGCTTTGCCATACCTTAGATTGCTTTTATTTGTTCAGGATTTGCCAATATTCCCTATGCACTTATGGATTAAGTTTCATCTTGTACTTCTACAACTTCAAACATCTCATTAAGGTCTTTTAACATGGTCAACTCTTTCTTTGGATTTTACTACCTTGTCATCTGTGTAGACTTCCATATCTTCCTAATTTGGTTTTTGAACATTCTTTATGCCAATCGCTGATATATGGCCCCTACATGTTTTAGTCCAAAAAGCATTACTTTATAGCAATATGGTCAACAATCAATTACAAACTCGTATGCTCTTCGTCGGGCTTAAACATGGGGATTTAATTATACCTTGAATATTCATCCACCAATGATAATAATTTATGCCCAGTAGTCACAATCACTAATCAGTCGATCACTGGAAAAGGATAGTAATCTTTTGGACTTGCTTTATTTAGATTTGTATAATTAGCACAAGTTCTCCATTTCCTATTAAATTTCTTAACAAGCACTTGATTTTCCATCATTTTGGGTAAAATACTTCTCTAATAGACCCATTTTCCAACAACCTTTTGACGTCCTCTTATAATGTAATTGTTCATATTTTATTAAATTGCCTCTTCGTTTGCCTTATAGGACTAAAGTTTGGATCTATATTAATTGCAAGAAACATAACTATAAGATTACCAATTATGTCGGCATGAGTCCGAGAAAAAACTTCTTTTCTTATATAGAGAAATTGAATCTAACACCCTTGTCCAACTATCCCCCTGTCTTTATTGCTTTAATGGGACCTTGCAAGTAATCTTTATCACCTCTAACTCTTCCACCGACTTTATTTTATTTTCATTATTTCAGGAATATATTTCTAGAATAATTTCTTCTAGGGTTTCTTCAACGTTTAACTCTTGGTCAACTTTATTTATTTCATCGTACTTCCTTTTATTTTCTAGGAGTTTGACTTTCTTAGCCACCACTTTTCGCTTTCCAATTAGTGCCTTTAACTTTATTACATAGCATATTAGCTTTTGATGATTGATTTCCCAGTGGTTGTAATTTTTAGTTTCATTTAGTTATGACATAGTGTCATAACAGAAACCATTCTCTATAAAGCATTGTTTTAGGATTGCAAAGTACATTTCCCTAGAACTAAATTGCTCTCCTAGCACAGTCCCACGTCCAGCCATAAAGAGAAATTTCACAATCAAATGCTTTAGAGAACAAAAGAACCCACTTAATCTAGTTGGGGTCTCGCAAAGATAGCATTATAATAATAAGGCTGCTCCATCATCACAAATAGAGTTTCAAAAGTCCTTGAGTAAATGGGTATTCCTATTTGGATGTACAACTTTATTTACCCAATCTGAGTGTAGTATTTATTGTTGAATCATTAAATGGGCTCATGCTTTTTCATGAGAATATCCATATGATCGAATGCATGTTTGAAAATGACATTTACTGCAATTCTAGTATACACAATTATGGATACCAAAGATAATCTGATTTAAGTAGTAATATTAATGGATCGTTATAAGGGTGCCTCAACCCACTTAATTATTTTGGAGTAACCACTAGTCTAGGATTTGTATATCACTTTTGTAGGCCTTTGCCAATGGCTCCCCTCCATAGAATAGGTTCCTACTTTGGCCTCGCAGATAAACATATTCCCTGAACCTTCACCCATTCTGGCAATATGAAGCCCACTATGAATCACATCGATATGGTTGATTGGTGGTGGGAATATCTATGGATTTGTTGTCTAAAAAGTTTACATTATTAGATTGATACCTCCAGTTGTTATTAGAGCAAGGGAATTTATGATTCCTTTGACAAACCATTTGAATGCTTATTTTGGATCATATTTTGAATGATTCCAATAGGACTCGACAATCGTCTATCGTAAGTCCATTTACTTACAAAAGGCACAATAGTCTCCTCCTCCGTTTTATTATGGGTTAGTTTTGGCCTTTACTAAAATCGAGTATTATATATCATCTTTTGTTACGGCGAAAATATATAAGGTGGGTTTGTTCAAGTTAGCATAGTTGGCTCATGGTATTTCATCTCATCTTCCTTTCTTGTTCTAAGCCGAGAATCTAAATCTTTACCCATCTATTCCCCTCTATGCTTTCCTTTTCTCATGAAAATTTTCATCCATACAGTTGAATACCAACTTGGAAGTGAAAATTTTATGAATCCCTACATTCATAGAGGTAGAGTTCTCTCAAGAATGAGGTATTCTTAGTTAATCAAGATTTAACTGCCATAAATTTTACCTTATCACTTACTTATCCAGCCCTTGTGGCTTTATAATTGAACCTTTAAGGTAGTCTATCAATAGCTCTTCGGGCTATTTTCTTTATGTTGGCCAAGACACTTGAGTCTATAGTTGGCACTTTAAAGTGTAGATTTGGATTGAAAATTCGTAGGCATATTCCCCCTCGGAGTAAATAGTTTTCTCCTTGTAACAAATAAACCATTTTGTTGTCGCATAAAGAAAAGTTATGGAGAGAATCTTGCATCTTACTACGTCCGATGCATCATAAATTTCCTAAAAGAGTTAGTGGTATGTCCTAGGGTCAAGTATGCAATTTGCTTTATACATCTAACTCGATAGCCAAACTTGTTCAAAATAAAAAGTCTTTTCTTTCAATTATATACTTGTTATACTATGATATAATTAATTAAGAAATATATTTGAAGTACATTAAGTAGAAAATCCTTAAATTATGTGTAATGTGATAGTAACTGCAATGTCTTGTAATCATGAGAAATTTATCACATTAAAAATAACATATTCTTTTATATATTCCTAGTCAAGATGTTTCAAGATGATATATTGATATATCTATTGAGACTAGTGTGTAACGCCCTCTAAATGTTGGTTTCTATATTACTCATGGGTGCTAAGAGCACCAAGAGGTTGCACACTAATATTTATTGGATAACTATAGAATGACTCACTCGAGAGTTTTCGATTAGTTAATATAACTAAGTCCAAACAGAGAATCTCGAAGTAACGATGTTACATAATTCTCTCGACTTGGGAATACTATAGAACTTTAATATGGAAACTCCACTTTGATTATAGTTAGTTCATGGCATGATGTCCATTGCATGACTATAGTTAGGTTTGAGTTGAAGCATTGGAAGTGAATCTTATTCAATAGAGAAGTCGTCTTCTCGACCATATAAGGTTAGTATTACGTCAACTGTAGTCAACTCAAAATCAATGACTTTGGCCAGAATGGTATGGTAAATAATAGTTGTTATTACTAAACCAAGGACTTTATGATTGGACTATATTAGTTGAATGTGGGTGATGTTGGAATTTTGACCAAACCAAATTACATGAGTCCTAAAGTGATATAGTGTTGACGAAGGGAAGTGGTATAACATTACTACCACATACTCCTTATAACAGGTAAAATTGGATTTTATCGAAAAGATGTCTTAGTTGAGATATTTAGCCAAAATGTCATACCATATGTGAACATTAATATTTCAATTGTCCAAGATTAATTGTTGACTAAATTTACACCTTTAAGTCACACAACTGTAATGATGAATACTTCAAAAAACCACATGATTTAATTGATTTGTAGTAATTGTAAATTAATTACAATTAGTATTTATAAAATGTTAAATATTAAATTTTATTTGATTTATTCGAATACTATCATTATTTAATAAAATGTGCATAAAAGTAATCAACACATGTATCATATGATATCGATTGTAACGACCAACAAATTTGACAATGCAAAATATTAAATTAATTAAGAATGTAATCAATCAAAGGGTGGATAGGTTATCATATGTATAATATTTTTGAAGGTCTTTTCGAGATTATTAGTTTGACATATAATTTTGACATATTTGGAGTTACTCTTCGTGAAATAGAGGTGTTATAGGTATAACAACTATATAATTGAGGCTACAAAACCCTAGCAATCAGCTCTATTCTCGATTTTCTTCCCTAATCCCAAATTATTTAATTACATGCTGATGGTGATTGGCAAATTAATTAAAAAGTGATTAAAACCCGAAAATGCCTAAACCCCTATATATTGTATATCATTGCGAAGCTCTCGATGAATCTAGTTGATGGGTGGTGTCCATTTATCAAGAAGGTGCTCAAGTTGACTAGAAATTAGCAAAACTGTTCTCAAATGTTTATTTAGGGGATTTTGTTTCAATGGTGAAATGATGAAAATTGGACAATCGGAGGGCGCGATTGTGTAGTGGACATCAAAGGGAGTCGATCCATATGGTTGGATTGACAAATCAAGCATCCATTTGGCTGAAATTTGCAATTTTCCAACATGGAAGGCTTCATAAGGTGCTGTGTATTTTAGGGTTGAGGGTGGTCAGAAGGTGGATGAGGGTGCGTCTCGGCCTAGGAGAGTTGGTAAGGGTGTCGGGTCTGGTCAAAAGCAAAAGTTGTGGTGGTGGTTGGCGGTTAAAATCGACGGTTGGAATGGGTTGTGTGACTTTAGCAAGAGGAAATGATGATGTGAATTTTTGTGTTTTATCCCCTTTGAAATTATAATTACAAAATGAACCCTACATCTTATAACCTTAATAAATTTTGCATACAAACTTCGATGCACATGTAGTTTCTTCTGTTGGACTCATAGTGAAAGTTCGAATGATACGCACTAGGTTTGCTGAGTTTGTCGACTATTAGAAAAGCACATCGGTATGGTTTATGTAATTTAATTAATTAAATATTAAATTATAAAATGTATATTTGTTAATGAAAATGCGTAACTATTTATACATATTGGATTCTATAGATGAATGTTTAATTATTATGACAATATAGATATGTTGTACCTTAATTGGATAGCTTACTGTTAATTATCAATTTTGGGAGCTTAATTATAATTAATTGTTGATTTCAATTGGAAAGTAATTAATTGTAAAAATGAAATATAATGAGAAAACTGAATAAATAAATGATAGATAAGGTTATTTATAGGTTTTAGATGGTTTCAGTAAATAGCGATGATTTAACAAATTTGACTAAAATTAAAGCATAGAATTAAATAAGGCTATTATTTATCTATTTCTGAAGAAATTCGTAAAAATAGGAGAAATTATATTTTAAATTGTGGTTTGGGAAGTTTAATATTATTTATAAATAAAATGAGATTTAAATAATAATGATGCAGATTTCAGTAAAAAGGGTATTGTTTTATGTAAATAAAAAATGATTGATTTTACGATGATTATCGTATGAAATATTGTTGCTTGAGTAATAACATAAGGATATATTTTTTGAATAGTAATAATAATAAAAGAATATTTTCTAAAAGAATTTTTAGACTAAAATATTTACTATTTTGAGATGAATAGAACTAAAAGGAATTTTGGTGATTTAAACTAGAATATTATTTCTTTTAATGGAAAATACGATGCTTTAAGGGATTTGAAGTAATAAGATTATAATAAAGTATTTCTAAAGTATTTATCGTTTTAAAGGATTTTATTGTTTGGAGATAAATAAAGGTGTTTTGTAATAAACAATGGTAAAATGATTTTATACTTTAGAAAATAATGGATGTGAATATATTATTTGGATGGATGTTTAATATGTGATTAGTTATTGATTCTGATTATCATATATATTTTATGTTTGATGGCGGTATCACATTTGGATGAGTGTGTAATATTTTACATTATTTCTACTAGATGATGAGTAGTTAATTATGGTTATTTAAAGATGGATATTGTGTTACTAATGTTGGCTGAATTAGTACACATTTGCAGATACCAATGTTGTGTTACTATTGTGAAGTGATTAGTATACACTAAATGATTTATACTTACATTGACAATGTATTAGTTGATAATTAATAGTGCACGTAAGTACATTTTTATTGTGGTTTTTTTATTTATGGATTGGGGTTTTCATTGAATATCATAGGTGTTTAATAATTATGTACTATTATTGTTGTAGTTTCTCTCATATGATGATTTGTTGAGAGGGACAAGTAGTAATAGTATTTTCTGTTTCTTCCATTTGCACTGGTTGCATTGGTTACGAATGTTGCAATCATTGCATTGGTTATGATGGTTGTATGGTTGCATGGATGCTATGGTTGTTATGTATTGACACATGTTATGATGAAGTAGAAGAGCGGGAAATTGAGCCGTGTGGGCTTGATCCCCTAAAAGGAGTACGTAGGCAGACTTTTCCTATGCAATAGCTATTGAGCCTATGGCTATAATGTATAGGGTTAGGCATGATCCAAACATAATTGAAACCTTTTTCCCTTTATTTTATGTGTGTGTGTAAGTTGCAGGTGAAAGCGATGAAGAGAGCAAAGGTTTAGAAGGGGTTGTATCCAAAGGGTAGATCGGTTTATCTCTTGCACCAAAATTTTATAATGTTGTTTCTATAATTAATGTTGAATGATGTATAATATATTATGTACTTGATTTGTGTAATCTTTAATTAATGCGATGAGATTTTTTGTGCGTGCATGTCTGTGTGTTGGGTGTTTATATGTGTTGATGTTTAAATTTCATTATGAGGTTCCCCTTTTTATTCATTGTTTTACATTTTATTTAGTTTTATCTATCCGTGGTCCACTACTTTTAATATCTGAAATTAGTTGTAAAATGTATTTTGATGTCATTTATAATTGATTTTTAGTGTTATAAGTAATGGGCAGTTACAATTAGTATCGAAGCATAGATTTAACAATTCCCGAAGCTTTTGGTAGGCTTGGCCATTAGATTATAAGGATTTAAACCTAAGGTTAGGTTAGAATATAAGATGAGAGATCGTTTTGATACAGTTATATGTTTTGTGTGTATGAGTTGTTTGTTTAACCATTATATCCTCACCCTAAAATGATGTCTATTTATGATGATCTTTGAGTGGAAAATAAATAGAGTATGAGTGAGGTAGGATGAACACTTATAAGAGGTGTTAAGTGTTGGTTATAACCCAAGTTATACACACCTAATGTAAATTTATTGAAACCTGATCTTGATAAGAAGGAACCACTTTTATTTTCAATATGGAAAATTAATGAATTATAGATTCCTAATTTTTAAAAGTTATTTTATTAAAAAGGAAAAAATGCCTATTTTTGAAATAAAGTGGTTTGTTAAAATTTTGTTGAAAAATAAAGGATTTAATTTGGTGAAATAAAACATTTTACAAAGATATTTTTGTAAGACAAAGTAAATATTATAAAAATATTTTATTTGAAAGTACTTTTAGTAAAAAGTTGTTTTAATTAATGATTGGAAGTTGAATTCAGCCTTTAAAGAAAAAATGTGTTCCTAAACATTTTTTGAAAAGTATTTTTATAATGGTGTCATGGTTTCTGAATTATTTGAAAATAAAGGAAGATTTTATCTACAGAAAGAGAAATTTTTGTTGGAAAGTGTTGTAATTGAAAATATTTAATGAAAGGATGTTTTGGTTGGAAATATTTTATTTTGATAGAAGTATTTTACATCTTAACTGAAAAAATTATTTTAATTTGGGAAGAACTTTTAAGAAAAAAATTATATGTTAAAAAGTATTTTGTAACCTTGTTATGACTTAGAATACTTTGTAAAAATATTTTTGTTGAGGGATACTTCATAAAGAAATATTTTTGTTAAAGAATATTTTAAAATATATATTAAAATATTTAAGGAATATATGTTTAAAAATATGTTTTAAGAGAGAAAACTATTTTAATGAGAGTAATAGGTTTTAAAATGTTTTTTGTTAAGAGCATTTTGTTAGGGAGTTTATAGTGAGAAGTCTTTGTTTTAAGGAAAAGAATATTTTGTGGAAACTTTCTTTACAATCATATTATATGATTTGAAGGAGATGTATTTTAGAGATACTTTACATGAAAGTTATTTCCATAAAAAGCTATTTTAATCTAAATAAATTATTTTCCCAAAAGAAGAATTTGAAAATAATAGTGTAAATATCTTTAATTGGGAAATATTTTATTGGTGGAGATATTTCAAAATAATTGATGGAAATACTTTTGCTGGAGAACTATCTTTTTAATTGAAGAATGTTGTAAAACATTTATTTAAAAGAAAAGTTTTACCAAAGGAGTAAAGAGTTTGAAGAAAGTGACCCAAACTGAAAATTATTTTATTAAGGATATGATTGGAGAAATAGAAATGATATATTATTAAATATCAAGCTTTACAATAATTTAAGGAAAATATTTTCCTAAGATGAGGATGATTAGATTTGGAAAGAAAATGATAGAAAAGATAAAAAAAATTAATTGAGTAACAAACTTTGGAGGTGTTTATTGGAAAAAAAGGGATTGTGTTAAAAAGATGTTTTGTTTTGAAATTATAATTAATAACTATAAAACTAGACTTTGTAGCAGGGGCATAATATAATGGGATAGAATGGATTTAGATCCTACTTAAGACCTATTTTGATGATGTTACCTTGTGACTGTTATGTGTGATTTTCCCTTAAGGAGTTGTAGGGACGTCTGGTTATTCCCTTTCATAAAGGAGATTGGGATATGGTGTAGGGACTATCCATTTTGATGTTTTGCATATGATTTTTTTCATATTCATTCATTTTAGTTGAATTGTTTGTGCAAATTTAATTCTTTTTTTAATTTTTATTTAATACCTTTTCGTATTAATTGTTTGATGTTCGCTTATTGATCCATAACATGCTTGTTTAGAATAACTTCTTTTGCTTGTCTTGGTTTCTGTTGATAGTATGTTTTGCTATAATTAGATTTAATTATTTGCTTGTTGGTTGTTTGTTTAGTTAATTTATTTTATGCATGTTTGAATTATTTCCTCTTGTTTATTGTGTTATTTTTTTGATTTTCTAGGAGTGGTTTTAATTATCGTTTATTTACTTGCTTGTTTTCTCGTCTATTTGTTTAATTGCTCTGTATGATAAATGTAGGTAGGAATAGTTATCTGATGTTAAATTTTGATGGGGCATACATTGGAAAAAGCAGAGGATTGATAAGGGCATATTTAGTTTAGTCATGGTGAGATAGCATAATTTCCTAACCATATTCGAAATGACTAAGAGATTCAAAGATGTTCCTTGAAGATGTGAATAGTAATTAGAGAATTCATGTGACTAAAGAGTTGTGTATACCACTGAGGAATTAAAGTGATGATTGAGGAATTTCAATGTATATTTATCAAAACATGTGTTTCGAACTCTAAAATTTTCCAAATAAGTATCATTTTTTATAAATATTTAAACAAAGAGTTTCCACATTTTACATAAAATGATATTTTCTCAAAATTTATTTTGAAATTGATTTAAAACCGAGAAAATATTTTAGGAAATTTCTTTATAAAATAGAGTGATATTTTAAGAATAAAAGGATTATGGTTTCAAACGTAGAAGGAAGCTTTGACTTGAAAAGGGAAAAAATGTTTTGCTTTACAGATATTTTAGAACACTCCTTGCTAGTGGATCCCTCTTTGGTATTTTGGGTGGGGCATCCTAATATAAAGGATTTTGGAATCAAGTTTATCCCACGTGATCTGAAGATTGAAAGAGATAAGATTTGATGTTGATATTTTGGACTTAACAACTCAATCATGGGAGTTGCGATGATGATCCATAAGGACAGGTTTTACGATGGGAACTTGCGAAGTGGAGCTAGAACGTGCTCTACAATGGAAATGAGGTGTGTTATGGGATCATTGATACTCAAAGGTTTTTATGTGTGCTTGTAAAGAAGGGGTAATGTGGGGCACACATTTGGACCAATGATGGGTCTTGATCTCCATGATAGGCAATTGGATCTTCATGACAGAAGATCTTTTACCATAGATCAGCCATGATAGGCAATCTACTTCTTGGACCTCTAAGTTGCATGGATGCGAGAAAGGAAACCAAATGATGATGAGTACTCATATATCCCAAAGCACAACACTCTAATGACAGTGAGTATTCATTGACCTTATGATGGCAGTCATTTGGAAGAGAACTTATGACATGGGTGTAACGATTGAAGATTTATGCAGCTATAGTATGAGTAGATGGTCATATTATTTGGAGAATCCAATCACGACTAGACATATTATTTTGAGGATGTGACCATAAGTGAGTGCATATGATATTTTTGATGGTGTGAAAATGGAATGGGACATCGATTACTATGAAGATAAGGTTATGAGGAAGTTCATCGACAATTTTAAGGATACACATATTAGGATGGATATGCAATCAACATATGGATTAACATACATGTGTTATTTATTGATATGATGTTGCGGTGATTGCCTTTTTGGGGTATGTGTTCTAATTTTTATGAGCTATGTTGGATATTGATTTTTATGTATTCATTTATTTTTACATACATGCTTTGACCAGCCTATAGTTTCGTTATGGGCATTTTCTATGGTTTGATTATTGATATGTACGATATGGATTAATGTGTGGTTGGAATTGTTTCACTTTTTATTGATGGAGTGCTATTATTAAATACTATAGTTTAGATATATGATTGAGAAAGTATAGATGTTAGTATAGTACATGTATTGAATTCATTATTGTAAATGAATAGTTGCATGTCATGTGTGATTATATTGTGCGGATGTTGTGTACTACAGTTTTTTTTATATTTGGGAAATTGCGAGGGCGCAATTCTTTTAAGCGAGAGAATGTATTGACCCACAAATTTGACGCTGCAAAACATTAAATAATTAAGAATGAATTTCTAATTAAAGGGTGAATTGGTTATTGTGTGTATAACCTTGCGAAGTTCTTTCCCTGGCAATCACTTTGATATATTTGGAGTTACGGTTTGTGAAATAGAGGTGTAACAATGTTTAAACTGCATACTAGCTGTTTCGGTTCAAACTGGATATACAGCCTATAACCCAGCCAAGCGACTATATAATCAAGGCTATGAAACCCTAGCCATCATCCTTATTCTCAATTTTCTTCCCTAATCTCGAAATTGCTTAATTACCTACTAATGGTGATTAACAAATATATTAAAAAGTGATTAAAACCCGTAGTGCCCAAACCCCTACATATTATATATCATTTCTAAGCTCTCAACGAATGAAGCTGAAGGGTGGTGTTTGTTTTTGAGAAGGTGCTCAAGTTGACTAGAAATTGGTAAACTATTTTCAATCGTTCGTGTCAAGGGTTTTGATTCAACGGTGAAGCAATAACAATTGGATGATCGAAGGGGACAATCGTGTAGAGGACGTCAAGGAAGTCGATCTATATGATTGGATCAATGAATCAAGCATCAATCTAGTTAGAATTTGTGATTTTCTAATCATGGAAGGCTCCGTCGACAGCGGTATTTCTGGTGGTCATGGGTGGTTGGAAGGTATAGTGGATGCTTCTTCGTCTGGAGGAGTTGGCGGCGGTGTTGGATCTAGTCAAAGGCGAACATGGTGGTGGTGGTTAAAATCTGTGGTTGGAGTGGGTTATGTGAGAGTGGGAGGAAATAACAAGTTGAATTTTTGCATTTTATCCCCTTTGAAATTATAATTACATAATGAACCCTACATCTTATAATCTTAATAACTTTTTGCATATTAACTCTGATTCACGCGCAGTTTCTTCCATTGGACTCATGAAAAATTTCGGATTATATAGTAATGTGTTTGCTGAGTTCGAAGACTTTGGGAAAGCATGTTGGTATAATTTATTTAATTTAACTAATTGAATTTACAATATAAAATGGATATTACTTGATGAAAAATCATAATTGTTGATATATGTTGCATCCTATGGATGACTGTTTGATTATTATGATAATCTGGATGTGTTGTGCGTTGATTGGATTGCTTATTATTGATTATAGTATTTTTGGATGCTTAATTATAAGTATTGTTGATTCGGATTGGAAAGTAATTTATTGAAATGAAATGAATGATAATGAAAAATGTGAACAAATAAATGATTGACAGTGTTATTTACATATTTTAGACAATTTATGTAAATGACGATGATTAAATAATTTTTAACTAAAATTAAAGTATATAATTAAACATGGTTATCATTCATGGATTTATGGGAAAATTCATAAAAATAACAGAAATTGCATTTTAAATTGAGGTTTAGAAAGTTTATTATTATTTATAAGTAAAACAAGATTCTAAATAATAATAATGTAGATTTCAATATTAATAGTATTATTTTATGTAAATGAAAAATGATTGATTTTACGATATTTATGGTATGAATATTATTGCTTGAGTGATAAAAAAAGGACATACTTTCTGAATAATAATAATAAAGAATGTTTTTCCAAGATGTTTTTAGATAAAATAATTACCATTTTGGGATGAATAGAAATAAAAGGGTTTTTCATGATTTAAACTATAATATTATTATTTTTAATGGAAAAATATGATGCTTTAAGTGATTTGAAGTAAACAAGTTATAATAAAGTATTTCCGCGGTATTTATCACTTTAAAGGATTTTTATTGTTTGGAGGTAAATAAAGGTTTTTTTTGTAATAAACAATGGTAAAATGATTTTATACTTTAGAAAATAAAGGATATGAGTTTATTAATTGGATTGATGATTAATATGATTATTTATTGATTGTAATTATCACATATGTTTGGTGTTTGATGGAGGTAAGACTTTTTTGATGAGTGTGCAATATATTACAATCATTTCTGCTGGATGATGGATAGTTAATTATGGTCATTTGATGATGATTGTTGTGTTACTAATGTTGGTTTGATTAGTACAAATTTGATGATACTGATATTGTGTTAGTATTATGAAATGATTCTCTAGATGATTTATATTTACATCATTAATGTGTTATTATAGTTGATAATTCATAATGTACGTAAGTATACTTTTGTTTTCATTTTCTTATTTTATGGATTGGGGTTGTCATTGAATATTGTTGGTGTTTGGTGACTATGTACTGTTATCTTTATGGTTGCACCAAACGATGATTTATTAAGACGGATGAGTAGTAATACTATTTTCTGCTTCTACTATTTGCATTGGATAGGATGGTTGCAATGGATACATTAGTTGCATTGATTGCATTAGTTGTGATGGTTGAAATAGTTACATGGATGTTATGGTTGTTATGTACGTTAACACATGTTTGAATGTAGGGCTTGATCCCCTAAAAGAGATATGCAGGTAGTCTTTAGCTATGCAATAGCCATCGAGCCTAAGACAATAGTGTATAAGGTTAGGTGCAGTTCAAACATGGTTGAAACATTGTCCCTCTTTATTCTATATATCTGTGTAACTTGTAGGTGAAAGCGAGTAGAAGGGCAAAGGGTTTGGAAGCAGTCATATCGAAATGATAGATCGATATATCTCTTACATCAAAATTTATATTGTTGTTTTTATAATTAATGTATTGAAAGATGTATAATATCTAACGTACTGGATTTGTGTAACCTTTAATTACTGAGATTAGATATCATATACATACATAAATACATACACATACACACACACACACACAGATATATATATATATATATATATATATATATATATGTTTGTATGTGTTGAAGTTTGAATTCTGTCGTGAGGTTTTCCTTTTTATTCATTGTTTTTGTTTTTTAGATTATATCCATCCACGGTCCATTGCTTCTAGTATCTGATTATTTGTAGATGTATTTTGATGTTATTCATAATTATTAATTTAATGTTTAACATAGTAGGTCGTCACATCGATAGAATATTTAAAATGAATTAAAATATATTAACTACAAAGTGGCTTTAGGAAATTTTTGAGGTCAACATGTCTCTTTTTATGATGTGCCTTGCGTGATGGAAAGGGGAAAGTTTCAAATGTGATTTTATAATCAAAAGGAAGGAATTAAATCTCCATCCTTTACTCCTCTTTATGACTTTCTTAAATCTCGTTTATGAAATGATTTTTGCTCTTTACTCATTATTCTTATTTTTCCATCGAAAATATGAAGAGGAGAGAGATGATTTGATGAGATTTAATAATGAATTAAATATGGAAGGTTTTAAATGAGGGAATTGAAAAGTTTCAATGTTTCCCTTATAAACAAAATCTTATTTCGTTCATTTCATTATTATTATTCTCCAACCAGCTAACCTTTCTTTCTCTCCTTTCTCTCCAATGGCTGAAAATCCATGCCTTCATTGTCATGACCCGCAAATCTGTACCCCTATGAGTCGACACTATCCTCCATCTATCAACTCAAGATGAACGGAAATGCAAACCATTAGGGTTAAAGAAGAAGAGGTAGGTAGAACAAGAAAATAGAAAAACAACATCAGAATCTAACCAACGCAGCGGAATAAAATATAATAGATAATAAATGATCCACACAAAAACAAATATATCTATTTATACATTACATCATCAGAGTACAACATCAGAGTTCAATACAAACAACAACACAACTCATGACGGTTATAATAACTCATCCTTCCAAAAACTGAATACATAGCGGAATATTTCATACAAATACGGAAGTACGTATCGCCATCCAGCTCCACAGCATCATTCCCTGTAATCTATAATACTCGATCTGACCCGAGCATTATAGTTAAATAACACCCGAGTCAGTTTGGAATACCAGCATAGGAAACCACACTCAAATTGATTATTAAAGTTTCAAAATCCTTTGAAATCAAAAGCGTCTCGTATAACCACGCCAGAAATAAACATGTCGGGTTTTACCTTACGATAGCTAAAACATTTATTATTAAAATTCTCTGATATTATAACAGTGTCTATAGAAAGTAAAATAGAATCTT
Source organism: Allium cepa (assembly GCA_030765085.1). Lineage (NCBI taxonomy): Eukaryota > Viridiplantae > Streptophyta > Magnoliopsida > Asparagales > Amaryllidaceae > Allium > Allium cepa. The sequence goes on along the minus strand of CM060945.1, from coordinate 969,535,083 downwards.
GCTGAAATGCTCGCATCACACGTTTCAGCAATAGTAGGGCAAAATCAAAACCATACAGCCGCGTATGGAGAATGGATTTCCAACTAATGACTAGGCACTGGGGTACCACCTGTCACAGTATGTGGCCTAGATCACCGTACCAAGGATTACTCTCAATCCCCTACAACACAAGACCGGGACTACCCTTACTGGATAATCCCGAGTAAGATCACCACACGGTTGGGATCAGCAACCGCGCCACTAAGCCGAACAAAAGGGACTCTAGACAGGGATGACCTTACCTAATGGGTTTTATCCACTTAGACTTGCTGCATATCCCCTGATTTTCAGTCATTCCCGGTTGATGAGGCTTGAGGCTAAGCGTTACCTTGTAGAACGTTTCACTTAGAATGCTCACCAACCACCTGATGATGTTCTGAAAGCATTCACCCATACAAGTCTGTCCCGAGTTCGAATGGAACCGAAGGCACTATTCCTACTACATCCATTTTGGAATCATCCTTAGAATTAGTAGCGACTATCCCTTGCATTTCACTGTTCCATCTTCGAATCCAAACTCGTCTTCCTCACGAAAACGTACAAACCAGAACGAAGTGGTTTTCGAGAAATTAATCCCGATCCTGGTCTTTTCGAAACGATCAGCGCATTAGCCAATATTGATAGTCGATTATTTAACTATCAATTAACATTCTCAACAACCATCAAACATAAACAATTTTCCCAAATTATTTATTAATCTCAATATATCTTCACAATATATATTTCCATTTTCAACCCTTTTTGAAAACAGTTTTCAAACCATACTCTTCTCATGGGATAAATTCCCAACTATTTATTTCCAATGAAAGCACCAAGTTCAAAGCTTTAGATTTTTAAAATAATTTAAAAACACTTTATTATAAAATATACTTTAACATTTAGATTGAAAACTACTTCAATACTTTATTAAAAATATATACTTTAGGAATATTTAAAATGAGTTTACTTTATAAAATATAAAACTAGATTTTCTCTTTTTGAAACAAAATACCAAGTCACCTTTAAATAATTACTACAATAATAGATTTGAAAAATACTTACTTTAGAATTAAGCACTTAGAAATAATAAATTTTCTAAAACATGCTTTTTAAAACAACATTAAAACTTTTATCTTATATTTAAAAGTTTACTTTGAAAACGTACTTGGCTATCCAGGGAAATATACTTCTCTTCACATCCTTTAAAAATAAATCACTATTTATTTTTAAACAATTTTCCCATTCCTTTAATAAATTCCCATCGTGAATTTATCCTTCAAATATCCACCGATATATTACTTCACTTTATAAACCCAGTTTATAAATTCCAAAGTCTCACTTCTCTTTTAAAAATTCCGGTTTTACACACTTAAATCAATCTCCAAATTGATTTCCAATTTACGTCACTTTTAAATAAATTTCCTTACTTACTCCATTTATTCCAAAATCCATTAACTTCAGATTTTATTTCTTCATTATGATTTAAAATCTTTTTAACTGAAAATACAAATTTCATATTTCCCAAATTTCTTCTTTACCCTTTCAAATAAATCCAAAACCTTGAATTTCAAAATAAATTCTTTATTTCTGGAAATAATATCACTTGAGTTCAAAAATAAAATCACTTATTCCCATTTATTCAAATTCTCATTTCCCGCACTTGAAATTTTATTTATCAAAATTCAAAAATCACTTTTTATTCTTTTCCAATTCATTTTTAATTTATTCAAATTTATATGATTATTTTACTCAAAATTCACTCTTTTATTTTCTTTTCAGAAATCCCATTTCTATAGATTTTGATAATCAATTCACCGAAATATTTTAAATCAACCATAATATCCAACCTTTCCAATTATCAATATAATTCATCACAGGATAGCAAATAATTATATCACATAATATTTTAACAAATCGAAATATTTTGAGAAATCCAGCTGGATCCCTCCAACCTGTTTCCCTGCATCCACATATGTTAGCACAATAAAATACCAATTCCACTTCGAGGTGGAATATCGCGGTATATGAGTTTTAAATATAATACCATCCGCTATTATGCGGCGCATAAGGTCTCATCCGATATATAATGCGGGAATCAATCACTCCAATATATATACTATATACTGCTATACATTTTATAGCACATCAAATCAATTCAATCATTCAACCAATTATTTAAATTTAACCATTTAAATTTAAATAAAACCCAGATGAGTGAGATTAACTCACCTTTGATTTTTGTCTGCACTTCCATTTCAATCTCGCCTCGGTTTCCCGATGTTTGACCTTTTATAAACATTTACGGTTATTAATATTCAAAATAATTGGACCATTTATCTCATTTCATAAATTACTTAACTAATGATAAATTTTAACTACTTCCCTTTTAAAAATCTTTTAGTAACTAAAAATAATTAATATAAGTAAATTAAACAATTTAATCACCTTAATAAATTATTTTAAAATAAACTAGTTAAGTGAAAATATGTATATTTTCATTTTCCTTTTGTTATATACTTATGAATATATTCTTTATAGATTTCATAAAAATAAAAGTTATATAAATTCTTATATTTCCCAAAGCCTTATGTATATATATACACATACATTTACTGCTTTACCTATCTTTATTAAATTAGAACTAACTTAAAATTTTAAAAAAAAATTACCTAACAGGTACAATTCCTTTACTGTAAAGATCTTAATATACATATATATTTGTTCGAATAAGAAAAATCTGGGTTTAAAATTTCTTTCTTTTTAAAAGTAGAAACTTTACCTCGCTGTAAATTATTTCCTAATAATATACATATACTGTAATTTTTTTAAAAAAAATCCAATACCTCACTGCCTCACGCATCACTTCGCTCAAAGCCGCTGCCATCCACGCGAGCTCACGGCGACTCCAAACCATCCTCGTGCACGAATCCAAACCCTAGCTCGCGCCTCGATCGGAAATCGTCATCGCCAAACTTGCACCGCTTTCAGTCGATGCGACTGCCTCCACCACGACATCGGCCTCGCTCCAATTTCCCAATGCCACCGCCTGCTTGTCACTTGCAGGTCGAGCCCCTTCCCGCAAACGATTTCGAATTTGGCAGCCACATCGAACGCGAGAGCTTCCTTTTCCTCAAATCGAGCTGGCTTTGTCGATTCGCTCGGCAGCAATTCGATTTTTTTTTTTTTTGAATTGGATTGGGATTTAATTTGGTCAGAGAGGAAGGGGTGTTGTTATATATACATATTCTCGTTTGTTTCTGAAGGAAGCCATTTTTCTTTTGGAAATGAAATCATTCTGATGGAAGAAAGGAGGGTACGAGGTGATTTAAAAAGGTAAAGGGTTGCGTGCTGATAATATTGCTACAGTGATTCGAAATGAAAGAAGGCAGCTGATATGAGGATATAGGTCAATCAATGTATATAATTATATATTTATTTTAAATTAAAATCGTCTCGATTAACGTAGCTTAAAATCTTGACATCATATCGAGGCGTACTGTTAAGCATTTCTAATGTTATACCCCTATTCCGAACGCAATGGAAAAGGTTTCGTGTCCTAATTCGATCGTATGGTGAAGATAGCTTTCTTGAGCCCAGTTATTATATTTAATTTTTGATGGAAATTCAGCGCGTTTATATATCGTACGCTCACAAAACAACTCCAAACATTACAAAAATTGAAATCCGATAATAATACAATGATCCAATGGAATTGGTTTCGTCGAAATCCAAGACTGTGCCTCAGAAGGCTATTTTTAAATATCGATTTGAACGATATATTTTCAAAACTGAACAAATCACCTTTAAATTCAATTTTAACACTTTTACTATCTTCAGTATTATCAATATAAATTTTACAAGCCTTCAAATTATTTTTAACAGACTTAAAACTAAAGATTCAATCATTTACCCAATTTCAGTTTATTAAATCCAATAATTTAATTGCTAAATAATAATGATATTTGAATTCAAGTTAAAAATTAACTTTTAAATATTTAAAATCAATTAAATATTCCAATTTCAAACATCCAAAAGTTATGGGTCGTAACATTCCTCCCCCTTAAAAGAATTCCGTCCCCGAAATTGCTAGTTAAGAAGAATGATTCAATACCCATTACTATTTTCCAAAACCAAACAGTTTTATCAACTTGCCATAACATATCTTTTATTAAAGACCCATTATTACTTCAACCAACTTTCCGAAACCTTCCATAGTTTCCAACAACATTATTTACTCCGTTTATTCAAATTTAAATCCAAATTTAAATTATCAAAAAAATTTCAAAAATTTTCTAACTCTCTCAATTTCCGAAAAAATTCGCCTGCATCTCCTTTGTGCAGCTTGCTCGGTACAACTACAAAATGCCTCTACGAGCCCCCAGGTTTCAAAAGAAAACAAAAGCCAAGTGGCTAGACTAGAAAATCATCAAATTTCATACAGAAATTTAAATACATACCTTTGCCGAGCAGATTTCAATTTATCCTCTGAAATTAAAAATCCCAAATTCACTTTCCTAGTCCTTTAGTTCCAACTAAACAATTAGTTTCAATTTCCATTTCCAAAATCCCTTATTTCATTTCCAATTTGAAATCGTTTTGTCGCTAACAAAAAAAATTTCCCAAAAATTTTCAAAAAATTTTCTAACTCCCAAAATTTTGGCAGAGTCTCCTTTGTACGGAAGAAATTTTGCAATTTGACAAGAGATATAAATACATATACATCGACCCACACGGTCGGAAAAACAATAACAGTTCATATTTCCTATTTTTATTGCGTAGGTGTACCTTTATTTAGCATTTTTAAGCAAGCGGATTATTATTTTAGCAAATAGCGCAACCATATCCAGTTAAACGGCTTCCCGGTACCTGTACTTACTCAATTCAAACATGTAAGTACTAAATATACGAAATTTATTAACATTTCACTTACTTTCAATAGCTAAACACATGCATATCATAAGCAACATGCACCAAACACTTTCCATGAGTAATTTATATGATTTCAAAACTAATTCAATTGCTTTCAACCAATTCATATGCCATTTCATTCAATTTTAATGGTTTACACTTCAATTTCTTACATTTAGTTTATTTTTAATTCAAACAAGCTAATATTCAACTCAATTGATTTCAAAATCAATTTTATTTCACTTCTATCAATTCATAGAATTTTATTCAATCTCGTTTTCGTCAAACGACAATTTATTTCTACGCAATTCGACTATGTTCATGTGAATAAATAATTACTTACGCTTATAACCATTTTAAATTGATTCCAACTCAGTTTATATTTAATTCCTTACATTTTAATTCATTCACAACCATTTTATTTAGCTCGACACATTCCATGCTTGTATACTACTAACCATTCCCAAATTAATTCAACCCAAGCTTTTATTTAATGGTCTACCCTTCCTACGCGAAGTCGATCTTCTCATTAATCTTAACTTAAGTTAATTTATTTCAATTTATTCCAACTTCAAATTTAAGTTCACTTCTATTTAATTTGATTCTTATCTAATCAAATTCTGTTTAATTTAGTTAGCCCATCCACTTTAATTTTAATTCACATTCTCAATTTATCAAAATAATATCCAGGCACATATTTAACTCATTTATACTCGAATTGAATTTTATTTGCAACTCAAATCATTTCGATTATAATCCAATTCCATTTTATTTTTACAACATCTCCACTTATTTTAATTCATTATCAATCCATGTCGAATTCTATTTATAATTCGGTTTATTTCCAAACTTCATTAACTTATAATCCATTTTATTTAAACGAGTTAAATTTTATTAACATACTCTATCAAATAATTTATTTAGCTAATTAGCTTACTTCCAACTTTTAAATCAATATTCGATTTTACTACAAAAAATGACTTCATTATATTTTTCTGAGTTCAATTTTTATTTTCATAATTCCAGTTTGGATTTTCTTTCATTTTCCAAAGTTCCAACACTTTTATTTCGGCTTATTTATTCCTTTTTTACATTTTTATAAGCTACTCAGTTATTAATATTCATACTTCTCCATCCATTTACAGTCAATCACATTTTCACTTTACTTTTAACTAGGGATTATATTTTTATTTTAATGATTTTCAGTTCTTTTATAAGCTTCCATGGCTTATTTATCCCAATTCAATACTTACTTAGTTTACACTTATTATTTAGGTAAGAATTTTATTCCATTCAATATTATCTATAACTCAACTGAATTTATTTCAATTCAACTTTATTTAACTCAACTCCAGTTAAATCTAGCACCACATCATTCTTTTGAATTTTATTAAGCAAGGACTTAATTCCATTTAATATCATTCCACACAATTCACTTTTATTTCATTTCAATTCTTTCCAACTTACTTCAAATCCAATTCATTATTATTAACTCTGCTTAAGTTAATTTAATTCTAATTAATTTTATTTCTCATTCCAAATTAAATTTTTACTTTCCCATTCCAATCATATTCAAGACATACTAATTATTTCTTCCAATCATCCCATAAATTTTCCACAATTAAATTTTTCCAAATTAAATTTATTCAACTTTTTCACTTTAAATTTTAATTCCAACATTCAAAGCTCATATTTTCCTCCCTTATTTAAAAATCAGCTCAACTTTACAAGTTTATAACTTACCTCATCAGGATATTTAATTCAAATAAGGATTCAGGATTTCAAACACCCGGCTTTGGTTCAAATCATTTGAAATCACCATTATCCCAAAATCATATTTCTCAAATTTTAAACCAATCCTGGTTTTTATCCCCAACAAATTTCCTTTGAAATTTCGAAAACAAACTAGTTCTTCTGAACAAATCAATTTGGTAGCAATCCGTCACTTAGAAACTCGAAAATGAACATCGATGATGCTGCAGTCATCACCGAAGTTATTTTCCAACGACTGAAGTGAGCTCAATGCTATATCCCTTTCCAAAATTTATTTGAACTAATTTCCTTTCAGAAATACCTCCAAAATAATAATGTTGTTATTTATCTTCAAAATACTTCGAAACACACTTCCAAAATCTTTGGGGTTTTAAATTTTCAAATTTTGACTTAAATCAAAATTCATTTGTATAATTTATGCTCATACAAATTCCCTTTTTGATTACACAAGTCATTCCAATTTTTATAGTTTTATTTGTTTAAAATATTATCATCCAAACATCCAAGTTAGATCACAAATTTAAAAAAAAAATTCCTTTATATCAAAATATGTTTTTGGGTAAAATTATTTCATTTACCCGCTTTCGAAAATAATATTGTGTTGAATTGTTCTATTCAAGTGTTTAGAAACCCCTTCAATACAGTTGTCTAGACTGTGCCGACGAAGGTTCATATGCCACTCAATAAATCGATCAACACAATATAAATCCATTTTTATATCCACTAACAAATACGCGCTCATAACTATTAATACGTTCAAACTCATTCTAGAGTACTACGGACTCTATTTTCAATGAGTAATCCCCACCAGAGCCAAGGTTCTCGCTTAACCTTCAGCTCTGATACCAAGTGTAATGACCCGCAAATCCATACCCCTATGAGTCGGCACTGTCCTCCATCAATCAACTCAAAATGAACAGAAATGCGGACCATTAGGGTTAAATAAGAAGAGGTAGGTAGAAGAAGAAAATAGAAAAACAATACAGAATCTAACCATCGCAGCGAAATAAAATATAATAGATAATAAATGATCTTTACACAAAAACAAATATATCTGTTTATACATTACATCATCAGAGTACAGCATCAGAGTTCAATACAAACAACAACACAACTCAGGATGGTTATAATATCTCGTCCTTTCAAATACTGAATACACAGCGGAATATTTCATACAAATACGGAAGTACGTATCGCCATCCAGCTCCACAGCATCATTCCCTGTAATCTATAATACTCGGTCTGAACCAAGCATTATAGTTAAATAACACCCGAGTCGGTCTGGAATACCAGCGTGAGGAAACCACACTCAAATTGATTATTAAAGTTTCAATATCCTTTGAAATCAAAAGCATCTCGTAAGACCACGCCACAAATAAACATGTCGGGTTTTTATCTTACGATAGTTAAAACATTTATTATCAAAATTCTCTGATATTATAATAATGTCTATAGAAAGTAAAATAGAATCTAGCTGAAATGCTTGCATCTCATGTTTCAGCAATAGTTGGGCACAATCAAAACCGTACAGGCGAGTAGGGAGAATGGATTTCCAACTAATGACTAGGCACTGGGGTACCACCTGTCACAGTACGTGGCCTAGATCACCGTACTGAGGATTACTCCCAATTCCCTACAACACAAGACCGGGACTACCCCTTACTGGATAATCCCGAGTAAGATCACCCCACGTTTGGGATCAGCAACCGCACCACTAAGTCGAATAAAATGGACTCTAGACAAGGATGACCTCACCCTAATGGGTGCTACCCACTTAGCCTTGCTGCATATCCCCTGATTTTCAGCCATTCCCGGTTGATGAGGCTTGAGGTTAAGCATTACCTTTTAGAACGTTTCACTTAGAATGTTCACCGTCCACCTGACGATGTTCTAAAAGCATTCACCCATACAAGTCCGTCCCGGGTTGGAACGGAACCGAAGGCACTATTCCTACTACATCCATTTTAGAATCATCCTCAGAATTAGTAGCGAATAGCCCTTGCACTTCACTGCTCCATCTTCGAATCCAAACTCGTCTTCCTTACGAAAACGTACAAACCAGATCGAAGTGGTTTTCGAGAAATTAATCTCGATCCCTGTCTCTTCGAAACGATCAGCGCAGTGGTCAATATTGATAGTCGATTATTTAACAATCAATTAACATTCTCAACAACCATGAACATAAATTATTTTTCCAAATTATTTATTAATCTCAAAATATCTTCACAAGATATATTTCCATTTTCAACCCTTTCTGAAAACAGTTTTCAAACCATACTCTTCTCATGGGATAAATTTCCAATTATTTATTTCCACTGAAAGCACCAAGTACAAAGCTTTAGATTTTTAAAATAATTTAAAAAAACTTTACTATAAAATATACTTTAACATTTAGATTGAAAACTACTTCAATACTTCATTAAAATATATACTTTAGGAATATTTAAAATGAGGTTACTTTAAAATATAAAACTAGATCTTCTCTTTTTAAAACAAAATACCAAGTCACCTTTAAATAATTACTACGATAATAGATTTGAAAAATACTTACTTTAGAATTTAAGCATTTAGAAATAATAAATTTTCTAAAACATGCTTTTTAAAACAACATTAAAACTTTTATCTTATATTTAAAATTTTACTTTGGAAACGTACTTGGCTATCCAGGGAAATATACTTGTCTTCACATCCTTTAAAAATAAATCAATATTTATTTTTAATAATTTTTTCCATTCCTTTAATAAATTCCCATCGTGAATTTATCCTTCAAATATCCACTGATATATTACTTCACCTTTATAAACTCAGTTTATAAATTCCAAAGTCTCACTTCTCTTTTAAAAATCCCGGTTTTACACACTTAAATCAATCTCCAAATTGATTTCCAATTTACTTCACTTTTAAATAAATTTCCTTACTTGCTCCATTTATTCCAAAATCCATTAACTTCAGATTTTATTTCTTCATTATGATTTAAAATCTTTTTAACTGAAAATACCAATTTCATATTTCCCAAATTTCTTCTTTATCCTTTCAAATAAATCCAAACCTTGAATTTCAAAATAAATTCTTTATTTCTGGAAATAATATCACTTGAGTTTAAAAATAAAATCACTTATTCTCGTTTATTCAAATTCTCATTTCCCGCACGTGAAATTTTATTTATCAGAATTCAAAAATCACTTTTTATTCTTTTCCAATTCATTTTTAATTTATTCAAGTTTCTATGATTATTTTACTCAAAATTCACTCTTTTATTTTCTTTTCAAAAATCCCATTTCTATAAATTTTGATAATCAGTTCACCAAAATATTTTAAATCAACCATAGTATCCAACATTTCCAATTATCAATATAATTCATCACAGGATAGCAAATAATTATATCACAGAACATTTTAACAAATCTAAATATTTTGAGGAATCCAGTTGGATCCCTCCAACCTATTTCCCTGCATCCACATATGTTAGCACAATAAAATACCAATTCCACTTCGAGATGAAATATCGCGGTATATGAGTTTTAAATATAATACCATCCGCTATTATGCGGCGCATAAGGTCTCATCCGCTATATAATGCGGAAATCAATCACTCCAATATATATACTATATACTACTATACATATTATAGCACATCAAATCAATTCAATCATTCAACCAATTATTTAAATTTAACCATTTAAATTTAAATAAAAACCCAGATGAGTGAAATTAACTCACCATTGATTTTTGTATGCCCATCCATTTCAATCTCGCCTCGGTTTCCCGATGTTTGACCTTTTATAAACATTTACGGTTATTAATATTTAAAATAATTGGACCATTTATCTCATTTTATAAATTACTTAACTAATGATAAATTTTAACTACTTCCCTATTAAAAATCTTTTAGTAACTAAAAATAATTAATATAAGTAAATTAAATAATATAATCACCTTAATAAATTATTTTAAAATAAACTAGTTAAGTGAAAATATGTATATTTTCATTTTCCTTTTGTTATATACTTATGAAAATATTCTTTATAAATTTCATAAAAATAAAAGTTATATAAATTCTTATATTTCCCAAAGCCTTATGTATATATATACATACATTACTGCTTTACCTATCTTTATTAAATTAGAACTAACTTAAAATTTTTAAAAAAAATTGCCTAACAGGTACAATTCCTTTACTGTAAAGATCTTAATATACATATATATTTGTTCGAATAAGAAAAATCTGGGTTTAAAATTTCTTTCTTTTTAGAAATAGAAACTTTACCTCGCTGTAAATTATTTCCTAATAATATACATATACTGCAAATTTTTTTTAAAAAAAATATCCAATACCTCACTGCCTCATGCATCGCTTCACTCGAAGCCGCTGCCATCCATGCGAGCTCGCGGTGACTCCAAACCATCCTCGTACATGAATCCAAACCCAAGCTCGCGCCTCGATCGAAAATCGCCATCGCCAAACTTGCACCGCTTCCAGTCGATACGATTGTCTCCACCACGACATCGGCCTCGCTCCAATTTCCCAACGCCACCGCCTGCTTGTCACTTCCAGGTCGAACCCCTTCCCGCAAACGATTTCGAATTTGGCAGCCACATCGAACGCGAGAGCTTCCTTTTCCTCGAATCGAGCTGGCTTTGTCGATTCGCTCGGCAGCAATTCATTTTTTTTTTTGAATTGGATTGGGATTTAATTTGGTCAAAGAGGAAGGGTGTTGTTATATATATATTCTCGTTTGTTTCTGAAGGAAGCCATTTTTCTTTCAGAAATCATTCTGATGGAAGAAAGGAGGGTACGAGGTGATTTAAAAAGGTGAAGGGTTGCGTGCTAAGAAATACTTGCTACTGTGATTCGAAATGAAAGAAGGCGGCTGATATGAGGATATAGGTCAATCAATGTATATAATTATATATTTATTTTAAATTAAAATCGTCTCGATTAACGTAGCTTAAAATCTTGTCATCATATTGAGGCATGTCGCTAGGCGTTTCTAATGTTATACCCCTATTCTGAATGTAATGGAAAAGGTTTCGAGTCCTAATTCGATCGTATGGAGAAGATAGCTTTCTTGAGCCTAGTTATTATATTTAATTTTTGAAGTAATTTCAGCATGTTTGTATATCATATGATCACACATCAACTCCAAACATTAAGAAAATTGAAATCCGATAATAATACGATATTACGGACCTAATGGAACTGGTTTCGTCGAAATTCGAGACTGTGCCTCGGAAGGCTATTTTTAAATATCGATTTAAATGATATATTTTCAAAACTGAAAAAATCACCTTTAAATTCAATTTTAACACTTTTACTATCTTCAGTATTATCAATATAAATTTTACAAGCCTTCAAATTATTTTTAACAGACTTAAAACTGAAGATTCAATAATTTACCCAAAAATCAATAACTTAATTACTCAATAATAATATACTTGAATTCAAGTTAAAAATTAACTTTTAAATATTTAAAATCAATTAAATATTCCAATTTCAAACATCCAAAAATTCCGGATCTTCACATTCATGGAAGGAAAAATTCCTAAAAGCATAAAAATCAAATCAAATAAACAAATGTGAAGGAGGTGCTTCAGATTGTTGTAACCTCTAAAGGCTGATTTATTGAATCTAGGAGCATTGATTCATCATTTAGCAACAACCTGGGTTACTACTCTGAATTAATTTTTTTATATGTTTCTCCTTTTCTTTATATGAAGTCATAATTAAACGAAATTGGTAGATAAACAATGTAAAATGCTTAAAGTATGTAATATGGCTCAGTAAATGGAAGGGATCGGTATGGATTGGATCCTTAAGAGGGATCGACATATTTCAGCTCATAAAGGAGGCTTCAGCATAGTTGATTAAGATGGATCATCATATTTTGTGAAAGAGAATGGATCGACATACTTCGGCCTATAAAAAAGGGATCGACAAGTTCAATTTAGAAGGATTGGCGTGTTTTATTGAAGAGATGGATCACCATGCTTCATTGGAAAATATAGGTCACCGGCTTTGTTGGAAAATATGGGTAACCATGCTACTATAGAAAATATGGATCGGCATGCTTCACTGGGATGGATCGGCAAGCTTCATTGAATAGGGTTCAGCATACATCGAAGTCCAAGGGTATTCTTGCATTCAATGATCATTATCTCGAGATCTACAAGTTCAAAGCAAATGAAATTTAAAAAAAAAGATACATGGACCCTAGGGAACCTACCTTAGGGACCGCATGTCACATGGGTAAACCTTGAAGGATTGGCATGTCTCCCTATAGAGGGATCGGTAGTCAGAAGTGAACAAATCATAGCAAGTCGAATATTAAACAATAATTTGAGCTCCAGTGATCTAAATGACATGAGAATTGAAGGGCCAGCATATTTAAGAATGCAGAAGCCACCGTAGGGATCATTGCCCAAAAATCAACCAATGAGGAGATCGGTAACGAGCCCTCTTCATTGGGAATAGGGCCCAGCGACCTCTCTAGTGATCTCATATGGATTAGAAGGTCCTTTAGCCAATGTTTCCAAGAGATTGGCAGTCATCTTCACCTATAAATACTGGCCTAATGGGTCATTCTAGGGACCTTTACATTGCTTGTTACTTTAATTTTTATTGTTATCAAGTGTTCTCTATTCTCAACTGATGTAATCAGATTTATAAGTGACCAATAAAGATAATCTTCAAAGTGGACGTAGGCATACAACGCCAAACCACTATAATTCTCTATTTTCTGATTATTGCTTTCTATTTGTTGTTAGCTTAGCCTTTTCCTTAGTTTACTTTAATTTCATCTATTTCTCTACAAAAATCTGTTCTTTGGTGTTTGTGACCAATTTGATTGCAAACATTTCGGTGCTTTCACTGAGAGCCCTAATTCTCAGCTTGCAAGGATCCCCTTTGTTGCTACTGGGTTGGATAAATACCCCCAAAGGAGATCTATAGTTGTCTTCAAAAAGTTTCTTATAATACTCAGATTTGGAGGAATTAAAGCAAAGTAATCAATAATGGTGAGACATACTAGGTCTACTTCTCAGAACATGGAAGGAAATGAAACTGCTAACATTCAGCAAGGAGACCTAACCAATCAGCCAAAAAATGTGAATGCTGATCTGATTGAAGTTCAGAACCCCACTGATTTATTACCAGAGCCAAATTTCATAATTTAATGAGAGAGTTTATGGAAAGCTATCGACAACTAAATCAGCAAAGTCAGACTAATATCAAGTTAATGAACCAAATTACTTAGCGGTATCACGTAAAAGTTAGGAGAGACCCCACTCCTTACTCGGCATCGGAAAGTTCTAGCTCATCAGATGAATATCATAGGCATAGGCATCGTAGGATTGAAGAAAATCGCATAGGAACTTCATAGCATTGCTTGGCGGACCATCGCGATCGGCTAGGATCGATCAGTGTCGATCCCTCCCTACGGATCGGTGCTAATCCCTCCTTCCCTCTCCATATACTTGGGGAATCAAGCCGAAACTATTTCTAAAGGTCTGGATGATGGAGTTTGATTAAATACTGACCAATTACCTCCTTGGAATGATGACAGAATGAATATACAAGATTCGCGTCAGGAAGACGGTGAACCAAGAATGCAAAACGGCCTGTAGACATCAACCGAACCATTCATGTGAGGTGGAGTGCGACCATCGCTTGGCTCTAACCATCTATATTTCGGACTTATCGGCAATGGTCAGACAGTAGGGAGCAAGAGATAAGGCATAACCAATGATGATTGGAGAATCTCAAGAAGTCATACCCCGTTCACTGATAGTGTATTACATGCACGGTACCCAAGGAAGTTCAACATGCCAATGATGCCTGCCTACGAGGGAAAACCGACTTCGGGCAGCACATCATGAGATATGAATGGTTGATGGATTCCAAGCGAGCTGATGATGCGACCAAGTGTAGATTCCTTCCCATAACTCTTTTCGGAATAGCAACGATATGGTTCATGAGACTACCTCGCAATCAATCTCTAGATTCAATTATATAGCAACCAAGTTGTGGAGCAATTCTGAATGCATGCGACTCATCCTAAAGACATGATGTCCCTTTCCAGCGTAATTCAGGCTCTGGGAGAGTCGTTGAAAGATTATTTGGAAAGGTTTCATATAGCTGCTACGGAGGCTAGTAATCCAAATGACAATGCGATACTCATAGCCATGACGAGAGGGATTGACCCAAAGTCTAAGTTCGGCAATTGGTTAGCCGACAAGCAGCCCGCAATGTTGGAATAATTTTATTTAAAGGCGGCTCAATATTTGAGAAAGGAGAATCCAAATCCTCCAGAAAGAAGAATGTTGCGGGACCAAGTGGATAAGGAGTTCGAGTAACACTGCAATCAATCAGTCTGATGACAGTTCTAGGAAAGTCCAAGTGAATGTTCGGAATAAACCAAATCAGCAAAAGAGAGGCAGAGATAAGAACTGAGAACGAAAGAGGGATTCTGGAAGGTTGAAGCCTAGGATTCCAATGTATGATAATTATATTCCATTTAATACGTCCCTATAAAATATATATATCTGTCTACATACAATACCATGCAGTATAGGAAGCCGCCTCCTAAAGAATCAATAGAGAAGCAGAAGCAGAACGAGATATGTTGTCGGTTTCATCAGTGTTATGGGCACAATATAAATGAATGTAGGCATCTGCAGGATGTTATAAAGAAAATGATTCGAGAAAAGAAGTTACAACAGTTTATGAAAGCCCCGTTAGATGGCGAAAAGGGGACTTCTGACCCCAACTGAGTCCAATCACTGTGTAGGGCTTAGAAGCCTGCGAGATAGGTGGAAGGCTAGTGATATACATGATAGTCAAGGGAACACACCCGGTAGATAAGAGTTAAGAGATGGAGTGCTATTCTAGCGCGGTTAGACATGTGGATTTTGAACGTTGTTTGAATAGGGAAAATGGAGCTCCGGCAAAACAACAACATACGATGATGGATGATATTGTGTTTAGAAACAGAGAAGCACATAAGGTGGAGGCTTCGACGATTGACCCAATAGTCATTTCATCCATGATTGGTCCTGCTTTGGTGAGAAGGATTTTGATTGATTGTGGAAGTTTGGGGAATATAATCTTCAAAAAAAGCTTATGTTCAGATGAGGATGAAAGCCAAAAATTTAAAACCATCTAAAGCTCATATACACGGTTTTAATGGTTTTGTAACCGAAGTTGTTGGTTCTGTGGAACTACCTGTTGAGTTGGGAGAAGGTGAATGAAGGAGAGTGCGGATCTTGTCATTTATTATTTTGGATGTTGACTCTCAATACAATGTTGTAACGACCCTGGATTTTGGCCCGGTTATTTTAATAAATGTTTAATCTAATTAAATATAAAATGTGAATTGATCATATTTAAATGAATATGATTTTGGGATTTTTGCTATTTATTTATATAAATTGTATTTGAAAAGGAGATTGATTTGGAAATTTAAAATAAAATCTCCTTAGAATATTTAAAGTAAAATCTATCTTGTATAATCAAGGGAAAATACTTTTCTTGTTATAAGTATATAAATGCAATATATAGAAAATAATGTTCAAAATAAAATCAAAGCTTGTAAATGTAAAATATGAGTCAAATTTATGTATATGATTTAAATAAAATACAAATGAATTCTAATATTCGAATGCAAGATTTAAACTAAGATTTTTAAAAGGGTGATTACAATCATTTTCATCAAGTACTTCACTGTAATTAATGTACAGGTAAACCAAGTGATATTTTGATAATATTCGAATGTTGCAAAATGTTGATTCAAGATTTTACATTGAATCTATGCTGCAAATCCTAATTTTTACAACAAAAATCAAGACTTTTAGATTGATATTTGAATAGCAGTTAGTACATAGACAAAAATTGTATTTTTGCAAATTCCTAGTTGTTGATTCAATTTGAATTGTTGAAATTTGTTATGGAGGAAGTTCGAACATTCAAGATGATGGGAAAAATACTGAATAATTTTACAAATTCTAGAATTTGTAGAACGAAGGCAAGTTAGGGCTTGTGTTCATGTTTTTACTTTTAACTGTAGTGTGACGAATTTCATTTTATTCACGCGATCGAGCGTTACGTGGAATTGAGGAATGGGAGAGTGACGAGTGGTCGTGGTGTGGTTGAAGTACGAGTGTCTCCAGTGGCTTAGGCGGCGGTGGCGGGGCGAGTTAGTGGTCAGTCAAGCTTCCAGTTTTTTTTGAGCTGAAGGCTTTTTTTTCGATTCGATAGTTTATGGTCGAATTGAGTTGAGTTTTCGAATCTTTGGAGGATTCGTGACTTGCAGAGGTGTTGGGTGGTCGCCGAAGTTGGGTCGTGCCGCCATGCACGTGCACGGCAGCGGTGTTTTAGTGTCACGCCTTGATGTAGGTGGTCTGTCCTGAGTCAAGCACGAGTTTTTGGGTTGGAAGCTTCGGGTTTGAGGTCGAGTTCAATGTCGGTTTGAGCCTGATGTCATTTAACATTGTTAATTTAAGTTTAATTTTTAACAAGCTTATTGTATAAAAAAAAAGGGAGAAGAAGATGCACTGTACAGGGGAATGTCGCGGGAAATTTGAGGAAGGTTCGAAGCATATCTCGAGTGGGCATAGGGTAAGTCTCGGGTTCCCTTCAAATAAGCAGTATTGTATTTATTGAGTAAGTAATAGATGTTAACAGTTTTTTTTTTAAAAAAAATTATGTACAAGCTTAATTATTTAGTTAATACTTAACAGTGTATTTAACACTTAATTATTATCTTAATTTAGTAATTAAGTTAAGTATGAAATTGATTAACGTTAAATTTTGTGGTTAATACTATAATGGATTTTCAAAATTTTAAAGAAGAGGTTTATGTGTTTAAATTAGTTGAACAATTAATATCAATAAATTATTTTAGAAAGTAATTAAGAATAATTACTTAAAAATGGTAAGTAGAAATTAATTAATGATGAAGTGATTAATAAAATTAACTGCTTAAGTTAATTAATGAACGATTAATAGTTAATTAATTAGTAATTTAATTATGAATAAATACTTAATTAATTATGAATTAATAGTTAATTAATTAACTAATTTGATTAAGAATTAATAATTGATTAATTAAGTAATTAGCAGTTAATAAATGGATAATTAAGTTTTATTTATTAATAAGTAAGATTATTAATTAATGATTAAAGAATAGTAATTAAAGTTAAATAAATCGATTAAGAAGTAATTAATTAAATGTTGTGGGATAAAATAAGTAATTAATGAAATAATTAAGATTTAATAGTTGATTTAGAAATGATTAATTAATGAAATAATTTGAAATGGAATAAGTAATTACTTGATAATTAATAATCAATTAAACATGTTTAAGAGATAAATTCTCAAGTAATTAATCTAAATTGAATTAATTGTAATGAGAATTTAAAGGTAATTGCTTATGGATTGTTATGTTGAATATCTGATTGTGATATTTATGTAATGATATCCTGTGATGCTCTGTGATATGTAATGTTATATCTATGATGTTTGTATATGTTTTATCTGTGATAAGTGCTATGTTAAATCTATTATTGAATTTAAATTATTTAAACTGTTTAAGTTAATTAGACAACTTGGCCCTTCAAATGGCGTTTGGATTTCGATGAGACCGGGATCGGGTATCCAATTGATATTCCGAAAACCACATCGATCCAATTTAAACGTTAGGTCATGAATTCTGAAATGCAGATCGAGATGGTGCTTTCAGAATGCAAGGGTTATCGTCGTTGACTCTGAGGGTGATTCCAAAATGAGTGTGATGAGATAATGCCTTCGGTTTCGTTCGAACCCGGAACGAACTTGTATGGATTGAATGCTTTCAGCACATCGTCGGGCGGACGATGAGCATTCTAAGAAATATGTTCTTTAAAGGTAATCGCAGCCTCAAGCCTCATCAACCGGGAATGGCTAAAACAGGGGAGATGCAGCAAGATTAGGTGGGTCATGCCCAAGCAAGACAAGATATTTCCCCTGTCTAGATGTCCCTTTTCATTTCGGCTGTGTGGGCGGTTGCTAGCTACAACCGCGGGGTT
Organism: Allium cepa; assembly: GCA_030765085.1. Classification (NCBI taxonomy): domain Eukaryota; kingdom Viridiplantae; phylum Streptophyta; class Magnoliopsida; order Asparagales; family Amaryllidaceae; genus Allium; species Allium cepa. Next base: position 969,516,324 of record CM060945.1, on the reverse strand, counting down.
TATCTTGTTCGGGACTGTTCAATAAGGAATGGTTCCAGCCTTGCGTTGTAGGGGGTCGGGAGTGATCCTCGGTACAGTGATCTAGGCCCCGTACTGTGACGAGCGGTACCCCAGTAGCTCTGCCATTGTTGGAAATCCATTTTCCCTACGAGACCCTACGGTTTTGATTTGTATTACCCACTTTTGTGGCTAGTAGCTGGAATTTAACAGATGTAACAATTTCGGCTATTTTCTATTTACTTGAAAACCCTGGACACTATTATAATATCACTGGATTTTCTATGAAATGTTTTGGTTAGCGTAAGGTAAAAACTTACCCGTATTTATTTATGGGGAGTCTTACGTGATACCTTTATTTTCAAATGTTTTCAAAGTTAAACAACTTTAAACCGTTTACTCATACCAGACCCATGTCTGACCCGGAGTTTATATTTTGTTTTTCATAAACTCTTGGGTACTCAAATTTTTATGAGTAGCCAAGTGATAGGTTTTGGACTTTGATTTCTGGAGGAGCTTGGAGCAGGAGATTCCAGACGTATGTAGTTATCTATCTAGTTCCGTTGTGTGTAGTTGATGTGTACTGTATCTCTGATGTATATAGTGATAGTTGTATGTATAACTGTCATGTGTATTAATATTCTATAACTCTGATATATGTAAAACTATGTAATAGTTATGTGATATATTATATTTTGTTCTGTTCCGATGTGAGATTCTGATATTGTTGTTCTTTCTTTTCTTTTCTTTTCTATTTCTATCCCTTTCTTTCTTAATGATGATACGTCTTTCTGGTAATAGAATGGCGGGTCGTCTCAAATGTTTTTCTGGGTCGACCGACCTTAGTTGAATTTCGGGCAGCTCTTGCCACATGGTGTCTAACTTTGAAGTTTTCAATGGATAATGGTGTAGGAGTTGTTCAAGGCGATCTATTTAATGACTAAATTTCTATAGGATTAGAAAATAGCTGAAAATTTTAAATTAAAAATAACCGCAAGCGCATGGCGTATAATTTTTGTACGTGGTGAGTACGGATCAATTCGCAAAAAATTGTATTGATTTTAAATTTTCTCTAAATCAAATTAAACCAAGATTTGAAGTTGTGATTAGCTAAAAATTCCTAGAAACTAACAAAAAATAAAAGTGGATAATAATATAAGAGTAGAAGGCAATCTAGAGGCAATGTCCTTCTCATGATCACACTTTACTCAAAAAATAAAATTATGATCTCTTTTTTGGTCATTAGAGAATTTAGTTGATATGTTTATCATAATTATGGCATTTTTGCGCTATTAATTCGCCCAACATAAACCATCAAACTTTACATATCCACTAAACCACTTGTTAAGTCTCATGAAAATGTTAACGAACTTGAAAATAAAATCTATTTTAAGCATGATCTATTCACTATTGATTAGTAATATAGACCATCAAATTTTGATTTTAAAATCCACTCATTGCCATAATCATATGTAGATGAAGAGGTAATTTGTCTTTATATTTGTTTAAGCATAGCCTATTTGGTGTCAATAACATAGGCTATTAAATTCAAAGCTAAACAACAAAATTTAACCATATAAAACATTTCCATTAAGCATAAAAAAGATCACAAGTTATCAAAATGTTGAATCTACATGATTAAGAGAGCATCATTACCCCTAAATTATAGGGCTTTAGCTTTTCATATTTGGTATTATGTCAACAAATGTAGACTTCAATATAAAACAGGAACAAAAGGAATTAGAGAGCTAATTAAAATAAAATGAGAGCTAATCTACTTGCATAAAATAAAATCTGAGCTACTAACATAAAAGAAAAGAAAGCAGGTAAATAGAAAAGAGCATGAATTAAAATTGCATATAAGAAAATTATATAAGAAGAAAATGGCTGAGTAGCCATGAAAAAGAAAAGAGAGTTTTTTGCCTAAAACTAAGCTAACTAACGAGGAGGCTAAGAACTTATTACATAAACATAAGGGGTATTTATACATGCCTAAAATCCTAATACATATTTTTGGGGACTACCCAAAATAACCCTCTAGGAGGTGCCACCTCGAAGTTGTCATTATCATGAGAATAATCCACCATTAGATGTGCAAGTAACTTTTATCTCCGCTAACATATGCATTAGGTCCTAATTATAGATCAAGGTATGTGGATAGGTGGGGTCCTCTATGTTGCATGAATTGAATTATTTCCATCTTCATTTGCCTTATAACTCTTGTGCATGCATATCTTCATGAAGCCGCTTGTAATTTCCATTCAATTTTCCTACAAATAAAAATAAAATGCATAAATAAATATTCTCAAAATTAATACATGCATAAAATGATCATTTTTCTCGTATATGAAGATGAAAAAATGATGATTTGAAAATAATTGAAATAATGGTTTAACCATGTTAAAATACCATTTATGTTCATTTATTTACTTACATTAGATTAAATATGGAAGTAAGAATATGCGCATTTACATGTACATCAAATACCCCCACACTTATCTTTTTTATTCGTCCATGAATAAAGTAAAATTAAGATAAATCCGTTTTCGAGGAAACACGATTGCATTGAGCAATGCAACAAGCCGTTAAACCTCTAGGTGTCCCTAGTAGGACGAGTGTTATCTCGTGAAGGTTTTCAGCGAATATTATCCACAAAATCCAAATGCAACATGAAAAATTCCTAAATTCAATATTTATTTACAAAGAGATGGATGTAAGTTTTTGAAAATATTTACAAATGAAAATTTTACTTTCAATTCGACACGAATAAGTTAAATATAAGTTCTGATCATTATCAAGAAATTTAAGTCCTTTTACTCGTCAAACTCCGAACAAAAATTAAGTAATCATCACAATTAGACTCTAGTTTGGCTCGTTGTTTCGATTAATAACATAGTGTGCAACTATGAATTAGATCCTTAGTTTAATATCAAAGTTTTTCAAAGTGGTATTTTCATTGCTTTTGAATAACAAGTCAAATCAAATAAGTAAAAATAGTGCTTGGATTTCAATTGCTTACTCTCTCCGTTTTATCTTATTTTATTGATATTAACAATATTACATATGCTTAGCTCAGAAAACTGAGGCCAGATATATCACCCATGCACTGCCTTGTGGGCTTATGTGAGGGGAATACAGAACGTGGCGAGTAAACATAAAACTGTATACATCTATCGACTGTAGGCATTATCAATTAAAGAAATTTTTGTATATACACACCTAACTCGGATAAACTGAGGCTAGATATATCGATCATATACTGCCTTTCGGGTTAACTCGAGAAGGGTACAGAGCATGGCAAGTGTAGACACTTGCATGTGAACACATGACTCTAGCTGTTTCTTACTTTTATAAAAACCATTTTTTGATGTTTTATATATATACATTTTTTTTTCTTTTTTGTAAGAGAGAGTTTTGTAAAATCATCTTAGCACCATTTAACTTAAAAGATAAAAAATGTTATATCCTTTACTTTAAATTCACCACTTTTTTAAATAAAGATTTTCCATTAGGATGTACTTCATAATTATCACCCATGAACCTTCCTATATACTAGTTAAACAATCGTTATTTATAATCAAACTTCATTTTTATTTTTGTTAAGACAAATAAATTTTCAAAAATTTCAGTTCAATAACCAAAATCTTATACCTAATCTATAATGTTTGTTTAAAAGTAAATCAAAATGCTATAAAAAATTACTTTGGATTTTTTTTATTTTTAAAAATTGTGAGTTTTGAAAAGAAAATTGAAAAAATAAAACATGAGAATTCAAAATTGAAGACGAGACTCCCCTCCCCCCACTTGATTTTGCCTGTGTCCCCATAGTCAACCCATGTGAAAGAAGAGAAATAAAATAAAAATATGATCTAAATTTACATTAAAATGAAAAGATTATTATTTATCGTCTAAGAGTAAATGAAACGGTCTTCCAAAGACCAATTTGTTTGTCTCGTCAAGTATGAGAGATACGGCCTAAGCTCGAAAAACCAAGCCATAAAAAATTTCAAAGTTGAATGTTGATTTGGAAAAACGAACGTCGTTTTATTAAAAATGTTATGAGTTGTTTTATTTTCGATGATTTTTGGGGTCGATAGAACAATTTTTTGGAGTTCAAATTTAGTTTCGCCAAATTGAAATTCAAGCTTATCATTGAAAACTTCTTTAAAATTATTGAATTTAAAATCAAAATGGTGATTTAAATCTTCCCTTTCAGAATTTAACAACTCATCTTCGAAAAGATCATAAAATTTATGTTCACAAAATTCATCTTACTTTGTTGAATTATTCACAACTTCATTGCATATATCAAGTTCAAAATCCAAAGTTATTGTATTCAAATTTTCAAAATCAGAAAAAGAAAGACTGAATTTTAAATCGAACTTCTCACCCTCAAAATAATTGAAATCCAACACAATTACCATATTTTCAACAACTTCATTAAGATTATCATTAATTTCAAAAGTTGTTATTTGAACTCGTCAATTTGGGTAAAAGGAGGACTATAACTTGACTCGTCACATGTTAGAAGTTGATTTTGTTTCTCATGTTGTTTCATGTATATTTCAAATAACAAGTTCGTGTGATCTTTGTGAATTTCTTTGCTCAATAAAATCCAATTTATAATTATTAATTTGAGAATTTTCAATTTGAAATTGTTGGGAGTAAAAAATTTCAATTACACCATAATCGAGATTATTCGTATTGCCAAAATTATTTAAGCAGTTGTTTCATTTCCTTTTGACTTTGAAATTCATTTTGGAGTTTGAAATTGAATTAGCATCGGTTATAATCGAAATCATTTGAACTTTGAAGTGAATTCAAATTTTGATTATTTTGAAATCCTTGACTTGAGTTATTGCACAAATATAAATTACAAAAAAATTTATTCTTTGATCATTTTGTGTAGAATGTTCAAGTAAAGATGAAACAGTTTCAGTACTCTTATCAAGAGTTGTGGGTTGCTCACTGTTTTGCGAATTTTTTTCCTCAAGATCCAAATTATTTATGCAATAGTTTCTACTAAAATATCCATAAAAATTTGATGTGAAATCATATGGATTATATTAATTTTCACAACTATCATAAAATTCATGTGAGTGGAGAAATTCAGACATTTTTCAAAATGTTTTTTTTTATAGAGGAAAAATATTTACCAAAAGGAATTTATTTTTTAAAATGGAAATTTGATTTTTTTTTTTTTGATATTTAACAAAAAATTTATATGTTTTTTTTTATTTTTGAAAAGATTATATTTTTTATTTGGATTTTTTTTCTAAAATAAAAACTAACTCAAAAAAAATTTGGATTTTTTGTAGAAAATTTTCAAAGGATTTAAAAACTAAGTTAATAAATATTTACAAATTTTTAAAATTTTGGATTTTGAATTTTTTTTTCAATATGCATGAACTAATACAACTAAATGAATGCAAATGACTTAATTACAAATTTCTTTTTTTATTAGCTCCTAACCTAAAATTGTATAATCATACTTTATCTTAAATCAACAAGATATTTCTTACCAGTTAACGGATAGGATTTATCGATGCATCACAAATCACCGTAGCAATGCAGCCGAAGGTTTAAGTACCTTTAGAGAAACAATCGCTATAATATTTACGAATCACTATAATATTTATAACTAATTATTGCTCTGCCATAGCCTAGACACCAAGAAGATAAATTTTTCAAATAAGACAGCTTGTCGATATACAATTAAGCCCTAGATGAGCATTGACACCCTTAAGTTCGATGTCTAACCGTTATTATTAGCAAATTCTAAAATGAAACGTAGTTTGTAGGTCAAAGAAGGGGTGATGAAATCCTCCCACCTTATGTGAATTTGGGTATTTCCCTTAAAAAGGAAAAATAAAATGGTATGAATGCAAAACTGAAATTAAATGTGTATTAACAATGCAACTACGAATGGATTTTGTTTTTGTTTTTGAAATTTTTTAAAAAATGCAAGCAACCAACAATACAAAGCAAATAAAAACAATAGATAAGAACACGATACCAAAGCTGTAGAATTATTAGCAATTTATTTTTAAAGCGGTAATTTTTTCTATATACATAGCAAGCAAGCAAAGCAGATTTTTTTTCTAAGCAAGCAGGTCTTCTCCTTTTGAATTTCTGGTTCTGCAACCTAAAAAATTGAACAAGATATATCCAGCGTATTTATTCTATTTTTTTATCAAGGAAGAAACTAAAGAAAAATATTAAACCAAACAACTTTTTTTTAAAGAACTAAAAATGAATGAATCTAAAACCAAATCACCAAACCATCCTAAACTAAAACAAACGAAACCAAAATAACTTCGTTATATATATATATTTGTGTCTAAATAGACTTTCCATATATACTAGAATTGGTCTGTGCTTTGTACACGGACTGTTTATATTACTGTAAACGGAAAGTAAGGGTATTTGAAATTTTAAAAAGACGCGAAGTAAATTAATTCAAATTATTAAGAGGGTGGTCCACAGTTAAAACTATCGTTGCCTGGCCCAAAGCTAAAACTCAAAACACAAGTTATAAGACAAAAAAAAAAACATTGTAAATCACAATTCCACTTCTGATTTTTTTTTTATTTTTTTTTTGGATCTAAATTCTTATCTTTCTCAAAATCAAATTTCAAAAATCCAATTTCAAAAATTTTAAGGCACTGGGTTGATTTTGTGATTCACAGGCGATTGCGAATGAAGGAGGGCAAGGAGTTGCGGTGAGATTGAAGCGATTTAGGTGGCGGTTGTTGGAGGATTGGGGAAGTCGATGAGGTTGAGGACCGTGGGAGTGTGGGTTAGAAATTGATGTACTGTGAGGTTGTCTGGTTTGTACAGGGCAGGCAGAGGAATGGCAATATAAAGGTGGATGAAATGGCAGATGTAGAGAGGAGCAGGCAGTATTTGCAGTAAGGGGAGATGGTAGAGCAATAGTTGGTCAGGTGGATGTATATGGTGATGTTTGACAGTGGGTATGAGGCTGAATATGGCAGAGGAGGGGTCTGGCCGGTGATGCTTTAATGTTTGCAGTTGTTTTTTTTCTTTTTCTTTTTCTTCTTTTGATGGTAGCAGAGTTGTATTGCTTGTAGTAGGAAAGGAGCAAGTTGATGTAGTTGATGTATGTAGCAGTTGGTTGTGGAGTATGGAGCAATGTGAAGTAGTGTAGCACTGTGATGGGTATGGGGTAAGCAGTTGAGTAGTGTGGATGTGAATGATGCTGTCAAGTGGAAGTTGTAGAGGTTGGAGGATGTTAGAAATGATGTTGTATGGCAGTGGTATATCAGTGGTGTAGGAGAGGTATAGAAGTGGATGTTAGAAATGATGGTTTATGTTGATAGGGGGATGGTTCAGCAGCTTTGTGTTGATGTATGTTTTCAGTGCAGGGGGGATGTTTGAGCACTTCTGTGGGTAGAGGCAGTGATCAGAGGGGAGTTGATGGTTAGAAGTGGTTCAGGTAGCAGGCAACAGCAATGTGTGTGTAATTTACTGAAGTGAAATGTGATGAGAGGAAATGATCGCTAGCTGTTCACTGTATGTGGTGGAGAGGTAACAGAAGGTGGTCAGTAAGGCAAACAATTAGGAAGCAATGGGGATGAAGTTGTACAGAGATGGTTGATGGTGGTTGTAAGTGAGATGTTTGTTTTCAGCTGTGATATGGTGGATGTATGAAGTTGTATGAAGTTGGAGTTGTTTGAAAATTTGGTGGCTAGGCAGATGGGTGGTAATGATTGTTGAGTGGTTTGAAGTATGCAGTGGGTTTGTAGATGGCAGAACTGTGATAGTTTATGGTTTACGACAGTGTGTTGGAGATGATGTGGTAGGACAGGATGGTACGTTGTACTGATGGTTATGGTTTGTGAAGGTAGTTGTTATGTTGTAGAGGTTAATCCTAAATAAAATAGCTTCGTTAATCCTAAATTAAAGTGGTTTAGCTTCTCATATTTGTTATTATGTCAACAAACGTAGACTTCTACATAAAACAAAAGTAAGAGGAAACAGAAAGCTAGCTAAAATAAAATGAGAGCTAATCTGCTTGCATAAAATAAAATCTTAGCTACTGACATAAAATAAAAGAAAGCAAGTAAATAGAAAAGAGAATGAATTAAAATTGTATATAATAAAATTATATAAGAAGAAAATGGCTAAATAGCCATGAAAAAGAAAAGAGAGGTTTATGTTTATTTTTGAGCCTAAAACTGAACTAACTAAACAGGAGGCTAAGAAGTCATTACATAAAACAAAAGGGGTACTAAAATCCTAATGCATATTTTTGTGGACTACCCAAAATATCCCTCTAAGAAGTGTCGCCTCTAAGTTTTCATTAGCATGAGCATAATCCACCATTAGATGTGCATGTAACTTTTATGTCAACTAACATGTGCATTAGCTCCTGGTTATTAATCAAGTTAAGTGGATAGGTGGGGTCCTCCATATTGCATGAATTGAATTATCTTCATCTTCATTTACCTTATAACTCTTGCGCATGCATATCTTCATAAAGCCTCTTGTAATTTCCATCCAATTTTCCTACAAATAAAAATAAAATGCACAAATAAATATTCTCAAAATTAATACATGCACAAAATGACCATTTTGCTTCTGTATGAAGATGAATAAATGATGGTTTGAAAATAATTAAATTTTTTGTTTAAACATGTTAAAATACCCAATATATTTATATTTTTAAATAAATTAGATTAAATATGGAAGTAAAAATATGCAAATTTACATGCACATCGCGATCATGCGACTAGACGTGCCTGTTATGTAGTTGAGTTGACGGAAGCTAGGGTAAAGAAAAAGGTAAGGGTGTGGACAAGACCGTCCACATCCAATCTACTGAAGATTGAAAAATAGCGCCTAAGTCGTTATTCTTGTTGAGCTCGAGGTTCCTTCTCGGCGGGTGACTTACTACAATCCTAAAATGAATAAAGCTCTCCTCTTGAAATCTCTTGACTTTATATCTGAAAAGCGCGAGGAAACCAATCTCAGGACAGCTGAACATCGACACCGAGTCGCCCGGTATTACAACATTAAAGTCTGACTAGGAACCTTTGAAATTGGCAATCTCATCCTGAAAAGAGTTTTTCCTACCCCATCGCACATGAATCCAATCTGGTAAAGAACGATATGTCATTGAACAGAGGCTTGGAGAAGGAATTTTCAAGCTAGCAATTGTCGATGACATCACACTTCCACGGGCGTTGAATAATGAACTTTTACATTGCTATTTCATCTAGTTTATTTCTTTTTCATTTCCATTGTATTTGCTTTCAGAATTTGCTTTAGCATTTGATTTTCTAGATGTGTAAAAAGACACTTTATGCTTCTTCCTTTTCGTTTAATGAATAAAGTTTCATAATTCCTTTATACTTATGTTTGTTGTAGCATTATATATTAATTACATAGCAAAACTGATTAATGTCGATATGTATGAACATGCTCCCAGAGTTTGAAATTAATCAATTATGCTAATTCCCAATGGGACTAAATAAGATGAACTTGGTCCACTTGTTCATTTGACAACTCTCATTCAAGTTCGATCGACGGGATGCACGGCGAGGAATAAACATGGCCGACCATCTGATGGTTAAATAAATCTAGCCAATTTGTAGGATTAAGATAAAGTGAGAGTGAATATGACACGATCAATCACTCGTTAGATCAAACACCAGACCCTGGGGGAAAATCAATCAATTAAGGGGAGTGTGATCCGACCACCCTCCAAAATAACTCTAAGTCCCCAAAGTGCAGACTGGAGTAAAAACTTAAATCCAGTGTGAATCAACCACCCGCAAAATAAATTTAAGTCCCCAGAGTGTAGACTAGAGTATTAACTTAAATAGGGTGTGAATCGACCACCTGCAAAATAACTCAAAGTCCCTGGAGTATAGACTAGAGTATAAACTTGAATCGGGTGTGAATCGACCGCCCCTGAAATAACTCTAACTCGCTAGAGTGCAGACTAGAGTATAAACATAGATTGGGTGCGATTCGACCACCCATCAACTAAATCTTATCCCCAAAGTGCAGATATGAACACGAATGAATAGATGAGTGGAGTTCGACCATTCGCTATTCCATGAACTCCGGCCTAAAACCGACGGGAGGAGAATAAACTCGCCAAGGATGGAACTTAACCATTCGACATTTAACCCCGTAACCTAGAACTGGGGGTGAGAGTATAGTTGCTCAAAAACCGCTGAATTCGAAAGCGTAAGACTAAAGCATGAGCCCAATGTTTAATATGACTTGGGGCCATGGCCACTTAGAGGCCTTGGGATAGAGCTGGTGGATTGTTACCAGAATTCATGAACAACGAATTACAAGTACATTGAATGGAAAGTAATAGTTCAACAACTTAAATATCAATTCACACGACAACTCAACATAAAACAAAAAATTTATTCACGTAACAGGCCTCAAGGTTGTAGTGCAAGTTATTTGAAGAAAAAAAAATAGGGATTCATTCCCATGCAACCACATCTGATAAAGGAAACGACAAGCAAACAACTATGCAAACTGTATACACATTAAGCTGAAGTGACGGCTATTTCTTTGACCTGCTCTCTATTTTGGATTTTTCGGGAGTAGTGCCACTCGAGCCCTCGATGTTCCTCTTTCTAGATCCTTAGCCACGTTTTGCAAGGGAGATTTCAAAGGTAGGAGGAAGTTCACTGGGAATTAACCCGTCAGGTGGAATAATTTGTAATGGAATAAGGTGTGGACATTGATGTCCACCTCGACAGGTTCAGCTTTAGCCTTTTTCTTAAGAAACTCCTCCTTTCAATCTGCTCTTTCAAGCTAATCTTATTGGTGTATTCAGAGGCATCGGTAATCACAGCATCATCAGAATCATCCGCTGGGATCGAATCTTCGACCTAATCATCATCAAGAGCTCTGATGACTTGAGCGTCGGTCCCCAATACATCAGCAGCTGCCAGAATCTCTGTTGGTTTCTCTTGTTGCTCCATAGCAGCATCGTTTTTAAAAGTTTGACTGGGACCCAGAAGATCTGCATAATTTGTTAAAATAAGGAGATGAGCTTAAAACCATTGGGCATGAAGAATATAACTTTTCACAAACTAAAGGATAGAGTGCAATACTGTATCTAGTTGGCTCTTAGTGGTTGCTGGGGTACCTCCTTTTAAAATAGAGGAAACACCTTGGAATGATAGCCCAGCTTATCTAGATCATAGCCCAAGTCCTGCTCCATGTTGAAGGAGAACGATGCTCGGGTAGCTTAGGAAGAAGAGGGACCCTTAGGATTGGCCTCGGAAGATCCAGCAATATGTTCTTTCTTAGTAGGCATAGAAACGTTAAAGTATCGGAGTCTCGGATAGCCAAATCTAAGGGTCATTTCCGTGGAGTATCTCCCGCATTAATTCTTCTTCATTAAACTCTACTCCATCCAATCCTCTCTTCTTCATCTTAATAATATGCTCCCAAGCTTCAACGAGCGATTCGAGATAGCCTTCGCCAAGAAAACTTAAGTCGCGGTTGTTAAGGGCTTTGGCGTCGTATTCGATGATCAATGGATCGAACAAGTCCTTGATTTCATTCCTACCTGACTCTTTAGTGTCTTCCACTTAGGATTCAATTTGTTCAATCATTTCTTTATGGCCTTCCTCTCGAGCCTCCTCTTTAAGAGCTTCAATTTTAGCAAGTTGCTCATCAAGTTTAATTTTCAGGCTCCTGGCCTCGGCAGCCTCTTCGTTGTACTTTTGTGATTCTTCCTGAGCCTCAGTTTTCTCTTTCCTTTCTTTTTTGAGAAGCTCTTCAAGTTCCTTGACAGGACAAGCCAAACATCCTTTTCCTTTTGCAAGGAATCTTTTTGTCCAAAGCGAGTGCCCTATTGCGATTGAGGGCAATGTCCAGTTCATTTTTATGAGAAGTTTCCAAATGGCTCACCGCCTCTCATGTTTCCGTAGCATTTCTCTCTGCTTTGGCAAGTTGTGTTTTCAATTCGGCATCTTGATGTTTGATTATGTCTTTATCATAAATCACTTCTAACTTGAGGCGGTATATTTTATATCATCGCTCGATGGACAATTTAAAGATTTTGTCTACCAAATATTGAAATGATTCGTGCTGCACAAACACATTATTAACACATGCAAGAGAACTCTCTTTGGCATGCCCCTAAATCGTATGTACTATAGAAAGGAATTTAAGTCCATCAAAGCAGATTTTAGAGAAAGTGGCCTTAAACTTGGCTAATTTCTCAGCTGTAGAAATGTCGAGAGCAACGGCCGACAAGGATGGATCAGGAGCTGCAATTGGATGTTTTCTTGATCTATGTTCGCAAGACTGCTTAGAGCTCGATGAGCTAGAATGTTGCTCGTGCGATGCGGCGATTTGAGTTCCACGGTAAGGAGGCAGGTCTCCGCTGTAAGCAAGAAAATTAGGCTGTTCTCCTTGATGTGATGTCTGGGACTAAGACTTGTCCTTAGAAGAGGAGGATTTCTTGAATGATAAATTTATTCTGTCCATTGTCTTTCTTCTTGCGCCAGCCAGACTCCGAGTCATGGGTAGACCGATGATATGTTGAAGAACTTGTTAAGTGATCGAAGGCCTGGGACCGAGTCATTGCACCTGGAAAGACCAAATGAGAACATGTGAGTAATTATTGTATGAAAGATTAATGAAGAGTGTGTAGTGAAGTGCACGTGGTCATGAGTGTCCTAGTGTTCCCTCTTGACAGACCAGTTGCTGCAGCCTTACTCATGGACATTCTCTCCTTTATCAGAGAATGCCTTCACCACTCTTAGTAGGAGAATTGAGCCCTTTGATGTTAATATTTAGAAAGTTGTAGATCACCATCTGGAATTTGGAGATTTGAAAATCCCTTTAATGAATATTCCAAGTGTTGAGAAGACGATTCTTCTTTAATAGCAGTAATGATGAATTCAGGATCTGTAACAGTTTTTCTTTTATGAATTTTGTATGACAGCCTCTTCTTTCACTTGGTAGGTGTTTGAGATTGTGCACCTTGCAATGGTTCAACTACGGCACCTTACGTGGCCCCATGTTAATGTCCCTCGGTTCACTGTCCGGAGAACCCCTAATCTCACCTTCATCATTGTCATCCTGAGTCCCCTCGGCGGGGGCACGATAGGATCGACGGCGTCCCTTTTTTGCTCTATAATATTTCTCGGCAATGTTATGCTTCTGGGGAGCCTAATGCTACAGCCCTCTTCTAGCATCCTAAATAAAGATAGTAGCTCTTAGTGATAAGAAGTTTGATATCCCCATCTTTGACAGAGGTAACGCGAATGGCAGTGACTGCTTTTGAAAAATAAATGCCCTCAGGATGTGGACGGATGCCTAAAAGAATCATAAATGTTAGCAGATTTAAATGAAAATTTGTAACTCAGATTAACAGACTTGAGAATGAGATAAGAGTAACACTTATATCCTTTCAATCATCGCCTCACGAAACCGGGTAGACATCGAACATAGATACACTCATGCTTGAACAGAGAAAGTTTGTTCCAAGTGCCTATCAAGACTTGGTAGTTTGGCGTAGGTTCAAGAAAGACATAGGAGGGACTCTTTGACTGCTGTTTGAAGTTGTAAACGAATCTGATATCTTTGGGAATTAGCGTATGAAATAGAAAACTCATGAATAGCAAAAAGGTTCTATGTATAAAGGCGTAACTGTTTGGATGGAGTTGAGTAGGAGCTATTCCAAGATTTCTCAACATCTCATGAATGAACGAATTAAAGGGTGGTATGCATCTAGCCCAGCGCATAAATTTATTACATGTTATGTACCCCTCCGATGGTAAGTGAGGCCTGTCGTTTATTGAAGGGACCAAAACAGTACAAATGGAATTCCATAAATAGAACATAGCCGGCGAAGGGAAGCCTCACCAATATAGGAGACTTAAAAATTTATCGGGTTATGTAAAAGAATGGTATCCTCTGCTGCATTAGGAGCAGGATTTCTATCCTCCGCACGGAGGACCGGAACATCCAAGAAAAGGTCGACCAGTAGGCCGGAAACTTTCGTCTATTCTGCTTGATGGCTAGGAGAAAGGCTGCTGGATATAGTTGCAGAACTTGATTTTGCTTAAGAATCGATGTGTTGCATTATTAGATCAGAAGACATGCCAGCTAAAACATTCTAAGTGTCTGAAATCTATATTAGCTATACTCGTAGATAATCGAAACATGTTCCCTCCATGCTAAGTGCGAGCTAGTGCAGTGTATAACAAATATAAACAGTCTAAAATCAGAAAAACAAAGTAAAATGACAGGACTTTGGATTCCAACCAGAGTGACCGTCATCGTTGACCATCTCAACTAATAGGGAACGGTTGTAAAAGCTTTGGGATCTACTATTGACATATCAGGGTGCAAAATCCATCATTCAGGACTATATATTAAGTTTAAGTTCGAGTTGAAAGTTCCAAGGGTTAGATTGTTCAATCACAGGTTTAATAGTGAACATGCAAGTTCTATTGTTTATCATCATCATATATTTAGTCTTGTTGAGAAAGATTAGTGGTAATTGTTCAAACAAGTAGGTTTGGAACAGGCTTTAATTTCATAAGTGATTTATACTGATCCCTCAGTGTCGAGCCCTTAATATTGATCCCTAAAATGATGCCTTATACCCTGTATACCGACCCATATCCCATTGCGCTCAACTAATCCCTCTCCTAGATGCTAGCCGAACGCTAAAAATACTGATCCCTCTCCTTTAGTCGAGTTTGTTGACCCCTTCGCGTCATTCAACACCGCCGATCCCTAACTGATCCATGCCTCTATAATAGTCTCATATACCGACCTCTCCATTCCTCTATTCCTAGCCTTCCTTCTACCAAAATCCCATGCCGATCCCTCATGAATGCTCGATACACCATGCATAGCAATCATCATTACTCTTGAGGGCAATGGCGATCCTATCCAAAGGAGGGATCGGCATAAACACATCTTGCCATGAATCCTAACTGAACCCTCTTCTTTTTCTTCCTTCCCTCTTCCTTCTCCTATCTTATTCTACCGAAACTTATCCACTAATTACTCATCTCTCCTAGGTTGCGTATCATCATGGCCACAAATGCCATCATAATTACCAACAACTTGGAATCCAGTACCTCATCTGAAAAAAAATGTGACTTAGAGATCCTACTGAATCAAATTTGATAATCGTATAATTAAAAGTTTTAGTGAACTTACCTATGTGAGGATTTTAGTTAAAATGTGGGCAAGTGTTTGGAGATGATCAAATTGAAAAGGAAGGAGAGGCAAATTTCTGGGACAGATTGAATCATGGATGGATTTATGTCCCGAGGTTAAAGATTGTTTTTGTGAAGTGGGAACGAGGGTTTGGTGCAAAGGAAGATGTTAGAAGAATAAGGTGGGGGAGCTAGAAAGGAGAAGAAATAGCTTTTATAAGGGGAGAAGGGGTCGACGTGGTGCAAAGGAAGAAGAGTTCGACCCATGCATTGGCATTCAAGGATAGAGAGGGGTCGACTGGAGGTATGGAAAGGTGAATAGGCTTGTCATGGTGTTGGTCCAAGCATCAACACACGATCGCATTAACTATATACATTTCTTATCGGTAGCACATGCACATCAAACAAACAAGTGCATTGGATACATCTGTAAACCAAAACTTAGTGAAAATAATATATTTCTTTTAACAAATAAAATAAAATAAATTTATTAAAATATTTTATATTTAACTATATACACTTCTTAATGGTAGCAAGTGCATTTCAAACAGACAAGTGTATTGGATATATATGTAAACCAAAACTTAGTGAAAAATTTATTACAATATTTTATAAAGGATGAAAAATCCATTTAGACTTTATAGGCCTAACAAGATTTAAGATGGAAACTTTTTTGAAATTCACTAATTCAAATTGCTTCTGGCTGACCTGATTCCTTCAATGTTATCAGACTCTTAATGGTCTATGCAGTCTAAATTAGCAATGTTTGGACTAACTGATTAAAGTCTACCAATGCAGTGGGTTGTCTAAAAAGGTAGAGTCAAGTATTGGGATTGGATAGCAAGTACTTTGCCCTACCTAACTACTGGCCTTCCCTGAAGGAAAAAGTAAGCCCAAAGGTTATTCCCAATATAAAGGACGGAATTGATTTTGGGCCTTGGGATTATTTTCAATTTTTTTTGAAAAATAAAAATTACATTTTCAATTTAAAAATTAAGTAAAAAATATGAAGTAAACTTTTATAAAAATTATAAAATGTATTCAAATTTTGCAAAATTGTATTACGAAATTAAATCATTAACTTTGAAATTTAAAATTTAATTTATAAGATTAATTAAATAAATAAAGTGTGTTGGTAATTAAAAATTAATTAGTTATAACTTATATATCGATATATGGGTATAATTATAATTATTTCAGTTATTTATTTATCTTGAAATTATTTATGATAAATTAAATTAAATTTTCAAATTAATTAAAATATTTAATTATATAAAATTAATTAAATGTTAACTAATTAAAATGTATATGTATATTGATATCTACACAAAAAAACTATAAAAGTCATAAATAAGTTAGTACTTATATAACTATATGTGTATAAAATTAAGTGGAATTTAAAAGAAACCTAATTTAGATTTAAGGAAAAGTACATGTGTATTATACGCATACCGTGATTTCAGATGTGTCCAATACTTGAACCACGAGGATATTTCATAAGAAATACATTGTTCACTAAACTGATATCACTCAATGTGTGTGTATGTGTGTATTGAAGTTTATGAATCCATAGTATATATGTTTTCCTCTACCATTTATATATTAATAGATTGCTTGCATACTCTTTAGTTGTTGTTATTCCTCAACTAAGAGAAACTATGAGTAGTATTTGTAGTACATTGACAAGACGAGGTTATATACATTCACCATTTTATGGATAATCATCAAGGTATATGCATTATACTTAGACTGTCGCAAAATAGTGGGTATGAGCTAATAATATCTTTCAATTTGTTTATATTGCTCAAGGTCGATACGAGATTTGGAAAAAGACCATGAGTTAGGAATTGTATATGATACAACCGATAATTTTTATCCATCGCTTGTAGACCTATGATTTTATGATATTCCTCAAGGTTAGAATCCCAAAGTAAGCATGTCCTAACACCCACTAAAGAAATCGAAAGATTTCTATGTTTGTATTAGGTTTTGAGAAACATAAAAATCTAGTGAGAGCCTTATTAGAAAAATAAAATGGTAACATTTAACCTTCTAATATTATAAGAATATATGCTATACAATTTAAAATAATCCACTTAGACAAATTTGTGCAACCATTATAATTGATAAATTGTTATTGGCTAAAATATAAAAACGAACTTATAACACCCCATAAATTAAGCTATAATTAATTAAAAAAATAATAAATAATTATTAAAGCTCAAAAATAGAATTTTTATAAACGTCGAAATTTAACTCAATGTCGTATTCATGGCGATTTTCTAGTCAATTTTCTTATATAAAGTTTTACGATTGAAGTTCAAATGAAAAAGTTATTAATGTTTAAAGATCTCGGATTGGAAATAATTATATATGTAATTAAGAAAATAAATATAATTAATCAACATTAATTAATGTTAACATATACTTAATGTTTAAGAAAAAGTAATGTTAAATCAGATCGACGAAATCGTTTCAATTAGGGAACAAGAAATATGAAAATAACATATAAAGGTAACTGGTCGACCCCTTATTGGGACCAGCTGACCGGTAGAAACATAGCGATCGACCAGTGGTTGTTGGTGGCGGTGTATTAAATGTAGGCCGAACGACCTGGATTTAATGTAATCTAATCTAACGTTGAAATTGATTCAAATTCCTATAAATATTGGCCTAGCCCCTCACATTTTTTCTCATATTTTATGAACTAATTGCGAAGCTTTGCTATTTTCTTTTCTCCACAAATTCTAGAATCTATATAAACCCTAATGTATGTATATGTTTGGAGAATAGCGGAGAATAATAGAGAAGAAGAATGGAGACGAATTGAGTCGTCAAAGCTAAAGTAAATTGTAAATCTAAATCCGAATCTATTAAATTCAAATCACGTCCCGGATTTAAAATTCTAATAAATACGTATATCTTTTGATACATATTTTGGAAGAAAGAAGGAGAGTCGGTCAAGAAAAATAGATTTAGATCCGAAGATATAGAAGCTTAGAGATGAGTAGAAAATTCTGTATTTTTATATAATACTGGATGTATATCGTTGTAAATATGTTCCTTGTATGTTTAGTTGTAAATTTTGAAGTTATAGGCTTAAATATATATATATATATATATATATATATATATGCAATGAATTTGAGGCTCACGTCTATATATTTTGTGAATAGTTAACTTTGGTTAAATATTGCATATACTTAATCTGAAAAGTAAGTGTGAAAGTAGTCCTTAAAATTACAAGATAATTCGTTAATGAGATTGTACGATAATTCCAAGTTTGCTAGTTGAATGTTATATGTTATTAAATATGAATTGAAAGTTGTTATGAATTGGAATGAGATTTGAGTAGCATTTTAATTCATTGGAATAAAATGTGTTGCAATGTAAATTCCAATAAATTATCCAGTTTTAAAATTATGCATAAAAATGTATTTTTTTGAAATAACAAGGAATATGCTTAAAAGAAAGAGATGCACAAAATATGGATGTTTACCGTTTCATACCGTCTATTTCAATAACAATAGAAAATATAAAACCTTGTAATTCCAAATATAACACAAGTCCTCCTTTAGATAATTTATATGAAATTACAATGTTAACATTTCCTTTTTGGAGAAGGTATAATTCCGATGCATTAAAATGTAGAAATCCCTATATATAAACCAAAGAATCGTGATAGAGGTAATAACAATAATTTAATTGTCAATCTACCATACATGATTTAAGATGAGTTAGAGAATAAACAATAAGCGATGAAGTATAATAATAAGGAATTAAGTAAATTATAGTAATCAAAAAAATGTAGTTAATAGTTGAAAAGGAAAGACAACACTATATTTAATAGTATTAGCTAGAAGTTAAGTGGTAAAAAATATTTAATCTTTTAAATTAGAAATAAGTGGTAAATAACATTAAATGGAATTAATAAAGCAAGAAGTATGATACGTAAAAATAATCGAATTCCAACAATTAAATATAAGAGGTGTTGTAATTCAATTAAACTCAAATAGCCTCAGTATACATTATGATGGGTGTGAATTATTAGATCTAGCTAATTATTTAAATTAAGTAAGAATAACAAAGTCATTAGTAAGGGTTAAAATACGAAGTCGGTAGTATTGCACAACAGAAGTCTGCCTTTCGTAAGAGGCTACGGGCGGTTGCATATACGTTGTACTAATTTGAGACATATCCAACTGTAGGACCCATGGGAATATACGTGCATGTAAGCTAAGGGAATACACCAAAGTGGAGTTTTCCTTGGTTAAAAGTGTTAGTGGGCTAAGCAGGGTCTACTTCAATCCTTATAGGAGGTATTAAGTAACAAGTGGGCATTTTCTTGATTGCATTAGGCAATCCAACATGGGACGTTGAGCACAGGCTCGGCGCTAAGTTATTAAGGTTGGTTCAATACATGCAAGGATTAGGGTTGTACACATAAGTCGAGAGCGTCATCGATCCTAGAGCGATCATTAGAAAGACTCGCATTATGCCTAAACGGACTACACCACATACTAGTGTAGGATCCATATGGGACATGCACCACCTCAAACTTGTTTGTTAATTTGTTTATAGTTAGGAGGCAAGGCTATATAACCACTAAATGAGTCTTTAAGATGAGGTAGATACAGCTAAATAGTGGTAATGCCATTATCAGGCACTGACAGAATGACCCTCGGTGTACGCGAGTAATCCGACCTTGACATTGATAGTGGATACTTGGCATAGTGCAAAGTTACGAATACTAGTGGGGAATGTATCCTAGTCCATGCAGGGACTGTGGTACTTATGTATACATATATACACGTATGTAGTTAATGTACACATTGATTAGGTGGAGCGTATCGTATGCGTATATGAAGTTAAGACGACCAATTTTAAATAGTAGACATAATACGTAATGGAAGACAATTGGCATTAACTAGTATTATTGATAAA
This sequence comes from Allium cepa, assembly GCA_030765085.1. NCBI lineage: Eukaryota > Viridiplantae > Streptophyta > Magnoliopsida > Asparagales > Amaryllidaceae > Allium > Allium cepa. The sequence goes on along the minus strand of CM060945.1, from coordinate 969,496,195 downwards.
GTATGTAATTTATGAATCACCGGAACATTGTTTTGATCTCCTCCTCATTACAACCCACGAGATCGATTTAAAGGGACTAGTATTAACGTTAGGCGGGAATGGTGGAAGGACATTGCAATGGATTTCCTTATGCATGCTCGATACTAAGAAGGGTAATAGATACTAAAGGATTAGCCTTGGTCGGTAATTACATGTTTTATTATACTTTACAATTCCACTATGAGTTTTTGTCGATAGTGCTCTGATATACCCATGTTTATTTGCAGGATACCGAAACAATGATCGGTACTCTATTGGACTTGGATTTTCTATTTAGTGAAAATTTAGGCCTATTAAGGTGCAAGTTATTATAGAATTGAATTAAGATTGACACAAAAATTTAAGATAAATTTCCCAATAAATCTTACGATTTTTTTCACTTCAAAACCCATGCAAGAACCAATTTACAAAACCACTAAGACATTCATGCCTCGGTGGCTTAAGAGTTTATTTATCTAAAAAAATTCATTGTCATTTATGAGTCTTGAACTCTTAAGAAATACAAGAATATGAATATTTGATCCATATTCAATCATATAAAAATGTTATATGGTGAACAATCATAATTCATAATGTATGAAACTTCAATGAAATTAGTTCATTAGAAATAAGGAAATAAACAGTAATGCAAAATCATATATTCAATACCATTGATTACAATAAGGATCTTCTTAGAACGGTTCGACTATTTTGGAAAGGAAATTGAATGTATGAGAGTATATGTAACTTTGATACAGTCGGGATAAAGAGAGTAAAGTTAAGTTAACAACTTTCTATGAGGTTAAATATTTAAGACTAAGTACAAAGGTCGAACTTAATCCCATCTAAAACAAAGTATAAAATCATAAAAGAATGAAACAACCCCTACATATCCTAGTTCAAGATGTTGACAGGTTGTGTGAGTTGAGAGACTACATGTAATACTTGCTCGTGAGTGACCTTATGTGGACTACCCTAAATTAGTTTGGGAATGATCAGTATTGATTAATCAATTTAAGCTGTGAACATATGTTTATAAACTTACAACTAAATAAATTTTATATACAAATATAGGACCTTATGAAATATTTATGGATACCTGTTTCGTTGCACTAAGAAACAATTATTGTTTCAAAAAAACCCAACTTCGTGATGAAAGAATTTCTTTTATAAATTACGGCAATAAAATGGATTTGGATATTATCCAAAAATAAAACCAATTACAAAGGCTAAAATGAAATAGAGCAAGCCTAAATGAACACAACTGATCAGAATGTCTAGTAAGAACTCTCGCACATTAAACAGAAACTATGATTTTCTTATCGATTTCAAGAAAAGTATTTCCGCAGTTGTCAATAAGCCATTAAAGGAATTAAGATTACCATATGGCATGATGCGCAAATCCAAAATAGTTTCCAACTACATCACCTAAATATGATTCTGATGATTGTAGCATATGATATATCGACCACAAAAATGTCTTCGAAAAAAGACTATTACAATTAGAATATGGTAAGTTATGTGATAGAATAACATTTTAAATTTCAATTATAGAAATTAATGTAATAGATTCATCATTCAATGTACTTAAGTTAATTTGGATTTTACTCACAAAATTATCACTTGATATGATTTTGAGTTTTGGTATATGTACGATGAAACGAAAATTGTAAGTGATGATTTAGAATATGTTGCTTGCGCTTGATAAGCAAAGTTATCAAAGTCAGTGGGAGTAATTCAGAGTTTATGGCTATTTAGGAATAGTCCAAGAAGTAATGCGAAAGTAATATTCGATAAGCATTACAATTAAGCAAGTATTTGGTAGTGAAATCAAATCTTCTAACTTTTGTTACTTTTTTTTAACTAAGCAATATTCAATGAATCAGAACCATTGAATGGTCATGAGATAAAACCAGAATTTAGGCGAAGTCCAAAGAATTAGTGTTGAACCTTGTTTGCTACTAGAAGGTACTTAGGAATTCTCTAGATAAGTCAAGTGTTGAAAAGAAAATTGGAAAATTACAAGTGGAAGTCATAATACGGTACCGAGTCATACCTGTCAACTCGGTACCAAGTCGTGATGAGTCAGCGCAATTGCTTTAAGATAACGAAGACAATAATGAAGCAAAGTATTTGAAAGTAGAAACCCTATAACCTGGCATCGACCTATGAACCAAAACTTGATACTGAGTTGACAATCAATTATTGATCTGGCTATGATCTTCCTTTAGAGCATTATATCAGACATGAGGAGAAAGTTTCAAAGCCTATTTTGATGCTCTTCATCTATATATAAGAAGAGAAGTGCACATAAATGAGATTCTTTTCTTATTTCTGAATTAATAGATTTAATCCCAATACTCTGTTGGATTCTTTCCCAGATTGTAAGCAACAATGTTATAAAATCATTGTTTTAAAAGAAAGCAAGAATCGATAATAAAGTAGATAGTGGACGTAGTCTGTCGATGTTGGCCGAACCACTACAAGTTTTGTGTATTCTGCCAATTATAATTTTTTTTATCAATATAATTATTACTTATTAATAGATTGGGTGTTTGTCCTATCTTTTGATGCAAATATTTTTCACCAAGAAAATTTGAAGTTCTTAAATGAAAAATCTGTCTTGAAATTTTGGATTACAAACTATCCACAAGCTATATCTTGAAAATTGTTGTTGGAAGATCTATGATTATTTAGATTAGGAAAGAGTCTATCATTGAATCTAGAGGAGTTATGGCACCCAGGAAAGACACAAAAAAGTCAACCTTCTAAGCCCCACCAACAATGCTAAAAGTGAAGGCTCTCAACACAAGGAAGAAACAGATCAATCTGTTACTGTTGAAGTTCCAAGCGCACTATAGATGATGACTAGTATAAATTTGGATAGAGTGATGATGGAGATGAACAAAAAGATGCTAGAGAGTCAAAATGCCATCCTAAATAAAATGAAGGAAAATATTGGTTTGATAAAGGTGAAGGATGAGTCATAGAGTCATCTTCTTCTAACTTGAAAGAAGTAAGTTCTTCCTCATCAAATAGAAATCAAAGAGACAAAAAGAAAAAATAAAGTGGGGAGAAGCTGAGACATCAAAAATGGGGTCTAGGAAAGCCCCAACTGATAGAGTACAACTTAGCATCGAGTTACCAGAACTTGGTAATGGGTTGAGAACCTGAGCTATAATTGATGGGTCATATGAAGGATTATAAGAGGAGGCCGGTGTTGGTATTGATCAAGTTACTAGTGATCAGAGTGGTAGTGTTCAAACAAATGACATTAAACCATCAAAGAGAGAATATAGACAATGAAGAGCTGGACGAACTGTTCTCCTAGAGATAAGGAAACCCAGACATCACAGAATTACCCAAGATCGTTTATGGAGCCAAACATCAGGGCAGTCCCTGATGATTGTCATCTGGTTGATCTGACTGATCTAGACTTTATAACTAATGTGCTAAGAAGGTTAGTGAATGAGAACCAGCACAGAAGTAATGATGAATGGGGATTGGCATCCAATAGAACCCCATTCATGGATGATATCTTGTTGGAAGGATATCCATGGAAATTCATCTTGCCTATGATGTCATAACAGAACAACTGACCTTGGACAACATTTATTGAAGTATGAATGGCACATAGATGGTGCCTGAGTAATAGATGCAGTGAGATGTAAAAAATTTCCCACATTTCTGGATGGAGTGGCTAGTATGTGGATTACTCGGGTCACGTCGAAGTATATATTTTCGTTCGATCAATTAGCAAGGAAGTTTATGGAGCAAATATACACTGCTTGGCCGAAGATGTGATGTCCTTATCGAGCATCTACTAAAGCCCGGAGAGACTTCGAAGGGATTTTTGATTCGATTTAATACCATTGAACTAAGGTGAACTTTCCTAAGGGGGATATTATGTTAATGGTGTTAATCCAAAGGATACACTTGGATATAGATTTTGGTAAATGGATAAAGATGAAACAACCACCTAGCATGAAGGAATTCTATCAAATGGCCAACTATTTTGTGCACTTGGAAGAGGCAAATATGGTCATTGGAAAAGCTGGTGGTCTGAAGCTGTGAGAAGTAACATTAATGTATAGCAAACCGATGAGAGCATCAATAATGTTGCAGGCAATATTGCAAAATAACAAAAACAACTAGAAGAGAACGAATCAAGGCACTCATGGAAAGAAGATGGACTTCAAGAAGCGTCCGAGGTATCAAAAACTGAAGATTATACCCCCGATGAATGATATTGTAGAGAATATTTACCTTGCTACAAAAGGAACTGAAAATTACATGAAGCCATCTTGGAGGGAGGCAATTGAATAAGAATGGCTCTCAAGGAACTATTATTGCTCCCATGAGATACATGAGCACAATACAAACAAGTGTCGACATCTAAGGGATGTAATTGGAATAAAGAAGCAATAAAAGTATGGGAAAGATCGGCAAGATGGTGGGAAAATGAACAATAGATCCCAATGGTAGATGACCCAACAAAATCAGGTTGGGCCTAGTGGTGATTGACCTAAGCAGCCTGAAAGGAGAAATATAATCAACTTATCAGTGATGGACCTCATCTATCTGAGGAAAGCTAGAATGAGATGGAAAGGTATGCAAATTCTTCAAAGCATGTTGTGTATGGGAGTTATTTGTTGTGGAAGATGGAGCTCCAGTAAAATAACTAAAAATGATGGTCGATGGTATTGTGTTCAAAAACAGAGATGCGAAAGGGGTAGAATCGTCGATGATTAACCCCTTAGTGACTACAACCATAGTTTGGTTGGCGACTGTACACCGAGTCCTGATTGATTATGGGAGCTTAATTGATATTTTGTTTAAGACAACTTTTGATCTGATGAGGATAATTGGGTAGGAACTGAAGCAATGTAAATGCCCTATCCAAGGATTTACTGGAGGGCCACAAAAACATGTTGGTTTTGTTGATTTGTCAGTTGAGCTAGGTGAAAGAGACTACAAGATGGTGTGGATTTAGACATTATTTGTGATTGATACATACCTGGCTTATAATGCTTTCTTGGGCCGACCAGCCCTTGCCAGCTTCGGAATAGCCCGCCAGCTTCAGAATAGCCCTTGCCCCATGGTTCTTAATGCTGAAGTTCCTCACCAAGAATATCCAGGGAGGCTAGGGTGCCATAGTTGATTTCACAAGCTATGGATCCATGGAAAGAGCTCGAGATTGCGAGGGAAGCTCCAACGGAACTGATGATCAACATCCTGGTCCATGAGGATGACCCTACTCGGGTCATAAAGATCTGGTCTCAGCTTGGAGTGAAGATGAAGTAGGATTTCGCAGGGTTTCTCATTGAAAACTTGGATGTGTTTTCCTTGACACATTTAGATATATGTGGAATATCGATGGAGATAGCATGCCATATATTGAATGTGGACCTACGATACCCTCCTGTGAAGCAGAAGATGCGCAGCCTAGGTTCAGAGTGATCCGCTGCATTAAAAGAAGAAGTGGATAAGCTGAAGGTGAATGGCTTTATCCATGATGCTATATACACCAAATGGATATCAAATCCTGTGTTGGTCAAAAATCCTAATGGAAAGTGGCAGATGTGCTTTGACTATTCATATCTAAATAAGGCATGCCTAAAGGATAGCATCCCATTGTCCAGAATTGACCAATTCGTTGATGGAATCGCAAAACACAAACTATTATCCATTATGGATGCATACTACGGCTATAATCAAATATTAATCCACGTTAGATCAAGAGCACACCAGTTTCATCACTAATTTTGGACTATATTGTTACAGTATGATGCCATTCGATCCTAAGAATGCTGCAGCTACTTACCAACAATTAGTAAACACGATGTACAAAAGTTAGATCGGACGAAGAATGGAGGTTTATGTAGATGATATGCTAGTAAAGTCACTACGATCAATGAAACACAAGCGTGGCCTCTCAAAGATGTTCAATGTTCTTCGAAAGTATGGGATAAGGTTTAACCCACTGAATGCTCCTTTAAAGTCGCATCAGGCAAGTTCTTGGTTCAAGTGGCATTGAACCTAATTCAGAGAAGATTAATGCATTGAAAGACGTTGATGCCCTAAAATGAGGAGGAAAATGCAAAGCTTGAATGAAAAAGTCACCGTGCTGAGTCAATTCATTTTGAAGGTGATAGATAAATGTCTGACATTCTTTGATTCCCTTAAGAGAGGAAAAGTGAAGTTTTCTAGACAAAGGAATGTTAGAAAGCTTTCTAGGACTTACTTGATCGCATGGAGAGAGCACTAATCTTGTCAAGGCCTTTGAAAGGAGATGAGTTATTTATTTATTTGGTAGTGTATGCTCATGCACTAATCTTAGCTTTAGTGTGTGAGGAATTAAGAATTCAAAGGCCCGTATATTATATCTACAAGTGATTCGCTAGAGTAGAGAAGAATTATCCAAAGTTAGAGAAGCTAGAGTACTGCTCGTTGATCTCCTCAAGGAAGTTGTGTCCATACTTCCAGGCTCTTCTGATAAAAGAGTTGACTCATCAAACTTTAAGGAAATTGTTGCACCAGCACGAGATCTTGGGAAGGTTACTAAAGTGGAACATTGAACTGGGCCAATATGATATAACCTACCATTCTAGAAGGGCAGTATAAAGATAGGTATTGGCCGATTTCATTGTCGAGTTCGTCATCGAGGATGGAGACATGGAGGAAGATGCAGTTCGTCTTGCTTAATGGAAGTCATATATAGATGGAGTTTCTAATGAACAAAGCTTTGAGGTGGGCGTGATACCCCATAAGAATGAACGTTATGCTACTCCTTAAAGCTAGAGTTCCCGACAACAAATAATGAAACTGAATACGATTGATTGCAAGACTCAAGATAACAAAAGAATTGGAGGTCAAAACATTGCATATATTTAAAGACTTTCAATTGGTGGTCTGTCAGGTAAATAAGGAATTTCATGCTAAGGGTGCGAGACTAGTCCTCCACCAACGAAGGTTCTGGAATTGCTAAAATTTGGAATATTACATTATAACACATATTCCAAGAGATGAGGATGAAAGCTGATTCACTAGCCAAATTAGCCATCTCTACAGATGTGCAACTTATAGAACTTGTTCCAATAGAGGTTTTATCGGCTTTAAGCATTGACCAGATGGGTGTTTGTTGGATCTTGGAGGCCAAGGTGGATAAGGAGCTGTAGATGACTCTAATTAAAGATTGTTTGCTAAGAAGAAAGGAACGACATAAGCTCTTGCTCAAAGTACCGTAGTTTATTATTCAGGAAAGAGTACTACATAGAACACGATTCTTTCTCCTCTACTATGATGTGCCACCAAGGAAGAAGCTAAAAGATCATTATCGATGTTCATGAGGGAATGTAACACCCCTAATTTTTGATAACATTATTCAGGAGATTTAATTAGACAAATTAAAAGAATAATATAAATTTTAATGAAGGGGTTCAAATTTGAATCAATTTAATTAAGGACATGCCTAATAAAAGAATTAAAGGGCTTAAGAATTGGGTTTTTGTTACTCAAATTACATAAGGGCATATTAGGAATTTGCCGCCCATAACCCTTATCCTTATATATTTTTGTTCCTACCATTTTACTACCCATTCACGTCATTTTGAAAAATGTGAATCAAAAGATTAAAGAAGGACCGGCCATTAAGAGAAAAAGGAATTCATTAAAAGCTAGAGAAAATAAATCTTAGGGGAAATCAATCTCAATCCAATCTCCTTATCTAAATCAAGGTGAATAATAATTTCATCTCTAGTTTGTTTTGAATCATACATTTTAGAATTTAAGGGTAGGTTCGTTTTTATGATAAATTGGATGAGGATATGTTAAAATATTAATTTTTTTAATTTAAACAAGATTGTATAAATAGGGTTATACGCGGTTTTGGGGGAACCGATTTTTAATGATGTTTAAATGCCATGGAAATATTTTATGTTGTATAAACATGATTTTGGAGCTGGGTTTCAATTTTGATAATTTTCCAAGTTATGGAAAGATTGTTATGCATTTTCAAAGGAAAATATGGTTATTTGGGTTTATAAATTTATCTTGGAAAATAAATTAAGGTTTTGGGTCAGGAATTTTGATATGTTATAACATGAATAAAGTGAATTTCTAGAATTTTAGGGGATTTTTCCAAAGTAATTTGTTATGCAAATTAAATATTGTAGAAGAGGGACTTTTTCGTAAAAATTTGTTTGCTTAACAGAAGTGCTTGATTGATTAACTTAACCATGGTTCAAATCTAAAATTAGCAGCAGTTGTTTTGATAAAGAATTTGAAAAGGTTAAGGCAACCAAACTGGTGTTGACACGTGGCAGGCTAGTTGGAAAAAGGACTGTACTTGGGAGACAGAGGACATGATTCAAGATACTTATCATGATCTGTTTTGAAGGTATGTGTATATTTGATTTATATAGAAAATTCCTAATCAGGTAGACTAGTATGGTTGTTAGGAGTCATTACAGATGATTTCTATGTTTAGTATTTAGTCCTTACTAAATTTTGAGGAACAAATTCTTTAAGGAGGAAAGCCTGTAACACCCCTAATTTTTGATAACATTATCCAAAAGATTTAATTAGATAAATTAAATATAATAATATAAATGTTAAGTGATACGGGGGTTGAGATTTGAATCAATTGATTAAGACCATGCCTAACAAAAGAATTAATGAGCTTAAGAATGGGGTTTTTGTTAGTCAAATTACATAAGGGTATATTAGGAATTTGCCCTCCATAACCCTTACCCTTAAATATCTTCGTTCCTACCATTTTACTACCCATTCATGTCATTTTGAAAAACGCAAATCAAAAGATTAAAGAAGGGACGACCATTAAGAGAAAAAGAAATTCAATTAAAAGCTAGAGAAAATCAAGCTGAGGGGAAATCGATATCAACCTAATCTCCATATCTAAATCAAGGTGAATAATAATTCCATCTCTATTTTGTTTCGAATCATATGTTACAAATTTAAAGGTAAGTTCGTTTTTATGATAAATTTGATAATGATATGTTAGAGTATTGATTTGTTTAACTTAAACAAGATTGTTCAAATAGGGTTACACATGGTTTTAGGGTAAAATCGATTTTTAATGATGTTTAAATGTCATAGAAATTTTTTATGCTGTATAAAACATGATTATGTAGTTGGGTTTCGATTTTGATCATTTTCCACGCTATGGAAAGATTGTTATGAATTTTCAAAGGAAAATAAGGTTATTTGGGTTTATAAATTTATTTTGAAAAATATATTAAGAGTTTGGATCTAGAATGTTGATATGTTAGGTAAAATGATTAAAGTGAATTTCTAGAATTTTTGGGGATTTTTCCAAAGTTATTTGTTATGCAAATTAAAATATTTCAGAAGAGGGACTTTTTTGCAAAAATTGGTTTGCTTAATGGAAGGGATTAATTGATTAACTTAACCATGGTTTAGATCTGAAATTAGCAGCAGTATGTTGATAAAGAATTTGAAAAAGTATAGACAACCAATCTAGTATTGATACGTGGCAGGTTAGTTAGAAAAATATTTGCTTAAGTAGTATTAAACCAGGTTTACTCAAAAAAGTGAGTTTTCCTACTTTGGAAGTAACTTTCGACGTAGAAGCTTCCGCCTTCAACCTTGTCGAAACCTACTAAGCCAAAACCAATAACTTAGGTGTCACAAAGATGTTACGCAATGGATTGGAGATAGACAAAGGGTTAGGTGTCGAAAGCATAGCTTCCAAAGGAGTTGCTACCATGGTTTGTTTTTAAAAGAGACGTGTCTGCCTTTATTTTAACATAGCCTTCGAAGAAGTCGAAGCATATGGTCTCAAAAGAGTTTTTAAAAGGTTTCGAAAGGGTAGCTATTAAGATAGTATTGCTTTCGAATGAGTTCCTTACTTATGTAATGCTTTTGAAAGAAGGGGTTCCGACCTAGTCGAAGCCCTACTGCCATTTTATAGCCTTCCGATGTTATTGAAGATATCAATGTTGTTGAAAGGTACTTAGTTTTATAAGTTTAAGATGCTTTATGCAGCTTGTGAAAGGGTTAGGGTTTTCGAAGGCAATGGTTTCGAAAGGGATTTCGAAGCCAACCTTCCACTATTTTACCCAGATGTTTTATACTTTCGAAAGGGTAGTGTCGATGCCAACATATTTTCCCAATATTTTTATGTATAATAAAGGATGGTTTCGAAAGAGATGCTTTCGCCTATATTCACTTTGACCCAAATAATATTTTAAGTATAAACCCTATGTATTCGAAAGAGGGACTTTTAATGATTTCGGAAGGGTTACTTCCAACGATGTCGAAAGGAGTACTTTCAACTAGTTTTAAAGATAAGCTTCTAAAGATAAATGTTAATACTTTAATACAATCGAAAGGTTTTGAAAGGAAGGTTTTAAAGTATTAGAAAGGCAGGAGCCTAATATTTTGAAGATAGATTCTAATGCTTCCAAAGGAGGTATCCTATGAATTTGAAAGCAAGGTTTTGAAGGTTTGAAAAGGTTTTGTAACCCAAACTTGTTTTTTAAAGAAAAACCCATGGATAAATTAAAGGAGTTTTTGTAATGGTTTGAATAGAAGCTTTCCTTGATAAAAATAATATGTTAAAGGGATTAACCATGTTTTATATTAAACCTATTGCAGTGGTATCTTATGTAATTATGTTTTCTTCTTCAAATATAAATATATTCACATTGTAATGGACCCATAATTATATTTTGAGGATTAAGGGTAGAAGAACCAATTAGGTTAACCCAGCGAATATAAATTGATTAATCTCCTCGATGAGTAGCATCCAAAAGGTCAAGGAGATCAAAACATAGGATGCCTAAATTTGGGAGTTATCAAGGAGACAGGTTCGTAGTGATCCCATGAAAACTGTGACTAGGAAGTTATTGGGGTTACCAATAGGTTCATAGTTCTCCCATGAAAACTATGTTATAGAGAGTGGTTGGTAGGGGCCAATTAGTTTGTAGTGCACTCATGAAAACTATATCCAGATTAAGTTACTAACATTTGTCACTGAATTCCTAGTCAACCCATGAAAACTAGAATAAGAAAGAAGTTATTGGAGTCACCAATAGGTTTAGGGGAACCATAAATTAATTAAGTTAATTGGCAGGGGCCAATAGGTTCATCGTGCACCCATGAAAACTATGAAATAGGATAGGGAGTCCATACATTACATAAAGTTTATTAGTAAGCCCATGAAAACTAATAGGTTAATAGTGACCCTAGAAACTATAAAATATGACAGTTAGTCAATTTAAACAGAGGATAGGAAATCCAGTATGTTTTAAAATGTTTGCATATCATCATAATATTTTGAAATGACTATGTTTGTAACCATTATGGATGTAGGAGCACATTATATGGTTTTATAAAGGTTTTAGGATACTAGTGAGGTGGAAAACTCATTCCGCTAAGTGGCATGGTCTTACTGGATATCTACATGATTTGAGATGGTAGATTATTATTCATATCAGGATTTATGTCTGACTCGAAGTTGATGTTTTTTCCCTAAACTCTCGGGTACTCAATTGATTTTGAGTAGTTTAAGATTTGAGGTTTTAAGGTACCTCATTGGAGGAGTAAAGCTTCCGAAGACGTGTAGGAGGCTTGATAGCCATAGAGAATTTTCTTTTATTTTGATTCCGTTGTGTTGTTTGTAACAGAAAAATTATTATATTCTCTATATATATACTCTAATCATCTAAAGGGTATCTTCATATGTCGCTCTTGGCGTATATTGTAATAAATATATTCTTTAAACGTGATTTGCGATTGTAGGATTATGTAATGAATTAGAAATATTATGAAATTAAATGTGATTAAGTTTGAAGTTTAAATTTTTTTCCATATCCATGTTTTTTATGTGTATCAATGAATCTAACACCGCCGTATTTGGTCGTTGAGAATTAATAATTATGGATGACTGTAGCATCCGTAGCCATTAATTTTGGGCCTCCAAGTAGGGAGATGTTACAAGTGATATCAGAGCATAGGTTTATGAAACTTTAAAAGAAAGTTAAACCTAAAAGTTTTTGAAACATAATTCCAATGAATCGGAAATATGATAGGGGTTGGGTTAACACTATAATATAGTAACGTACTTGTATTTGATTTATAGTTATATGTATATATAGTACGTGTTCCCCTCTCTTAGACCATTCTTCTATATCTTACTAAGGCTCATATGTAGATTTAGGAGAAAGAAGATATGGAAGCGGGAAATGGAAGAGGAAATCTAGGTGAAGGAAGCACCACAACCAATGGAAATGCTCGACCTATTGGCCAATTTTTTGGAAGCTAGAGTTGCTAGTAATGTTAGAGGAGCTAATCTTATGGCTTTAGTTGGGAATAACTATGCTAAGTTGAGCAGGGATTACACCGGTTTGGGTAGAAGCCGTTTTCTGGAACGGAGGATGCTGTTGAAGTTGAGAATTGGCTATTGCACCATGAGAGGATTTTTAATGGTCTAGGATTGGATGATGGGAAAAAGAGGAGGTTGGCCCCTAGGCAGTTCCAAGAGGCGGCGCTTCACTGGTGGAATAGTGTGACTGCCAGAGTTCCGAAGGAAGACCTAACATAGGCTGATTTCAGAATGAGGTTCGAGCAAAAGTTTTTATCTAAGGCTTCTAATCGGCTTTTATGAGGAATTTTATGGATCTAGTCGAGGGTAATATGTCAGTAATCGAGCTGCTAAGTTTGATGAGTTGTCTCGATATGGATATGTCGCTTTAGACGCTAACATTAAAAGGAATGAGAGGTTCATTCAGGGACCGAGACCGAAGCTTGCTAGAATGACCATGACCCATATTTGTGGTCCTTGTAATGTAGTGGTGGAGATGGTCATTCGCCATGAAGAGATGCCGGCTGGTTGTGCTAGTGAGAAGTTGGTTGAATTCCAAGGTCCTCAGGGAAAGAAGAGGAAGTTCTTTGAGAAGAAGGGTGCCTTGAATGGGGATGCTTCCAACAAGGCAAATGCTGATTTAGTGTGCTTCAAATATAGAAAGAAGGTTCATTATGCTCATGGGTGCCGGACAGTTAAGGGGAATAAGGCTGCAGATAAGAAGAATGTAAAGTGCTTCAATTGTGATCAAGTTGGGCATTACAAGAACCAATGTCCAGAGCCAGTTAGGGCGAATAAAGGGAATTTTTTTGTTGTTGGATCATTAATTAAGCCTACTGGAACTGATAAGGACTGTGATGGAATGTACGTGTTTGATTGATAGTATACTGGTTAGGATACTATTTGATACTGGTGCATCACATTCATTTATTTCGCAGCAATTGGTTGATTGGTTAGCTTAGAACCTACATACCTTATTACTTCCTTCAGTATTGCGAATCCAATAGGAGGGCATGCAACTCTAGGGATGAGATGTGACCAGTTAGAACTTAATTTGTTAGGTCATAAGTTTGTGTGCAGTCTGTATGTTTTCGATTTCATAGATTTTTAAATCATTTTGGTATGGATTGATTGAGAAGGTATGAGGCTAGAATATTCTGCCAGGATGGGGAGATATCTTTGAGACATTCTAGTAGTCATAACCAAATTATATTCTCAATAGAGAATTCTAACCAGAGTAATTGTGCTTTATTAGGTGCAATTGAAGTAGGAGAAGAGCCAAGTCAGGTTCGAGAAGCAAAAGAGTTTGCAGATGTCTTTCAGTCAGTCACAGGACTACCACCGAAACGAGCTATTGAGTTTCGGATAGATCTTGTGCCAGGAGCTGAACCCGTGAGTAGACCACCTAGCAGAATGACAACGACTGAGATGAAGGAATTGAAGGCGCAACTAGTGGATCTTGAAGGAAGGAATTTTATAAGACCAAGTAGTTCGCCTTGGAGAGCAGTATAGTGGTATTCGCGAATAAACCAGATGGGTCATTGAGGATGTTTATCGACTATCGTAAGCTTTATGAAAGGACGATAAAGAATAAGCACCCTCTACTGAGGATAGATGATCTATTTGATCAGTTGAGTGGAGCTAGAGTGTTTTCCTAATTGGAGTTGGCGATAGGGTTCCATCGGTTAAGAATGGCAGATGACAGCATTCCTTTGACAACATTTCGAACTAGATATGGTTCGTATGAGTAGTTAATAATGCCATTTAGTTTGACAAATGCACCTGCTTTCTTTGTGGATTTGATAAACCGAGGCTTCCGAGAGTATTTGGATAGATTCATGTTAGTGTTTATAAATGACATTTTATTATATTCTAAGGATGAGAGGGAGCATGAAGATCATCTTAGAGTTGTGCTTGAGATACTGAGGCAGAATCAACTAAAGGCGAAGTTTTCCAAATGTCATTTTTGAAAGAAAGAGGTTAAGTTCTTGGTCACATAGTTTCAGAGAAAGGATTGTCAATCGATCAGACAAGATAGATGCTACGAACATTTAGAAGAGACCAGAGACGATGAATGATATTGAAAATTTTCTTGGACTTGCTGGCTACTACAAGAGAATTATTAAGGATTTCTCGTGGACATCAACGCCTTTGACTAAGCTTACCAGGAAGAAAGTGAAGTTTGTTTGGTCCAATAAATATGAGGAAGCATTCCTTAAATTAAAGCATTTGTTGACCAATGCACCAGTGTTAGTGGTTCTAGATGGAAACCAAGGTTTGGTGGTATATACCGAAACATGTGGCACTGAATTTGAAGAAGTGTTGATGCAAAGGGGCAAAGTCATTGCCTATGCATCTAGGCAGCTTAGACCGCATGAAATATAATATCCTACACATGACTTGGAGTTGGCTGCGGTGATTTTTGCCTTGAATATTTGGAGGCATCATCTCTTGGGGGTGAGATTTGAGTTGTATACCGATCATAAGTCTTTAAGATATTTATTCTCTCAGGAGGAATTGAATATGAGATAGCAGAGGTGGCTGGAGTTTTTGACTGCTTATGATTTTGGTATAGAATATACCCCAAGGAAAGATAATAAAGTGGTCGATGCTCTTAGAAGAAGACATCAGAATGCAGTGTTGGCTATATTGGCAGAATGAAAGGATCTAGAAGCTTTGGCTAGTTGTGGTGTGTAGTTAAGATTGGCTGCTAGTTGTTGTCAAAGTACTACTATGTTGTCATGTTTAGAAGTTCGACCAGTGTTGATCGAGAGAATTGCTTCTAGAAGGAGGATCCATTATTAGCCGAGAGGATCAGAAGGCTTGAGTTTGGAATTGAGGTCAATGATTTGAAAGATTTTTGTCTTGATAGAGGGGATGGTTGCAAAGAAGGGACGATTATGCATTCCAGATGTTGAGAACTTGAGGAAAAAAGTTCTTGAGGAATGTCATCGATCCAAGTTTACAATTCATTCCAGAGAGACCAAGATGTATCAAGATACGAAGAGGAGCTTCTATTGAGAAGGCGTGAAGATTGATGTTGGCATATGGATTAAGCAGTGTGTAAACTATCAACAAGTGAAAGTCGAACATCAGAATCCTAGTAGGTTATTTCAGCCTCTAGAGATTTCAGTTTGAAAATGGGATTCGATATACAAGGATTTTACAGATGGGCTGCCAAGGTCAAGCAGAGGAAATGAGAGTATATAGGTTATTATGGACAGGTTGACCAAGAGTGCCCATTTCATTCCAGTAAAGTTGACTTGGATGGCACCTGTTTTGAAAAATTTGTTCATGAAGAATATAATTTAACTACATGGAGTTCCTAGTAGCATAGTCAGCGACAAAGATGCACTATAACAAAATCTATTATTTATTGCAGCAAAAGAATACCACTTACTAGTATTTGCTGTAAATATATTCAGTCGCGTATTACTATCGCAAGCTACAACGACTGCATTTAACCATCAAAAGTTTGGCGGTTAATTTTCATGCTCCCGCTTTTGTTCCTTAATTTCATTTTTCCCCTTTCTCTCTCCCATGACACAGCAGCTTGTTTCTTCTTCCTCAAATCCCGTAATCTCCAAAAAAACCTAAATTAAAAAGCGAAGCATTATAATTATAGATGAAGGAAAAAGGTGAGCTATTTATCATGTCAATCTTTTATATAGTCAAATATATTGGAAGCAGCTATTTTCGTTGACAAATTATGTTCGAGCACTGACTTTGTATGCTTATTTAACAACTATTTGTGTAAATTTTGGTTTTATGCGATCAAATTATCTGTGTTGTGTGAATATATAATTGTTTATTTAAGAGTTCTGAGCATGGATAGTTTAATATCGACTGTCAATAGAAGTTCTAGTACTGACTATTAATGTATTTGACTGTGTGAATGTTTATTATGCCACTCTATGTTGTTTTGTGATAGGCCTATACGTGTAACAGAGCGAGATTTTCAGTGGAGGGAGGAAGAAGATTGAAGAAGAAGAGAATATAAATGCAAGATATAAAAAAAATAGTAAGAAATTCATCCAGCCTGCTTTTCCCATTCATTCATGTCAATATATAGCAGTACATTCTGCCGTAACAAACTTGTGACAGGTGGCAACTAAATAGCCAATGCATTAAAACAGAAAAGATTCCTATATATGTAAAATATTGTTATAACCGTTTTTGTGATCCCCTAGCATAGGATTGCTATTGTGTGTGCATGCACTTTATTTGCAGGTAGACGTGTGCTGTACTAGTCCAAATACCTAGCTGGTACCCTGGTGGAGCGCTTCTGCCTAGCAGCAGGTAGTGGTGATGCAGAGGGGTCCGTATCAGTGCCTCCCCCTAAAAAGTCGACCTTGTCCTCAAGGTTGGTAGGTAAAGTGAGTGCGGGTGGTAATGGGGTTGGAGTAGTGTTGTGTGGGTTGGGGCATAGTTTAAGGAGGGAGATGTGGAATACGGGATGAATGCGTGCTTCCGGTGGAAGGAGAAGTTTGTATGCAACTGCCTATTTTTTCAATGACGGGAAAGGGTCCGAAGTACTTTTTGGACAGCTTATGTTGTGTTGGCCGGAGAGAGTGTTGACGGTAGATGTGGAGTTTGACAAAGACGTATGAGAGGATGGGAAAATCTTTGTCACGACGATGTTGATCCACTTGGTTTTTCATACGAAGTTGTGCACGCCGAAGATTATCTTTAATGGATTTCAGAAGTTGGTCTCTAGTTGCAGCCCAGTCTCTAATTTCCGGTACTCGTGCGGTTCCTTGGATATAGTCAGCGATAACCGGTGGTGTGCGACCATAAACAACTGGGAATGGTGACATTTTCAAAGAAGAGTGGGTACAAGTATTATACCACCATTCCGCCCATGGTAGACACTTGACCCAATGTGATGGTGTATCCCCACATATGGCTCGTAGATAAGTTTCTAAGCATCGGTTAACGACCTCCGTTTGTCCGTCGCTTTGTGGGTGATAGGCACTACTCATGCTAAGTTGCGTACCATGTAGGCGAAAACTTTCCTTCCAAAATTGGCTCATAAAAACTCGGTCACGATTGGAGACGATTGAGCGAGGAAAACCGTGCAAACGGACGTATTCTTGAATGAAATGAGAGGCTAATTTGACTGCGGGGAAGGAGGTCGGTAATGCAACAAAATGCGCATATTTAGAGAGGCGGTCGACAATAACCCAAATACAAGTTTTGCCCGATGACGGTGGAAGATGAGTTATAAAATCCATTGATATGTCTTCAAAGATTTGGTTAGGTATAGATAAGGGTTGTAGGAGCCCTTTAGGTGCAGAATTCTCTGGTTTGGTCTGTAAACAAACAGAACATTCATTAACGAATGTACGGACAGAATCATGGAGATGAGGCCAATAGAAATTGTTGGCAATGCGAGCCAGAGTGGTTTTAATACCAGAGTGTCCACCCATTTTTGAAGCATGATACGCAGTCATTATTCGCTGTTGCAACCTAGAGTCGTTTGGTACGAATAGACGTTTCCCTTTGAAAAGCAACCCATCACGAAAAGAAAATTTTGGTTTAGTGATATTACCAGTCTGCAGTTGAGTAATAATAGTTTGAGCCGCTGCATCTAGCGGTAGGGCCGAACGAATCTCAGCAGTGAAAGCAAATGAAGGAGTCGAGAAGGTGGCCATAGTTGCTGCCGACGTCCATCGCGACAGTCCATCTGCTACAGTATTTTCACTACCGGGTTCATACTTAATAACGAAATCAAAACCCATAAGTTTGGATAGCCACATTTGCTGGTCTGGTGTTTGTATGGTCTGAGATAGGAGTTGACTAAGACTCTGGTGATCCGTAGTGATAGTAAATGGTCTGCCGAGAAGATAGTGACGCCATTTTTGGACGGCGGAAGTTATTGCGAACATCTCGCGGGCATAAGTGGAAGCTGTTCGGAGATGTGGAGGAAGTTTTTGGCTGTGGAAGGCAATAAGGTGGCGGAATTGTGAAAGAACGGCGCCACAAGCGTGCCCTGAAGCATCAGTGTGGAGATCGAAGGGTTGGGCAAAATTGGGGAGAATTAGAATAGGGGCAGTGGTGATTGCATGTTTCAGGGTAAGGAAGGCTTCGTGGGCTTCATTGGGCCAGGAAAACGGTGTGTTCTTCTTCAATAAATCGGTTATGGGACTGACGATATGAGCGTAGTGTTGAATGAAACGGCGATAATAACCAGTAAGGCCGAGGAATCCCCGTATGGCAGTGATGGATGTAGGAGTTGGCCACTTACTGATAGCTTCAACTTTGGATGGATCAACGCGAACTCCTTCATTAGAGATGATATGGCCCAAATAGTATAGCTCCGTGAGTCCAAAAACACATTTAGAAAGGTTGGAATAAAATTTGTTTTGAGCCAAAATATCCAAAGTGGTGTGTAAATGAGAAAGATGCGAATCCCATGATTTACTATAAACAAGAATGTCATCAAAAAATACGAGAATGAACTTGCGTAGATAAGGGCGAAAAACATTGTTCATTGTAGCTTGAAACGTTGAAGGAGCATTTGTGAGACCAAACGGCATTACAAGGAATTCATAATGTCCTTCATGTGTACGAAATGCCATCTTTGGAATGTCGGGTGGATGAACACGAATTTGAAAATAGCCGCTACGCAAATCAAGTTTGGAAAAATATGTAGATCCGTGTAGTTCATCCAATAATTCATCGACAGTTGGAATAGGAAATCGATCTTTTACGGTGATGGCATTAAGAGCACGGTAATCAACACAAAAACGCCATGTGCCATCTTTCTTTTTGACGAGAAGTACGGGAGAGGAAAATGGATTTGTAGATGGTTGAATAATTTGGGTATGTAACATTTCGCGGACTTGAGACTCGACTTCATTTTTTGGAAATATGGGTAGCGGTAGGGTTTAACATTTACGGGTTTTGAGTTTGGTTGAAGGTCGATGTGGTGATCGAGGTCACGGTGTGGTGGCAGAACTGAGGGTTTGTCAAAGAGGCCGGTATAAGGGGTTATGAGATGGTGAATATCTGGGTGTAACTGATCGGATGTTGGAAGGGATATTGGGCTTGGGGTTTGATTGGGCTCTACGGTAAGTTGGAAAAAGGAAGAAATAGAGGTAGTGGCCTGCATTCGTTTTAACTGCTGGAATGAAATTTCTAATGGGCTGGTTGGAGTATCTCGGCCCAGAAGAGTAATGGGTCTGTTATTATAAACAAACGACATAGTCAAGTGCTTATGATCCATCGTGACAGGGCCTAGGGTTTGCAACCATTGTATTCCGAATACAATTTTAGCTCCAGAAATCGGCAAGAGGAAGAAATCTACAATAAAATCATACCCTTGAATCTGAACCAGAACCTGGCGGCAAGCTTGCTGACATTTCAACCTTTCTCCATTTCCAACGGTGACAAAGAAATTGTGATGAGTTTCTGCTCGAAGCCCTAAAAATTTAGCTGTCTTTGGATGGATGTAGTTATGAGTGCTTCCTGAGTCAACGAGAATGGAGACCGTGTGGTTGTTGATTTGCGCCTGTAGTCGAAGAGATCTGGGGTGAGACGAGCCAACGAGAGCATGGTAGGAAATTGCGGGATCGAATTGGGTTGATTGTTCTGGATCTGGAGTATCGAGAATTGTTGTGTTATGTGTGGATGAATCCGAACTGTCATCATCGTCTGGTAATAGTAGGAAAATTTGTTTAGTAACGCATTTATGGCCGGGATAGTATTTCTCTTCGCAACTGTAGCATAGGCCTTTCGCTTGGCCATTTTGAAGTTCGATTGGGGTTAATCTTTTGATTGGGTAAGTTGGGTTCGTTGGTTGAGTTGGGGCAGGTATTGGCGGTAAGGAAAGCGGGGAGGTGGTCGTGGTCTGGTATAAGGAAGTCGATTCAGAAATTGTTTGGTTTAAGTGTGTTTGCTTTCGATGAGTTTGGCAAGATCGATAGCATTGGATAGGGTAATGGGCTGGAAGGGTTGTAGCTCATTTCGGATATTGGTTTTTAGGCCGGAGATAAAGCAATTAAGGAGAGCTTCGGGCGGAAGATTTGTGACACGGTTGCTAAGTGTTTCGAATTGGGATTGGTAGTTGTCGACGGTCGTTGTTTGACCGAGTTTGAATAGAGTAGCTTGTGGGTTTATGAATGAGGATGGTCCAAATCTTTGTTCGATGGCTCTTGTGAGATGTTGCCATGACGTGAGTTGGTTGTTGCGGAACATCCATGGGTACCATGTGAGAGCTTGGCCCGACATGTAAAAGCTTGCAAGGTTGAGGCGTTGTTCATCGGGTGTTGAATGGTAAGAGAAGAACCGCTCCGCTTGAAAGATCCAATCCAAAGGATTAGATCCGTCAAAATGAGTAAGTTCACATTTAGGGGTTCGGACATGAATAGGAGATGGAAAATGTAATGTATGAAGCGGTGTTGTAAGTAGTGGAGCAGGTGGTGGTGGTCTAGTACTGGATTCAGGTTGGGGTGATGTAAGGGTAGGTGTGGATGAGATTTTGGCTGATAATGTGGCAATGGTCTGAGTTAGTTGCTGAAACTGTGATGTGAGGGTGTTTTTGATGTCGGTAATATCGGCTTGTTGGGTAGATAGGTTGGTGTTAATGGTGTCAATGGCGGTTTGATGGTGATTGAGTTGGGCTGTCAGTTCATCGAGACGTGTCATGGTGGAGGTGGGGAGGGAATAAGTGGGTCGATGAAAGCACCAAATGATAGGCCTATACGTGTAACGGAGCGAGATTTTCAGTGGAGGGAGGAAGAAGATTGAAGAAGATGAGAATATAAATGTAAGATATATATAAAAAAAAACAGTAAGAAATTCATCCAGCCTGCTTTTTCCATTCATTCATATCAATATATAACAGTACATTCTGTTGTAACAAACTTGTGACAGGTGGCAACTAAATAGCCAATGCGTTAAAACAGAGAAGATTCCTATATATGTAAAATATTGTTATAACCGTTTTTGTGATCCCCTAGCATAGGATTGCTATTGTGTGTGCATGCACTTTATTTGCAGGTAGACGTGTGCTGTACTAGTCCAAATACCTAGCTGGTACCCTGGTGGAGCGCTTCTGCCTAGCAGCAGGTAGTGGTGATGCAGAGGGGTCCGTATCATTTTGTTGGTTTGTTTCTATATATCTGAAGTTCATTGGACTTATCTGTTGCTGTTTTTAATTTTGTAGCCAGAGTATTTAGTTGGAAAGCATTGTTCGATATATCTGGTCTCTTATGTGCTGCCTCTATAATGTTATGTCAGATAAATGAAACTAGCAACCTAGGCATGAAACAAAATTAGGTGATAATCGGAAAACAACAGACTACAAACCTCGGTTATGATTTTGTAAACTTGTAAACAGTTCTGTATTATAAGTACATGAAATATAGTGTTTCAAATTATAAACTCAGTATTATATGTTACATAGAATTACACAGAAGAATATCAAGTATGAGAGTTTCCCATTGTATCTTAACTTAAAAGAATAATCAACTAAGATTGAACTCAAACATCACAAAATAGATTACATCTATTAGTTACATAAAAATTAAAAGGAAACGTAAACAACTGTTCCTAGGATGAACTTCGAAATTAATCTGGGAACAACTATCATAAAGCATGCAACACTAAAAAAGAAGTAATCAATGAATATAAACAGTTTAGAAAGGTCAGGCCAAAGACAAGATAATAGAAGGATTTGTAGGTGTTCCACTGTTTCTCTTTAGAGCATTTTTGTTTATAAACATAATTCAAATTTTTGGAGCATAAGGAAAATAACGATAACAAATACCTGGATATATTCACAGTTAATTTTGCGGACTTCTTTTCTTCAATAAGTTTCTAAATTTCTTAAGCAAAGGCTTCTTCTTCTTTTGCTCCAATAGAAGTTCGAGTACAATATGAAATGTTATCCTACTTGCATAATTTTACATATATAATTGATTAATATAGGAGTATGGAAATAAACAAGAGCTAATATCTTAAGTAATATTGAGATTTATATATTCCATTTTCATGGATTTAAGTCTGCATACGATGAATTTGAGTGTGGAACTAGTGGTCACCTTGCAAAAGAGGTTAAATCTTAGCAACTTGCTTTTTCTCCACTTAAATGCGGAACATAAATAAAACTAAAAATATGTGACCCTGTAATCGGATGTTTGCACTTTCATAGGAATTAGATAGATGCAGATAGTTGCACATTCATATGAACTGTAGTTCATATGTATTATTGATGGAGATTATTAATGTATAGTGCTATGCTTTTTATTATATAACGATTATTCTGCTTTCATACGCCTGCATTCTAAAGCTTTCATCGTTTTGCTATTTTGAATGATGGGGCTATGTGCAATTGTAGTAAACCAAAAGTAAACTAGCATTATTTGTAATAGAATCCTTAAAAATCAGGGTGTATGATCATTAACCTAAGTCAAAATAACTATCTTGTTGAATTATAAGCGGGTTGAATATCCATTATAAATTGAATAACAAATTTTATGTACAGGCCAAGAAAAAAGAATATTAGTATCATAATTTTTTTGATGGAAATTTTGTATGTTTACATTATTTCACTTCATGAGTCAAAAGTGATCGGTATTGTTTTAATTGCTATCATACAATTAAAACAAACAGTTTCGTTGCCTTGTGTTGAAAATGCATGAACAGAGTAACACACATAGAATCGGTCATACGACTAAAATTATGGCAGTGGCAAGCTCCCACATCAAAGTGGTCACCAAGTCAAATTATAGTGTTAAATCATCAACATAGACTTCTTTAATTTTCCAAAACTGGTTACACTTTCTATGCTCTTAGCTTGTGTGTTTATCTACACGGAATATTAAAAATAATTTGGTAAATATACCAAAATCTTAAATATTACAACACCTTTGAATAGTACTCTCTATTCTATTGCAGATACCTTCGAAATCAATCTCAAAATTTTGATGATTAGTAAGATGGCAAATAAGAGAAAGGTTGGTGACTGAACCACAGTTCGATCCGGGGAAGAACCAGCTGGTGGCTAATGAAGGTATAAAAAATATAATTTTCCTTTTATTGTTCTCATACCTGACGATAGCGAGCTTGTTTTCCCTATACCATACAGTAGCAGAGTGTATTAGCTACAGAATTGATATAATCAGGAGAAAGAATCAGGGATTTTTTATCTCAATAATTCATAATTTTCAATCTTTACCTTTGCATTGGCTGAATGAGCATGTTTGCAAATTACAAGCTCCAAGAATAATGAGTGCTTGGGTTCTACTGACATTGACTCCCATGGATGACAAACTATTATTCTTGATCGCCATGCATAGACATTGTGGGTCTATTTTTATGACTGCGCCAAGTTGTGTGCAGCACAAACTAGTTGCTGTAGATGAGTTGCCTGTGATATAGTCAATGCACATTGATGGATTGAGCAGAACATTTACACAGCTGTTTGATTGTGTTGATAAGAAGCAAACAGCATTGCTATTGAAGTTAAGTAAATAAGAAGCTTTGTTGACATTGGAGTTTTAGCTGCTTTGTGCTTAGGCTGCAGAAGACAGAGAGTATATTTTAAGGAAGGTATCAAAGTTATTTTATAGAGATTTGATTAATTTAACTCACAACATTGTCGTTAGTCACATTTTGACTACTTAGTTTTTCTATTTCCGAGTAGTTGCATGGATAACTTACTTTTCTTTTAATCTTTATTACCTTTTGCCTTTATATTACTTCTCCACTGAGATTATCCCCTAGATTCATCTCAGAGGATTATTATTTTTTGGTAAATATATCCATATGTTAATATAAAAAAATTTCCCAACACATATATACATACAATCACATAAAACTTTCTTTCTTGCGTATATATTGGAAACTAGATTAAAAAAGAAATTTTCCTTCAGAAGAGCACGTTTCCTATGTAATATTTATATAGATGCATGTTTTTAAAATTAGGTGAATCAACTATATAAAAATTGAGAGCATAGGTCATATCGGTAACCAACTCATCGTATAGGTAAATATTGTCAACTTAGCCATTGCTTAATAGAACTTGAAATTCGCTAGTTACTATTTTTGCATTGACGTTTGTTTTGTATTGGTTGGTACAAATCCTCGAGTAAACATTCACTTTTGTACTTCAGTTTAATTTGTTTTTACGTATTTATTATGGTAAACTGTTTGTATACTTTTGAAGCATGTAATATGATGTCTATATTGGATTCATGTTACAAAGATGAAAAAACCTTGATTTCATTTTAAACCATACATTTTTAGTCAAATCTAGTTCCCCGCTTATTATTGTTGTCTCGTCGTGAGCAAGCTCCACACCCTTACCTTTCTAAAATTAAAAATGACCGTTCTATTTAAATCAGTGGACGTTGCAAATATTTTCGATGGTAATTATTAAGAATTTGAACTTGATAGTCTACTTTCATTTACTTCTTTATATCACTTCATTTGAACCCTATGGTGATCAATAAGAATTTTAAAACTCAATATCATCCATAACAAAATCATATTCGCAATTAGTTGTATTCTATACAGAACATGTATCTATTACTTTAAGCATTCTACTCTAATAAGAATCTGCAATTTAGTTATACCTAAATATTGGAATACAACAATAATCAGTACTCCTTTTTATTTTGTTTGAGATGTGTAATATCGGTAGGGAATGAATGAAATATTTTCACCTTATTTTGTGATTTTATTTCCATTGCTATTTTTGATGAGTATTAAATTATCATGTTTTTTAGAAATTTACTTTTCACAATATTGTATTTACGGTGATGGAAAAAGATTGGGTGCATTTACACAGGTGAGAATACAATTTTAGCTTAAAATTTAAGTTGAAAATTAAAATAATGATTTTTTTGTCGTTTATTTTTATACCGTAGAATCAGTAGGGAGTACAAGCAAGGAGTAAGGAATTTTGTGCATTCAGCAAAGAGAAATTTAGGGAATATGGAAAAAAAATTGTGCCCTTACTTAGATTGTCGAAATCTTACTCGCCACTATGATGACATTATTGTTGAGCATCTGATTATAAGAGGAATGGATCCTTTATACAAGTGCAGTAAGTGGTATAGTCACGGTGAGCAAGTAAATGTAGCTAAAAAAGTGAAGTTGGATGACACATACGAATTACTTCAAGCCATTCAATTTGAAGACGAAGAGTTTGTTAACCATACTTTTTTCTCCGATGATAAAAATGTTGATGATGCACAAAAGCGAACGAAGGATTTTAATAAAAATTTGAAAGATGCAGAAATTCTACTGTACCCTGACTGCATAGATCAAACAAAATTATCTGTTATCACTGCATTATATAATATTAAATGTGAAACTGGATTATCTGATAATGGTTTTGAGAAGCTTCTAAGTGTGCAACAAATGTTATTACTCAAAAATAGTGTCCTTCCAAAGTCGTTATATGAACTAAAAAAGTTTCTCAAAATATTTGGCATGGGATTTGAGAAGATTCACGCCTGCAAGAATGATTGTTGTCTTTTCAGAAAGGAATAAAAAGATTTGAATAAATGTCCTAAATGTGGTTCTTCGAGATGGAAGATAAATGAGCGGATGAAAGAGATAATGCAAGGTATTCCAGCCAAAGTTTTGAGATATTTTTCAATTATTCTAAGATTCAGAAGAATGTTTAGATCCCAACGGGTGGTAGAAGATCTAAGGTGGCATTTTAGTAATAAAAGCAATGATGATAAAATGCGTCATCATGTGGATTCTTTGACATGGATCATGGTGGATGATAAATGGAAATCATTTTCAAGTGATTTGCGTAACCTTTGACTTGGTCTTGCTACTGATGGTTTCAACCCATTTGACATTAAGGGTTCCAAGTATAGTTGCTGGCCAGTGATGCTTGCGACATACAATCTCTCGCCTATATTGTGTATGAAAAAGAAGAATATTATGTTAACATTATTGATCCCTGGTCCAAAGAACCTGGGAGTGATATTGATATATTTAGCTCCTTTGGTAGAAGATTTGCATCATTTATGGAGTAACGGGTGGAGATTTATGATGCATTTAGCAAGACACTTTCTAACTTAAAAGCAATTTTGTTATGGACTATAAACGACTTTCCAGCCTATGGAATTCTGGCTGGATGTTGTGTAAAAGGCAAAAAAGGTTGTCCATTGTGCGGTGTTAATACTCATCATCGGTGGCTAAATTATAGTCAGACAAATGTCTATATGGGACACAGAAGATTCTTACCTCTATTAGATCCATGCCATTTGAACTATACTAATTTGGGAGCCTCATGATTGAGTTTGTTAATTGATAAACTTTTATTCAACCTCTTATTAATATGGATGCTGAGGGTCCACTCACAATCGACCTGCAAACCATGAACTCAAGGCATAAACTAGGTGCATAGTATAAACTTATTGATATTGATAAACTTTTATTCAACCTCTTATAAACTCAAGGCATAGACTAAGTGCACAATATACTCATTCAAATGCACGGAGTGTATCTTTAATTCTTCGTAATAGTAATTTTTATTATTTTATGAACTCGAAATGATAATAAAAAAGACATGCATCTCTGTAACCTGTATTTGTTTAATCTGTAACCTATCATCTATGTGCATTAATTTACGCACATGAGAAAAACAAGTAGATGCTATTTCATCTCTGTAGTCTTTCAGTTTAACCCTGAACTGATGATTTGTTAAATTCCTTCTATAAAGCTAGGTACATAGCACTCAAATGTAGAGAGATATTGTATTTCTTGTCATTCAGTAGTTCGCAAAATCTCTACAGTCTTTCAGTTTAACCCTGAACCTGTTATCTATGTGTATTGCATTTCTTGTCATTGCACTCATAAATTTTATTTCTTGCAAGTTCGATATATTTCAATGGTAGGAAGCAACTCTTTTCAAAACCACAAAACATGCTGCATAAATTGGAATATTTAAATATTGCAGGTTAGATTTAAATCGGATGAGGAATGACAAAAGGCATGCATATTTCAGCAAATGGGGTGCATTTTTAGAAGTTCAAAATCTCGATTAGTTCGCAAAATAGCAAATGCAAGGAACGAAGAAGAAAGAAATCGGTTGAAACTCGATAACCTGAGTATGAATGAGTGGAAGAAGTTTGTCAAGTCCAAAATGACTACAGTGTTTAAGGTAATAGTTACATATTTAATGTAGATGAGATGCGACAACCAAGCTTAATTTTTTAATACACGATTTCATTTTATTCTTAGGAATTGAGTTAGAAATATCAAGCTATTAGAGACAATAAGATACCACACACATGCAGTCATAAAGGAATAGCTCGGATGGCCGATGACTTGGTAAAAATTACTAATTTATATATCATAATATTTATCAACTAGTTAGTCATTCTGACGTGTTGTAAAAAATATTCTTTAAAAATAGAAAAAGACGAGTCATCAACCATCTTCTGTTTATCGAGCTCAAGTTTGGATCAAATCCCACCCACGAAAAAACGGTGAACCGGTAAATTCGACTGTTGTAGATGCTATTGTAAGTAATTTAAAATTTTATTACATAATAATTTCTTTGCTATTGTGATGTTTGATTGTGTATAATTTGCATGTATGATCAATTGTGTAGGAAAAAATTAAACAAATACAGAATGAATCAAATTCTAGCTCAACAACTAATTACAAAGATGATGCGCTTGCAAAAGTATTGGGACATGATAGACCGGGACGATTGAGAGCAATGGGAAGTGGTATGACCTACACCAAGGCAATATGGTCACATGTAATTGATAAACAAATGGTCGACATGCAAAATAAAATTTCATAATTAGACGCGATGGTTCGCATGCTGGTGAAAAAGCAGGTATAAAAATATTTTATTTCTATAAACTGACTCATTAATGTACACACTAGTTTGACTAAGCACATTTTAGAGTTTATGAATATAGTTGCATATCTTACGGTTAAATTTAAGCTGAATGGCGTTACGACATCCAAGATTTCATGAGAAGATTTATCAACTTATATGTTTATCATGGATGAGTTTATATTTGCAATAGTTGAGTTTGAATATTCTCCATAGTTGACCATAAATGTGTCCGCTTCTTAT
Organism: Allium cepa; assembly: GCA_030765085.1. Taxonomy (NCBI): domain Eukaryota; kingdom Viridiplantae; phylum Streptophyta; class Magnoliopsida; order Asparagales; family Amaryllidaceae; genus Allium; species Allium cepa. Next base: position 969,467,765 of record CM060945.1, on the reverse strand, counting down.
CATAAATTTTGTATAATACATGTTACTCAATTAAATTAAATTAAATGTAGGGGATTATTAGTTATCAATATAAACAATAGTTGGTCCCTTTTTTGGCACGAAATATAAGTTCAGACGCTATTTTCTTCAAGAAATTTCCAGGGGATGTGAAAATACAATGATTTGCAATTCGTCACTAAAGTTGTTTATGAATTTTTGTTTGACAGAGAAAAGAAAGCTGGGATGAAGCTAATGTGCATCAAGTGGTAAAATTTATTTATATTACTAGTGTGATATCATTATATTTAACATTTAATTTCATTGTTACTGTAATTTGCTTTTGATTGATTATAGAACAAAGATGGTAAACAATATGGAAAATGTGATTTATTGGATTGGAGTGAGACGGACGAAATTATTGCAGAAGGAAGAGTTGTGCCAAGTGACCAAAAGGAGTGTGTCCAACAAATTCCTTTAGCGTCTGATGCTAGGAAAATCATAATAGACACCGTGCGGAAACCGGATGCTTTCTTGTGGAGACCTTCACTTTATTCGACACACGTTGGAGATGTTGAAGGCGAGATAGTAGCGTGGCCAACTACTAGAGTTATTTTGTGCAATTTCAATAACTTTGATAAAGAAGATAATGGAGTAATCTTTCATCTTTATACTATTTAATTTTTTAATTTCAATGTACAAATATAATAATATGTACCTTTTTATTAGAGTAAAAGTAAAAGCATAGACCATAAATGTAAATTAATCGATTGGAGTGGGAGTGAAAAATTAGTCGTCGAAGGACGACTACATTCGACTGATCCAAAAGAACTTGTGAATGATGTCCCTTTTGGTCCGACTACCATTGCAGTTTGGATAGATAATCCAAAAATTGAAGATGCTTTTCTATGGAGGCCCACTAAAGGATTGACACAAGTTGGAGAAGCCACTGGTATCAAAGTTACATGGCCAGAATCAAAAGTAGTTATCGAAACAATTAACACTGCATCATCAAATAATCATATGAGTAATGTCGGAGTTGTCGAGAAGGTAGGTATCAAACTTATTTAAATTTGATTTCATTTTTTTCATCGTCTAAATTATTGAAGCACATAATAAAATAAACTCTTTGTTTAATTGATATAGTACAAATTTTATGGAAAACAGTAAATGCAAGCTGATCGATTGGTCGGGAAAGAGAGAAATAGTTACGTTAGGCCGCGTGTCTTTAACCGATCCAACTTCAATGGTTCATTATGTTCCTTTTGGGAAAAATGCAATCAAGGTTTGGGTAGATATTGTAAAAATTCCAAAAGCCTGTCTATGGAGAACAACGTCCGATGTCATTGAAGATGCTCTTGGTACTACGATAGCATGGCCTGCTGCGAACGCTATAATGGAATCAACGTCTAGTAAGTGTAATTCAAACTTTGTTTAGATATGAGACATTTTCTTTTTAGTTGAATACCATCTTAAATTCGTATGTATTCATCACCGTAGTTAAATTAGTTTCAGAACTAAAATGGAAATATCAAAAAATTAAAAAATCACAACATGAAGTTTTAACTTCTTTTAAACTATAAATTTGAGCTTTAGCTTCAGACAACAATTCTTTTCTTACAGTAATTCCGTTTCAGCTATAATTCGCTGCATGTTACAGTAAATGATAACAATTAAAGAGAATAAACATTGTACGTGGAATTACATAATAACAAACTGTTAGTTCGGTATATATTAACTTGCACTGGTTTTCTACTATAATGTATATATCACTTGTTATTTCAGTTTTCTTTAAATAAACTGTTTTATGTTTCAAGTAATATATATGTCTGATTTTTCTTCAGGTAAAGGAAGTTGATAGTCAGTGTAAATGATGGTGGGAGGCACATATTTGGTGTAAAATGTTATGAAAATTGTAAAATACTTCAACATAAAATGCTTACGCAGATGTTATGACTGATTAGTTCGTTAACGTAGGCAAAGAGATGCTGGAATTGTGAAGTCAGCATGAGTGGCATATCTTACCAGTGAGGAAAAGACGTCCCTAAATTTAAAGGCACACTTGATGTTAACAAATTATGCATCTCATTTAGAACTTTTCCAAATCTGCTTAAACACATGTCTCCTTTGAACCAATTATGCAATAGTGTTCTGCCACTACTTATTTAGAACTTTTCCAGACATAATACTCTAATTATTTTAGCATGCACGGTCTGCCACAGTCTGCCACTAATTATTTAGCTCCAGCTTTAGAAACCAATGTCAACTAAGCAATAGTCTGCCACTACTTATTTAGAATTAATAGAACAAAATATAAAGCAATGTCAACTAAGCAACAGTTGTGGGGGGTACAATGGCCTGATTTACAGTAAAGATGCCAGCATGTACACAAGACCATAGAACAAGCTTCAGGCTCAAAATACTCCCAATTTTTTGAACCCATGATGTTATTATAATTGACAATGTCTATTCATATCACAAACTACATTTGCACATACTGTTAAATTTACTGAGCATGGGTTTTGGAATCCTTTGAAATATTGCATAAGAATTGAGGTATGGATTGAATCCTAGGCAAATTCATCAACAGCTCACCATACGATCCCTTTCTCGATATACTAAGCTTGTTTTCTTTATCCTCTTCTTTATTATCATCTGCTTCACTATCTCTGCTCTCATCATCACTGTCACTAGTATCAACATCGACTACTGATTCTTCATGTTGTATAAGACAACAAAAGGAGTTGATCTTTGACATTAAAGACTGATCATCAGAAGATAAATTCATTTAAGATTCGCTAAGAAGTCTTTGTGTAACCTCCTCTAAAGTAAATTTTCTCTCAGAGAAGTCGATTTCAAATAATGGATTGCCTAGGGTTGTTTTCTCAGAGTATTGTCTATTATGTTGGTCATTAAGTCACTTGTTGAAGTCGACGAGTTATGGCTATAGATTTTCATCTGCTCCCTATAAATGGGATTAATTGACTGCTCTTCGGTTTCCATAGTTGTCGAGTTGGTTTCTGTATAAAATAGAAAACTTTAGAATTAGTCTTTATGGTGGATAAGTCAGAGCTAACTGCAACTTATTCAACATCCTACAGTATGCATGGGAATGCAAAGTGCTTTACTAATTCCGTTATAGAATATTTTGATTGTAATTTACTAATTATTATTATACAAATTCAATCAACTACAAAGGATAAGTCATAGTTCTCTTTTCTTGATAGGTTCATAACCCTCTATTTTTGCAACTGCATGATAATCAATTGGCATCTTTCCATCCTACACTGCAGTAAATTGGATAGCTTATCGTGGGGCCATAATCATTTGTGACTAGCATACACGTATGTGCTTCTTTTTGACAGGTATTTTATGATGCTTTTGAGGTTGCTACATGATATCGCACTCTCTCCTTCAAGTCGACCATTTTGTGTATTTATTTTTTTGTTAGCTACATGATGTTGCACTCTTGTTTTTAATATGTATCATTTTGATTAGCTATAGTTGTATGTATTGTTACTTTTTGTCATAAATATTTATATGTTTAATACTCCGTGTATGAAATATTATATATACATATACATATATGTGTGTGTGTGTGTGTGTGTGTGTATTGTGGTTTGGATTATGACTCCGTTTGATTACGTATATTACAATGTGATAAGTGCGGTTTTTCGAATTATTATAATATATTAGTTGAAATAAGCTTGGTATCTAAAAATTGCAAGCTTGAATTTATATGGCAATAAAAAATTGCCATGGAATTTTTTTAATAGCGTTTTAGTTAGGCTATGAAAAGAATTTTTTTTAACACTTTTAAACTTTTTATGGCATTTTAAGTAGGCTATGAAAACTTTTTACAGCGCTTTAACTGGATTATGAAAATAATTTTTTTAAAGCTTTTGTACTTCTTATAACGTTTAACCAGGCTATGAAAAGAAAAATTTTATAATTTTTTATAGCGTTTCAAATGAGTCATGAAATATTTTCTACAGCAAGCTTAAAACTCTATAGAAAAGTAGTTGTACCAATACGACCTGCCTAAGATGGCAACAGAAACGCTATTAAAGTCCATTTTCCATGGCAATTTTGAAACCCTGTTGTATCTCTCAGACTTATTACAACATGTTGATATATGGCGTTTATAGAATCGATGTAGAAAGTTTGAATAGCAGTTTTTAAACGCTATAAAAAGGCCTATTTGTTGTAGTGATGCATTACTCACTAATGAATTCTGAAAGAGTCTATAGAATGTGTTAGGTATTACGCTTAAGATGAGTACAACAAATCACCCACATATGGATGGGCAAACAAAGAGAGTCAATAAAGTACTCGAGGATTTGTTGAGAGCATGTGTGTTGGACTTTGGTGGATCTTGAGAGGATCATCTACATTTGGTTGAGTTTTCCTATAATAATAGTTATCAGACTAGTATAGGAATGACGCCTTTTGAAGCTTTTTATAGAAGGCCATGCAAATCAACCGTACGTTGGCTAGAGAATGGAGATAGATTGGTCTTAGGTCCACATTTAGTTAGGGAGGCATCAAAGAAGATTGAGTTAATCCGAGAAAGGATGAAGAAAGCTCAATCCAGATAGAAGAGTTACGCAGATAAATGGCATAAAGACCTTAAGTTCTTAGTGGGAGACAGGGTTTTTATAAAGGTATCACCGAAGAAGGGTGTTGTATTGTTTAGGAAGTTAAGGAAACTGGCACCAAGATATGTCGGTCCATTCCAGATTATAGAAAGGATTGGGAAGCTCGCATATAAAGTGGGGTTGCCGAGAAATATGTCAGGTGTCCATAGTAAATTTCACGTGTCTCATCTTCGCAAGTATGTTCATGATCTAGAGGCTACTATTCCTTTGATATAGTTGGAAGATTTAGTAATAGAGCCTAATTTGACTTTCATTAGACGAATAGTTCGGGTTGTAGCGAGAGATGAGAAAAGATTGAGGAACAAGACAGTCAAGTTGGTGAAAGTTCAATGGAGCGACAACGAGAAGGACTGTACTTGGAAGATAGACGACATGATTCGAGATACTTATCCTGATCTGCTTTGAGGGTATGTGTATATTAGATTTATATAGATAATTCCTAGTCAGGTAGACTAGTATGGTTGTTGGGAGTCGTTATAGATGACTGCTATGTTTAGAATTTAGTCCTTACTGAATTACAAGGATGAAATTCTTTAAGGAAGTGAGCCTGTAGCACCCCTAATTTTTGATAACATTATCCAAAATATTTAATTTAATTAGATTAATTAAATAGAATAATATAAATGTTAAGTGATAAGGGGGTTGAGATTTGAATCAATTAATTAAGACAATGCCTAACAAAAGAATTAATGGGCTTAAGAATAGGTTTCCGTTAATCAAATTGCATAATGGTATATTAGGAATTTGCCCCCCCCCCCCCATAACCCTTACCCTTATATATTTTCGTTCCTCCCATTTTACAGCCCATTCACGTCATTTTGAAAAATGCAAATCAAAAGATTAAAGAAGGACCAGCCGGTAAGAGAAAAAGGAATTCAATCAAAAGCTAGAGAAAATCAAGCTGAGTGGAAATCAATATCAATCCAATCTCCTTATCTAAATCAAGGTGAATAACAATTCCATCTCTATTTTGTTTTGAATCATATTTTTTCAAATTTAAGGGTAAATTCGTTTTTATGATAAATTGGATGATGATATGTTAGAATATTGATTTGTTTAATTTAAACAAGATTGTTTAAATAGGGTTACACACGGTTTTAGGGTAAAACCGGTTTTTTAATGATGTTTAAATGTTATTGAAAACTTTTATGTTGTATAAAACATGATTATGGAGTTGGGTTTCAATTTTGATAATTTTCCAAGCTATGGAAAGATTATTATGAATTTTCAAAGGAAAATCTGGTTATTTGGGTTTCTAAATTTATTTTGGAAAATATATTAAGAGTTTGGATCTAGAATTTTGATATGTTAGATAACATGATTGAAGTGAATTTCTAGAATTTTTGGGGATTTTTCCAAAGTTATTTGTCATGCAAATTAAATTATTTATAAGAGGGACTTCTTTGCAAAAATTGATTTGCTTACTGGAAGGGCTTAATAGATTAACTTAACCATAGTTTAGATCTAAAATTAGCGGCAGTTATTTTGATAAAGAATTTGAAAAAGTTAAGGCAATCAATCTAGTGTTGACACATGGCAGGTTAGTTAGAAAAAGATTTGCTTTAAGTAGTACTAAACCAGGTTTACTCAAAAAAGTGGGTTTCGCCTACTTTGGAAGTAACTTTCGACACAGAAGCTTTCGCTTTCAACCTTGTCAAAGCCTACTAAGCGGAAACCATTACACAAGGTATCACAAAAATGTTACGTAGTGGATTGGAGAAAGGCGAAGGGTTAGGTGTTGAAAACATAGCTTTCGAAGGAATCGCTGTCTTGGTTTGTTTTTAAAAGAGACGCACCTACCTTTATTTTATTATAGCCTTCGAAGGAGTCGAAGCATATGGTTTCAAAAGAGTTTTAAAAAGGTTTCGAAAGGGTATCCATTAACATAAGTTTGCTTTCGAATGAGTTCCTTAGATATGAAATGCTTTTGACCCGGATGTTTTATTATAACCTTCCACTATTTTACCCAGATGTTTTAGTCATCATGTTTCCCCAATAATTTTATGTATAATAAAGAATGGTTTTGAAAGATATTCTTTCTCCTATATTCACTTTGACCCAAATAATATTTTAAGTATAAACCTAATGCATTCGAAAAAGGAACTTTTAATGATTTCGGAAGGGTAACTTCCAACGGTGTCGAAAGGGGTACTTTCAATTGGTTTCAAAGATAAGCTTCTAAAGATAAATGTTAATACTTTAATACAGTCGAAAGGTTTTGAAAGGAAGGTTTTAAAGTATTAGAATGGTAGGAGCCTAATGATACATTCTAATGCTTTCAAAGGAGGTCATCCTATGAACTCGAAAGCAAGGTTTTGAAAGTTTGAAAATGTTTTGTAACCCAAACTCATTTTTAAAAGAAAAAACCCATGGATAAATTAAAGGAGTTTTTGTAATGGTTTGAAAAGAAGCTTTCCTTGATAAAAATAATAGGTTAAAGGGATTAACCATGTTTTATATTAAATCCACTGGAGTGGTATCTTATGTAATTATGTTTGCTTCTTCAAATATAAATATATTCACATTGTAATGGACCCATAACTATATTTTGGGGATGAAGGTAGAAGATCTAGCTAGGTTAACCCCGTAGTGAATATAAATTGATTAAACTCCTGGATGAGTAGATTTGCATCTAAGAGGTCAAGAAGATCAAAACATAGGATGCCTAAATTTGAAAGTTGTCAAGGAGACAGGTTCATAGTGATGCCATGAAAACTATGACTAGGAAGTTATTGGGGTTACCAATAGGTTCATAGTTCTCCCATGAAAACTATGTTATAAAGAGTGGATGGTAGGGGCTAATTGGTTTGTAGTGCACTCATGAAAACTATATCCGGAGTAAGTTATTAACAGTTGTTACTAGGTTCCTAGTCAACCCATGAAAACTAGAATAAGAAAGAAGTTATTGGAGTCACCAATAGGTTCAGGGGAACCCATGAATTAATTAAGTTAATTGGCGGGGGCCAATAGGTTCATCGTGCACCAATGAAAACTATGAAATAAGATAGGGAGTCAATACATTATATGAAGGTTATTAGTAAGCCCATGAAAACTAATAGGTTAATAGTGATCCTAAAAACTATAAAATATGACAATTAGCCAATTTAAATAGAGGATGGGAAATCCAGTATGTTTTAAAATGTTTGCATATCATCATAATATTTTGAAATGACTGTGTTTTTAATTATGGATGTAGGAGCACAGTGTAGGGTTTTATAAAGGTTTTAGGATACTATTGAGGGGGAAACTGTTCCACTTAGTAGCGTGATCTTACTAAATATCTAAATGATTTGAGATGGTGGATTATTATTCATACCAGGATTTATTTCTGACTCGAAGTTTATGTTTTCCCCTTAAACTCTCGGGTACTCAATTGATTTTGAGTAGTTTGGGAGTTGAGGTTTTCAGGTACCTCATTAGACGAATAAAGCTTTCGGAGATGTGTAGGAGGTATGATAGTCATAGAGAATTTTCTTTCATTTTGATTCCGACGTGTTTTTTGTAATGGAAAAGTTGTTATATTGTCTATATATACTTTAATCATCCAAGGGGAATCTTGTGTCGCTCTTGGTGTATGTTGTAATAAATATATTTTCTTCGAACGTGATTTGCGATTGTGGGATTATGTAATGAATTAGAAATATTATGAAATGGAATATGATTAAGTTTGAAGTTTAAATTTTTTCCATATTCATGTGTTTATGTGTATCAATGAATCTAACACCACGATATTTGGTAATTGAGGATTAATAACTATGGATGACTGCAGCATCCATAGCTATTAGTTTTGGGCCTCCAAGTAGGGGGATGTTACAAGTAGTATCAGAGCATAGGTTTATGAAACTTTAAAAGAAAGTTAAACCTAAATTTTTTTGAAACATAATTCCAATGAATCAGAAATATGATAGGGGTTAGGTTAATGCCATACTATAGTAATGTATTTGTATTTGATATATAGTTATATTACAGTACGCGTTCCCTTCTCTTAGACCTTTCTTTTGTATCTTACTAAAGCTATATGTAGATTTATGAGAAAGAAGATATGGAAGCAGGAAATGGAAGATGAAATCTAGGTGGAGGAAGCACCACAACCAATGGAAATGCTCGACCTAATACCAGGAGGAACCAAGGTCGATCAACAAATGCTAGCCTAAATGCTGAAGCCAATGTTGGTGCTGGAAATCCACCAGTAGATACGGGATGACATATCAGTTGTTGGTCAATCTTTTGGAAGCTGGAGTTGCTGGTAATGTTAGAGGAGCTAATCCTATGGCTCCAATTAGGAATAACTATGCTAAGTTGAGCAGGGATTATATCGTTCTCGGTGGGAAGCCGTTTTCTGGAACGGAGGATACTGTTGAAGTTGAGAATTGGCTATTGCACCGTGAGAGGATCTTTACTGATCTAGGATTAGATGATGGGCAAAAGAGGAGGCTAACCCTTAGGCATTTCCAAGAGGCAGCGCTTCACTGGTGGAATAGTGTGACTGCCAAAGTTCTGGAGGAAGAACTAACAGACGCTGATTTCAGAACGTGGTTCGAGCAAAAGTTTTTATTTAAGGCTTATAATCGGCTTTGATGAGGAAGTTTATGGATCTAGTTGAGGGTAATATGTTAGTAATCGAGTATGCTGCTAAGGTTGATGAGTTGTCTCGATATGGATATGCCACTTTAGACACTAACATCAAAAGGAATGAGAGGTTCATTTAGGGACTGAGACCGGAGCTTGCTAGAATGACCATGACCCATATCTGTGATCCTTGTAATGTAGTAGTGGAGATGGTCATTCGCCATGAAGAGATGCTGGCTGGTTGTGCTAGTGAGAAGTCGGTTGAATCCCAGGGTCCTCAGGAAATGAAGAGGAAGTTGATTAAGAAGAAGAGTGCCCCGAATGGGGATGTTGCCAAGAAGGCAAATGCTGATTTAGTGTGCTTCAAATGTGGAAAGGGTCATTATGCTCATGGGTGTTGGACAGGTAAGGGGAAGAAGGCTGCGGATAAGAAGAATGTGAAGTGCTTCAATTGTGATCAAGTTGGGTATTACAAGAACCAATGTCCAGAGCCAGTTAGGGCAAACAAAGGGAAGGTTTTTATCGTTGGATCATTAGTTTAGCCTACTGCAACTGATAAGGGAAAGACTGTGATGGAAGGTACGTTTTTGATTGAGAGTAAACTAGTTAGGATACTATTTGATACCAGTACATCATATTCATTTATTTCACAGCAATTGGTTGATAGGTTAGCTTAGAGCTCGCATACCTTATTACTTCCTTAAGGTTTTAAGATATTAGTGAGGGGAAAAACCCGTTCCGCTAAGTGGCATGGTCTCTCTAGATATCTAAATGATTTGAGATGGTAGATTATTATTCATACCAGGTTTTATGTCTGACTCGAGGTTTATGTTTTCCCCTTAAACTCTCGGGTACTCAATTGCTTTTGAGTAGTTTGAGAGTTGAGATTTTAGGTATCTCATTAGGTGAGTAAAGCTTCCGAAAGCGTGCAGGAGGCATGAAAGCTATATAGAGTTTTCTTTTGTTTTGATTATGTTGTGTTGTTTGTAATGACAAAGTTGTTATATTGCCTATATATGCTCTAATCATCCAAGGAGGCATCTTCATATGTTGCTCTTGGCGTACGTTGTAATAAATATATTTTCTCTAAACGTCATTTGCAATTGTGGGATTATGTAATGAATTATAAATAATATGAAATGGAATGTGATTAAGTTTGAAGTTTAAATTTTTTCCATATTCATGTATTTATGTGTATCAATGAATCTAGCACCGTAGTATTTGATCGTTGAGGATTAATAACTATGGATGACTATAGCATCTGTAGTCGTTAGTTTTGGGGATCCAAGTAGGGGAATGTTACAGGGAAGTTGTGATGATCACACTGGTTGACAGACTTTGGCAAGGAAGATTCTTCTTTATGAATAATTAAGGTCAACAATCAACCGAGATGCGGTTGATTACACTAGAAAGTGTTATAGGTGCTAAAGGTTTATGAAGATCTCGAGTGCCATATCCATGGAGTTTACACAAATGATTAACCCATGCAATTTGGGTACTTGATATAATTGATATGGTACCGATGTTGAAAGGTGAAGTAAAGTATGTCATTGTAGCTGTGGATGGCTTCGCAAAGTGGGTTGAAGCAGAACCACTAGCCATGGTCACTATGGAGAAGGCAACCAACTTTGTCATGAAGAACATTATAATTCTTTCCATAGAAGATCATCACTAACAATGGAACTTAGTTCGTAAGTGACGAATTCAAAATCAACATCAAATTAAAAGGAAATCAACAGCAGTAGCACACCCATAAGCGAATGGACGGGTGGAGGCAGTGAACAAGATCATCAAATCTATCTTGAAGAATTGATTGAAAAAAGCCAACAATAATTGGTTGATGGAATACCACTAGTATTATGGGCTTACCGAACGAACCACAAGTTCGGACCGGTGATATTCCATTCACTTTGGCTTACAGACCAGAGGTCATAATTTTGACTGGCTAGAAATTCCTTCTCATCAAAGAATTCACTATAATCCTAAGATGAACGAGGAGATCTTGCATGAGACCCTCCACTTGGTCGATGAGAAGCAAGAAGAAGCAGATATGAGGGTAGTTGCTCACTTGAAAAGAGTAGCATAGAAATTCAAAGCCAAGGTCAGCGTGATTGGGATTCATAACCTCATTTTAAAACAAATATTTCCTGGTCCGGTGGGACTTGACCAAAATTGGGAAGGTCCTTTTGTGCATGAACATAATCTTGGAGATGGAACTTTCAAGTTGGGGACTGTTGATGGAATCTCGATTCCAAGAGCATGGAATAACAAGCTCTTGAGACGTTATTTCACTTAGAATCATCTCTGTAAATAGTTGACCGTATTCTGATGTAATAAGGTAAATTCTGTCATTCTTGGGTTTATAAAGAGAATTGGCTTTTAGGGAACGATGGAACTGTATTCTTAAAAACCCAACTACATGCTGTGTGAATAGAGGTAACCTTGAACATTCTAAATTTTAAAAACACTAGTATCTGGGTACCTGGAGATAGGTACCATTAAACTCCTTTAATCTATGATCGATTCATTAGAGTACGATCGAACTAGAGTTGATCGCATGATTCACCCCACAAATCCGATCTTTGACCAATTCGTGGAGATAGGAAGGATTTGAAATTAGTGCTCGGATATAAGCATCAGTAAACTCATTCAATCCATAATCAGGTCGCAAAAATACAATCGTATTAGGGTCGATTGAACAACTCTCCTAATAAATTTGATCTTAATGCCTGGAGATAGGCATGGTTTAAAGTTGATGCCCAGAATAGGCATCCGAAACACCAAGTCCCAAAGAAAGAAACTAGTATGTGACCAAACCTTTTGCATATACGGCCATGCTTATAGCCCAGCAAAACATGCTCGGCTAATGATGAGTGATGATGGTCAATGAATACATTTGATCCACATTTAGAGATAGAAGAGATCAAAGACAGATGTCTGGAGATAGACTTCTGAAATATTGTTTCCTAGAGATAGGAGATGATGTGGAGCCAGAAGCTTTTGTGACTATAATCTTGTTTATGGTCAAATAGAACCCGATCAAAAATAAACAAGATAAGCCAAGGAGTGGGCCAAGCGATTATAGTTTTTTTTTAACGAAGAAAGAAATACTTTGACCGCGATAAACAAAACTAAACAACAAAGTACCGTTAAGCAATTGCAAGAGCTTATTCAAACATAATGGATTATGGTAAATAACAGCATTGCACAAATTCAAATGTGATCATTGTGAACTTAGTTAATCCAAGTATATAGGTGCAGAGACACAAAGACTAAGAGATAAAATAAGATAAAAGTCCTGAAAAAGAACAACTTTATTCACATCTAATTTGTGAAAACAAACGCAGGGATCGTACCCGCATTACAATGGCCTATATACACGAATCAAAACAGGAACTAAAACCAACACAATATAAGAAAATGATATATAATCACGCTTCTTCTTCTTAGCTTGTGGAGAGGTTGAAGCATGTCATTTTTTAGATGCAACATAATTCCTCCTAGATAGACAACCCTCGAGATCCTCATCCCTCTTATAATCACTTTCCGATGATTTATGGGCCTCGGCATGAATGTCGACCGGTATAGGAGCAGAAGTTAGAATGACAAGTGATGAGGTCGGCAAAATTACCAAGAGTCGGGGTGGAATATCATTGATACCTTTTTCTTTCTTAATATTCTTCATTGTTCGCAGATAAATAGTTTGCAGTTTTGACATTGACGGTCCAAAACCATGGTCTTTATCCCCTTTGATGGCTAGGTCGTCATTGCCTTGCATCATATCAAGATCATCCATAACCTCTTCGTTTAGTGCATTAAGTTTTCGGTCTCAGTTTTCGAAGTAGTCCCAAATGAAGTGGTTGAAATTGACAGAGATAACAATAGATTCAATCATCAAAGCTGGAGTGCTTGAAGTTTGATTCACTTCTAATAAGGGGCAAGGGCAGGTGGACCTGAAACTTGAGAAAGTGAAAAATAAAGGTTAGAAATATCGATAGGTGTCATCTGAGCCTTCTCGAACATAGGAGAAACTAATGATGTATCTCCAAGAGAGATAGAAGTTGATTAAGAAAGGGTCACCGTCCTACTTTCCTCCATGATAGGGGATAAAGCGAGCAGCTTCAGGATGGACTTGGGTAGTGCGTAACCAGGATCCTTGGGGCTATATTAAACATGAGATGAGGATGTTGTAGAAGTTGTTGCCTTCAAAGTCACCATAGTGGTTGAAGTTTCAGAAGCTTTAGAAGAAGGATTAATACGCTCAGAGACAAGAGGCCTAAATTATATATATATATATATATATATATATATATATATATATATATATATATAATGGCACCAAAAGTAACCATCATTAGTTAGTAATCTCTACTAAGAGCCCTTGAGTGATGGGAACTAAACTTTTGCACAAATCCTTAGAGCTGGATTTGGAGAGGGCCTCAACAAATACTTGAGCAGGTCTAGAGGCCTTAGAAGCTAGCATCACCAGGCATATGAAAAGAGCATATAATCATCATTATCTAAGAGGTCAACCTTCAGCTCATCTATGGCAACCTCGCTTAAGTGCTCTTTCTCTTGTCTAACTATCTACTCCCAAGCTATAGCAAGTGGGATATTTGTCGCCAAGCTACTTTAAATCGCCAAACTTGATAATTTTCGCATATAAGCAAACTAGAATGGGCTCAATTTCGAACTTGATCTTTTCCTCTATGGTGGTTGTGCGGGTTTCTGCATTTCTTTATGTATGTTTAGCTTCAATCAATTTACCCATATATTCTTCGATCATACTAAGAACGTTACTCTTTTATTTCTTTTCCATCTCCAACACAATCTCCAGGTTCAAAATCTTCAAGTTTGTTCATCAACTATGGTTTGGAGAGCTTCCTTATATGATGTGAGTATGTCTCCTATGATACATAGACTCGAGTTGATCTTGTCGAATCTTAAACTTATCCTCGAAAGCTTTTCTCCCTGTCAATAACTTCTTTTCTGCAGTTGTGAGGGACTTATTGGTCTCCTTTAATTTTTTTATCATATTGAGCAATGATCCACTCGCTATTGTTTTTCTCCATCTCTTTCTCCTGAAGGAACAGTTGATTGGATTTTTTAACTTCAGATAAAGTTTGAGCGAACTTCTACAATGTGTAATATTGGTCATATGCATCGTTCACACAAGTTGTGACGTACTAGGCCACATTGATAGGAATGTCCTTTAAGGGATATGCAAATTTAACCCCCATAAAGAAGAATGCAAGGAAAGCTCTCTGGGCAGACTCAATGGCTGTCGTAGAAACATGAGCAGAAGCATGCTCTTTACCGGGCCTTTATTGGGTAGACTTAGAAGTTGCTGAACCAGATGGTCGAATAGCTTGTTTAGATTTGTGAGAGGACACCATTGTTATGTTAAAGGCACCATCAAAGTAAGAGCAGTGGAAGCCTTAAATGAAGGAATAGGATTAGGATTCGAATAATATGGATCAAGGCTTTTTGGAAGAGGAGAATAAGCACGATGTTGAGAAGGAGATGTCATGTTCGTCTAGAGCAATCGTGAAACTCCCACTCACGAACATCATAATGACTACGTTCTTGTTTAGTCTTTCTCTCTTGATCTTTCCTCCAACACTTGGATAAGTCAGATTCATAGGATGATTCATGATGTCGGTGCGAAGGGTTGTGCCTACCATAACTACTACTTGAGCCATGAAATCATCATAAAGATTAAGGCTGCCATTGTACTTGAAAATTAAACATAATTAAGTTAAGATCTATATGTTAAGGAATAACATGTTCAATGTAAACGTTGGTGATTTGGATGTCATATAAAGTGTCGGTGTGCCTAGTGACCCCACAGACCATATTCATGAAGTTGACGAAGTGGAGTGATCTTCCCCACAGCAGTTGAAGGCATACTTGCAACCGTGCGAATAGGAGAACCAATATCAAGAAGATTAAAATTATTAAGGTCATAAGAAGGAATATTACCTGGAATGCTTCTACAAGAACCATTGATATCACCAGTTGGAGAAGCCAAAGTTGCCTCCCCGACTGGAGCCTAATGTGGTTATGGGACTGGGCAGGGTGAAATAATCTTTAACCTTGGATGACGGAAAATAAGGTGTACTTGTCCACAACCACCCATCTCTCTAGTAGATTCATGATCAAGATTTATATTTTTACCGTCAACCCCGAACTCATTATCTCCACCTTCATCATTTTCATTACCACCCTTACCATCCCTCTGATCAATGGGAGGATCCTAAACTCCAAGGGAACTTCTTGGTTACCAGCAGTTAGGTGCTCAACTTTAGCCTTTTGAGCGGGCTTGGTACCTCTATGAGCAATAATAATGATACTGAGGCTGTGATCATTGTGTAGAAGTTGAAATTGTTGCATCTTATCATATTATAAAAGAAATTTCATTTTTCGCTCTTCAACAAAAATATTTTACAGAGGTTGGAGAGTGCATGCCAGAGCTACACAACTGGTCCCTTTGGAATATCCATAAATTTATGAGATGACAGAGTTAACAATTTGAACAGAATAAACTCCATCGATATAAAGAGTGACAGTAGAACTTACGTCCTGATAACCACCTCTGAGCAAATCCGGGTGGACAATGCATAAAGAAATATCCGTCTTTGAAATGGCTAAGCTTATTCCAAATACCAATGATCACACAACATCCCTTGGATTATTCCAAATAAGTTAGGGATGGACCGTCTTGTGACTTCTTGAAACTAAATAAATATCTTATCTCCTCTAATGTAGGCACCTTGCTCAAATAGTGAGGCAAACCATATAAATGTAATTCAAAGAACCATAACCATTCTGATAAAGTCGAGCAGGGGCAAGCTTCATGAATTAGCGAATAAAGTGATTGAACGGGGGGACTCCCCTAAAAGGCCTATATAATGATTACAAGCGGTGTATCCTTCGAGTGGATTATAGGCCTACAGAAAGGGCTTAGGAACTAGAACATCCTCGAAAGGAATGTCATTCCTGTCACAAATTCTCCTAACACCCACTTCATCCAATATGGATGATGGAGAATCTATAGAATATCTAGAATTACAGCACCCTCAACATTGATATTAAGGGCAACCCTTGCATCAGCTTCTCCTTCCATTGTAAAGGGGAGAATTTGTATAGACTTTCTAGCTTGACAATGGGATGATCGAGCCCGAGATTAAGAGGAAATAGACAAAAAATAGATAATGAAGCAGACGTTGAGTAAAACACGGAGTTATTTTAGGTGAGATGAACTCTAATGTGGATGGACCTATACCCATGGTAGAGATGCGAGGAATGTCTATGGTTTAAAACTACTAAAAAATTGATAGATAGCAAGTAAGGTAAGTTGTAACTCTGATCTTCTTATTAAAATTAAATCTTGTGTAGTCGATGTGTAAAACTCAATGGATGTTAATATCTATTGACCAACCAGATCTTATGCATTGATAGAGGCATTGATATGTAATTCAATTTATGTAGTGTGTCTATCGTGTCCAAAGCATGGTGGACGCGAACATTTTGTGTAGATAGCTCGTTCGTGCTAGCAAATGAGCTCCAACGTACTATAGAACTATGTATCGGATTTTACCCATTATCGCTTATGCAAGGGAATCAGAGTGAAGTGTTCGACCTAAAGTAGAAATAAACTACTCCATTAAAAGCCGAAACGCGTTCGATGTGACCATTATGTAAAACCATCCCATCAAAACTCAACCATCGATCTACAATCGACTAAGAAGTGTTGACTATTTTTCACTTTGCACTTGAAAAGTTGTCCAAAATGCCAAAATGCCACAGCCATATGGACAACCTGGGTTCAAGCCTTAGCCAACACAAAGCACTTGAATGTGCAAGAAAACTTGAGCCTAACCCACGTTTCCTTGAAGTTCACATTTAGTCAACCCAAAAATGGTTGAAAGCTAGCTTTCCACAGTCATGCACAAAGTACAAGGAGGAATGTAACAGGTAAATAACGGTCGAGTTAGTCGATGCCCATCGTCAGGCGTCGACGAATCTGAAGTGGCGGCGTCCAAATACCTAGGCTAGAAGGTAGTGTAAAGGGAAATGCCAATGCAATAAATTCGAAACATAACGCGACTAAATTAGGGCAATTCGTGTGAATCGAAGGTCGAATGACTCAGGCAGGCGCTAGCAGCGCTAGCTAAGGACAGACAGTAGTGAGGTACTGGTGGTGATGTTTGCTGTCAAAAATAATAGACGGCTAGAAGTTAAGCTCGCAAGTGATGATGAAAGAGTAAAGTAAAAAGTGAGAATGGAGAATAACTGAAGTGTTATTTAGCCTTAGAACCCATGGTAAAATTAGGCACCAAGACAAAGCTCACTAGGTTATATATTAAAAAAAGGAAAGAGATAAAAGGAAACTTAGGCAATGGAAGTAAAAATAAAAGACAAACACAAAAGGAAAATAGAATCCTACCTAATCAAATGAAAGAAGGGGCTTTCAAATTTTCCAATTCTAAATGAAAAAACTAAATAGAAAATTTCAACTTTTATACCATACAAAGGATATGAATCCACAACCGTTCGAAGTGACATGTTGATCCAGAGAAGACATGTTGCTTTACGAAAATAGTTTAGAGGATAATGACATCCTTTTATATTATAGTTTGAAGTCAAGAGCTTGTCTTGATCCAATGTATGCCTTGTTAACATAAGACATACTTTGGGGGGCAAGTGTTATCCTGCTTTTGAACCAAACTATACCTCGATGAACCAGAACCATTGAATGGTCATGAAATAAAACCATAATTCAGGTAAAGTCTGAAGAATCGGTGTTGAAACTTGCATGCCACTAAAAGCTATTGAGTCATTCTCCAGATAAGTCAAGTGCTAAAAATCAAAATGGAAAATTAGAAGTGGAAGTCACAACTTGGTACCAAGTTGTGGACTTCAACTTGGTACCGAGTTATGGATGACGAGTCAGCATAATGGCTTCAAGAGAATGTATACAAGAGCGAAGCAAAGCATTAGAAAGTGGAAACCCCATAACTCATCACCGAGTTTTAAAGCATAACTTGGCACCGAGTTGACAATCAATTGCTGATCTGGGCAAGATTTTTCCTCTGGAGCATCATGCCAGACGTGGAGAACATAAGGAGAAAGTTTTAGAGCCTATTTCAATGATCTTCGTATATAAATAGGAGGAGAAGTGCACATAAACGAGATCCCTTTATTACTTTCTAAATAAGTAAATTTTACCCTGATACTCTATTAGATTCTTACCCGAGTTGTAAGCAACTAAGTTATAAAATCGTCGTAAAAGAAAGAAAAAATCAGTAACAAAGTTAACAGTGGACATAGGCTATTGACTTTGGCCAAACCATTATAAATTGTGTGTGTTCTACCTTATTTTAGTTTCTCTATCTGTAGTTAAAATGCAGAGAAAGCATGCATACATAAGAAAGAATATTAATAGGTGCTAAATAATTCAAAACCATGAGTAAATGACAAACTTATGATTGTTAATGATGTACCCGTGTTAAAATCATTTTAGTTTAGTTGTTTAATTCTCGATATAGGATTTGAAAAGGCATATTTTATAATTAGTGTAAAGGGATGTGGGAGTGTCCTAAAATGATGTACATAGACACTATATTAAATTGTTTAATATGGAGCATGCAAGATAGGTTCATTATGCAATGGCAATAGGAATTATTGTACATGCTATATTTTCTACAATGTCACACATCGCATATGTATTTGTTACATAATGCAAGTATCAAATTTGAATTAAGATTACTATATGAAAATTGAGAGTGTTCTCTAGTATTTATGAAATACAAAAGAATTATTTATAGAAACAACAAACTTCTTATGAAGGAATGCGCAAACTTGAATTTCATAGATGATATTGTATAGTATACCAATCCTAAATTCATATTCAAACCTACGTTAAGAACTTTGAGTTGAAAATGTTTTAAATAATAAGTAACGGCTGACTCAACCAAAGGCTAGCCTTGAATAGCGCTGTAATATAAGAAACACAAATAAATTCACAAATTTATAACTGATTCGGAGGTGATTATAAATGTTGAGAATCCACCATGACATTGTTATACGATAAAAATGTTGTGATACAGTTCACATAAAAACCAAAAGCTCACTAGAAGTCGAGAAACATACTCCGAAGGGCTCAGATGATAAATGTAGTTTATCAGCATTGGAGAGGGTTAATTAACAAAGTAGATTAATTAAAATAGGAATAGCATACCCCTTCCCTAAGGTACTATCCCAGTTAGTTTTGAGAAAACCGATAGAAAGAATAGGAATATGATTCTATAATTGACCCCAAGTGCAAGTGTGAGATTGACAGAGTTAGGGCATGTCTTAGGGACAATTATGTAATTTGTTACATGTATCTAACTTTATTACAATCTTATTCACAATAAAAGATGTTTTTTCCATTATATACTTATTATATTGCGATATAATTAATTAAGTAATAAATTTAAAGTATATTAAACATAAAAGTGTTAAACGATGCGCTATGTGATAGTAATTGTAATATGTAGTAATTATGAGAAATTTATCATCTTGAAAATAACATATTATTTTAAATATTCTTAGTCAAGATGTGTTAAGATGCAACATCGATACATCCATAGATACTATAGTGCGTAAAGCTCTGTAAATGTCGGACAATACATTACTCATGGTTATGGGACACCAAGGGATTGCATATTAATAGTTATTGAATAACCTTAGAATGACCCACTTGAGAGTTTTCTATTGGTTAATATAACTAAGGTAAAACAAAGAATCTTGAAGTGTCGATGTTACATAATTCCCTCTGCTTGAGAATACTTTGTAACTTCGGTGTGGATACTCCACTTTGATTATACTTAAATCACTGTATGTCATCCATCACGCGACTGTGGTTGGGTTTGAGTTGAAGCATTGGAAGTAAAACACTATTCAATAAAGAATTCATCTCCTTTGTTGCATGGGGTTAGTATCACGATCAGCTGCAATTAACTCAAAGTCAAAGTCTCTGGCCAAAGCATTATGGTAAACAATAATTACTTCCATTGAACCAAGATTTTATGTTTGGCATATTCTAAATGAATGTGGATGATTTTGGAATTTCGACCAAAACCAAATTCCATAAATACTAAAGCGATATAGTGTCGACAAAAAGAATTAGTGTAAGTAATCATTACTACAGGCACCGCTTATAATAAGTAAAACTGGATTTTACCAAAAAGATGTATAAGCAATAACTCAACAAAAATGGCACACCACTAACTAAGGCAGCGTGTGAATGTTAATTTCAAATTGTCTGATATTAATCGCTAACTGAATTTATACCTTGAGTCGCACAATCCAAATGATGAACAGACCGAAAAGCTATATGACTTAGTTAATTTATAATTGTTTAAATTAATTAATATTTATAACATATTAATTATTAGCTTTTATTTGACTTGTTTGAATACCATCTGTATTCAATAAAATGTGTATATAAAAGCTATAAGCGCATGTATCAATATATGAAATCAACATAATATTTAAATTAGGTTTAAATAGATTAATTACTAAGTAGTTTTGGAAAAAAATTTAGGCCCACTACCTCTTTTACGGCTGGCCATTTATGGTGTAAAAGGAAGAAGTTTCGTATGTGATTTGAAATCCAAAGGAGCAATTAAAGGAAGAAAATGAATCTCCATTGTTTACTCCTCTATATGACTAACTTAAATCACATTTATGAAATAATTTTTGCTATTTTCTCTTTGTTTCTATTTTCTTCCGAAAATACGAAAAGAAGCGAGAGGATTTAATGAGATTTAATAATGAATTAAATATGTAAGGTATTAAAAGAGGGAATTGAAAGATTTCAAAAAATTGTCTTAAAAACAAAATATTCTTTCATTTATTTCATTATTATTAGTCTCTTAAAAATTCATTTTTTCTCTCTTCTCTCTCCCTTATGGTCAAAAATCCATGTCTACATGGATGGAAAAATTCTCAAAAATAAATTAAAATTAAATCAAATAAATAAATGCAAATGTGGCGCTTCAAATCCTTGCAACTTCTGAAGGTTGATTTATTGAATGTAGGTGCACCGACTCATCATTAAAGGTGCAAGTATTGGTAACGTCCTAAGGTACTACTTTGATTTGATTTGTTTATATGTTTTTCTTGTTCATGTGCTTGGACTCTATATGATTTATCTCATCTTTCAATTGTTCATCTTGCAACTTGTAATTCAAATCTCATTTCCATTTCAACTAATAACATGTTTATTATGTCGACTTGATTCACATCCACTTTTGTTCTTTATCTTCGTTCACTATATATTCATCATGATTGATATACTTTAGGTCCTCTATCTCCTTTATTCTCTATATTATTTAGGTACAAATGTTCTTATCATGAATTTACATGTACTTAAATTGTTCAATTGCCTTTTCTTTTTTATGAAATAAATAAAAAACTAACTTCGATTGAAAAACTATTTTAAATGTAATATTATTTTCGTATACTAATGTAAATAAACAGCATATGTTAATTATTTAAATTTACCATGAAATTTTGATTTCTTATGGTATGTGGTTGATATTTTGAGTGCACTTATTTTGGGTATTGTTTTCATAAGAATAAATGGTTTATAATCTAGAGTTTATGAGTGGACTTTTGTGTAAAATCCAAAATCATTTATTTCATTTCTAATGTGAAAAATCATATATCTTTTATCTCATTTCTAAATTAAAAGTTCGATTTAAATCGTTAACTTTAAATCCAAATATATCTATACAAATATTGTAAATTATAATCTTATGTATATAAGTTATTTTAAATCTAAAACATTACTGGATAGAAGGCATTTTCACATATGATGGTGTGGGAGTGCTATTATTTTTTCTGTGAACAGAGGCCTCTCCCATTATTGTTGCTCTATGATTCATCGTCCTTTTTCCTTTTATATCAATCATATCCTTGACTAATTTATTAGCCAAGTCTTTTAAGTATGCCTCATCATCTCTATAACTTCTTCTTTTTGGCTTATATTCCTTTAGAGAAGACGAGCTTGAAGATTGCACAAGTAGAGATTTTCATGGGCTTTTGTTGATTTAATAGCTTCAGCTTTCTCTTTCATCCTGGGATCCAAGGTACTTTCCCAGGGCTCTTATCCTTTAAATGCAACATATTAGCATTACTTTGAGGCGACTCAACCTCTTCACATTCACTATTCTTTGTCCTTTTGGTTGTCCAAGATGACTTCTGAAACATTAGCATCTCAATTAACTCATGCATATATCGAAGTTGCTTTTGCATGGCTTTCATCATTTCAACTGGAATTAAGGCTTTTCTGGCTTCAATGTTTTCAGCATTAAATTAAGGCGCTAAGTTCTCCTCAAGATTAACATGATGAATAGCCTCTTTCTTTTGGTTACCGACTTCATTTTACCCTTCCCCCTTTATGTTAAGATAAGGTAATCTTTCATGAGTTCAATTCTTAATGAAAGCACCAAAAGTGTTAGAGAAAAAATTAGGTCTAACTTATATGCTTAAGTTAAGGAAGACAATAGTACGTGGGAAAGAGAGCAATCCCTTGCCCTTGGGCAGGTATGCAAGTTATCATTACGCAGGTCATCATGAGTCAAGTTGTTAGTAAGCCCTTCGTTACAAAGTTGCAATTGGAATTTGCCTAAGCGGCCATTAATTTTCCAAAATCGAGCTCAATTAACTTGGAGATTACAAAATGAAGATGAGGAGGTGGTTCAAAATTCACCCCTTCTTATTAGGGTATACATGTCTATCTATGGAGAACTTATGCCTTTAGATCTTTGACACGTAGCATTTACGGTAGATGAACGATTGTGATTTGATGACTTGGCACATTACTGATTTGCATAACTCATTCTTGATGATAACGTGGCACGGTTGGACCAACCAGAAATTTCCACATGGCTAATTAATAGTTTTCTTAACATGCGATAGTTATGATATTTTCAATATGCGATAGCTATTATCAATGTGCGACGACATTGATTTCATCAATCTTCGACGGCTTTGATTTCATCATCATGCGATAGCTTTGATTTCATCGACTTGCGAAAGCTTTGATTTCATCAACTTATAATAGCTTATTCCTCTCAACGTGTGAAAAAATTCACTCCATCTACTTGTGATATCTTTAGCTTTCAACATGCGAGGGCTTGTTCATATCAAATTACAATAGCTTTGGCTTTCTTAACATGCGATGACCTCATCTTGCAATAACTCAATCATTTCAATCTACTATGGCTATAGCATAAAACTTCTGATGCCTTAGGCTTGCGATAACTCAGTCGTTTCAACTTGCAATGACTTTAACACTTTCAACTTGTGACAATTTTGTTTTTTTAATATGATAGTTTTGGCATTCGATAGCAACCTTCCTAAATATTTTTTTGAAATATTTAGGACGTAGCCAATTGCAGTAGCAGTCGTTGAACTATTTTAATGTTTTTTGATTTGTAATAGTATTTTATGAATTGTAGTATCATTTTGCAGATGAAGCGTTTAATCTTAGACTACAATGCAATTTTGTGATAGCATTTTACGAGTTGTAATAATATTTTTAAATGAACTAAATATATACTCTGGCTTATAATTAATCTGCAGCATTTTTAAAAGAAGGTTTTTTATGGCTCTACCTTCTAGTTTCATTTTATTTTATTTTAGCTACAGTAATGCTACTATATAGTATCATTTTTTGAAATAAATTAATTATGTATTTTTCTGTTCATAATGTTGTTTTATAGTAGCGTTTTATGAATTGTATTAGCATATTTTAAATTGTAGTAGCAGTTTATAAATGACCATAGCATCTTTCTATATGTGTGCAGCTGCTACTATGCAATATCATTTTTATTTTTCTTTTAAATAAATATAATTATGTTAATGTTATTTTATAGTAGCAATTTATGAATCATAGAAGCTTTTTGAAAATTATAGGAACAATTATTAAACAATTATAGCAGTTAATGAATTGTAGTAGCAGTTTCTGAATCGTAGTAGCTTTTTGAAAATTATAATAGCAGTTTATAAACAACTATAGCATTTTTTTAGATGTGTGTAGTAATGCTACTATGTAGTATTATTTTTTATTATTTTCAATACATTAAATGATATATATCTCTATTTATAATGTTATTTTATAGTAGCATTTTACGGATCGTAGCAGCAGATTCTGAATTGTAGTATCTTTTTTAAAATTATCGTAGTTGTTTATGGATAATTGTAGCATCTTTTTTAGATAATGTATGCATTGTAACTCATAATATTATTTTATAATAGCATTTATGAATTATAGTACAGTTTATGAAGTATATTAATGTATTTTTTGGTTTTTAGTACTTTTTACAAACTGTACTATCATTATTGGAATATTTTTAAATTCCACTTTCTAGTATCATTTTATGATTTTTCGTATCAATGGTATCGTTTTTATTATATTATTTGAAAGTTTGTAATACTATTTTCATAAATTAATTTATAATGCCACTACGTAAATTTATAGAGTTGGTATCATTTTAATTTAATTTTTTGAATATTTATCGTGTAATTTTTCATAAATTGTATTTAACAATCTACCATGCAATATTAGTTTTGTACCGACCGAGTTAAAAAAAGAGCACATCAACTATATTTTAATTTTATCATGTAATTGTTGACATGACTGTTAAATTTTGGTGATACAAAATCACAAATAGAGGGAAAGAAATATGCAAAAGAAAGAAAGAGAAGATTTTGTTTCCCCTAATTAATAAACATATTGAGTATGTTTATTTCTTTCTCTAATTGGCTCAAATTATTTTTTGCCATCTAATGTTAACTTGGGCATTAAGTAATTGATTATATAAATAGAGACTAGAAGAGAGGGTAAATGTATGGTGGAAAATCTATTTGCTAATTCTCTGTTCTCCATCTTTTTTCTTCTTCTCCAATAATTTTAGCCATATAGATATTTTGCTCCCTTTCTCAATTTGGTTGTTGATTCAATGGTATTTTGTTTATTTTAGCTTTGTTCTATTAATTGTAAACAAAAATTTTGGTGAATCAATAAAGTGGGTGGTTGGGTGGAATATCTTGTCTTATTGCTTTTAGTTTCAGTTCCGTCTTACTTTTAATCCAAGTTATCTCTTTGTGATTTGGGTGACAAAGATCCGTTGATATAAGCTTCCGTAAAGCGCTACCATTTTTTTCACAACAGATTAGTATCAAATCACAGATCGTCGCAAAGCTTAGAGTAATTTTTGATTGAAAAATTATTGATGTCGGATATGATTTCGTTTTCGAAGATGACTATTTTGGATGGAAAAAATTGGGGCATTTAGAAGCCTAGGATGAAGGACGTTCTATACCTCAATGATCTTCATGATCCGATTGATGGAGATGGAAAGAAGCCCTCTGATGTAGATGAGGAAAAATGGAAGAAGATGGATAAGAAAGCGATTGCTTTGATTCGCCGATATCTTGATGATTTAGTTCTCCATCATGTGGCTAGTTGTGAATCCGCAAAGGCTTTGTGGGATAAGTTGGTATCTTTATATGAGTCAAAGAGTGCTACTAGTAAGGATTTTCTAGTTCGAAAGTTGGTACAACTGAGATTAGATGAAGAGAAGTCTGTTGCAGAACATTTGAATGAATTTCAGGATGTCGTAAATCAATTGGCAAATATGAAGGTCAATTTTGATGATGAGTTACAGGCTCTTTTATTGATGAGTTCGCTTTCAGAAAGTTGGGAAACTTTGGTTGTTTCATTGAGTAATTCCAATGCTAATGGAACTATCTCTTTGGAAACTGTTCGAAGCAGTCTTTTGAATGAGGAGCTTAGAAGAAAAGGGTCAGGTATGAAATCAATTCAAAGTGAGGCTATGGTGGCAAGGGACTCGAAGAAAGATACAATTTGGAAGAAGAAGGATGCTAATGGTAAAGGTGTTATCACTTGTCATTATTGTAATAAGAAAGGTCACATACGCAGCAAGTGTTATGCTTATAAAAGAGATCAGAAAAAGGCTGTGCACGGTGATACTAGTAGTGATGCACATGTAGGTTTTGCTGAAGGTACCGATAGTGATGCTTCTTATGATGTCCTCTTTAGTGAAAATAAGCCTTGGAAGATGGATTCGAGAGCCGGTTTTCACATTTGTAGAGATGTGAATTGTTTTTCTTCTTATGAGAAGAGTGTCGATATGATTAGGACAACTAATGGAGAAGAGCTACCGATTTATGGTATTGGATCTATCCGGTTTCGTATGCATGATGGTGTGGTTAGAGAAGTCTCTGGAGTGAGACATGTACCCACTTGTTCGCATAATCTCATTTCTCTCGGTCAGTTGGATCGCCGTGGTTGCACTTATGAGACTCGAGGTGGAGTTTTGTGAGTGAAGAAAGGTGGTCGTGTAAGGATGAGAGGAGTATTGGAAGAAGGAAACCTTTATAGCTTGGTTGGTTCTGTAGTCGACTATGGAAAACGAGTGACGGCTGAAGAACCTAGTCTACAGCAAGGTGGAGAGGTTAATGTGGTCACTGCTTATGATTCTAGCATTGAGGATCATATTTTAGACAGGGGTCTTCATGTTGATGATGCTCGGGGGATCGATAGTGATCAGGTAATGAGCTCAGATCGAGTGATAGACGGGTATCGAGTTGCAAAATCCACAAAGATAAGACGGAGATCTTTGTGGTATTACAAACGTTTTTGAGACCGGATTTGTGTGGTGCACCTCATGTGGGAGATGCATCATTTGCAGTCGGTGGTAGAGGTTTGTAATTTGGTATGATTGAGATATATGGAGTTGTGATAGATCCAGATATGACATGTTTGATATGTTGGAGATATGTGATTTTGCATTAAGGTGGAGTGTTAAAATTTGGTGATACAAAATCACAAATAGAGGGAAAGAAATATGCAAAAGAAAGAAAGAGAAGATTTTGTTTCCCCTAATTAATAGACATATTGAGTATGTTTACTTCTTTCTCTAATTGGCTAATCAAATTATTTTTTGCCATCTAATGTTAACTTGGGCATTAAGTAATTGATTATATAAATAGAGACTAGAAGAGAGGATAAATATATGGTGGAAAATCTATTTGCTAATTCCCTGTTCTCCATCTTTGTTCTTCTTCTCCAATAATTTTAGCCATATAGATATTTGCTCCCTTTCTCAATTTGGTTATTGATTCAATGATATTTTGTTTATTTTAGCTTTGTTCTATTAATTGTAAACAAAAAATTTGATGAATCAATAAAGTGGGTGGTTGGGTGGAATATCTTGTCTTATTGCCAATTCCTTCTTACTTTTAATCCAAGTTATCTCTTTGTGATTTGGGTGATAAAGATCCGTTGATATAAGCTTCCGCAAAGCGCTGCCATTTTTTTCACAACAATGACCCTATGTCAGCATTTTTTTTGGTCAACTGATACAACTAAATAATATTTTGTGATTGCATTTTTTTACATCATTTCCTCATATAATGATATTGTATAGTATCATGTTTTACCTATTGCTAGTTTTAATGTAATTAATCATTGGTGAGCAAGATGAGTTGAACAACGATTTTGTGATTTGCTGGAAGATGTAGGCGGCATTGTAGAGCATGATTGTGTTTGTTATTGTTGAGTTTTTAGGAGGCAACGGCTACGAAAGACAGCCATGGAAGGCGGCAAACTATTGGCAGTGATGAAGCACAGGTGTAGGGAGGCGTGAGGGATGCAGTTGTATGAAAGCAGCGATTTAGCCTACCCGTTCATGGGGAATCAGATGTAGAGAATGTGTCGTTGTAGCAAAATTTTGAAGCTGCCGTCCTAGAAGTAAAAAAAAGTACATCCTAAGGGTCCGTTTGGTTCAATTTAAATAAGCTACTTTTTGTATTTTTGATAGTGGAAATGAACAAGTTTTGATTTTAAGGAAAAACAGCTTATTTGTTTATCCAAACAGGCCCAAACAACCAAAAAAGAATTTACGGCTAATTTTTGCGTATTTATTAAATAATAGTAAAGCAGAAGAAATCTTAGCTCTCACATTAATTATATCATTCGCTCAACACTCCTTAACTTTCTCTAGATATTTGTTAATATTTTATTTTAAAGACTAGATACAATTTATTATTTTTGAATTGTTTACAATATTTTATTAATTTTGTACCATCGTTCTACATTCAAAAATCTACACTTTCTGTTTTCTACTATTATTTTCAAAATTCTCAATTTTCATGTACAATTTAAATTTAAGTTTTTATATTTCAATTTATTGTATAATTTAACTATAAATTGTTTAAAAAAATTAATTAACCATTATTTATTAGTTTGTCTAATAAATAATACATATAACAACGTCAACAAGTATATCACGTCCATTGTAACAAAATGATATAAATTAAATTTTCATTTAGATACAATTATACAAAAATAAATGGAACATATAAAAGACAATAAGAACAACTTTAATATATAATCATTTATTTCAATAAATTATTAGTTAAATGATAGAAATGTTTAAAAATTACAAATCATATCAGTAATAATAAAAATTTCAACACCACTCCTTAGTTCTCTTCGAATTTTTTTCATATAAATTATCATTTTATAGTTATTGAAAATATTGCGTTAATTTTTTCTATGATTTTATATTCATATACCAAGATTTTATAATTCCTACAGTCGTTTACAATGTTTTCATCAATTTTCCTTTATTTTTACATTCAAATCCATGTATTTAAATTAACCAAACGCTATAAATCTATGTTATATAAATAAATTCAAGTAATTAATACTCATTAAGTTCTCTGATAATTAAAAAAGACCAACACCATTATCATAGTGGTTGGATGCTTCGACTTTGATGTGAGAGGTCATATGCTCGAAACCTGCGTAGCGCGATTCGAACATCTATTGACATGTAATATGATGTATTCTACCTAAGACTTGTCAACGTGCCAAATTTCAAAAAAAAAAATGACAGTCTCAAGTTACATACCGCGTTCGTAGTAACAAAATGATAAAGTTGATATTTCTTTTAAATATAAAATATACAAATCACTTAACAAAAATTATATGCATATATAATAACAAAAAGTTTAAATTATGGTTGATATATCGAATACTGCATAACAAAATTTTATTTTAAGAATATCTAAGGTATTAGTACTATATTTTTACAACATTAGCGTGTGCAATGCATGAGATGCATTCTACTACTGTATTATTATTATGCTTACTTTTAGTAAATAAAAAAAGTAGTTATCCCCTGTATTAAATATATTCTATTAAATTATAGCAAGGTAGAAAGAATTACATTTCACTTATGAATTTTGAGAATTAAAGTCTATTATTGTTTCGATTTTATATTTTATATAAAGATCACCATTGTTTATAGGTTATGTTTTTTTACGATTATTAATTAGTCTTTCCTTGATTCTAACCTACCATTTAGTTTTAGATATAAATTCCATCATTGTTTAATTAACTTCAACTATTTTACACTCAAGTTTGTATTATTATTTTCTTTTTTTAAACGATATTTAATAATAATAAACATGTATAATAATAAAGGTTCTCTATATTTTCCTTACCACTTTATATCCATGTATAATTTACAAATTATTTGCAATGTTCTTTTCAATTTCGTTCAACCAAACTACATTTAAGTTTATGTTCTTATTTTTCTTTTGAAATTGATATTTTATTATATACTGACATATATCCAAATAATTGAAACACGTGACTTACACAAATATATGTTTAATATTAGCATATTATATTATCCGTCAACTGCTTAATCTTTATTAATAGTTGCCTTGGAAGCGCAATCTTTTTGGTCCGACCGTGAACTTCCCAAAATACCCCTGTATATACCTTTTTAAATAATAAATTGTAATTGCATATGATATTCTCAATAAATTAGAAGATAAAATCTTCCTACAATTACTTTAGACGTATTCAAATGTAATTTTAATTAAACTTCAAAGAACGAGTCAAATATATATGGCTGCATCTGAACAGGTAATTCTTTATTAATAGCTGCCTTGGAAGCGCAATCTTTTTGGTCCGACCGTGAACTTCCCGAAATACCCCTGTATATACCTTTTTAAATAATAAATTGCTATTGCATATGATATTCTCAATAAATTAGAAGATAAAATCTTCCTACAATTACTTTAGACGTATTCAAATGTAATTTTAATTAAACTTCAGAGAACGAGTCAAATATATATGGCTGCATCTGAATAGGTAATGCAAGATCTTCTTAAATAAATCAACCAATCTATAAATCTTTATTAATAGTTGAAATAAAAACACAATTTTTTGTCCGACCGTGAAATTTCAAAAATGTCCTTCCATGCAAATAAGATGTTATGAATTCGAATCCCACTATGAACAAGTATTGACATCTATTTCCAAATGGGAATTTTAAATATAAACAGTATTACAAGTTCAAACCCTATTTGAACAAAAAATTTACATTTTCCTATATGTTTTTCAGTTTATTTTTATCAAACTACATAAAATTTTCAAATTTAATAAATAGCTTATATGCACTGCACGCGCCAAAATATATATAATACACACACATATACAAATATAATTGTTAGATATAATCTTTTTAATAATTGAAATAGAAGCGCAATTTTTTGGTCCGACCGTTAAGTTTCAAAAATTACACATAATTTCAATGCAAAATATGATTAAATATTTGTGTTTTTTTTAAATGTGTTAAAACATATGCAATTCGTAGAAAAACAACTCACGCGCGAAGCGCGTGCCGTAACGCTTTACGTATAGTTACAATATTACCACATGCATCGTATGAGTTATACTTCATTTAAGTTTTTTGATTTTCCAATGAAATAAAAGTAAAAATGTCAATGCAAAAATGCAGACTTTGGATAAAAGGCGGAGTAAACAATACCAACTGGATGTGAAAGCATCACACCGCGTAATTCTTCCGACTTCTAGAATCTAAAAAAAAAGATCAAATCACAGCTAATTCATTGAAAGAATCCATCAGGAAGCCTCAAAATTTTGCAGAAAGAAATCTCAAACATTTTCACTGATTTATTAATAACAATCGAGAAATCGAGGATTCATGGGTCAGGCTTTTCGAAAGCTTTTCGATAGCTTCTTTGGAAACAAGGAGATGAGGGTACTCTTTTGCAATTCTTTGTACTAGTCATTATTTCGTTTTAATTTCTAATTTTGAGATTTTTTTTTATAGTCTGTTGTTAAAATTAATCTTAATGATTTTATTCTGTTCACAGAAAATTTCATGTACTGTTTAGCTTCGGTTTTGGATCTGAACTATGCATATTTTGTGAATTGCGGGATAAATTGATTGCGTTTTAGGATACCTGGAAGATCGGATATATGCTACTTTTTTTTACTGACATATCGTGTTAACTAAATAGGTTATGTTCACACTTTTTGTTCGTAGATGTAACAATGAACTATAGCTGCAGGTACCTTTTGTTTTGATTTACTCATTGTCGGTAGTATGGTTTTGTTTAGACTATTATTCCCTATTGATTGCTTAGTTAGTCTGTTCTTTCGCCACAGTTAGAGCATCCCATTAGGGATATCAATGCTATCGGTAATACTCACATGCTACACTAATGGTAGCATGAGGATAACGTGTACTCTTTAGTAATACCGAGTAGCTGACCCACTTTTGGATACCATGAAATTATTCGATGTTCAAACCATTAGGTCCACGATTGTAGTATGAATGCCACCATTAACACCCTGAACCACTTCTGCGCACTTCTACATAACTGTATATTTTAAATTTTATAATCTTCATCCATAATCAAAATCATCCAAATACTTCAAATTCACTAATCAAAATTTTCCGTCCATATCATATTCAGCTCAAATCCGTCTTATCCTCAAATCTCAGTGTCTGTGTCCCTATATCTATACATGAAAAACCTCCTCAATTTTCATAAGGCTAGTAAACCTCGTCAAGGTTTTTAAAATGGGATTCAAATCGTAAATGACAAAGTTCAAAATTTGAATTGAAGGGGATTTAAATTGTAAATCATAGATTCAAAATATCCACATTTTAAGGTTTGTATGCACTTTGAAGTTGGTTTTGATGTTTGAACTTTTACAATTAAACTTAGAACTTAATTTTTTCTTCTCTAATTCCATTTTTGTTTTGTTTAAAAGCACTATAATGTGAATTGTGAATCTAAACAGGTATATTAAATATGTTACTATGAGTTGAATGTGTATTTGATTGTGGTTTTAACTAAGTTTGAATTGAAATGTAAATCGAATCATTAAGGAAGGGATCCAATCTAAATTGGGATTTAAATCGTAAGATTTTTGACAACAATGAACCTCACTACAAAGTTAAAATCAAATGCTAAACCTTGGTCAAATATACGAACGTGAATAAAATATGTTTGGGCATCAACCATGGTGTAGGAAAATGCAACAACTTTCTAGTTTTAATTCAATCCCTTTGGCTTACAATCAATAAGTTTAAATCAATCTAAATACAAGAGATGGACAAAATAAACATGCATGAATTTGATTTTTTTAATTATTTATTTTTTATATTTAGTGATGGAAGGAAATCTTGGATGAATATATGCATTTTTTTCCTCCCATTTTTGATTAATAGTTTATGTTTACAGTGGTTTTGTTAAAAGCAGGGATAAAGTTGTCTTCTAACCTCCTTAGCAGTAAAGCACGAAAAATGATTGGTTTGAAGATAAACTTCGTACTAAAAGCTAATCTTTAATTGACACATATTAGATTAAAAAACAATGCTTTTATTTTGCCGATCTCTTATCGAATAGAATTAGTTTTTTACATCTAATGAGATAAAAAAATAAACTGCTTGTAATGTGCATATATGTTCTTATGAAAATGTATATGTTTTTAATACTAGAAAAATGAGTATGTAAGTAGTCAATCAAACAGGAGAAGCGAGATTGTAGTGGAAATAAGCATGTGAGTTTTACAATACTTGGTCACACAAGAATAATAATTTGTTTATGTTTCTTGTGAAGCACTTGTGGATTACACATACAATATTTGTATGTGGTATATAGTATACACATTATCATTTATCATTCTTTTCCAGTGCACAAGGCTCCCACTTAAGCATAGTCCGAGGTTGACAAGATGTACACAATCTTCTATTACTAGTGAGATTGTCTCCCAACATATGGTCATTAACTCAAGTATCAACAAAATCCAAATTCAACGATATGTGAATAAAAGTTCACAATAGCTTATATATCTAGAGCAAACTGTACGTATATAACATATCTTTTACTTACTCATCTCATAAGGTGAGATGTCCAACTAAAAAAAGTTTAATATATTATTATTATTATTATTATTATTATTATATATAATCGTTTATGTCTGTCTCCATAATCTAACTCATGCGTCTACCCATTTGTTTTGATTTTTAAAATGATTGACCTTCCTCCCTAAATTAGCATTCTAAAAAACCTTGGCACTTTTATGTAAAGTTAGTTAATGTCTGAACTATAATGAACATGTTCTATGTACTAGGCAATGGAATACAAGGTGCATGAGCAGTGTGACAAAGGAACCTAGTTTTTTTTGATAATATTTATAAATTTCACAATAAGTTTCTAAGTGAACTATTGCTTACGGATATTGATGACGTATGATGCAAAAAGGCGCAAAGCTTCCCCGAAACCTTGGTGGCAAATGACGTGCTCCTTTATAATTTAGCGCATGTTTAATTGTTTTTATAAATTTTATATATATATATATATATATATAACAATTAATTTAAAAAGTTCAACATAATTTTTTTTTACTAGAACATACATTATAATCTTTTTTTAGATATCTGCAAAAGAACGTCATCAAATATAATATCATAAGCATAGAATTCAAGCATGATAGTCTTCAAAAACAAAAATTCAAGATAATATTTCTAGAGTTGATTGAACATCTTCCTCATTTGTCTCATACAATGATTTATTCGGTGCGACCGTAGTAGGAATAGACAGTTTGAAGTTTGTTGAAGATCTAACATCCACTCGAGATTGTTTGTTCGGTGCAACGGTAACTAGAACAGATAGTTCGAAGTTCGTTCGCGATTAATTTGGAGAATGTGACATTCAAGATTGTTTATTCAGAGTAATGGTGATAATTAGACTCGTTGAGTTGCATCTGGACCCAATTTAGCGAATCTCGATTCTAGTCGGGCTAGGTTTGTGCCTTACTGGATAATAACACAAAAAATGCGTATATTTTCTTGCTTTTTTATGTAATCTTCCATGCCGGATTGGTTTTCATGTTATTTCTCATCAACTGGACACGACTCTGGATCCATCAGGTTTAAGTCGGGTTCAGATCGAATTGGTTTAGTTAAATCGATTTGGTTCAAATTTGCGGATCTCGATTTTAATTGCCAACTTAGCTCGGTGCGACAACAATATAAATAAATAGTTCAAAATTTATTGAAGATTATTCAAAGTGCAATCACATCATTGTATAAAAAATATATAATACATTCAACAATTTTTGGATATTAGTTTGGATTGTAAAAAAAAAGGAAAAATAAATAAAAAGAAGGAAAAGATGATAAAATAACGAAAAGATGCGTCATTTTTGCACCACATGTCATTTGCGACGTAAGCGCCATTCGCTGCGCCTTGCGTCATGGCCCGCGCCGTAGCGTGCCTTTCATAACTATACGCGTTATTAAATTATCGATAAAGGTGAATGTTTATCATAAAAATAAATTATTATGCGTGTGCACACTCATGAGCTTGTACTTTATACGAAATTTATGATGATTGCACTATCCACATCAGTTCACATGAAATTCAAAATTTCTAATATGTGCATGCAAGTCGAATATCATTGGAATTATCACGATGGATGTGCTTTAATAGTAAAGTCAACTTATCATTTTGTTTTTACTACAGAAAGAAATTGTTTGGTTGTAACATTGACTTAAAATCAATCGGTGCATGGCCTAATTAGAAAGACTTATTTCATGTTTGATTTATAAAGATTAGTGTTATTTTGAAACTAAAAGGTGAGTTATAATGTCTTTTTACAACACTACTGCATAATAATTCATACTTAAAATCACCGATTTAAATAAACATGAAGTTTCTGAAAAATTATTATTATATGTTACATAATAAAATTTGGATGTACCTGCGATAATAAGGCAAGAGGTATAAAATTTTTTTTGTTGGAAACATAATTGTTACACAATTGACGCTCGTGATATTGGAGTATAAGTGGTATGTCCTTACCAAAATAATTGTTAATATAACTTTATGGAGAAAAACCCCTCGGGATAGGCGCTCTATTAGTATGCTAGTAGTAAGTATAAAATAGTGATACTCTATAATCTACATCATAAGATGCACATGTTATAAATTAGCAGTATTGTAACTACTACATCCGAATAATTCTAGCATATTAGTTCATAGTAATAGTACTATATTCACATGTTAACCCTACATTGAAGAGTTTAGCGTTTGTTAGATCTACCATCCATCAATCTTTTTGATTTTGTGAGAATAGGATGATACAGTACAAATTAGTTTGAAGAAGAAGGAGAAGGGAAGAAGCCACAAAAGAGAGAATTGTTTGATTCTAGACTGTCTTTTTCATTCATTATAGCAGCCTATATAGGCTATTCATACATGCTTGTCCAATACTTGTGGCACTATAATCATTCAGAGCCACATAATTCTAACAGAAAAAAAATACAATATAAAAAAGATAATTTCATAACAAACTATTTGTCTTCATATGCCTGCTCCATTAATTCATACGTGGATTTCAGGTTTGAAAACGACTTGGTATCTTTGTGATTCTTCCAGTAAGGTTATGAGCAATAGTGTTGGTTGCAATAATTCCAGGTGCCATAACGGTATCCTCTTGAACTCCGTATCATAGGATGGGAGGTTAGACTCTCCTCAACAGACGTTGACCCAACTCAATGGTTCTTGGGTCTAGTCAGCTCGGATTTTGTCTTGTCCACATTATATGCTTCTATGTTATTTTATCAATTTTTTCGAGATGAGTCAAATATTTTGAGTTTTGATCGGTATTTTTTATCATCTATACTTAACATGCGATCCATCGGGTTTGGATTTTGTTGGTTGTATTTAGGTTTATGAATCTCAGTTCTAATTGTCATTTCTACGTAGAATATATGTTTTATAGCCTTATAGTAGATGAAAAAACATGTTCGTGTCTCAAAAGTTATATCTTTATTTTAGTGTATATTGTGGTGTATGCTTGCTAATTAACACTTGTTTGTTAGGCTAATATTTCAATATAACTATTTGATTGTCTTGCTTGCCAATAACATAATTGACTAGTTGATAAGTGCAAATATAAATGAGGTAAAAAGTAATCCCTCCATATATGACAATGAAATAGTAAAGAACATTAGGTTGAGCTCATATGTCAATATCATTGTACATTGAGCCATAAACTATATTCCTATCAAGAATTCAACCTTAGATAGTGCATAAGCTACATTTAACGTTCAGAAAGTCATTACAAATATATGGTTACGTTTAAGAAAATAGTATGTGATCGCAGTGCATGGGTCAGTTCATTTGTCGTATGTGTGTGCGTGCGCATGCACGTTTTTAGCATAGTACATAAGTTACAAATCAATGCATATAGTGTGACAGATACTTATTCAAACCATGTAATAATAATATTAAGTTATTGAAATATCAAGTCATTGCATATGGTGTTATGTTTATAAATCGTTAGGCCATGCTTGGTTATACTTTGTTAACTTATTAATTTGTTGAAGCCATTGCATATGGTGTTATGTTTATAAATCGTTAGGCCATGCTTGGTTATACTTTGTTAACTTATTAATTGGTTGATTAATTAGGATTTGAGGTAATTTTATTATGGCATCACATAGTTTAATTAGGTTTCTTGGACGGTTTAGTTTAATAATTATGATTTTGGTTCTACTTTTAATAGCAAGCGTTTAATTTAACTAGGGTTTGTAGGGTTTATATGTAATAATGTTGTACGTTATATTAAAAAGTAAATTCGGAATCAAAATCAAAACAAAACTTTCGAAATTGATCAAAACTACGAAAACGCCTAAAGCGTGATCGAGTTCTCAAACCTTGAACATATGCCTTATCCATGAGTGAGTTTTCAAGATGAATATAGTTTATGACTCAAGGTTTATTTTTAAACATTGGATGTAGGACTACTTTAAGGATCACCAGCTCAAGTGGCAAGTAGTATAATGTTGTCGACCGAAGTTCTAGATGTCAATATCATGAGTTTGAACCCCCGGGATATTGAATGAGTGCTTTGCTTTAATGAAAGTACATCTCTTATTCTCAGAAAAAATGGGCTATTAAAAACGTACAGCTCACATCATCAAACTTTAATGGTAGAGAATAGGCAGTGTGATAACTATAAATCTCTTTGACTTATGATTAACATGTGAAATTCGTAATCTGTCAACGGATTGGGTTCAGTCTGGATAGTTGAAACCCAAGTCGGTTGCTACAATCCTAATTTGATTTTGATGGGTATTTCAAAACTATTATCCAAACCTGGTACACTGAATATTCAGGTAAAAATCTGAATATTTTATCAAAGAGCATTGTTAAATATACTTCAAAATTGGATCGACGGGGTTATTTTTTTCATTTATTGAAAAATTACTAGGGGTTATACAAAAAAATTTGTCCACCATTAACAAAAATTATAATAATCTATAATCAACCTCAGTTTTTTGGTAACCAATTATTGTTTTTTTACCATTTTTTCGACAAGACCTTGTCAAAAATGGTTTTTGATAAACCGTCATCTATTTTTTTCTCATTTTTCGATGGGTTGTTGTCGAATTTTGTTTCGTACGAGGGATAAAATTGTAACATGTTTCATTTCGGTTGAAGTCCCATGACAGTTTGTTTTTTATATGGAGTCCCTCTAAAATTTGCATCCCTTTTTCAAAAATGGAGTCTCTTTGATAATGTTCTAATCAAAATTTTAACTAGAAAACAACCAAAAAAGTCAAAAATCAACAAAAAAAAATGAAGAAGATATAAACGAAACATTGGAAAAACACATTTAATACTAACATAAATTACATGCAACTGAATAAAGCACAAGTAACAATCATTGTTGTAAAAATTGGCCTACGTCTTAAGTGGGGTCTGCCATCTCAACTAGGAGCTTAAGCGTGTGTTCTAAGCGGTCAGACTGTCTAGGTGGTGCTTGGATCTGCCTACGGAATGCCTAGTCTCGCCTTGTTCAACCTAACCTTGCTTGGGTTTGCTTTGGTCCATCTAATCCCACTTGGATCTACTTAGGCCATGCCGATGTTTATTTGTTTTGGACGCCACTTCGTTGGAGTTTTCAACCTGATTTTTTATAGCTTCTTTAAAGTTTATGGTTTACATTTACCGATGTTTGCATGTTCATATATAAATGGTTTATTATCGTATTATTTTCAATAAACTGTTAAAGAATACATGCGAAATAACTTGAAAGTTTAATCGAATATGAAAAGTGCAGTTGCATTTGTCTTAAAACTTGAAAGATATAATTTCAACAGTTAAATATAATGCCATTTTGGAATTTCGAATTTTTTTGTGTGTGTAATGTATAAACATCAATAAATACACAAAAAAAAAGTTACTCTTGTAAAAATGTGTAGTTCCGATTAATTATCAATTAGTTCTTGTCTAGACGATCAATCACTTGTTCTTGCCCACCACGTCCATATACTGATTTTGATAACCTTGATAACAATATTTTAATGCAAGTGCCAACAAATAAGTGCAAGAACAACATATGGATTCAAAATCTGATGGAGTAATGATGAAATCATATGAAACCCAAATAATATTGGGTTGGATTCCTGATGAAAATTCATAAAACTTCAATTGGTACGTCCGTACGAGTAGGAAATAGATCAATTTGCTGCTTTTTGTTCAATTTCATGTGGAGTTAAATTTTCATTAGTACAAGTCAACATGGTTTCTTAGTCTTTGACTTCAATATAAAGAATTCGCCTGGAGAAAAGGCCGTTTTTAACCTCCATCTTGATTGATTGGATATCTTTCACAATGAAGAGACTGAAAATGCAACAATTTATTCCGAACAACCCCAACAAAAGTGCATATGGTTTCTTCTTTTCTGTTGAATCGATCATTGCCGCAAGCGAACTCATATATCTTAATAATTGATGTTGGTTCAGATCAGAATTAGATGCATTGATGGCCTACAATGCAAGGATAACATGTACTCTGAATAAATGTACTAGAATGCAAGGATATTATGTTAAAATTTGTTTGTATTAATTAGGATACTGCTATTTTATAACATGTGTAATTTGTACCGTAGTTTATAAAGTCTCACTATTATATATATATATATATATATATATATATATATATATGTATGTATGTATGTATGTATATGTATATACATTGTTGAAGTTGCGTGCTTAATGCTAACAGGGTTTGCTAGTTTATAGCATGCTAGTCCTTTTTTTTCTCTATCTATTTTTATATAAACTTGTGTGCTTAATGGGGTTGCCTGCTCTTGGGTCGTTATCGGCATTTGTTTGTCTATCCCTG
Organism: Allium cepa; assembly: GCA_030765085.1. Taxonomy (NCBI): domain Eukaryota; kingdom Viridiplantae; phylum Streptophyta; class Magnoliopsida; order Asparagales; family Amaryllidaceae; genus Allium; species Allium cepa. Next base: position 969,427,941 of record CM060945.1, on the reverse strand, counting down.
AAACCTGCATATAACATGCTATATTTTTCCTTTCTATAACATTAAATATGTAACATGTTATGTAAACTCAGTGCTGAATTATAAATTCTATGGAATTGTTACCTCACAAATTTGCCAGACATAAATGCATTTGTTGACATTTCTATGTTATTACAATTCATGCATTGTCTATCCTATTCCGTTTTGGTATGTGCGTTATGGAACGCAATACACTAGCATTCCAAAACAATGTGCACACGATTTGATACACTGAATTCAATGTTCCGAAATGTTAAATCCATCATTTCGATGTATTAATTTTGATGTTTCAAATTGTTGATTCTGACATTTCAAAACATTCACTTCCTTAACATTAAGTGTATTATATAATATACACTAAGTAGCATCAATTGCTTATGGGAAATGCAAATACTAAATAGATATTGAGGAAAATTTTCAACTCAGCGTTGAAAATACGAAGGTCTTGTCTTCTACTTGATTCTGTTTTATGTTCATCTTCTTGTACTGGTTAACAATATTATACATATTTGCATGTTCAAAGAGCACTTTTTGAAAATGTTCTGTATTTCGGCAAAGCGTATTTAGTTCCAGTTGTGCCATACAATTATGCTTTCCTCTAACACATTGTGTTCCAGAGTGCAGCGTTTCCCATTCCACGGTATGTAGTGTTTCCAGTTCCTGTTTTAGTTTCGGGTATCACATCAATCTACGTAACATGTATCATAGTCACATACATTTGGTGTCTAGACGGACCAACTCACAAAGTCTCTGTGATATTGCAAATTAATACACAAATTTTGTTTGTTGGTCTAAAAAATAACATATTTCAACTTTAGACCTCATACAAAACTAATTGTAAAATAAGGCCTGGTTTATATAGCTTGCACATTTATGGACTGCGCAAGCTATATGTTTTTCATTTTTTTATTTGTGAATTTTTTGAGTGCGGAAGCTATATTTCATTTAAAACTAGCTTGCACATTTCAAAAATGTGCATGTTATATATTTGTAATTTGCACATTTTTGGAATGCGCAAATACATTTTCAAAGCTGAAATAAACAGTCTGTCCCATTTCTTCCTAATTTTTCTTTTTTCGTCCATTTCACTAAATCCCTAATCCATTCTTCTATCTACTCTATTTTATTTTTCAATTTCAATTCTAGTTCAAAATAATTCAAGATTAGCTTCAAATAATAAGTTGTTTAATCTAAAAATGGAATGTTCTTTTTCATCTTCTCAAATTAGAGGTTAAGAAAAATTTGGTGTTGGATTCATTGATTTTTTGGTCATGTTTAACTTATTTTAGTTATCATTGTTGTAGTTAATTAATTTAACAATGAAATGTTAATAGTTAGCTAATTGATATTGGAAATCCTAGTTTTAATTTTGATAGTAAATAATTGAGTATTAGTGACTATGTATTGGTTGATAATTTTTTGTAGAATTGGCACCCGGACCAGTTGATACAAGTGTTCTTTATCTTCAACAAAAACATAAAAGTGAAAATCAATCGCTTATTGAGGTATTTATTTTATATACATTAGGTTTTAAATGAAAATGCAATATAAAATATTGATTTTTATTTTTTGTTATAAATCGGAAACAATTCAACTGTAGACTGTTCTCGCAAAGCTTAAAGAAATTGATTATAAAGATCCCAGATTGAAACATAATTTAAGAATAGCTGATTTTGAAAAGCAATGCAAGCTGAGTACGTTAGACTAGATCATCTTATTACGGCATTGTATGATCGTTGGATGCCCGAGACAAATACTTATCATTTTAGAGTTGGAGAAATGACTATCACATTATGTGCCGTTTACTATTTATTTGGCTTATCCATGGACGGTTCCCCGGTGTATATTGATAACGTGAGTATGATTATACTGCAGCATGTCATGATTTACATGGCATATTTCCTCCTTAGAATGCAGTAAAATCCAAAAGTGAGATTAATATGAGTTGGTTTAAAAAAGATTTTGAAGAACCACTTGAAGTCGATGCGACGGATACATAGATATGTCGTCGCAGTCGTGCTGTAATTTTGTACTTTTTAAACTGTGATTTTTTCGGATTATTCGAAAGGTCGATGTAACTTGAAATGTTTGCTATTTTTGAATGATTTAGCACTTTGTGGTCAGCATTCATAGGCTAGTGCGGTACTTTGTTATTTGTGCAGTGAGTTGATAAATGTTGCATTACAATAAACAAAATTATTAGACGGTTCTGCAGCATTGCTGCAATTATGGTCTTGGTCTCATTTAGTTGTTGAATGTCCTCGTACAACGATTCCTGCCAATTTAGATCGATATCGGCCATATTGTTATAGGTAGGTTTCTGCTATGAGTTGGCGTGAAACTCCAAAAAATATACTATTTTACCGTGATGAATTAGATTTATTAGCGGATGATGTCGTAACTTGGAAATCGTATTTGTTGATCGATGCATTTTGTGGTCCTATTATACAATTTCTCCTTTTGGGTTGCATCTCTAAGTGTCGACTGATCGTATTTTGAAGCTTTGAAAATTATGTTTCGGATCGAGTGATGAGACAATTCAGATTTAATCAACACATTCCCGATCATGTCGTTCCAATAGATTCAAATTCGATTGATAGAAGATCTTTGCTCAATGAAAGTTTGACGTTATGGAATGCAAGCTTTGAGCATGCTGTTCAAGAATGTGATACTCCTACATTATTGAGTGGGTATGAATATTAGTATTGACAAATAACTCGTGACATCTTGAAACAATCGTCTAGGAGATTGGTTGCTTACATTTCTCGAGTTTCACTAGAGTGTGATGTGGTTAGTATTTTAATTTACAATATTTGATAGTTTGCAATTTTTTATATCATATGAATTGTTAAATTGTCTTTTTTATAGATTAGCATAATCTATAGGTTTTTAAGAAGTAGTTGAGGAAATCCAAGACAATCGTTTTCAGCCGGAGAAGGTGAAAAGTATTGACTTAGACGTTTGGTTGACTCAATTTTAGGTAGAAACAAGTTACATTGACCGTTGAGACCTTTGGTAATTACCGGTGGAGAAAGACACGCATACATGAGTGAAGGTACAAAAAGACATACACAAATATAGGCACAAGAAACAAAAACAAGAGTTGGAAAGATGAACAAGAAGCGACACATAACACAATGGCCTTAATGGAATTAAGATGAACAACGATTTGCATATGGTGAACAAGTTATTCCTTCCACCGAATGGCCATAATGGCAAGTACAATAACAATAAGAAGAGTTAATATGTCCCACTCAACACAAGAATGTCCTCCTTCGACTCTAAATCAATCGCAAAGTTCACAGTCAATTCCTTATCAAAGGAAGAAGGAAAAAACAAGCACCACTTGAAATTAGTAGGCTTAACGATTGAGTTGTTATTGATATGTTATGTTATTGTGATATGTTATGTTACGTTGTTATGGTGTTTGATGTTTTCATTTTGCTATAGTATTTCCACTAATATTTTTGATTTTACTGTAGTATTTTTATTTTGAATTACCTTCATGCATTTTACTTTTATCATTATTTTTGGTATGTGCGGTTTTCTATATCATTTTGAATTTTTGAACTTTCATTGAGCAAAGATCTCCAATCAATCAGATTTGGATCTATTGGAACGACATAATCGAGATTGTGTTGATGATTAAATTCAAATTGTCTCATCGCTCGATTCGGTACATAATGTTCAAAGCTTCAAAATAGGATTAATCAATGCCTAGATATCCAATCTGAAAAGAGAAATTATATAATATGACTATAAAATGCATCAATCAACGAATAAGGTTTTCAAGTTTTGACATTACAATTATATGGAAGATTACGATCTAAATTGACAGGAATCGTTATACCAAGACATCGAACAACTAAATAAGACCAAGACCATAATTGTAGCAATGCTGCAGAACCATCTAATAATTTTGTTTTTTGCAATGTGACATTTGTCTCACCATACAAATAACAAAGTACTGCACTAACTTATGAATGCTAACCATAAAGTGCTAAATCATCTAAAATAGCAAATTTCAAGTTACATCGACCTATTGAATGATTCAGAAAAAACTGGAAGTATAAATTTACAGCACGTCTACGACGAAGTATCTCTGTATATGTCGCATCAACTCCAAGTGGTTCTTATTTTTTTTTAAACTAACCCATGTTAATATCACTTTTGGATTTTATTGCATTCTAAGGAGCAAATATACCAAGTAAATCATGACACAATACAATATAATCATACTCCACATTATCGGTAAATGCCGGGGAACTGTCTATGGATAAATCAAACAAATAGTAAACGTTACATAATGTCAGTCATTTTCCCCACTCTAAAATGAAAAGTATTTTTCTCGGATCTCCAACGATCACACAATGACGTAATAAGATAATGATTTAGTTTAACGTACTCAACTTGCATTGCTTTCCAAAAACCGGCTATTCTTAAGTTTTATTCCAATCTTAAATCTTTGTAATATATTTCTTTAAGCTTGCTAAAATGGTCAAAATGTTGAACTGTTTGAACGTTCTAATTTATAACAACAAATAAAAATCAGTATTTTATATTGCATTTTCATTTAAAAACAAATGTATATAAAATAAATATATCTATAAACGATTGATTTTAATTTCTATGTTTTTGTTGAAGATAAAGAACACTTGTTTTCAGTGGGTCCGAGTGGCAATTCTACAAAAATTTATCATCCAATACATAGCCGTCAATACCCAATTATTCACTATCAAAATTAAAATTATGCTTGCCAATATCAATTAGCTAGCTAGTAACATTTCATTGTTAAGTTAAGTACCACAATAATAACTAAAATAAGTTAAAGATGGTCAAAAATTCAATTAATGCAAAATCATTTTTTTTTGCAATTTCTAATTTGAAAAATGAAGAAGAGCCTTCCATTTTGAGATTAAACAGCTTATTATTTGAAGCTATTCTAAGGATTATTTTGAATTATAATTGAAATTGGAAAATAAAATGGATTAGATATGAGAATGAACTATGGATTTGGTGAAATGAATGAGGAAAGAGGAAAATGAAGAAGAAATGAGGTTGGCTGTTTATTTCAACCCAAAATTGTATTTGCGCATTCCAAAAATGTGCAAATACAAATATGTAACATGCTCATTTTGGAATGTGCAAGCTATTTTTAAACAAAATATAGCTTGCGCATTTTAAAAACGCGCAAAGTGAAAAAAAAAGTTTTAAAAGAAAATACAGCATGCGCATTTTATAAATGCGCAAGCTATATAAAACAGGCATATTATTACTATTAGTTTTGTAGGAGGCCCAAAGTTGGACTATGTAATTTTATGGGGCCTATAAGCAAAATTTGTCTTAGAATAATTGGGTTCTTATAATAAAAGCACTCGGGTGGAAGCCTTTTCATTAGTATATCCAAACAATTTATTATACCTAAAAACTATATTTGCATGTCTCTCGAACTGATTTATTATGTATAATTAGAGAACATTTCTTTTTGTCATTTAATAAAATACATGTGCTATAAACGATAAAGCATTTCCAATTTTTTAACTCACAGCTAACGGATTGCACATATCTCTATGGATAATAATCTGAATCTTATTATGCTGTACTTTTTTCTGCTTTAAGCTAGCAACTGATATTCATTTTAGTTGTTAAGACATAGATATCATAGCATTATATTTGATATCCTTTTGTCTGTCTCTCTAATAGCTGATGATGATATTTTGTGTTGAAACCAATTATTTTGCATTATCTTTTGATAATAAAAAAGGAATGTAGTTATTTGAAAGCCCTAAAAATCCTTGTGCCTGTGCATTATCCATAGACTGACAAAAATGTGATCGTATATGGCACAAGCTGCTTATGGGCCATGTACATTCTCATAAAAAGTTGTAATTTTACAATTGATTCTATTTATAGTGTACAAATTACAAACAACTTCGTTTTGTCATCACTTCATGCTTTCGCGAGCTGTTGAACTTGTATTTCTTTTAGCACTTTCAGTGTAGAATCCTTGTACGATTTCCCACAGAGAGTACTCTATGTGGGGGTGTTCGTTTTTTGTTAGATAGCATCTAAACGGTACCATTATCTAGCACTGGTTTGGTGTTTAAGCAGATTCTGATGCTAGCATGACTTTATTTGGTAATGTAATGTACCTAAGGTTCATTTTTCGCTTTGTTTATCACTTAATTTCATAAGCTTAAACTTGCATTTACTTTTGATCATTACTTTTAATTTGAATTTTCTACGAATGACTCTTTGATTTAGGTTTTAAATCATATTAGCACTTTTGTAGTTATTAAGACTCTTTGATTTAGGGTTCAATTTTGTAGTTATTAAGACTTTTTGCGCATGCATATTTTTTGTGCTTTTCTCTGTTTATTTTAGACAATTTTAGGCAACAATCAACCGATTTAGCATATTTATTGACTTAAATACACTAACCATACTCACAATATTGATGCCATATTATGTAATTTCTGATGATGTTTGTTCTTTCACTAAACGAATTGAAAAGTACATCAAAACATATGTTTATGCTGGCATTATGGTGGATGTCTTGTTAGTTATATCTCCTTTGTCTTCCCGAATGATGCGTTAACTTTTCCCTGATTCTTTTATGGAAGTTGCTCTCATGATACTCTATATTTTTTCCTGATCACTTTTTAATGCATTATTGGGTATGCACCATTAGCTTTTCTGTCAAATCCCAAAACACATCATGAAGTTGAAAAAGAACAAGGGGGTTTCAGTCAAGTAGGATTATTGGCATACTGCATATAGCCAAAATGCTGAACCTGCTTGTATATCAGGATATTTATTCGTGTTAATTTTCATTGCATGGAGTGTGATCTCCCGGCCATTGCATTTCCATGCTAATTTGATTATCTAGCATCAGTATACTTGTAGGCGTTATTTTTATTTGATTATGCTCATCAAACTTCTTGCTATTGTATATTTTTAGGTTGTTATGCTTGGACTGGATGCAGCAGGTAAAACTACAATATTGTACAAGTTGCACATTGGGGAAGTTTTATCTACTGTTCCAACAATTGGTATGCTTATTTCCTGCATTAGTTATAATCTTTGTATAATTTATTGTTTGTGATATGAATATTATTCGGGCATGTACTTACTAGAATCTAGTGATGTGATTGGTGCTGCAAGGTTAGAATGATGGGATATTTAGCTTCAAAGAAAGACTAGTTTCCAAGATGACCCCTTACACACTTGATGCATGTGCTTGCACTTTACTGTATTTCTTTACTTAATAATAATTATCATAGTTATTCATCTTGTATGTTCGAAACATATACAGTTCTCAGGTAGGTTTATTTTCATTCATTAAAAAAAAAGACATTGGCTAATTGGTGCCAATTGATTTGAACCGAAAACCTCTAGATAGGCAATCTAGAAACATACCACCGTTCATAGGGAACATGCATAAATTTTTCTTAGGTATAACTACAGATTTTGTATTTTTTATGTTCTTCCTTGGACAATGAATATACTGGATTGCAGTTTTGACATCTTTACATATGAGATTATTGTCATAAATAGCGTTCCTCATTAAGTGCAATACATTGACATCCATGGGACCATATGTCATTTTATTTCATTACCGTGTAGGTTTCAATGTTGAAAAAGTTCAGTATAAAAACGTAGTCTTTACCGTATGGGATGTTGGTGGTCAGGAGAAATTAAGACCTCTTTGGCGGCATTACTTTAACAATACCGATGGCCTTGTAAGAATTCTTTGCCTTATTTTTGTACTAAAATAGCGATATAACACTGGTAGCTGTTTTTCTATATAACATACAATTCTATTGGCAATCATAGTTTATTTATTGTTCACTTATTGCAGATCTATGTTGTTGATTCTTTGGACCGAGAAAGAATCGGTAAAGCCAGACAAGAGTTTCAGGTTTGTTCTTTTATCACATCCGTCTTATGTTTTGTTTTTTCTTGGGTTTTGTGTTTAATCTCATATATCTGTATGTCAGGCTATTATTAAGGATCCGTTCATGCTTAACAGCATCATATTGGTTTTTGCAAATAAACAAGATATGGTAAGTTCATATATTGATCAGCTTTTTGTTTAGTTGCATGTGGTAGGCAATATATCAAAAATGCAATCAGAACTACATTTTCATGCATTTTGAATGCTACTCAAAAGCTTGTGAGAAGTTGATTTAACTTTGTACGTAATCATGTTTGTGAACTAATGCGTAGTTTTACACTATAGGCTTGAGCTCATCCAATGTAATTTAATGGATTGTACATTGTTTAAACTAAATGGGTCCATATTTCAGAAAGGTGCAATGACGCCAATGGAGGTGTGTGAAGGTCTGGGACTGTATGACTTGAGGAACCGAATATGGCATATACAAGGAACTTGTGCCCTAAAAGGAGATGGTCTGTATGAAGGCTTAGATTGGTTAGCGAGTACTCTAAATGAACTGCAAGCTTCAGGGAGACCCACCTCAGCTGCCACTTCATCATTTTAACTGCCAAAGGTTTTACCCTTTTTCTTCTTTTCTTTCTTTTTATCTCATTTTTTTTTTCCTTTATAAAAAGAAGGGCCAAAAGAACCAAGCTAAGCTTGTAAACTCTAGGAAGTTGTCTCTCCCAATCGCATACTCCGATTATGGTTACATTGATGGCTATACTTTCGGTCTTTAACTCTGTTTGGAATTATAGTGGTACTTTTGTTTTTCAGGTTGCTGCTCTACGTATTCTCTGACAAGAGGTGAACTGAAGACTGTAAAAACTTAGACAATTTTTTGTTGTAATCATTCACATTATGGTGTTTTTATATTTATATATAATCCATACCCACTCCTCACTAAATTACAACAGCCTGTTATATAGTTTATTTACCTGTTTATGGGGAGCTATATACTGTAAATTAGAAACAATGCGTTATGTCCAAATACTAGCATTTGAATGTAATGCAGTCTTAATATATTTTTTAGTTTTCTTGAACTTTTTTCTTTTGAGCAAATTGGACCTTTTCTTTTAGCCTTTGATTTCTTTTGAACTTGTAATTTTTTAGATATTTTTTTCTTTTGGTTTTACGGTTTGCTTTATTGGTTCGGTAAAGCCTATGCTGCATCAAACAGTTGACTTAAATCAAAAGGATGCAAGATGAACATTCCGATGCCAAATTAATTCTTAACTGTGTCATATTTACCTTTGCGTGTCATTTTCCTATTTATTTGGTTAATCAATTTATATCCTATGGTAGGTCATTCTCCTATTATTTTCTAAGGCTTAGGCCCATTAGAACTGTCAACGGATGCAACGGATATCATTTGAATCCGCATCCGGAATTAAATTTCACATCTCAAAATTCACATTTGCATTCGTGGATTTTTATCGAATATCTGAAAATATCCGTATTCGAAAAGACATTTGGGTATTCGAAAAATCTGCATTTCAAAGCTGATTTATGTTTTTATAGTGAAATTTTAAAACAACGCAACTCATGAGGCGTTCAAGAAAAAAAAATTTGAATATATAATAATAACAGCAAAAAAGAAAATAGCATTGAAGGCAAATTTCTTTTTTGCCTTTTAGAGTACATTCTTTATTTTTGAGCAAGGACGACAAACAATTTTTAAAAATATAGCAGACATCCAAAATTTTGTTTCAAGACCACGTTGAATTAGGGCTTTCATCTTTTCACGTGACTAATCTGAACGATGGAGGAGTCAATCTCATCGACGGCTCGACGACTCTCGATGATGGTGGTATAATCGAGCTTGGCGCGACGATGATGGAGAGAGATGCGACAGTTTGACGATGATGGAAAGAGGAGACGGTAATGGAGATCAACATGAAGATGATCGAAGCATCAACTTGTTGCAACAACGATGGAGGAGTGATGTTTTGTATGATTAGAGCTTGAGGTGGAGAAGAAACAACATGGAATTGGAGAAGAAGAAGATAACCTTCAATAGTGATATTCGTTTCATTTTTTTGAAAACAATAAATATAAATATTTATGCTCCTAATGCTATTTTGTAGTATCATTTATTGATAAAAATGCATATTTTAGCTCACAATTGTAACGCCCGTAATTTTCGACAATTTAAATTGGTTAAATTAATGAGATTTTTGTAATTAAATTTAGTAGAAATAAAAACTTTATAAATTAATATTGAAATGAACGCTAAAATAAAATATATAAATGGTAATTTAAAACCTATTTATTTGTAATTTGAATAAAATTTAAATAAATGAAATGGTGTAAGTATTATACCTGGATATAAATTGAATATGAGAAATTAGAGGTAAGTATTGAATTGATTAATGTAATAAAACATGGTTAACAGAAATTGGATGTAAATTAAGGAAATATGTATTGCAAGTTAATAATTAATGAACTTAAATGAACATTCCAATTTAATATAATAATTCAAATGTTATGACTTAGTTTTAAATGAAATATAGTATTAACAAATGCAATTAGTGTATTAATGTGTGAAATAATATATTGGTTTATTTGTTACTGAATGTAAATTAATGAAATTATGTTAAGGTAAGTTAATAAATAATTAGTTTAGCGCAATCTAAATTAATTGAAATAACTGTAAGGTCATAATTTGCCGTACCTAGTAAATTTGGAAAATAAATCTCAATAAATGTAATAAAGTATTGAAATGTATATTGTTTCCATAGGATAATATAAAGAAATGAAAACTTGCAACCTATGCTTGAAATAACGATCAAAATAAGTGAAATAGTGTTAATGTAAGTTTTTGATTAATTATTGAAATAATATAGGGTTAATGACAATTAATTAAAATTTGTATATATGGAAGTTTAACCTGTGTTGGGAAGGAATAACTTATAAAAGGAAGTAAATGTTACTTTAATGATAATTAATATAACAACGGAAATGTGAATCTAAATTGAAGAGAAGCGTAAGTTTATTTATAAGGCAGTAATTGATGAAATATAAGTTGGAAGCAAAGTAAATAAATTATTGAGGACATTTAATAGTAATTAATGTATAAATATTTGGTAATTAAATCAAATCAATTTATAGAAATCAATTTTAAATTAATTGGAAGGAAATCTATAATAAATGAATTTATTTGTAAGTGAATGAAATTTATTTCTATATTAATTGGAAATTGGAATAAGATGGCAATTGCTAATGTAATAAGAGTAAGCCAATAATAATTCTTCCCATAAATTGATAATTGATTCAATAATGTAATACTATCCATAATAGGGCAATTTGATTGAATAATAGAATGGAAAGTCTATTAAATGGGATTATTGAAAATAAAATTTGTAATTTCTGAATTATTGAAATTAGAAGTAAGGATAGTAATTATTGTAATAATTAAAATGGGAGTCAATTAGAATTTAATGAACCTTAATGTATATTAATGAGAATTTAAGGCAATAATCACCAGATATGAAGGAAATAAGATGAATTGCAATGTAGTTTATTTGTAAAAAATAAGTGATGTAATGTAGAAATGAAATCAAATATAGATAAGTTTAATTGAGACTTTAATTTCAAATAACGTGTGAAATTATCAAAATATAGTAAAGGAAAAATATGATAGTCAATAAATAAAGGATGGAATGAGAGCATTAATGTAATGAATGTAAAACAAGTATTTAACTATGATTATAGAAAAGTTTAATAGAGAATGGAAGGATTGAAATCAGGTTTAAAGCAACGTATTGTAGGTAATTATAAATAACTGGATTTATCAAATTGAAGATAAATGAAATTAAACATCTAAATATTACGTTAATAGAGATTTAAATGAAATCTAAGAATATTAAAATAATATATTTTGACTCCAATATTAAATCCATCTATTTAAAATTTATGGATGGAATAATCATTGATTTATTTAATTTAATATAATTTTTGGGAATTTAATTTATAATTTGAATATAATGAAATTGAAGATTTGACACTGTAATTGATAGATTTATCAACTTTAAATTAACATCTAAACTTGTTTAAAATTTTGTATAAATGATTAAGAATTATAAAGTGATAAAGATTGTCAATTTCAGAATTTAAATGGGAAATTTGATTTAATTAATTAATTTTAAATTTATTTAATTAATATAAAAATAGCCATTTTGGCCACTGACTCGGATTTTCACGAAACAAGTTTCATCGGATCTGTAACAGTGAATTATTGTAGAATTTCAAGTTTCGTATCGATCGGACTGGTCGTTTGATCGTACAGACTCGAAACGCCTTGAAATCGATAAATTGAAATCAATTTGAAAATATTGTTTTTAGCATAACTTCTTCATACGATGAAATTTGGACTTGAAACTTGTTCCACCGCGTTTAAAATATTTTAAAATATCTATTTTGATATATGGGTTGACCCAATTTCGTTTCGGAGTCGAAACGGGCTTTTTAGACCACTTTGGAGTTAGCGCGTATATCCAACCTTATCCACCCATTCTAATTTCTGACCTACCTATATAAACCCCGTAGCAGCTCTATTCCTCATCTCTGTACGTACAGAAACTTCTTTGCTCTGCAAACGCTAGATCCAATTGCAAATTCAAAAATCTAATGAAAATTCAAACTACTCAGAAAAATTCAGAAAAAATATATGTTGAAGCACTCGAAGTGCGTAGTCTTCTGATGAAATTCGTTTTCGTTTTGGATTGTCGTTTGACCTGTAAAAATATCAAAGAAGTCTCGACCGTCCATCACGCGTCGGTCAAAGTTGTCGGATGATCGTGCTATTAAATTCAATTAGGGTTGTACTCAAGTGGCGGCTGTGTGCTTTCGGCAGCGAAGGGGGCTGTGATGGTCGCGAGGAGATCGGCGTGGTGGAAGGCTTGGTCGACGTCGGCATGAAAGGCGGGTGATGTCGCGTTTCATTGGATGGCGTGCATTGTGGTTCTCGCGTGCGTTGGGTCTGAGGGCTTTCTGCGTGCGTGCGTGGGAAAGAGCTGGAGGAAGGATGATGTGGCAGTGAGGTAACAGAATTGTGTTTTTTTTTTTAATATTGAAATTCAAACCCATTAATCATCATAACTCTCGCATACGAGGTCCGTTTCACGCGCGGTTTCTTTTGTTAGGATCATATCTGAATTCCGGACTTTTTGGCGATGGTTTGGACGGATTCTGAGACAGGTCAATTTTTGGGTTTAAATTGGATTTAAATTCAATTTAAATTCAAAAGGTGAGTGTTTTAACCCACTCACAACTTCTAAAATTTCATATGTTTGTTAAATTGATATATGATGTGATTTGAAATTTATTTATAACTGTTTGGCATATATTTAATCATCATCTCGGTTAAATTGCATTATTTGAATTTAATTGTTATTCAACTTATTATTGCATATAACCTGCCAGTTAAATTAATTTATTATTGAATAGTAAACTGTCAGTAATTGATTTTTATTTATTGATGTTATTATTTGAATTTGGATGATGTTTGCAATCAATGGTTGATGGTTGATATTGGGTAAATGGATGCCGTAATCTATATTGTTATAAACTGCAAGTTATTATGCATTCTCATTTCATTCGGGATTGCGGTTTGAAATGATATATAACCGTAATTTTATTTTAAATTACGGATTGAAATGATAAATATCTGTATCACTTGGCCATAGGATAGAAAATTTTATACAGACACCGTGGTCTATATATAAAAAAATATTTTTAAATGATTTCTATGGTTTTGGAAAGGAATATACGGTTTATTAAATATTAATTTTGATGTTATATAAATATTATTTTATATATATAGTTAAATTCTTGAATTTAAGCTATGTATAAAATTGTTTAATAAAAATGAGTTTAATAATGGAGTTTGATGGTTTATATTATATGGGTAAGTACCTATTTAAGGTATTACATATATAGAGTTTAAATGACTTAAATGAAATTTAAGTTGGAAGATAAATATGAAATTGGTTTAAATTGAATTATTTAAGAATTGTACTTGAATAAATTTGATTTGGAATTTAAAATAAGTTGAGATTTTGAAGGGTATGATTCTTATAAATTGATTTGGTTTAAAGTGTTTTAAATGAATATAAAGTTGAGATAAATGAATATATCAAGTTAAATAAAATTTAAAGAATATTGAGTTGTTTGAAGTTAAAAGTTTTACTTAAATTTTATTGTAAACATTTCAAATCTAAATAATAGTAATTGAATTTGATATATATGGAATTATCAAAGAAATTGTTTTGAAATGGTGGAATATTTAAAGCTTTGAAATATATGAATTGAAATGATTTATTGAGAGGTTCAAATCGGTATTTTGGGATTTATTTGAAAGATTAAAGAAGCTATTTTATTATATAAAATAATTTAATATGTAAACCATTGAAGTACATTAAGTTGTGTTTCAAAGCTATAGATTTCAAGGTATATAGATTTGAAAGTGCTATGATTTCTTGAAAAGGATATATTTGAAATAAAATGATATCATATTGATTTGGGTCTTAAAATAAAAATGATATCGTATTTATATGGTTTTGAAATGAATATTTTATTCTGGTTTTGAAGTATAATTATTTTAAAATGACCGCGGTGTTATAATACGTTTGGTTGTTAAAAAGACCGGGATCGAAATTTGTCATACTCTCTGCCAACTCCGAAAACCACTTTAACAACCGTGTACGCGGTGGAGATTCCAGAATGAAGTAGGATGGTGACAGCGTTTCCTTTGAGGTAAATACGTGGATCTGACTCCCGTGAGTTGGCATAAGGTGGCTAAAACAGGAGCGATTCCCGGGCCAATGAGATCATTCCTCTGATCGGACGCACTCATTCGATATTATACTCTGACATTTGGATTGATTCGGTGGCCACCTTTGATTTTTGATTTTGAGGTTGTTGTTCGAGGCGGGCGGTAGTAGCTGCTACGCGTTACCACCAGCCCGAATGCGTAATTGGTATATCTATCCTGGCATTTTCTAGTTGTACCGTGTCACCTACCCTAGCGCGCCTTGTATGAGTTTCTATTTGTGTCGTACCTATGGAGTATCCTTTGGCAGCCTCCCGATCAGGAGGTATTACGGTACTGTATAGACTATTGGCATTATTTGTGTTAAAGGCTATATGGGTAACCCCTTAACGCTATTAAAAAGTAAGTTTACTTTACTATTAGACACTATTACAATAGCGAAATATTACTACATAGTAAATTGTTTAACGGATTCTTAGGAGATGTGAATCCCGAGCATCTCTTAAGTTACTGCACTCACGTTAGACACTAGATAGGAGATGTCAAATCCCGTAAACATCTCTGACGGCGTTTCACTCATATTTATTCCCGTTGATTTAACTTACATAAGATATTTTAGTTCTGACTCGAGTGTTTTGTCCTTTTAATTCGCTCGGGTCAGTCCGAGCGTTTCAGGATTTGAAGATTTTATTCTGAAGGACGAAGATGAAGATTTGTAGTACTATTATATACTATATTATTCCACCACACCATTTAATTCAGCTGGATTAATTATTGTTTTTTGGTATGTGTACTCTGATATGTATTGTATAACTATAATCAAATGTTTTGTAAAACAGCTTCATGAACCATATATTTGATTATTATATTTTATCGTTCCGCTGCAAGATTCTATTTTGTGTTTTTCTTTCTCTGCTTTTTCTTATTTACCCATAACAATCCGTCCTTCTGTATGGTTTAAGTCTGACGTGTGTGGTTTATCGTCGATTTAAAGCCTACGAAAAGGCGGGATGTTTCATCTGGTATCAGAGCTTTGGTTTAGCGATAAACCTTAGGTTTGTGGGGTCTGACTCTTTATTAATAGGGTAGTAATACCCTATGATGAGTCACTGAGTGTATATATATATGAGAGAGCGTATTTTTAGTGTTATAAAAAGGTTTTAATATTGTGTTAATTTGTTCCGTTTTGTATTTATAAATTCTGATTGGTGCATGAGACACTATGACATCAATAGGAATTTCTAAACACTTAATAGGACAGACCGATATAATATTTGTTTTTAATATAGGTGAATGAAATAATTTTGCCATTATATTTTCTATATATATAAAGGAAATTTTTATAAAGGTTATATTTGGTTGTATTATATTGGTTGTTAGGTAATGAAATTTATATATAATAGTTGAAATGAGATGGAAAATGAAATAAATGAAAATTGAAAAATTTAGAACTTACGTTCCGGCGTTTTGAAAATTTCTTTCAAATGATTTTGGAATATAATAATAATATTTTAGAAGTATTTTTTGATATAAATATTTCAATATAAATTGAAAGAATTGTTTAAAGAATTTTGGAAAAGAAATAAGCTCTGTACTTCCCTCTCTGTCGTTGGAAAATAATTTCGGTGATGAGTACACGCATCATCGACATTCATTTTCGAGTTTCGAAGTGGGAATGCTACTGTAGTAGTTTTATTGCAGAGTTGTTTTGATAAACAAATATTTTTTTTAAATTGTTTTAATTATAATTGGATATATAAATTATAAATATACATTTATATATTATTTTAAATTTAACCCGGTATTTAGTTCTTAACTTCCGTCAATTAATAGCTTCAATTAGTTTAGTGAAATGGAATTTAACTAATAAATTGGAACCTTTAATTTAAAAAGAAACTAAATGCTAAGTTATAAACGAAAATTCAAGGAAGTTGGAATTGTAACTTATAAAACAAAAGATATAATTATTGAACATTAAATTAATTAAAAGAAATGAGGTGAACTTGTATATATTTCAATTGCATTCTTAATAAGCATATGTATAACTTACCACCTATAAAGGTTTAAATGTTAAAAGAAAGTGTAATGAGAAATTTACAAGTAAAAGTCGAAATAATAAAAGTATTCAACGAAATTCTTTAATAAATAAGAATTTGATGTTGAAATTGTTATAAACTTAAGTTATAATGGAAATCTTACTATAATAAAATATGATAGAAGATAAAGGTTGTAAGTAA
Source organism: Allium cepa (assembly GCA_030765085.1). Taxonomy (NCBI): domain Eukaryota; kingdom Viridiplantae; phylum Streptophyta; class Magnoliopsida; order Asparagales; family Amaryllidaceae; genus Allium; species Allium cepa. The sequence goes on along the minus strand of CM060945.1, from coordinate 969,410,975 downwards.
GTAATTATAGACTTAAGTAAATGGTGAAGTTATTTATTTTAAAAATAAGTAGAAAGATGAATCAATGTAAATAAGTGAAATTAAGTAATGAATAAATGAATGTAATGGAAATAAAAGAAATTTGCATTATATATGGATAAATGAAAACGGTAAGAAATAAATTTTAAACTAAAAAGTTAAATCAGTAATTGAATGAAAAGGAAATCAAACAATAAATATTTTGAAATGAAATTTATAAAAATTTACTTGATCTATTGTTTGGAATTATTGTCGTCTTGGTTTATAGTTGTTTGGGTAAGGATACTTTAAAATTGGTTGGATGAATGAATAATCTATTTAGTTTCATCTAAGACTATTGAGTAAATGATGCACTTAGTAGTTTATTCTTCATTCTGTACAATTTAAAGTTTGAACCCGAACAACTATTTGTTTTGTTGATATGAATGAATGATTGATTTGTGATGACTCTATGGGATAGTTGTATGACTTGTTGCAGTGATGGTTGTTTGTATTGATTGGTTGGTTTATGGTTGAAACATCTTTAAATATTTCATTTTATATAATTGTTAACCTTTTTGGATTATATAAGTGAAATACAGGTTATGGAAGCAATTGCTATTGCTTTTGATTTCATAATTAAGCGTTAGTTGCCCAACAAATAGGTACGTTTTCGGATTACGGTTTATAGTGTTATTTTATTATTATTTTCCCGTGTTGGGATATATTATTTTGGAAAGTATATGTTATATATTGTTATTTTGATATTATATTTTCTCCCGAGCCTCTCCGTACAATGGAGACTCTGCCGAAATTTTCTGTAAATTTTGGACATAGAAATTTTTTGAAAATACTTTCCAAACTTTTTTGATTTAAGTATAAAAAGGTTTAATGGTTGTAAATTTGTATATTTTATTTAAAATAATTAATTTTGTAAATTTAATTGTTTATAAAGTTAATGTTTTGAGTAAGATATATTGATTTCTAAATCCTTCTTTTCCCTTCTTTTTCTTTTCAAGGACGAAAAGTTTTGAGTGGGGGAGAGTGTAACGACCCGTAATTTTCGACAATTTAAATTGGTTAAATCAATGAGATTTTTGTAATTAAATTTAGTAGAAATTAAAACTTTATAAATTAATATTGAAATGAACACTAAAATAAAATATATAAATGGTAATTTAAAACCTATTTATTTGTAATTTGAATAAAATTTCAATAAATGAAATGGTGTAAGTATTATACCTGGATATAAATTGAATATGAGAAATTAGAGGTAAGTATTGAATTGATTAATGTAATAAAACACGGTTAACAGAAATTGGATGTAAATTAAGGAAATATGTATTGCAAGTTAATAATTAATGAACTTGAATGAATATTCCAATTTAATATAATAATTCAAATGTTATGACTTAGTTTTAAATGAAATATAGTATTAACAAATGCAACCAGTGTATTAATGTGTGAAATAATATATTGATTTATTTGTTACTGAATGTAAATTAATGAAATTATGTTAAGGTAAGTTAATAAATAATTAGTTTAGCGCAATCCAAATTAATTGAAATAACTATAAGGTCATAATTTGAGGTACCTAGTAAATTTGGAAAGTAAATCTCAATAAATGTAATAAAGTATTGAAATGTATATTGTTTCCATAGGATAATATAAAGAAATGAAAACTTGCGACCTATGCTTGGAATAACGACCAAAATAAGTGAAATAGTGTTAATGTAAGTTTTTGATTAATTAATGAAATAATACAGGGTTAATGCCAATTAATTAAAATTTGTATATATGAAATTTTAACCTGTGTTGGGAAGGAATAACTTATAAAAGGAAGTAAATGTTACTTTAGTGATAATTAATATAATAACGGAAAGGTGAATGTAAATTGAAGAGAAGCATAAGTTTATTTATAAGGCAGTAATTGATGAAATAGAAGTTGGAAGCAAAGTAAATAAATTATTGAGGACTTTTAATAGTAATTAATGTATAAATATTTGGCAATTAAATCAAATCAATTTATAGAAATCAATTTTAAATTAATTGGAAGGAAATATATAATAAATGAATTTATTTCTAAGTGAATGAAATTTATTTCTATATTAATTGGAAATTGGAATAAGATGGTAATTGTTAATGTAATAAGAGTAAGCCAATAATAATTCTTCCCATAAATTGATAATTGATTCAATAATGTAATAATATCCATAATAGGGCAATTTGATTGAATAATAGAATGGAAAGTCTATTAAATGAGATTATTGAAAATAAAATTTGTAATTTCTGAATTATTGAAATTGGAAGTAAGGATAGTAATTATTGTAATAATTAAAATGGGAGTCAATTAGAATTTAATGAACCTTAATGTATATTAATGAGAATTTAAGGCAATAGTCACCAGATATGAAGGAAATAGGATGAATTGCAATGTAGTTTATTTGTAAAACAATAAGTGATGTAATGTAGGAATGAAATCAAATATAGATAAGTTTAATTGAGACTTTAATTTCAAATAACGTGTGAAATTGACCAAAATATAGTAAAGCGAAATATGATAGTCAATAAATAAAGGATGGAATGAGAGCATTAATGTAATGAATGTAAAACAAATATTAACTATGATTATAGAAAGGTTTAATAGAGAATGGAAGGATTGAAATCAGGTTTAAAGCAACGTATTGTAGGTAATTATAAATAACTGGATTTATTAAATGGAAGATAAATGAAATTAAACATCTAAATATTACGTTGATAGAGATTTAAATGAAATCTAAGAATATTAAAATAATATAATTTGAATTCAATATTAAATCCATCTATTTAAAATTTATGGATGGAATAATCATTGATTTATTTAATTTAATATAATTTTTGGGAATTTAATTTATAATTTGAATATAATGAAATTGAAGATTTGACACTGCAATTGGTAGATTTATCAACTTTAAATTGACATCTAAACTTGTTTAAAATTTTGTATAAATGATTAAGAATTATAAAGTGATAAAGATTGTCAATTTCAGAATTTAAATGGAAAATTTGATTTAATTAATTTATTTTAAATTTATTTAATTAATATAAAAATAGCCATTTTGGCCACTAAATCAGATTTCGACGAAACAAGTTTCATCGGATCCGTAACAGTGAATTATTGTAGGATATTAAGTTTTGTATCGATCGGACTGATCGTTTGATCGTACGGACTCGAAACGCCTTGAAATCGATAAATTGAAATCAATTTGAAAATATTGTTTTTAGCATAACTTCTTCATACGATGGAATTTGGACTTGAAACTTGTTCCATCGTGTTTAAAATATTTTAAAATATCTATTTTGATATATGGGTTGACCCAATTTCGTTCCGGAGTCGAAACGGGCTTTTTGGGCCACTTTGGAGTTAGCGCGTATATCCAACCTTATTCATCCGTTCTAATTTCTGACCTACCTATATAAACCCCGTTATAAACCCTAGCAGCCTCTATTCCTCATTTCTGTACGTACAGAAACTTCTGTGCTCCTCTTCCTCAATGGCTGCAAACCCTAGATCCAATTGCAAATTCAAAAATCTAATGAAAATTCAAACTCCTCAGAAAAATTCAGAAAAAATATATGTTGATGCTCTCGAAGTGCGTAATCTTCTGATGAAATTCATTTTCGTTTTGGATCGTCGTTTGACCGGTAAAAATCGAAGAAGCCTCGGCCGTCCATCACGCGTCGGTCAAATTTGTCGGATCGTCGAACCCTTTCTGGGTATTGTAGAGGGGACCGAGCGAAGTCGATCTGTGCAGTTTGTTCATGGAGTTAACGGCTAGATCGTGCTATTAAATTCAATTAGGGTTGTACTCAAGTGGTGGCCGTGTGCTTTCGGCAACGAAGGTGGGGCTGTGATGGTCGCTAGGAGATCGGCGTGGTGGAGGGCTTGGCCGACGTCGGCGTGAAAGGCGGATGATGTCGCGTTTCATTCGATGGCGTGCATTGTGATTCTCGCGTGCGTTGGGTCTGGGGGCTTTCTGCGTGTGTGCGTGTATTCCTGGAAAGAGATGGAAGAAGGATGATGTGTCAGCGAGGGTAAGAGAATTGTGTTCTTTTTTTATTTATTTTTAATATTGAAATTCAAATCCATTAATCGTCATAACTCTCGCATACGAGGTCCGTTTCACGCTGTTATCCCGCTTTTTGGGCAAAAGCCGTGATACCAAAAGATTGGTCAAAAACAGAAAATAGTTCGCCTCAGAGATTGGTCGTATTTCACCTCACTATGGATATCGATGAATTCTGTCCGAGCCCGAATCGGGCCACAATTAATAAGGCATGACAAGAAAGACCATAGAAGCCAGCATTTCAAATTTCAAGTCAATCCGAGGTCATATGCTCAAGTTATGATGGATTCAAGTTAAGAAGGTACACATTGCTCGGTTCGAACCCATCATGTTCGAACCCATCATATTCGAACCCATTGTGTTCGAAACCATCGTGTTCGAAACCATCTGTTTCGAACCCATCATATTCGAACCCATAGGAAGAGGCGACGTTCGAATCCATCAGCCAACGTCTCCCTTCGAATCCATCAAGCCAATTCATGCTTCGACTCCATCACTACTTCGAATCCATCACCACTTCGAATCCATCCATCAACTTCGTATCCATCACTACTTCGAATCCATCCATCAACTTCGTATCCATCACCACTTCGAATCCATCCATCAACTTCGTATACATCACTACTTCGAACCCATCCATCAACTTCGTATCCATCACTACTTCGAATCCGTCCATCAACTTCGTATCCATCACCACTTCGTGTCCACCTCAAGCTTCGAACCCATCACAAGCTTCGAGTCCATGCTGTCTTCGAACCCTACACGTTAAAAACAACTTCGAATCGATCCAGAGCCATCGATTCGAAGCGTCGCTGCCCCCTCATGCAACAGGTTCGATTCGAACCTATGGTTTCGAACCGTATGGATTCGAACCATATGGATTCGAACCTATGGGTTCGAACCATATGGATTCGAAACATATGGGTTCGAACGACCCATAGGATCGGTTCGAAGTTGCCAGCGTACCGAAATGCATCACCTTGAATCGATCATATCTCTCAATCCCTTGATCCAAATGCCATGAAATTTTCACAGAAGCTTGATTACATGATGAAGAACGTCCACGCCAAGTTTCATCGCAATTGGACAATTTTTTGATCGATTCGAAGTTCACTTCGAATCGATGCCAAACTGGGCACGCAGTCCAAGAACGCGGGCCTGTGGGCCCCCCGTCACGTGCCAAGCAGCCTCTCCAGGTTTTGGGCGGGATTTTGGCCTTCCACGCCTATAAATAGAGCCCCTGGTCATTCAGAAAAGGGGAGGAGATTCAGAGGAGAGAAAGCAAGTCCAGACTCTGCTGAATTCAATCCTATTCGTCACTATTGCTGTTGAGTTCAGAGTTCAAAGCTATAATCCGTTGTAATCAATTAAGATTATCAAGTTCAAAGCTACAACCCGTTGTAATTGAATAAGATCATCAAGTGAAGCAATAAAGAGAAAACCTTCAAAGTGGACGTAGGCACGAACGCCGAACCACTATAAATCCTGTGTTTGTGATTATTGTCTGTGAATTATTGTGATTAGTTGCTTAGATCTGAATTCTACATTGATTGTTGCTGAGAACTGTGTTGATTATTATTAATTTGAGTACGTAAACGGGTGCTTTCGCGGTATTGGGTGTTTGTGACCAATTTTGGCGCAAACATTTTGGTGCTTTCACTGAGAAGGCTAATTCAGGAAGAAGTTGAATTTGAAAATCCAGGAGTTCAGATCTAGAAATTATGACAAGACAATCGAGTAGAAGGCCAAGGCCTGAGAGAAGTGAACCACAAGGAAGTCAAGAGGCCTCCTCAGGAGGGAATCATGCATCAATCTACATCACTAGGGACGAAATGGAGACAATGATAAAGAGGCAGGAGGAGTTGATTCAGAGCTTATTCCAACAAATTGGACAACTTGGAGCACAGAATAGAGAAACCGATGGAGTTCAGAACGGAGCAGGACCATCCGGAATAGCACCTGGATCAGGAGGCGCACACTTGGAGCACGAAGATCTAGTCCCGGAGGGAGAGAGAGGAGTGCCCACGCAACCTGGAGGCAACAGAGGAATGAACGCTCAGTCAAGGGGGCAGATTCCAGAATTCCCTCATGAACTCGGGGGGCAGGTTGAAAGTAATGAACGAAGATTGCACCTCGGTGACAACGACAGATTGGCGGAGATGGTTAGAAGAGCTATGAGAAGCGGTTTGGTAAACAAGGATTTGGAGGATGTTAATAGGAGTCCTTTCACTTCGGCAATTAGACAAGCTAGAAACCCACCGGATTTCAAGTTACCATCGTTGGACACGTATGACGGAAGAACGGACCCCACGGTTCATCTAACAAAGTATATGAGGCATATGGAAGTGCTGGGGGCACCAGAGGAGGTTATGGCCCGGTGCTTTCCATTATACTTGACAGATATTGCAGCATTGTGGTTTAGGCAATTAGAGAATGGATCCATCGGAACGTGGAATGGTTTAATTGAGAGATTTATGAGGCAATTCAGGGTTCACATTACGAGACCCAAGAATGTGATGACTTTGGCAACCTTAAAGCAGAAAGCCGGAGAGATTTTGAGAAGTTATCTAGCACGATTCAATGCAGCAGCAGCGTCAGTGGACCGAGCGGATCTGTCCATGGTGGTAATGGCAGCTGTGTCCGGAGTAGCTGACGGCACAGAATTCAAGAATTCATTGACTAAAGATCCACCCGTGGATCTAGAGGAATTCTACAACGAGGTAGAAAAGTTTTTACGTTTAGAGGACGCAAATCCAGAAAGAGAAGAAGGAGAGGGAATAGAAGTTTATATGCTTAAAGACAAAAAGCCTATCGAAAAGGACTCAGACAAGGATAAAGGAAAACGAAGGACTGAGGATTATGATAACAGGTCAAAACGGCAGCGGAGAGAGCCGCGATTCACTACTTACACCGAGCTGACTGAGAGTTTGGAACGCATTTATCAGGATACCAAGGAGCATATTCCGTATCGCAGACCAATGCGGAGGGATCCAACCTCAAGCGAAAGAAAATCAGATAAGTTTTGCGTATTTCATGAATTAAACGGTCATAACACTAATGATTGTAGGCATCTGAAGGACGAGGCGGAAGGACACATCAGGAACGGCATGCTCCTTCAATATGTGAGGAGGCGAGCTTCAGCGGAGGAGCCAGAGCGGCCACCGTCTACATCAACCAGGGGCAACCCTGAACCAGGACGCCGTTTGGTTATCAATTAGTTAAAATAACGATGAACGAGTCGCAAGCTCCCACTAACGCAATCGAATCATTTACACATGTACGAGATCGCGAACGTTCTCCAGGCATGCTCTGAATGATCATTGAATGTTTCGTAGTGGGAACTTACACTTTGACATCTTTGCTTTGTTTTTATTTCATGTTGATTTGGACTTTGACATCTTTGTTTTGTTTTTATTTCATGTTGATTTGGACATTTGAACTTGGTTTGTTTGGACATTTCTGTTTTTAAAAGCTCACCCGTTGAATAAATATTTGATTCTGATAACTCTGAAATGGCTAGGCTACTTGCACATGTACGGGGTCGCGAACGGTCCTTAAGCATGCTCTGAGATAGTGATATACCTAAACAAATGATCCAGGGACCCACGCGAACGTGAACCTGGTATCAACAATATCAAGCCCTTCCGGGTACACTGATTCGCCTTCAATAGGCACACAAACAATCCAGGAACTCACCCGAGCGTGACCCTGGCATTCAAAACATCAAGCCCTCCCGGGCGCGTTTTCTCGCCTCGAACGGCACCCGACCGCGAACGGTCACAACTCGCCTCGAACGGCACCCGACTTCGAACAGTCACAAACTCGCCTCGAACGGCACACGATCGCGAACGGTCACAACTCGCTTCATCTCAAATGGCTCGATCACGAACGGTCGTCATTTGAGGCCCGCCTCGAACGGCACAACTCACTGTAACGGCACAACTCACTGTACCTCAAATGACTCGATCGCGAACGGTCGTCATTGGAGGTCCACCACCTGATCACTGACTGCTACACCTTACCTCAAATGGCTCGATCGCGAACGGTCGTCATTTGAGGTCCACCACTTGACCGCGCACTGTCGCACCTTACCTCGGATGACTCGATCGCGAACAGTCGTCATTTGAAATTAGGCGCTTGACCTTGAACGGTCATATTTCACCGCAGATGACTCGATCCCGAATGATCGACGGACGGATTTACGCGCTTGACCGCGCAGGGTCGCACTTTCCCTCAAATGACTCGATCACGAACGATCGTCATCTGAAGTTAGGCGCTTGACCATGAACGGCCGCGCTCCATCCCGAATAAACTCGATCACGAACGATCGTCATTTGAGGACATATAAAACTATCAAGTTCTTTACAGGTTGACGACAGGATATGAACATCCAGCTCAAGGCATTGCAAAACACACCTTGCTACCGCAAGGCATGTTTTGGGGGGCAAAATGTTATCCCGCGTTTTGGGCAAAAGCCGTGATACCAAAGGATTGGTCAAAAACAGAAAATAGTTCACCTCAGAGATTGGTCGTATTTCACCTCACTATGGATATCGATGAATTCTGTCCGAGCCCGGATCGGGCCACAATTAATAAGGCATGACAAGAAAGACCATAGAAGCCAGCATTTCAAATTTCAAGTCAATCCGAGGTCATATGCTCAAGTTATGATGGATTCAAGTTAAGAAGGTACACATTGCTCGGTTCGAACCCATCATGTTCGAACCCATCATATTCGAACCCATCGTGTTCGAAACCATCGTGTTCGAAACCATCTGTTTCGAACCCATCATATTCGAACCCATAGGAAGAGGCGACGTTCGAATCCATCAGCCAACGTCTCCCTTCGAATCCATCAAGCCAATTCATGCTTCGACTCCATCACTACTTCGAATCCATCACCACTTCGAATCCATCCATCAACTTCGTATCCATCACTACTTCGAATCCATCCATCAACTTCGTATCCATCACCACTTCGATTCCATCCATCAACTTCGTATACATCACTACTTCGAATCCATCCATCAACTTCGTATCCATCACCACTTCGAATCCATCCATCAACTTCGTATACATCACTACTTCGAATCCATCCATCAACTTCGTATCCATCACTACTTCGAATCCGTCCATCAACTTCGTATCCATCACCACTTCGTGTCCACCTCAAGCTTCGAACCCATCACAAGCTTCGAGTCCATGCTGTCTTCGAACCCTACACGTTAAAAACAACTTCGAATCGATCCAGAGCCATCGATTCGAAGCGTCGCTGCCCCCTCATGCAACAGGTTCGATTCGAACCTATGGTTTCGAACCGTATGGATTCGAACCATATGGATTCGAACCTATGGGTTCGAACCATATGGATTCGAAACATATGGGTTCGAACGACCCATAGGATTGGTTCGAAGTTGCCAGCGTACAGAAATGCATCACCTTGAATCGATCATATCTCTCAATCCCTTGATCCAAATGCCATGAAATTTTCACAGAAGCTTGATTACATGATGAAGAACGTCCACGCCAAGTTTCATCGCAATTGGACAATTTTTTGATCGATTCGAAGTTCACTTCGAATCGATGCCAAACTGGGCACGCAATCCAAGAACGCGGGCCTGTGGGCCCCCCGTCACGTGCCAAGCAGCCTCTCCAGGTTTTGGGCGGGATTTTGGCCTTCCACGCCTATAAATAGAGCCCCTGGTCATTCAGAAAAGGGGAGGAGATTCAGAGGAGAGAAAGCAAGTCCAGACTCTGCTGAATTCAATCCTATTCGTCACTATTGCTGTTGAGTTCAGAGTTCAAAGCTATAATCCGTTGTAATCAATTAAGATTATCAAGTTCAAAGCTACAACCCGTTGTAATTGAATAAGATCATCAAGTGAAGCAATAAAGAGAAAACCTTCAAAGTGGACGTAGGCACGAACGCCGAACCACTATAAATCCTGTGTTTGTGATTATTGTCTGTGAATTATTGTGATTAGTTGCTTAGATCTGAATTCTATATTGATTGTTGCTGAGAACTGTGTTGATTATTTTTAATTTGAGTACGTAAACGGGTGCTTTCGCGGTATTGGGTGTTTGTGACCAATTTTGGCGCAAACACACGCGCGGTTTCTTTTTTTAGGATCGTATCTGAATTTCGGACTTTTTGACGCTGGTTTGGGTGGATTTTGAGAATGGTCAATTTTTGGATTTAAATTGGATTTAAATTCAAAAGGTGAGTGTTTTAACCCACTCACAACCTCTAAAATTTCTTATGTTTGTTAAATTGATATATGATGTGATTTGAAATTTATTTATAACTGTGGCATATATTTAATCATCATCTCAGTTAAATTGCATTATTTGAATTTAATTGTTATTCAACTTATTATTGCATATAAACTGCCAGTTAAATTAATTTATTATTGAATAATAAACTGTCAGTAATTGGTTATTATTTATTGATGTTATTATTTGAATTTGGATAATGTTTGCAATAAATGGTTGATGATTGATATTGGGTGAATGAATGCCGTATTCTATATTGTTATAAACTGCAAGTTATTATGCATTCTCATTTCATTTGGGATTCCGGTTTGAAAGGATATATAACCGTAATTTTATTTTTAAATCACGGATTGAAATGATAATTATCCGTATCACTTGACCATAGGATAGAAAATTTTATACAGACACCGTGGTCTATATATAAAAAAATATTTTTAAATGATTTCTATGGTTTTGGAAAGGAATATACGGTTTATTAAATATTTATTTTGATGTTATATAAATATTATTTTATATATATAGTTAAATTCTTGAATTTAAGCTATGTATAAAACTGTTTAATAAAAATGAGTTTAATAATGAAGTTTGATGGTTTATATTATATGGGTAAGTACCTATTTAAGCTATTACATATATAGAGTTTAAATGACTTAAATGAAATTTGAGTTGGAAGATAAATATGAAATTGGTTTAAATTGAATTATTTAAGAATTGTACTTGAATAAATTTGTTTTGGAATTTAAAATAAGTTGAGATTTTGAAGGGTATGATTCTTATAGCTTGAATTGGTTTAAAGTGTTTTAAATGAATATAAAGTTGAGATAAATGAATATATCAAGTTAAATAAAATTTAAAGAATATCGAGTTGTTTGAAGTTAAAAGTTTTACTTAAAATTATTGGATTTTTTAAGTAAACATTTCAAATCTATATAATAGTAATTGAATTTGATATATATGGAATTATCAAAGAATTTTTTTTGAAATGGTGGAATATTTAAAGCTTTGAAATATATGAATTGAAATGGTTTATTGAGAGGTTCAAATCGGTATTTGGGATTTATTTGAAAGATTAAAGAAGCTATTTTATTATATAAAGTAATTTAATATGTAAACCATTGAAGTACATTAAGTTGTGTTTCAAAGCTATAGATTTCAAGATATATAGATTTGAAAGTGCTTTGATTTCTTGAAAAGGATATATTTGAAATAAAATGATATCATATTGATTTGGGTCTTAAAATAAAAATGATATCGTATTTATATGGTTTTGAAATGAATATTTTATTCTGGTTTTGAAGTATAATTATTTTAAAATGATCGCGGTGTTATAATAACGTTTGGTTGTTAAAGAGACTGGGATCGGAAGTTGTCATACTCTCTGCCAACTCCGAAAACCACTTTAACAACCTTGTACGCGGTGGAGATTCCAGAATGATGTAGGATGGTGGCGGCGTTTCCTTTGAGGTAAATACGTGGATCCGACTCCCGTGAGTTGGCATAAGGTGGCTAAAACAGGAGCGATTCTCGGGCCAATGAGATCATTCCTCTGATCGGACGCACTCCTTCGATATTATACTCTGACATTTGGATTAATTCGGTGACCACTTTTGATTTTTGATTTTGGGGGTGTTGTTCGAGGTGGGCGGTAGTAGCTGCTACGTGTTACTACCAGCGCGGATGCATAATTGGTATATCTACCCTGGCATTGCCTGGTTGACCTATCCTAGCGCATCTTGTACGAGTTTCTATTTGTGTCGTACCTATGGAGTATCCTCTGGTAGCCTCCCGATCAGGAGGTATTACGGTACTGTATAGACTATTGGCATTATTTGTGTTAAAGGCTATATGGGTAACCCCTTAACGCTATTAAAAAGTAAGTTTACTTTACTATTAGACACTATTACAATAGCGAAATATTACTACATAGTAAATAGTTTAACGGATCCTTAGTAGATGTGAATCCCGAGCATCTCTTAAGTTACTGCACTCACGTTAGACACTGGATAGGAGATGTCAAATCCCGTAAACATCTCTGACGACATTTCATTCATATTTATTCCTGTTGATTTAACTTACATAAGATATTTTAGTTCTGACTCGAGTGTTTTGTCCTTTCAATTCGCTCGGGTCAGTACGAGCGTTTCAGGATTTGAAGATTTTATTCTGGAGGACGAAGACGAAGATTTGTATTACTATTATCTACTATATTATTCCACTACACCATTTAATTCCGCTGCATTAATTATTGTTCTCTGGTATGTGTACTCTGATATGTATTGTATAAATATAATCAAATGTTTTGTAAAACAGCTTCATGAACCGCATATTTGATTATTATATTTTATCGTTCCGCTACAAGATTCTATTTTATGTTTTTCTTTCTCTGCTTTTTCTTATTTACCCCATAACAATCTGGCCTTCTGTATAATTTAATATCGTCGATTTAAAGTCTACGAAAAGGCGGGATGTTTCAACAATGTTATTTAATAGTTGCAGTTTATGAATTGTAGCAACAGTTTTGGAACTACCGTAAAATTTTTTAGATGAAGTGTGTATTTTAGCTCACAATATTTTATAGTGGCATTTATAAATTGTAGTAGTAGTAGTTTTTAAGTTGTAGCTGCATATTTTAAATTGTAGTAGCGGTTTATAAACAATTGTAGCATCTATTTAAATGTGTGTAGTTTTGCTACTATATAGTATTGTTTTTTTGTTATTTTCTTAACTGGATATAATTATGTTAATGATATTTTATAATAGCATTTATGAATTATTGTGGTGGTAGTTTCTAAATTATAATAGTATTTTTTAAATTACAGCAGCAATTTATAAACAATTATAGTATTTTTTTTAGATGTGTACAGTAATGCTACTGTGTGGTATCATTTTTTTTAATAAATATAATTATGTATATTTCTGTTCATAGCCATATTTTATAGTAGTATTTTATGAGTAGTAGTAGCAGTTTTTGAATTATAGTACTGTTTTTTACAGTATAGTAACAATTTATAAACAAATGTAGCATATTTTAGATATGTGTAGTAATGCTACTGTACAATATCATTTTTTTAAACAAAAATAATTATGTATATTTTTATTCATAATACAATTTTATGGTAACATTTTATGAATTATAGTAGTTTCTGAATTGTAGTGGTAGTTTATAGATAATTATAGCATCTTTTTAGAAAAAGTATACAGTGTATCTCACAACATTATTTTATAGTAGTATTTATGAATTGTAATATCAGTTTATGAAGTATTTAGCATTTTTAGTCTTGTAGTTGGCTTTTATGAATTATAGTATCAATTTCGAATTAAGGTTTTAAATTCCACCTTCTAGTATCGTTTTATGATTTTTGTAAAAGTATTATCATTTTTATTTTATTTTTTGAAAGTTTGCGATACTATTTTTCATAGATTAATTATAATACTACTGCGTAACTTTGTAAAAGTGGCATTATTTTTATTTAATTTTTTGAATATTTATTGTGTTGGTCGATGCATTTTGTGGTCCTACTATATAATTATGTTAATGATACAATTAAAAGACAATTGTTTTAAGTCGGAGAAGGTGAAAAGTTTTGACTTACGACGTTTGGTTGACTCAATTTTAGGTAGAAACAAGTTACATTGACCGTTGAGACCTTTGGTAACTACCGGTGGAGAAAGACATGCATATATGAGTGAAGGTACAAAAAGACATACACCAATGGAGGCACAAGAAACAAAAACAAGAGTTGGAAAGATGAACAAGAAGCGACACATAACACAATGGCCTTAATGGAATTAAGATGAACAACGATTTGCATATGGTGAACAAGTTATTCCTTCCACCGAATGGCCATAATGGCAAGTACAATAACAATAAGAAGAGTTAATATGTCCCACTCAACACAAGAATGTCCTCCTTCGACACTAAATCAATCGCAAAGTTCACAGTCAATTCCTTATCAAAGGTAGAAGAAAAAAACAAGCACCACTTGAAATTAGTAGACTTAACGATTGAGTTGTTATTGATATGTTATGTTATTGTGGTATGTTATGTTACGTTGTTACGGTGTTTGATGTTTTCATTTTTCTGTAGTATTTCTAGTAGTATTTTTGATTTTACCGTAGTATTTTCATTCTGAATTACCTTCATGCGTTTTACTTTTATCATTATTTTTGGTATGTGCGGTTTTCTATATCATTTTGAATTATTGAATTTTCATTAAGCAAAGATCTCCAATCAATCAGATTTGGATCTATTAGAACGACATAATCGAGATTGTGTTGATGATTAAATTCAAATTGTCTCATTACTCGATTCGGTACATAATTTTCAAAGCTTCAAAATAGGATTAATCAATGCCTAGATATCCAATCCGAAAAGAGAAATTATATAATATGACTATAAATGCATCAATGGTTTTCAAGTTACGACATCGTCCGCTAATAAATCTAAATCATCACGTTAAAACAGTACATTTTTAGGAGTTTCACGTCAATTCCTAACAGAATTTGACCTACAATTATATGGAAGATTACGATCTAAATTGACAGGAATCGTTATACCAGGACATCCAACAACTAAATAAGACCAAGATCATAATTGCAGCAATGCTGCAGAACCGTCTAATAATTTTGTTTTTTGCAATGCAACATTTGTCTCACCGTACAAATAACAAAGTACAACACTAACTCATGAATGCTAACCATAAAGTGCTAAATCATCTAAAATAGCAAATTTCAAGTTATATCGACCTTTTGAATGATCCGGAAAAAACCGAAAGTACAAATTTACAGCACGTCTACGACGAAGTATCTCTGTATATGTCGCATCAACTCCAAGTGGTTCTTATTTTTTTTTTAAACCAACCCATATTAATCTCACTTTTGGATTTTAGTGCATTCTAAGGAGGAATTATACCAAGTAAATCATGACACAATACACTATAATCATACTCCACATTATCGGTAGATGCCGGGAACTGTCCATGGATAAATCAAACAAATAGAGGTGTGTGAAGGTCTGGGACTGTATGACTTGAGGAACCGAATATGGCATATACAAGGAACTTGTGCCCTAAAAGGAGATGGTCTGTATGAAGGCTTAGATTGGTTAGCGAGTACTCTAAATGAACTGCAAGCTTCAGGGAGACCCACCTCAGCTGCCACTTCATCATTTTAATATGCCAAAGGTTTTACCCTTTTTCTTCTTTTCTTTCTTTTTGTCTCATTTTTTTCTTTTTGTTTCAAGACCACGTTGAATTAGGGCTTTCATCTTTTCACGTGACTAATCTGAACGATGGAGGAGTCAATCTCATCGACGGATCGACGACTCTCGATGATGGTGGTATAGTCGAGCTTGGAGGCGACGATGATGGAGAGAGATGCGACAGTTTGACGATGATGGAAAGAGGAGACGGTAATGGAGATCAACATGAAGATGATCGAAGCATCAACTTGTTGCAGCAACGATGGAGGAGTGATGTTTTGTATGATTAGAGCTTGAGGTGGAGAAGAAACAACATGGAATTGGAGAAGAAGAAGATAAACTTCAATAGTTATATTGTTTCGTATCATTTTTTTGAAAACAATAAATATTTATATTTATGCTCCTAATGCTATTTTGTAGTATCATTTATTGATAAAAATGCATATTTTAGCTCACAATGTTATTTAATAGTTGCAGTTCATGAATTGTAGTAGCATTTTTGGACTACCGTAAAATTTTGTAGATGAAGTGTGTATTTTAGCTCACAATATTTTATAGTGGCATTTGTAAATTGTAGTAGCAGTTTCTAAGTTGTAGCAGCATATTTTAAATTGTAGTAGCGGTTTATAAACAGCTGTAGCATCTATTTAGATGTGTGTTGTTTTGCTACTGTATAGTATTGTTTTTTTGTTATTTTCTTAACTGGATATAATTATGTTAATGATATTTTATAGTAGCATTTATGAATTATTGTAGTGGTAGTTTCTAAATTATAATAGTATTTCTTAAATTACAGCAGCAATTTATAAACAATTATAGTATTTTTTTAGATGTGTACAGTAATGCTACTGTGTAGCATCATTATTTTTTTAATAAATATAATTATGTATGTTTCTGTTCATAGCCATATTTTATGAGTAGTAGCAGTTTTTGAATTATAGTACTATTTTTTACATTAAATAACAATCTATAAACAACTGTAGCATATTTTAGATATGTGTAGTAATGCTACTGTACAATATCATTTTTTTAAACAAAAATAATAATGTATATTTTTATTCATAACACAATTTTATGGTAACATTTTATGAATTATAGTAGTTTCTGAATTATAGTGGTAGTTTATAGACAATTATAGTTTCTTTTTAGAAAAAGTATATAGTGTATCTCACAACATTATTTTATAGTAGTATTTATGAATTGAAATATCAGTTTATGAAGTATTTAACATTTTTAGTCTTGTAGTTGGCTTTTATGAATTATAGTATCAATTTCAAATTAAGTTTTTAAATTCCACCTTCTAGTATTGTTTTATGATTTTTGTAAAAGTGTTATCATCTTTATTTTATTTTTTGAAAGTTTATGATACTATTTTTCATAGATTAATTATAATACTACTGCATAACTTTGTAAAAGTGGCATTATTTTTATTTAATTTTTTGAATATTTATTGTGCTAATTTTTTATAAATTATTATATACTGCTACTGTGTAATATTAATTTTACATTCACTGAATTTAAAAAAATAAAGCACTTATATTTTAATTTTATTGTAAAATGTTGAGCTTATCCCGTGTGGCATTTTATGGTTAAATGATATGACTCGGTATCATTTTGTACTTGTTATACATCTTATATTATTTTCTCATCATAATATTGTACAATGTCATTTTTTTACAAGTTGATATTTCTATAGCAATTGATGATCGACGAGCACGGTGAGACGAACAACATTGATGTGATGTGCTGGAAAAAATAAGTGGCATGGTAGGTGACAACATGCATTGGGTATGGTCAAAGGCTGCATATGGTGTCGCCTTAGTCGACATTGAGAAAAATCGGGTTTTAGTTAGTGGATGAGACGGCTAGACGATTGAGGTAGATGGTGGACTGAAGTTAATGGCGGCGTAGACATCGATAGTGTGAGGAGTAGCGACGATTGATGTGCCAGCTGTAGAGGAGAGTGGAGGAAAGCTGCAGTGGTTAGGTCTACGGAAGAAAGGAAAATACGTTCATTTAGCTAAATTCAAAAGTTGATGCTCTGTAAACTAAATAATTCACAAGTTTGTCATTTGAACAAAATATCTCAAAAGACAATCTATAAAATATTGTAATGAGCTATAATCACATGCATAACTAATCAGTTCATATAGTGTCACAATTTGAATAAACATAACAAAAATAAAGAACAAACATGCAACTTTGTAAATCGAAAGTTCTTCCATTACGTTGAGTTATGATTTGAGTGTGATTGAAGAAATAGAAAGGTAAAAGTGAAATTGCGAAAATGGAGACGACCGAATAATTTATAGTTAATAAATAGGGTTTTAAAATGTCACAAGCTTTATGATTGTTTCATATGCGATCAATTGGTAGAAGGAAAAACAACTTTAGAAATAATGTTGGAATGGCTGAATTTTTTTTTGATTATTGTGTCTATTTCGAATGAAAATAGAATTATAAAAAATGTGCTTAATTTTAGATCGGATGGATATTTTCTGATATAGATACACTCAAATCCCCATCCATATCAGAAAATATTTACGGATTTCTGCATCCGTTTTTCAAATATTGGATAATTTTCGCATTTTTGGATACAGATCCAAACAAATTTTGGATTTTTTGGATATCCATTAACAATCTAACGCAGTTTCCAGTAATGGTGTATTTGAAAAATGACCTTCTTAACATTCTCTCAAACAGAAGGAGGAAGTCCTTTTACAAGATGGTATTACTATTGTATTGAATAGCAAGGTGAAACTTCATTTGGTCTGCTTTGTTCGAATGTTCGACCTTTTGTATTCCCTAGGTTATACCTGGAGATTTAACCATGTTCGAGAATGAAAAAGTTAGCCATAGATTACTTCTAGACAATAGTGTAGGAGCTTAGAGCGACTTTAATAGTGCATATTCGGCCTCAATATTCAGTTTTCAGTTTCCCACGATTCTATTAGACTATAATATTTAGAGTAATGTTCAATTTTCAATTCATAAAACTAAACTAGAATTGAATGCCCATTTAATAGACGTCTAAAGGCAGACGATCATTTAATGAATGTCCATTTAATGAGGCCTGAGCGGAGACGCTTATATAATAGGTGTTTAATTTCTAGATGCCCATTCAATGGATGTCTAACCTCAGTTAGTTTTCAAACTACTGCATGAACGTTCATTTTTTTGCAATAATACATACCTAAACCTACCAAATTTACCACCAATACAAAAATTTCTTACAAAATTTAGAAAGCAAATTATGTCTCACCCATTCGAATTGTTTTTCGAAGCTTTAAGTATGGATGATAACTATGAATATAAACAAGGTCAGAGTGCTCATCCGTTAAACTTCCACTCCACCGCTGCATGGACTAGTTAAGAAGATAAAGTCTATATTTTGTATATTGTCACCATTCCAATGGTTCAGTGAAGGAAAATGACCATAGAAGAGAAACATTTCGGACGAAGGTTATAAATTCATGCAACAAAAAACATGTCGAGAAGACATGTTTCATGTACGCGATTACTGGTCATTGCTAAAAGATTAATCGACAAACATAATTTTTTGAATCTCAAATTTATAAAATTAAGCAAGTCAACCCTAGTGGTATGGAAGAAAAAGTTGAGCCGGTAAATTTTTTATATATATTCCATTCGAAATAAATTTAACACACATGTATTTATTCCATTTAATCATTGAATGTAGAAAAAAAATGGAAAGTAGCCAATTCTTAAATTTACTTTAGAGGGAAAATTATCGAAAAAAAACCATACTTTTACCAATTTGCTGTCTACGATGACTTGCTTACTAGTCAACAAAAACAGAGAAGTCCATAAGAGATGTTTAAACAAAACCGAAGGGGAAGAAAAACTGCAGAGATCATCTTATAATTTGAGTCTAGGAGACTCTTTAGGCAAGAATTCTATCTTAAGCGATGGCATTGAAGTTGATGTATTTACCCGAAGAATAGATAAAGATGCTAGACCGATGGGTTAACGTGCAGTGAAGAGGAAAAATAATATACGAAAGACTTTGGATTTTTGAATTAACCAAATGCGAGAAAGACATGTGAAACTGAATGGTGAATGTTAGTAAGGTCATGCGAACTAGCATGCTATGTTGAATCAAGAGATAGAGCATCAATAACAAGAGTTCTTGGTTATGAAATATTTGACAAAAATGGTTACGCTCTCAATTCAGTATTGGCTAGAATATAAACAACACGCTGTTGATAGTAGATCTAGATCGTGTCATATGTAGTTAGGTGTTACCTAGCAAGTTGTATCCTTAATTGTTTGTTTTGTACTTAGTAATGTTTGACGTGTTTCAAATGTTGAATGGTGTACCATTTTATTCAGTGTATTATATTACACAATGCCTTTACTAAAACACAACCAAATACATATATCGATGCACCATTACTGCATAAAACATATAAAAAAGACCAAGTGCTAAGACCTTTAAAATATAAAATGGTAAGTTGTGCAAATTATAAAAGGTGAGGGGTTTCATAATTTTTTGTAACATCCCCCTTTTTTGTATGCTTTAAATCGACAATAAACCACACCCATTAGACTCAAACCATACAGAAGGGCAGATTGTTATTGGAGGTAAATAATAAAAAAAACAAAAGAAAAAAAACAAACAGAATCTCACAGTGGAACGACAAATATAATAATCAAATAACAGTTCATGAAGCTGTTATACAAAACATTTGCTTATACTTATACAACACATACCAAAGTTACACATACCAGAGAATAAATAAATAATGCAATGGAATAGTATGAATGTAGTGGAATAATATAATAAGTAATAGTATTACAATCTTTGTCTTCTTCCTCCAGGAATAAAGTCTTCGAATCCTGAAATGCTCAGATTAACCCGAGCGAATTGAAAATACAAAACACCCGAGTCAGAACTAAAAGATCTTACGTAAGTTAAATCAACGGTAAAATATGAGTGGAACGACGTCAGAGATGTTTACGGGATTTGACGTCTCCTATCCAGTGTCAAACATGAGTGTAGTAACTTAAGAGATGCTCGGGATTCACATCTCCTAAGGATTCGTTAAACAATTTACTATGCAGTAATATTTCGCTATTATAATAATTTCTATAGTAAAATAAAATTACTTTTAAATAGCATTAAGAAGTTACCCAGTCTCCCCTTTAACACGTAATAGTCCCAATAGTCCTTCCAGTATCATAGTCCCTCCTGATTGGAAAGCCACCAGAGGATACCACACGGGCTACGGGAGAAAACCAAACTCGTACAAGGCGCACTAGGGCAGGTGAAACGACACAACTAGGCAATACCAGGGTAGATATACCAATTGCTATCCGGACTGGTGGTGACGCATAGCGCGCAGCTACCGCCCACCTCGAGCCACACTCCAAAATCAAAAATCAAAAGTGGCCACCGAATCAATCTCAAAGTCAGTATATAATGGATTGGTATCGAAGGAGTGTGTTCGATAAGAGGAGCAACCTCAGTGGCCGGGAATCGCTCCTGTTTTAGTCACCTTATGCGAATTCATGGGAGTTGGGTCCATGTATATACCTCAAAGGAAACGACACCACTATCCTACTTCATTCTGGAATCTTCACCACATACACGGTTGTTAAAGTGGTTTTCGGAGTTGGCAGAGAGTATGACAACTTCTGATCCCGGTCTCTTTAACAACCAAACGTTATTATTACACCGTGGTCATTTCAAAATATTTATACTTCAAAACCAGAATATATTATCCATTTCAAAGCCATATAAATACGATATCATTTCCATTTCAGAACCCAAACCAATTTGATATCATCTTTATAAAAACTCAAATCAATATACTACCATTTTAAATTTCAAAAATATCCTTTCCAAAAATCATAGCACTTTCAACGTTACAACACTTCGAAATCAAAACCCTTGAAATATAACACTTTCAAATCATAATACTTTGAACTCATAACCTTGAAACATAGCTACACCACTTAAATGGCTTAAATATTAAATTACTTTATATAATAAAATAACTTCTTCAATTTCACAAATCAATTTCAAATGCAGATTTGAACCCCCAACAAACCATTTCAATTTCCATATATTTCAAAGCTTTAAATATCCCTCCATTTCAAAATTAATTCTTTGATAATTCCGTATATATCAAATTCAATTACTTTTATTTAGATTGGAAACGTTTACTTAATAAATCCAATATCATTTAAGTAAAACTTTAAACTTCAAATAACTGGATATTCTTTCAATTTATTTGACTTGATATATTCATTTAAATTAACCTATATTCATTTAAATCACTCTAAACAAAAATCAAGTTAAAAAAAATACCCTTTAAAATTCAATTTTATTTAAATTTAAAATCAAATTTATTCGAGCATAATTCTTAAATAATTTAATTCAAATCAATTTCATATTTATCTTCCAACCTTAATTTAATTTAAGTCATTATAAACTCTATATACAGTATAATTTAAACAGATACTTAACCGTATTATATAAAACAATCAAAATTTATCATTTAACTTAGTTTATATTTTAAAACAAATTTATACATAGCTAAAATCAATAATAAATAACATTTATATAACATCTAAGATCAATATTTATATAACCCATATATTTCTTTACAAAACCATAGAAATCATTTCAAAATATTTTTAGATTTAGACCGCGGTGTTTGTATATAATTTTCTATCCTATGGTCAAGTGATACAGATATTTATTATTTCAATTCGTAATTTAAAAAGAAAATACAGTTATATATCATTTCAAACCGCAATCTCGAATGAGATAAAAATACATAATAACTTGCAGTTTATACCAATATAGAATACAACATCCATTCATCCAATATCAGTCATCAAACATTTATCACAATCATCATCCAATTCAAACAATAACATCAATATAGAACAGATAATAAACAACAGGTATTTACTGGCAGTTAATATTTTATAATAAATTAAACAACTATTTAACTAGCAGTTTATATGCAATAATAAATTAAATAACAATTTAATTCAAATAAATTCAATTCATCTGAGATGATGATTAAAAATATGCCAAACAGTCGCAAATAAATTTCTAATCACATCAAAAATTAATTTAACACACATAAGAAATTTTAGAAGTTGTGAGTGAGTTAAAACACTCACCTTTTGAATTTAAATTAAATTTAAATCCAATTTAAACCCAAAATTCAAACAGTCTCAGAATCCATCCAAACCAGCATCAAAATGTCCGAAATTTCAATGATCCCAAAGCAAGAAACCGCACGTAAATCCGACCTCGTATGCAAAAGTTGTTAGCATTAGAACATCACACGATTTTAAATTAAAATAAAATAAAATAAACAAAAACAAAGCCACGTCATCGTCATACCCTGCAAACCCTAGCTCCATATCATCAAGTCGCGAATGAAAGCCGTCGCCCTTCTCGCCGTTGACCATAGATTTCGTCGTGCCCCTACCACCGTTCGCCAAACCGCTGCCACCATCACACTCCACATCTCCGGCTGATCATGATGCCCCACGTCCGGTCATCCAAAGCCGCCACCGGCCGCCACCCCATGCAAACCCTAAATGGCCAAATTCCGATGCCTCAGCCACCAATTGAGGCTGCGATCACTAGGCCTGTAAACGGATGCAGTCGGATACGGATAGTGCTGTATCCGTATCCGTATCCGAAAATGAAAATCCGTATCCGATATCCGCGAATATCCGTTGAATATTATCCGTATCCGTATCCGCTAATATTTTCGGATATCCGAAAATATCTGTATCCGGCTTAGCGAATACGGATATTTTTGGATATCCGAAAATATCAGTATCCGTATCCGAAAATATCCGAAAATTAATCAATATAATGCATATTTCATTTTTTTGACTGAAAAAAAGGTGAAAAAAAACTTGTAATACATAAATTACATCAAATTAACAATAGGCAATCCAATCACACAAAATCCGTACAATAAATTAGTGTATTTGTATTAAATTTATGGATATAAAATAATATATTAATATATAAATATTTAATTTCAAACCGGACGGATATTTATCGGATACGGATACAGCCATATCCGTATCCGTATCCGAAATATGTTTCGGATATCGGATATCCGCATCCGCTTTTCGGATATCGGATATTTTTCATGTTTTCGGATACGGATGCGGACGGATTTCGGATATTTTGGGTATTCATTGACAGGACTAGCGATCACCACCAAACTACCTCCCCTAACGAGTTAATACCCATTTCTCGATTTCTCCGATTGAAGCCTATATCGAAAAGCCCTATTTTGATTAGGGTTTCGAAATTCCAGGCTTTGATCGAGTTTTGCCATTGATTCGAGCATCATTTGTGAAAACAAACACTAGGCAGATTCGTATTGTCGAGATATTCGATATATAATTTTTTCGAATTTTTTTTTGAGGAATTTGAATTTTTGGATTTGAATTTGATTTGCAGTTGGATTTGGAAGTGAGAATTTGTTTGTTTGTCATTGAGGAGGAGAGATAGCTGAAGTGTACGTACAGACAAACGAGAAATAGAAGGGCTGCTAGGGTTTATAATGAGGTATATATAGGCAAGGCTGAAATTATAATGGACCGGATTGATTTGGATCGAAAGTTGAACGATAAATGGCCCGAAAAGCTCGTTCTGTCTCCGGAACGAAATTAGACCAATCCATATATCAAAATAGATGTTTTAAAATATTTTAAAATCAACGGAACAGGTTTCAGGTCCAAATTCCGTCGTATGAAGAAGTTATGCTGAAATCAAGTTATTTCAAATTGATTTCAATTGTTTTCAAACAAATTGATTTCTAGGCGTTTCGAGCCCGTACGATCAAACGACAAGTCCGATCGCTACGAAACTTGAAATCTTACAAAAATTCACTGTTAAGGATCTGATGAAACTAGTTTCGTCGAAATCCGAGTCAGTGACCAAAATGGCTATTTTCTAGTTAATTAAATAAATTTATAATTGATTAATTAAATCAAGTTTCCAATTTCAACTCTATAATTAACAAATTTCATCATTTTTAAATTTCTTAATTATTTAAACTAATTTTACCAAATTTAGATGTCAATATAGAGTTGATTAATTTATCAATTTCAATGTTATTTTCCAGTTTCGTTAAATTCAGAAATTATAAATTAAAACTCAAAAATCCATTTATTAAATTTTTGTTATTCAAGTCTTTTATTACAATAAGCATGCAACTAACATTAGTTCATGATTTATTTTGTTAAAATCTTCAAATTTCATCTTAATTTCCCATTAACGTAATATCCAAATATTTAATTCCATTTATTTGCAACTAATCCAATTCTTAAATTTAAATTCCAATAAATTGATAAATCTTGATATCTATTATTTTTATTCAACCAATTGTCCTATTATGAATAACATTAACATTATTAACTTAATTTACATTCAATTACTGTTAACAACGCGTTATTTCATCAATTAATATAGCTTTGAATCTATTTCCCAATTTACTATCTACGACCAATTATGGCCTTACAATTGTTTCAATTTATTCGGATTGCACTAAATTAGTTATTTATTACCAGCATTAACATTCTTACATTTCACTACCGTTATTAATTCATTAAAAAATTACAAATTCTTATCAATTTCTGATTTAATTACCAAAATCTTAATAAATCAACAAATTTTAAACATCGAAAATTTCGGATATTTACCTTTTCCTTGTCGAGATAAAATGCATTCTCTTCCTCTCCTGTTTTTAAGTGTGGTGCTAAGGGCACTGTGGAAAGTGCTTACAAATACCATAGAACAAACATAATAAAATCTGCATGCTTTCTAAGACCAAAGTATTTTCACAAGGCAATAACCTATCGTGCAAACTTGTTTTGCATGGTGAAAACCGTCGATCAACCCATGACCATTAACCATCAAAATATTATAGTTTGGTGGTTGATGGCCATGAAAAACGATATTGGTTGGCGATTGTTCACCATGCAAAATGAATCGAAATTGATGTATTTGGTGGCCCCTTAAAAAATCTGGTACTAGCAACATTATAATGTAAAATTCTTCGGTATTTTTTGAAAATGATATTAGTAAACACTATATGATGCTCGATGCCCTTGAAGTAGAGCTGCCGCCCACCGCTTGGAGTTGTTTGAATTGCCCATCTTGTCGTCGCTTAATAAGATGTCATGCAGTCATGAGTTTTGGGTCTACTGCCTTAAGATAGTTGTGAACGTGCCTGACACCGTGTATGCTTCACTTGAGAACTAATAAACATAAATTGATTGCAATATTTCACAATCTCTCCCTTTAACAATAACAAACATATGTTATGATTTACAAATAAAGTAAAAATCTGTCTGATAGGTGATACGCGTACATCAAACATATGAAACATAATAAATGAAAAACCGATCGAAGGAAAAACAACACTTTGTTGAAATTTCACCCGTAACACACTTGATTTTAAAAAAATAAAATACAAATGTATGTTTGTTATCATGAAATAAGACAAGGCATATACTCCATAGGATTTATAATTGACCCACTTAGGCCAATATTAAGGTCGATCTAGGGAGAAGAAATAAGAGGGAATGGTTGTTTAAACTCTAGATCTAGAACTAGCAAATGAAGAAATAGTAAAAGGATGAGAATTTGTCTCATCTCTTTTCTCTATTTAAACAAGCTTACCAGTCGCTCTTTTATTTTTCATTCCTTCTCATGCTTGGCTGTGAGCAACTCCATAACCACCCATTGCTGAAAATTTCCAAACCAAAAAACACATAAAATACAGTAGATTCGATGGTATTCTAGATCATTGCAATGTCCAGAGATAAATTCAAGGTGAATATAAAAGATCCCATCAATTAACGTGTGTTTAAAAGTTACATCCTTAAGGCATAAAATCTTATTTACCTTTTATATCATACTTATCTTGTAGTAGATTGTATATACAAATTTTATATATGCAATAGTTGTCTTTTATTTCATCTATAATTTAATAAAACTGATCTGTTTATATTAATTATCATTGTTATTTAAATTTAAAACTAACAATAAAAAAGAAATTAATTTTGGCCATGCTTTCTTTTCAAATTATATATTTATAATTTTTAAATATTAATATTAATGTCAAATTATTTAAAATAGTAGTTTGCTAATTTTAGTTTAGTTTTATAAATATAACGTATTTAAATTGCTCGGATCGGCGTAAACTATATCGAAATCATGTACACAAATGATTGATCAAGAACAGTCATGCGAATAAAATGATCTGCGTATAACTTACGCATTTTATCCTTTTGGTTTTCCAAATATACTAGTATCTTTTATCACTTCTTCTATAGCATGTCTTATTAATACTAAAATAATTTATGAACCATTTCATAAAACATAACTTCAAGTTTATCAACATTCTGCAACTTAAGTTCATACTTGTATAATACTCCATGACATTCTAAGAGTATATATAAAACATCAAATTTTTTTTACTTAACAAGGATGTTCAAAATTTAAAATTGTTTTAACTTACTACTTTCTTATTTCAAGTGTTATATAAACTCAACTTTTATAATTTCACATAATAACATTTTGCTTCAAATTCTATAACGATTTGGAAATTTTCGACTATCGAAAATTGTCCAAAATCCCGTTTCACTTTAATAAATGAAATCTACTAAACAACAAATCATATCATGATATACATACCATGAAATCCTAATGCATATGCTACACGTGTTCATAAAATAACTTAACAAATTTCAATAATTTATTAAACACACTTTACCCCAAAAAGGGAAAACATGAAAAGTTCGAACATTTATTCCGGGCAATGCCACTACCACTTGGACACCTACGTAGCATGCAAATGAAATTTTTTTGCATTAAAAGTTCATATCAAATTTCTTTCTAAAGAAAAACTTTAGAACTAAACATTGAGTTTTATCTTAAATCGCTTTGAAATAATAATGCATACATATATCCTTTGTATATCAAATCATACTTCCAGGATCAATTTAGAATTGCTTTACTCAAACAATCCTATAGCATCCCCTTCTTAGAAACCCAAAAATAAATGCCAATAATGCTGAAGCCATCAGCAGAACTATTTTCAAGCGACGAAAGTGCGTTCAGTACATCCAATTTATGGTATTCGGACGTAACCAAAATCATTTTAAAATGGCATCAAATACTTCATAAATATTACTAAGTACCATGCCTTAATTTCATAAACCAATTTTTCTAAATACTTACTTTCAAATAATTCTACTACTATTTTCTCCAAAATCTTGAAAAACATATTCAAAGACATCGGGATTTAAGTTCTTAAAATATCAGTTTATATCCTTCTTGTTTATAAATCATGTTTTATAGACCACGCTTATACAAAATCACTTTCTTATATAAAATCTTTTCACAAATGTTTATTTTTCAAAATATATCATCTTTCCTTCAGATTAAACGAACATCTTTTATTAAAGTTAACTTTTAACCCAATATTGCCATCGAATGCCTTATAATCAAAACGTGAAACTAAATTCACAAGGTGTTCATTTCAATGTATCTACAAATATTGTCTACCAACCCATGCATTGAAAAGGTAAAACTGCTCGTAAACTGGTTGAGCATAAATCAACAATCAACAGATGAAAGTCAATGCTCATAAACTGGCTGAGCACAGTTAAACAAATTAATGATAGGTAACGATTGAACATCATTAATCCCTACATTTACTAAACTATACTTAATAATTCACACTTAAATAAGTTACCTTATATAAGATATTTAATTTTCGTAGTTATAATAACCTTTAAGGTATACATTTATAACAAATACAAATACGCTCTCATATTATAATACACTCAAATCATGCTAGGGAATTCCATTACCATATCTCTTAATGAGTTATACCCAACTAAACCCAAGGTTCTCGCTTAACTTTTAGCTTTGATACCACATGTAACGACATGCCTTTTCATCCCTTGAATATCGACACTAATACATCCACGGTATTCATGTGCCAAGTACTCAAGTGCTGGAAAGACGAACTATTAGGGTAAAATAAAAAGAAAAAATAGAACAAGAAAGAAGAGAATACAACATCAGAACCTCACTAGTGGAACGGTAATATATAAAATCAAAAGAACAGTACAAAGGGTACAGTGACACGTAATTCAAACACTTTGTCTTCGAATATCGGAACATTTTGAAATATACTTAAGTGTTACAAATATGAGTTTATAACCTTGTCAAACATAATTTAATTAATAATTAATGACAAGAAATTTTTTTGAATTTTTTTTACAAAAAATATCTTTTCAAAAAAATCGATAATGTGACCGAAAATCGGTTTATCCATAAACAGCTTTTCGATCGATATAAGTTGTTTGAACTCTTATGCACTTGACTAATTATCAAATGAACACATTATCAACTAATTAACACACTCTCCTCTTCATAAAGCTTGGAATGTTTTAGAAGCTTCCATATAGTTAAGAGATATTATCATGAGAGGGGTATAATGGTAATTAGCAAGAAGGAGAAGTGATGTAAAGGAGAAGTGATGGAAGGTGAAGCTTCCATGACGCGGTACGGGAGGTGAGTGCAAGCTTAGGAAACATCATTCTTATGCCTATATAAGGAGAGGTATACCATAGAGCTAGAATCACAAATTCAAAGCTAAAGTCATCATAAAATCAATGGGTTCTTTTCCTTCTTCATCTCTTATGTTCTAAAGAAAATTATTCCAAATCAATTCCAAATCCACTCAAACTTGGAGTAGAGCCTTGGGATAATATTACAACACCTTCCACCATGCTAAAATTTGAAGAAGCAAAGCCATGCACACCCTATTGACGAACACAACAGGTCCTTCCTACCCAAAATATACACCCATGGATGAATCGTCGCCTAAATAGGTCACCTGCTCGCACCTCTAATCTCCTTAACTCTTTAGACACCCTATGTCTTAAAGGCATATCTACTTGTCCAACTCCTTTGGCCAGATCGATACAGAATTCTATCTTTATTTGGTAGCAATCCAGTCACCTCCTCTAGTATGTCCGGACCCTCTCAAGCTACAGGCACAGATGGCATCCTATCATGTGAAATATAGAGCGAATATACAAGGCTTCTCTAATGGCAACCAATCTCTACCATTTGCTCCTCCAAAACCCTGATCATCATCAACGACCTCTCTCAGTCCACCACTATTTTGTATCTCTTCCAGTTAGTCCGTTCTTAAACTATAATACCAAACCAACTAAACCCAAACAATCAATGCCAAACAAACAAACAGCCATGACTCAAAAAGGGAAGGTCTCGACAAACCACGTATAGGCTGGCCGAGCCTCTAACTAGGTTTATCACGACCAAAGATCTGCAATTATCTCAAGTCTCTACCCCAATATCTAACCATCAGATCTAGATATAAAAGAATATGAAACCTCGATATTAAATAAAACACGTATGGAACCACCATATATGAAAAGCATATCTCAAATGGTGACGCTATTTCCCTTCTCTTTCGTCAATGGAGCAATCGAAGAAACTAGAATGGCAATCAATGCATATGCTTCCCTATCCATGCCTACTCAATCGATATAGGAAAACTCTTCAATACTGGGTGCTTCTCGATTGTCCTCTTAAAGCCCTCGTCAATGTGACGAATCAGTTGACTCCTAAGAAGATTTCTCTACCTAACGATAAACTTCAATCCTTTCTGCGTGGAGTATCAATGGGAATAGACAGTACCTCGATATCATATCAAATCTGACCACACACTCCAACGTAGACATATCGCCGTACTCCAAATCTGCAAACTCTCTAACCATCCCCGACTTTAGAAAATTCGAGACAAATCTTTTTCGAAGCGAACTATTAACTAGTCCCAAGGAAATTGGTCCTCGGAAATCATGGCTATAGAAACAATCCACTAGTTCACCGTCCATCCTTGGAGTCATCCAGAAGCTAACTTCTACCTCATGGTACCATTTAGCTCCAAGTCATCGAAGATCCTTCTGCAATCAACCAACCAAACTTGCTTCCCAATAGCTAACTCTGCTCCAAGGAATAGCCTGCCTCTAGACTCTCAGTGTCTACGTACAACTCAGCAAAGTCGACTCTAACCAATTGCACTTGAGCACCATAAATATCCACAACAAACTGGGCATCCAGGAAATGACCCACACCAACTCTACGAACATACCCTATTAATCAAGGATAATAGCCCCAATCCTGCCCAATACTCAACCCTAAAAATAGAATCAATATCAGTCTTTCTTACATGCCAAATTATCCCTATTCGATAATCAGGATGACCCGTCTCTCATAAAGAAAACTGCATCCATAGCGCTCATGTGTGCACCTAACTCATATACTATATATAGTACTATATAGTTTGCGAAACCAAAATATATAACAAATACGAACTCTCTTATACATATAAACTCTCTAGATCCCATCTAAGGCAACAACTCCTACCCTATCTCCGTTGGATCACCGTATCAACCAAGGTTAGTCGGGTAACCTTTGCTCTGATACTAAATGTAACGACCTTCCTACACCTACGGTGCAGAATAGTAGTCAAAGGAAAGAAAAAAATAAGATGAAGAAATAGGAGAGAAAAGAATGGAAAAGAAGAAAAAATAAGCATCAAGTAACCAAATTACCTGTCGCATATCTCACATCGTATCAGATTAAATATAATAATCAATACATGTATAAAACAACAGAGACAGTAATAGTGATGTGAAATAATCATCTAAATAAAGATCCACAAAGTTATACAACACCATAATAGAGTTTGTACAATGGAAAAGTAGATTCAACTGGTACACTGTCCCATAATAGTAAATTAACATTATCAAGGCTTTGCGGTGTCACATAGTGGAAATATAATAACAAATGCATGTATAACTATAGATAACCATCACCTCTTGTCGATCCACCTGTAGAAATCCATAATCATGCACCTGTTCTCAATCTACTCATTTAAGAGTACCAGAGATAATAAGAAGCAAAGCATAAAACCTCAGGTCAGACAACAGTCTGGTGTGAGCGATATCAAATCTCAAAATACTATAAAACTCGATTATAATGTACGAAACAGAGGGTATATAAACCATACCCGACCTGTCCCTACAACCACCGAGTCAGCACATAAACATAAGTAATATGCTACTCTATAACATCGTAAAAAGGGTACACCATACTCAGTATCCATAAGGATGCCTAGGTATCTCCACCTACAGTCCCTACTCTATACTAAGTAAACTCCAGGTGTCTAGGTATCTCCATCCATACCAACTCCGCATTAAGTCAAGTCAGGGTGTCTAGGTATCCCTACCATAATACCTACCTAGTGAGACATCCCTAGGGTGACAGATAACGAGTGGGTAGCTATAACAAACATAGCATCCATCAAACAATACCGAATGTCACCCAATGTGCCTGATATATGATTACTATATGACCCTCTGAGACTGTCAAGGACTAGCGGAAATCCCAGTTCTCGATTGTGTTCACCGTACTCATTGGTTAGAAACCCCGCATGGTTGTCTCTTGTGATACCTTCAGACCACTTGACCCAGGCCCTATCCATCCAGAGTACATACTGGCACTACCAGCCCTTAGGTGCCCTCGCATATCGTACCCTTGCTTTGAACACAACCAAAACATTCTGAGTCATCAACGATCCCTAGCTACAAACATATCCATCGAGCCCTACTCACTCTATACAAATCTGATCCCTATTGGCTCACTAAAATTTCGAGTCACGAGCCCTAATGCTCAACCTAATCCACTGTCTATAGCCTCGCTCCAATCCGAGCTGCCATCTTCAATCCTACTCTCTACCTGAGCTCCCGACCGAAGAACCCTGCTATCATGCCATCCAAAACCCAAGATCTAGCATGATCCATACAGTCCTGATACTATCATCCTGGAGCCTAC
Source organism: Allium cepa (assembly GCA_030765085.1). Lineage (NCBI taxonomy): Eukaryota > Viridiplantae > Streptophyta > Magnoliopsida > Asparagales > Amaryllidaceae > Allium > Allium cepa. The sequence goes on along the minus strand of CM060945.1, from coordinate 969,378,439 downwards.
TCCATACATCATCGAGTCACTATCGGTAATATCAGACTACTAGGTCGAAGCACCACATCCCTTCCTCACCATCAAAATCACTAGGTCGAAGGACCATCCCTGTCTCACCACCAAAATCACTAGGTCAAAACACCACATTCTTGCCTCACCATGAATACCACTCGCCATAGGGTCATAACATTATATCTCTAAACTAGTCGCATGAACAAACCATCACGCCGCGCACCATGGTATCTCATCAACGTCAAAGCTACTGATCAGCCAAATCGCCAATCAATAACAATGATGGACATCAACCACTCTACTATGGTCAATACCATCCACCTTGGTCTTGTACTTAGCCGAACGTTTAAGTACAGACCAAACGGAAATGTCCGACATCAACTCTGAAGTCCAGATCCATCAACACGTATCCCAAACCCTCTTCTACAGCTTATCTTGTTTATTAGATTTCCACGTGTACAGAACTTTAACGTACAAGATGCTACCTAAAATCAAATCACCGCTAATCGGCAATTTCAACCAAAACAGCCAAATAACGGACAAGCTAAATAATCAAACATACATCCAAACATCCGTACATCCATCTAAAACAACATACATACAATATAACAATTCATCCATATCAATTAGTGTGGGAAATAACATCAATAATAGATTTAATATAATAATTCCCTTAGTATGGCACGATAATGGAAAATATGTGATATTCTTTATAAATCATTTAAAAATAATTATATATTTTTTTACAAAAATATAGTTGTTGTATATATATAAAAATGCCACATTTTAAAACAAAAAATCATTCCTGAGCATCAATATAACAATAAACAATCAACCATATTAAAGTGAGAGATAATATCTCTCACCTAAGCCAAATCTATCCAAACTAGTGCCAAAATGTAGATCTCGCCATCGGGAGCACAACGCAAAAAATCGCATTCAAAACGGATCTCGTATGCGAAAGATATGGGAAAAATAAGAATTGACATTATTTAAATAATTAATTAACTGAATTGAACCACTAATTACCGTCATTACCTCACTAATCCTTCTTCTTCTTTTATTTTAATTGCTTATACATATGCATAAGGATATGCACACCATGGCCACGTCTTGGATCATTGATTTCTTGGCCGATAGTTGATGAAATTGAGATCCATCTTCGTCAAATTGCTTTTCTTCCAAATCTCTACGCCATGGATCCATCACCATCTCGATCACATGGCCTATGCAATTCAGGACCTGATGCTAGCGTTCGTCCACACTATCCGATGCATTTTGCTCTACTTGACTGGTCACCGTCAAATCGAAGCCAAACGCTCCCTTTTCCGTGAGAATCACACTACAAATCTTGGATCCACCTATCGTCGTTATAAGGTCGAGCAAACCCAAATCCTAGTTGGCTGCGAACGGGTCGATCTCGGCCAAACGTCATCGATCCAAAATCCAAGGTCATCGCATAGTTCTCGTCCATACGATCTCAACTAATCAAATGGTACGGGTTATCATCGAGTATTTTAGGAGAAATGAAATTTTGAAGTTGATCGGTCATGGATTCTTGTTCTCTAATATGAACAGTAAAGTGAAATTAGAGAGGGAGAATTCAATTTAGGGTTTATAATATTTTAATATTCCATTTTCTAAAATTCTCAAATAAATGGTCAAGCGTTTCGAGTTAGTATGATCCACGACGTGTTCGATCACCACGAAACTCGTCTGCATACATCACTCCATTTTTTTGGGTCTAATGGAACTAACCGTGTTTTCATCTGAGATTGCACCCTGGAAGGCTCATTTTTAATATTTTAAGACCATTTCGCCATCATATCACCGTATCACAAAATATAGAGATTCTTATGCTCATTTTAATTCGCAACGTCAATACGAATTTAACGGAAGTGGTCTCAACTTCTGATTTGGTCGTATGCAAAAAATCACATTTTCAGGCCCTTATTTAATTAACGCTTAATTATTTAGATAAATGATTTAAATATCCAATTGTTAAAAATACGGGTCATTACAGAATGCCTCAATCCTGAAGAAGAAAGAGTAAAGAGAAAGAGGATTTCGGGAGAGGTTCCTCCCATGTAACAACCCAAGATTTTTACAAGCGCTGTATTCTTTTATTTATAAAACCTTGGGATTTATTATAATATAAATCTTTAATTTGATTAAATCATTTCCCAAAATTTAAATAAAAGACAAGGGTTTTGAAATTTCAACTTTGGTTAAAGATAACTCTAATTGGAATGTTAAAATTTTAATTTCTAAATCTTTTATATAGGAATTATATATGTGCAAGATTTACTATGAGGATGTCTACTTATATTGGTAATAACATTTATTTCCCTTTTTGGTTCTTTTTAAAATGAATTGCATATATTAAAATTAAGTAATAAATTTCTTAGAAAATGGTAAATAAATCCAAAGAATGTAAACAAATTCTATTTTTAGTTAAGTAATAACTTTCACAATTTACAGTGTATTAATAAACTGTTGAATTACGCGTTTAAAGGGCGCGTTAATTGATGGGATAAATAACGTATAAGAAAACGTATGAAATTTAAATCCGTTATTTTCATTATATTTGGACATAAAGTATTGCGTCTGTTGTACGCATTTTAAATATATTTACTTTCCTTCTGATTTAATAGAAGCGTTACCCACAAATTTATAACCGTTCACATTCTAATTATAGTCTTTGTCCTAAATCAATTGTCGTGCACGTTTAAAGGAGGAAATTCACCGTGCTTTGCCATTACTTTCATTTATTTAAAAATGTATATATATTTTTTTGACTCTTCCAAAGAGCTGTTAATTTCTTTTAAAACTGGATTGAAATCACCGGGGGTTTCCACTTTCCTTTGCGTGAATAATTAACAATTATTAATTCATAGACGTTTCAAAATAATAAATATATTTATATTTTGTAAAAGAATTTACCTTACTCGTTTACCATTTTGTTTCTTAGTTAGTAAGAAATAAATAAAATGTTAGATTGGATAGAAGATAGTGAATAAATAAGCTTTATAAAAGGCACGTTTTAAATTTACGTTTATACACGTTTTGTTTCATTGGGGGTGTAAATAGTACGTATGTAATAAAATAATCTTTAGCATATACGAGTAGCAAATGAATAGAAACGTGTAAATTTAAATGCAGGAGTACGTTTGATTTAAATCTTAAGTCTATAGTGCGCGTTCTTAAATAATAAATTACTTAATTATAGCCGTTCAATGTATAGTACCCTAAATACACGTGCAAACGTTACACTTCCCATTTTCTTCATTTGTTTTAAATTTGGTATAAAACTTTGAATAAAATAACGTTCAAATCTTCATTTATTTCTTACCTATCTTTCATCCCAATCAACCAAGTTTTAAATTGCGTATATTTTTCCAATTCCATTTCTAGTAAAAGCCGTTTCTTTTCTGATAGATTCCTTTCCCACTATACCATTTTTCAACACATCTTCTCTGGATAATAAATCACGTTCAAAATTTTCCTTTTACCATCCCTAAAGCAATTTATATCTTGCCGTTATTTTGCGTAATCCACGCAAATCTCCACTGAAATCAATACTCACTAGAATATGAGATTCCAAATCTTTCTTGCCTCAATCAACGCATAGCTTATTGATAAATACCAGTCACGAACACTTTTTCTTTACCTCATCTTTTGGACTTCGTCTCCTAGCTTGTGTGGAGCTTCAGGTAATGACAGTTATTTTCTTTCTTCTTCCTTTTATTTTATTTTTATTTTTCTTTGTTTTCTTTTACTTCACTCGGCTGCTCCACCTGAAGCTTTGAAATTCCATTTTCATTCTCCACCTTTTGCAAACTTTATCCCTAACAGTATCTTACTTTGTGAACTCGCGTGCATATAAATAATAATAATAATAATAAAAAGGAAATCAATTTGCATAAGCACGGTGAAAATGTAGGTGGGTTATAGGCTGGATTTCATAAATTTTCAACGTAAATACGTTGCATGTGAATAAGATATAGGCATGAGCCACCTAAGTTTAGCTTATTGTTTCTTTTTTTATCTAGCACGTTATAATATTTGGTTTTAATTTAAGAAAGAAAATTAATAATAACGTGCATAAATGGCCGAGAATAGTAGTTGCCTGTTCAAAATTTTAAACCAAAGTTTCATCACCTTTTGCATTGTTGGAAAAAATAAGTGTGCATGCACCACTCTTTGATCACAGACTTTATAACTAAATTTCCCACTGTTCACTCTTTAGCATTCATATAATTCAAATAGAAATTTGGGCCGAGCTTTGAGAATGGGGTCAAGTCTTGGGTGGAGTGGTCGAGAAATTGTGGCAATCATCCTTTTTTAAATCTCATTCCAGTTGTTATTTAAAATTTTGATCATTTTGAATTTCGTGTAATTAGTTATTCGTTTATCTTGTTCAAGATCTGAATCGGATTGGCTCATCTTTCAATCATTGATCGTGCCTTCTGTATGCTGTTCTGTTGTGGTTATCGTAGTTTCGAATCAAAATCTTCAGCTTCGTAAAGGTGAGTTTTCTCACCTGACAAACGTACTTATATATATATATATATCTGTAAATTGATAACAAGTGTGATTGTAGAATAATTATTATTTTTATTTGACTGTGATATAAATTGATGATGTAAAAAAAATCCCGTTATTAAACCTATACATCATCAGTTATATTATATACTGTTTATTTATGCTGTTACACTTTTTAGTTATTAGTTAGTTAATCACACTACAAGTTTCCTGTAGAATAGAAATAGTCACAGGCTGAAATAATAGGCCTGAACGATATTTATTTATTTAGTTTATTTTATTCTTAGGATTGCGGGTTCGAAATGATAGAACCCGGATTTATTTTGTAAATTACGGATTGAAATGATATATTATCCGTACCACTTGATCTAGGTTAGAAAATATTATACAGACCCGTGATTATATATATATATGTATTTTCTGGAAATATTAGATTTTTTTTTTAAAAATGTTATAATACTTGTTAAAAGTGAATTAAAAAGATTATTACAGTTGGTATAGTGATATTTTACAAGTTAAATATGTAAATAAATAAATGTTAAAAATATAAAGTATAAGTTTATCTTGTAAATTTTGATGTAAAAATTAACGGAATTTAAGTTAAGGTAAAGATATGAAAATTCGGTATAACTTGAACATAAAGCGAATTAATGAAGGTTAATTTTTTATGAATTAATAGGTAACTTGGGAAATATGGAAGTTAAAATATAACTTGACTTAGAGGTTGGTTTAAAATAAAGGTAAGTTCAGAAATAAATTGGAAATTTAGCTTATTTTGAAACGGTAACTAAACTTAATTGTTAAGAAAATTCATAGAAAATTTTACACTTGATAAGAAATATAAGAGGTTAGATATATATATTTGTAAATTTTACTTTATAAAAATCAAAATATATTGAGTAATTTAAATGGCTATTTCAAGGTGGAAATTTTGGATTTTTTTAAAGTAAAATTGTTTGAATAAAAGTTTAAATTCTGCTGAAATTATAGTGAAGTCTAAATTTTAATTTACTTAAATTATTGAAAGGATATTTCCGCATTTGGCAAAGAGCTGAATGATGATGCAGATAATCTAAGGCTAAATCTTCTAACCTTTAAACAGTTTAAAATAAAGTATTTCGATTGAAATATAAACTATTTTTAAAGGTTTATAACTACGGGTAATAATAACGTTGGTTGTTAAGGAGACCGGGATCGGATATGGGCATACTCTCTGTCGATACCAAAAACCACTTTGACAACCGTGTACGCAGTGGAGATTCCAGAATGAAGTAGGATAATGGTGACGTTCCTTTGAGGTAAATACGTGGACCCGACTCCCGTGAGTTGGCATAAGGTGGCTAAAACAGGAGCGATCGACGGATTAATGAGGTAGCACTTCTGATCGGACGCACTTCTTCGTATGCCATTCTATAACTTTTGTGATTGTTTGGTGCGCACCTTTGATTTGGGAGTGTTGTTCGAGGTGGGCGGTAGCTGTGCGCTACGCGTTACCATCGGTCCGGAAGCGTAATTGGTATATCTACCCTGGCATTGCTTAGTTGTGCCGTGTCACCTACCATAGTGAGCCTTGTACGAGTTTGTTTTCTCCCGTAGCCCGTGGGGTATTTAGGGTAGTCTCCCGATCTGGAGATGCGCTGATACTGGATTGACTACTGGGACTATTATGTGGTAAGGGCTATATGGGTAACCCTTTAACGCTATTTAAAAGTAAGTTTATTTTACTAATAGACACTATTATAATAGCGAAATATTACTACATAGTAAATAGTTTAACGGATCCTTAGAGGATGGGGGGTCCCAAGCATCCTTTAAGTTACTTGTACTTTATTACAATTCACTTGAATTAGCTTACACTGTATAAGTATGTATGTCCTGACTCGAGTGTTTATGTTTTATTTTACGCTCGGGTCAGCCTGAGTTTCAGTTCAGACTTCACCTCGGGAGCTAGGATTTCAGCAAATCATCTCTTTCAAGCTTCCGTCAAGTTTTAGTTCAGTTCTTATCTTTACCATTGTAATCAAGACAATTTAATAATTGAGGGTTCTGTGGAGATTTCAAACAATATTTTTTTAAGACTTTGTACTTTATGCTTATCTTGAGACTATTTATAGTGGTTTCATGAACCACTAAGTTTTTTTTCCGCTGCGAATATTCTGATTTCTGTGTCTGTGATTTGATTTCATTTGCTCCTAATTTATTTACAATCTATTGTTTTGAACTATTCAGGCTCGACATGTTTAATTTATTAGTCGAATTTGAATGGTACAAAATAATGGGTCGTTACATCCCATAAGACTCACAACATCCCTGAGAGATTCTTTCGAGTGACATAGAGCCACTGCTTCTATTATTCCTCCATGTTCTGTAGCTCAAACTGCTATTATCCAAGACACTCCTTCATCACGGACCATTACAAATGCTGCCGTCTCTGCTCCTTCTCAAAGCATCTCAACACGTATGCTTCCTCCTAGTTTATCTTGCCTCCAAGCTTCTTATCCATACTTATACTTGCATGGATTAAAATTTGATCACAACATCAAAATCGTTAGTAGAGAAAGTGCAGCGAAAAACTTGGAGGCATTGCAAAGCGATATGGACTCGATTTTCGGATGGCTGCAATTGTGTAAAGCTCTTTCCGAGATCAAAAAATCAACTTCACACCAGTTGATTCGCTTGATAAAGAGAGCATGAAGCCTGAAGAGGCAATTAAAGAATGAGATGTGACTTGATCAAAATTATTAGGGAAAGCGATCTCACACTCGAACAGAAAGCGAGTGTAAACACTTTGATGGAAGAGATGAAGCGTACCCATACTAACACAGAGATAATGATGAGGAATAATTTTAGGGCCGGACATTTTGAAACTGAGAGCTATAAGGAACAAGCGAAGAGAAGGCTGAAATTATAAAGGCAAAAGACTAAGCCTTTTCCGGATAGGCGTCCGAACTTGAACGCCTCCATGAAGAAGTGCATAAACTCCGTGAGGAAAACCAAGAGCTGTTTGGCAAGTAGGACACTCTATCATCCGATAAGCTTTCAAATGACATCGAGCTTGTTGTCTGCCGAAGCGAGTTGGTTGATCTTGAAAAAGCATAGGATGCCTAGAATGAGAATGTGGCCCATGAGAGGGAAGACCTCAACCAATCTCTCTAACGTTTCTATATGAGTGTGATTATGCACAAGGACCTAAAGTGATTAGGAAATGATTATCCTGCCACCCTTGCTGACTCGTGGGAAGAAGTGTTGTGTTGAGTTGGAGGTGACTGTTCCAAGACCGAGCTACTGGTGTCGTATTTGAGTGCCGAAGAGATATATGTGCTTGCCAAAGGGAAGGAAATCCTTACCGAGGAGGATGCCAAGGCTACTGTATCCCATGTCGGCCTGAGGTCTTCCTGTCTCACAGTCCGGGGCTCTAGATATGATCATCTCTTCTTTGACTGCACCGCACAAGTCTTATTTCCTTATTCCAACAGTTGGGCAGTCCGCAACAACCGAAGAGTATGAGATTGATGTCATATGAGCTACACTCCAACCTTCCACCACCGGGCCTGGATCCAGTGCCCAATAGATTACAGCTTTGGAAGGGTTAAAGGAGATTGTCGCATTGTAGGAGGAGGATGTTCAAATATCTAGTTCTACTGTTCCAACCGAGGATAAGAAAATGATGGAGCGGATTCAAGAGGAAGAGAGAGAAGGCAAAGCTTAAAGCGAAGCCAGATGATGTAAAGACCAGGATCCTCTTATTCACCATTAAGACCAACAACCATAGTCTGCACGTGAGTCGATTGGTGGGTCCAAGGAAACTAACTCAAGCAAGGTGGTAGTGAAGAAGAAGATTCTGACCCAACTGAGTAAGGGTGGCAAAGGTGACAGTAGGAAGAAGTGATGGGCTTGAGCATCATCATAGCCGGGTTTTGGTGGTTCTTTTAGTTTATGTCTTTTGATTTTTAAAGTCTTTTTTTATAAGTACAGAGCCTATACTAGCATCTTTTCATTTGCCGTTCTGTTACTAAAGTCTGTACTTTTGCTTTTTGGTGTTCAAACAGGCCGACATTATGCAGGAACGACCCTCGCTTTTTGATATTATACATAAATTGATATAAGCAATGAAAAGATTAGTATTTCTACTGTAATCTCGTCTATGTACTTCTCTACATTCTATATACAGTGCCTGTTTATACAATTGTATGTGCACATAATACGATTGCTCACCTTGAAATTTCCATATTATACACAGCTATACTGTGTGATATACAATATGTTTACTTACTGCAATTCTATGCATGCAAATGGTGTAAGTAGTATAGCTTTCAGGTATTTAGTTTTACTATTTTACATACCTTTATTGTAGCTGCTAGAATTTTTGTTCGACGTAACAGAACTATGGAGTAGTTTTACTGTGACCGAGTGTTAGTATGTTGTGTGCCCTTAGTTCATGGAGTTGGTTCTCCGAACACTCGATGCAAGACCGGGCGCTCTGGGATACTCTCTGGTTGTCGCCAATCAAGGATGTATTAATCTCCTATCTTCGGGATTTACAATCTGAATGCTCGATTTTGATCACTGCGTACTTTGGTTACAACTGATTTTCTTTGAGTTTGGTATTAACGTTCTATCTGTAAATCAGCCTCAGTTTTATGAGAAATGTGGATATTTAAGCGATGTTGAGTTTGGGTGGTGGGGTGTAATGAACCTAATTACCATTATTTAGAACATTTAATTAGATAAATTAAAAATAATAACGTAAAGGGATAAGAAAATTGAGATTTGGTAACTATTAGGCCGTGCCCTCGTTAATAAACTAATTAGAGAAATAGAAGGTTAGAATAAGAAGGAGGAAAATAATAAGGGCAAATGGGAATAGCCTTCAATCCTACCCTTTAAACCCTTTTATGTTCATTTCCTTCATTCATTTACACACATACAAACTAAACATAAAGAGTGGTCGGACACAGCAAAAGGAAAACAAGAAGGAAACTAAAAGATTAAGGAATCAAAGCTAAAAGAAATCCAGCCTACACCAAATCTCATCATTATCATCCATATTAAGATGAATAATGAATATACATCACACATTTTTGAATTATTTCGGTTTTAAGTGTAAACTCATTTCTTTTGCAAGAATTATGCTATGTGTTAGTAGTTTGAATTATCATATGCTTGTTGGTGATTTTCTAGAATTTAAATATAAAATTTAGTGATATGTTTAAGTTGGAAAACCTATTATATTGTATCCAAATGATTTTAGATTTTGATATGATGTTATAAATATCATTTTAGAAGTGGGTTTTTAATTTCATAGTTTTCTAAGAAGGTATGGATTTTTATATTAATTTTCTAAGTGAATAAATTAGTGAATTTTGGGTCTTAATTATTAGAAATAATTAAAATAAATTTTTGGCCCTAAAGTTTTTTATGTTGAAGAGTATGATTAACTTGATTTATTTTGATTATTAGGGAATTTTACTAAGTGTTTGGGAATGCTAAATAAATTGTTTAAGTCTAAAGGGCTTATTTGTTTAAGTAAAATGTTTATAATTAAATTGTAAAAATATTTAGCGTTTAAAATTATGGCATATGGTAGTTTTCCTTAGTAAAGAATTTGATAAAGTTTTGATAGCCAATAAGGTTTTAACAAATTATAGGGGTTTGGTGAAAAGAAAACACATTTTATAGTAATTTTGCAGTTTTCCATATATTTACAACTTTGCCATGTCGATATTGGCTATGTCAAGCCCATCTCACCGCATCTCAGTGTCATCGACGTGAAATAAAGCAATGCCGCATAATGTCAACGAGTTTGGCATGAAGCAGATTGGTTTCTAACCTCATCAAGGTTGAAAAGGCAGATATGGGTCTTCAATATGGGCACGTCGAGGCGCATGCATGCTGCATTTTTACTAAGAACATGATGTCGTGTACATTTCTTAATGTTTTTTCCTCGTCGAACCATATGATCATCGAGCTTACCCCTTTTTGTTTTTATTAGTCACTGAGCCTAGTCTATGCCGCTTTTTAACTAGTTATTGAGCTGAACCCATAATGCTTTTAGATATGCCAACGTCATAAATATCGCCATACCTATTAAATTTTATACCCTTGACAAGGCATTAATGCTAATTTTTTTAGAGTCACCGATGTTGAATTTTTTATAATTTAACACTATGACTTGGCTTTGACATTGTCCCTATATATTCTCAAATAAAAGACTTCGATATGATCTAGAACGGGAAAAGATCTTTAATAGCGATAAAGTCACCGAGTTTTATAGTTGTAAACGTTTTGCATAGTTTTGGCCTTGTAGCCTAAGTTTTGAGAGGGTCGAAGACCCTAATGGTTTCGAGTTTCACCAATAGTGTTTTATAAAGCATATATCATGGCATAAATATTTAAAGTAAAGTACCAATGTTTTCTTTGTTTTAAGCATGACATTAAGGGTTAAATCATTTACAATGATTTTTTTTCAAGGAAATATGGATAAGTTAGTTAATCTAGAATTTTACTAAGAGCATGACTTAGAGATTAGAAAACTAGATGAGACTGGTGTAGGGTCGCACCTTATACTTTAGCTATTAGCCCCTAGCTAATATAAGTATAAAATTTCAATGTGTAGGGCTTTATCGTAGGTAAGACTAAAAGTAGGTTACACACAGAAAGGAATATGCAGAGTAAAGATAGATTATTGGTAAGCGTGCAAAACCAATAGGATCAGTTAACCCTAGAAGTAAAAGTTGTGAATAAACCATCCAGTTTTCCTCTAACGGTAAGTTAAAACATTTATTATGTCTGATTGGCCCGAGTCAGCCATAGGTTTGTAGTCAGCTTGATAAAACTATGATGCTGGTACATATAGTCCACTAATTATCTATTCTGCAGGCATACATGTTTTGTTATATTGTTATTTTAACAAGTTTGATTATAGGATTTTGATTGCAAAATATATGCTTTTAAAGGATATTAGTAAGGGGAAAACCCGTTCCGTTATCACTTAATATCAATAAACCAAGATGTCATATTATTGTTCACACTAGGCTTTTTGTCTAACTCAAAGTTTATGTTTACCCTTTAAACTCTCACATGCTCAAAATTTAGTTTGAGTAGGTTAAGAGTTAAGGGTTTTAGATTTAGTAGGTTTTAGCGAATAAAGCTTCCGAAGACGTGCATGAGAAAAAGATTAGCTACGTAGGAGATTATCTATTTATCTATTCCATTGTGATTGAATGTTGTATGTAATGGCAAATGTTATAGCTGTCTATTTAGTTACTCTGATCATCCAAGGAGGCATCTTCATATATTGCTCTTGGCGTATATTGTAATAATTATACCTATCTGAACCCGGGCAATATTATGGGATTATATATTGAATACGAAATGCTGATTTGAAATGTAATAAGAAAAGTTGTTTTGAAATTGCATTTGAAATATTTCCTATTCTTGTGCTTCTGATATTATGGATACCATTAACATTACCGCTTTTTGTTATCGAAAATTAATACTATAGATGACTGCAACATATGTAGCGGTTAGGTTTGGGACTTAAAATGAGGGATGTTACAACTTGGTATCAGAGCATAGATTTATGTAAAACTTAAAAAAGAAATTTAAACCTAAAAAGATTTTTAAAACATAAACCAAATGAATCAAAGAATAAGATTGATGTATGGGACAATGTTGTAATAACGTACTTGTATTTTCTATATATAAGTATACTCTTTATCTCTATTCTCCTATCTTTCTTAGACCATTTTTCGGATCTTACTAAGGTTCGAATGCAAATTAAATGAAAGTAAGATTTGGAGGCAGGAAGCAGAAGATTGAACCTTGGTGGAGGAAGCACCATAACTAATGGAAATGCTAGGCCCAATACTAAGGAATGAAGAGATGCTTGCTTTCTTTGGTAATAACAAAGCAATGAAGGCTTAAGGTTAGCAGAGTCAGAAAAGGAAATTCTTTTATAAAAAGGGAGCTAAGAAGAGTGGAGCTACCAAGAAGGGAAAGTTCAAGGTTATGTGCTACAAGTGTGATAAGAAAGGATATTTCGCGAATGAATTTCACTTTGGAGATGGAAAGAAGGTGATTGGGAGGAAGAATATCAAGTGCTTCAAATGTGATAAGATCGGTCATTATAAGAACCAGCGCAAGGAGCCAGCCAAAGCTGAGAAGGACACGGTGTTTGCATTAGAACTGGCTACCTCGAGACCAATAATCGAGGAAAGGAAAAGCTATGATGGGAGGAAGACTTTTGGCTCATGGTATACCTGTTAGAGTTCTATTTAATACTTGTACATCACATTCTTTCATATCTCATTGGTTGGTGAAAAAGCTTATCCTAGAACCCTCATACCTAGTTACTTCCTTAAGGGTGTCACAAATTCGATAGGAGGGTATGCAACTCTTGGGAAGAGATATGACCATTTAGAGTTTGAATTATTAGGTCATATATTTTCTTGTAGTTTGCATATGTTTGATTTCGTAGGCTTCAGGATTATTTTGGGTATGGACTAGTTAAGTAAGTATGATGCTAGGATATTTTTAGATGATAGAAAAATATAAGTAAGACACCCTAGTAGTAGCGATCAGATTATATACTCAGTAGAAAACCTGTGTTTATATGTTTGTGCTTTGTTGGGTGCAATGGAGGAGGAAGATGAGTAGAATCAAGTTTTCATCGTTCGAAAATCTTTTGATGTCTTCGAGCCGGTGACAAGATTACCGTTGAAATGAGTTGTTGAATTTAGGATAGATCTTGTACTGGGAGCTGAACCTATTGGTAGACAGTCAAGTTGGATGACACCTATCGAGACAAAGGAGTTAAAGGTGCAATTGGAGGACTTAAAAGGGAGAAGTTTTATTAGAACAAGCAGTTCGCCTTAGGGAGCAGCTGTAATGTTTGTTGAGAAACCAGATTTGGATCGTATGAGTGGTTAGTAAGCCATTCGGATTGACTAATGTGCTAGCCTTCTTCGTAGACTTAATGAATCAGATATTTTTAGAGCACATAGACAGATTTGTATTGGTATTCATAAATGAAATTTTGATATATTCGAAGGATGAAAGAGACCATAAAGTTCATCTTAGGATAGTGCTTGAGACATTAAGGCAGCATTAGTTAAAAACGAAGTTTTCAAAGTGTCACTTTTGGAAGAAGGTGAGGTTCCTTGGTCATGTAGCCTTAGAAAAAGAGTTTTCGGTCGATCCAGCTAAGATAGAAGCAGTTAATAATAGGAAGAGATCCGAGATAGTGCCTGAGATAAAGAATTTTTTTTGACTGGGTGGCTATTACCGAAAATTCATCAAGGATTTCTGACGGATAGCAGCACCGATGGTTAAGCTAACAAGGAAAGAAGTAGAGTAAATTCGGACCGATAAATGTTAGGAGGCATTCCAGAAGCTGAAAAATTTATTGACTAATGCACCGGTGTTAGTTGTTCAGGATGGGAATCAACATTTAGTAGTGTATACAGATCCATGTGCAATTGGATTAGGAGCTGTGTTAATGTAGATGGATAAGGAAATTGCCTGCGTTTCTCAACAATTCAGACCATATGAGGTTAGACATCCAACACATGACTTAGAGTTAGATGCAGTAATTTTTACTCTAAAGGTATGGGGATGTTACCTATTGGGAGAGAAATTCAAGTTGTTTATGGACCATAAGTCATTAAGATACTTATTCTATCAGAAATATTTGAATATGAGACAGCAAAATGGCTAGAGTTTTTAACTGCTTATGATTTTGGAATTGAGTATACACCGCGGAAAGGAAATAGAGTAGCAGATGCGCTCGGTAGAAGGCATCAGAATGCAGTGTTAGAAATGATAACCGAGGGGAAATATTTAGAAGCATTGACTACATGCTGTGTGCAGCTAAATTCTATGGCAAATTTGAGTCAAGAAACCACTATGTTGTCATGTTTAGAAGTTCGATCGGTAACGACCGAAAGGATTTCTTCAAAGTAAGGAGATGATCCATTACTAGCTGAACAAATCAGAATGTTAAAGTGTGGAACTTAGATTGACGATTCAAAGGATTTCAGTTTGACCAAAATGGGTTGTTGAGAAAAAAGGAAGTTATGTGTTCCAGATATTGAAAATCCTAGGAAGGAAGTTCTTAGATAATGTCATCGATCGAAGTTTACTATACATCCAGATGGAATTAAGATGTATCGGGACATGAAGAGAAGTTTCTTCTGGGAAGGTATGAAAAGAGTTGTATGCTTACAGGTAAAGTAGTGGCTTAACTGTCAACATGTATAAGGCGAGCATAAAAAACCAAGTGGATTGCTTCAACCTTTAGATTTTCTAGTTTGGAATTGGGATTATATATCTATGGTTTTTATATATAGGTTGCTAAGGTCGAATAGAGGAAATGAGAGTACCTAGGTTATAGTGGACATACGGACTAAGAACGCACACTTTATACCCGTTAAGTCGACTAGAATGACATTGGTTCTAGGTTATTCAAGAAGAATATAGTTAGACTACATGAGATTCCCAATAGTATAGTAATCGACATAGATTCCTTGCACACTAGTGAATTATGGAAGGGTCTATAGGAAGTTTTAGGTATGAAGCTCAAGATGAGTACCGCTTACCATCTACAGGCTGATGGGCAAACATAAAGAGTTAACAAAGTCTGGGAAGATTTGTTAAGAGCTTATGTGTTGGGTTTTAGAGGATCATGTGAAGACCATCTGCACCTAGTCGAATTTTCATATAACAACAG
The DNA here is from genome assembly GCA_030765085.1 of Allium cepa. Lineage (NCBI taxonomy): Eukaryota > Viridiplantae > Streptophyta > Magnoliopsida > Asparagales > Amaryllidaceae > Allium > Allium cepa. The sequence continues at coordinate 969,363,162 of CM060945.1, read as the reverse complement.
TTATCAGACTAGTATAGGGATGACACCTACTGAAGCTTTGTATAGAAGGCTATGCAAATATCCAATATGTTGGTTAGAGATCAGAGATAGGTTAGTTCTTGGTCCTGATTTAGTGATAGAAGCCGTAGAAAAGATTGAGTTAATTCGTGCTGGAATGAAAGATGCTCAATCTAGGTAGAAAATTTATGCAGATAAGAGACGGAAAGATTTAGAGTTCTCAATTGGAGATCAGGTCTTCATTAAAATATCACCGATGACGTCATAAGATTTTGGAAGTCAGGGAAATTGGCACCTTGATTTGTTGGACCATTTCCTATTATAGAAAGGGTTGGAAAACTCGCTTATAAGATAGAGTCACCGAATTGTTTAGTAGAAGTCCATAATGTTTTTCCTGTTTCTCATCTAAAGAAGTGTATTTGAGATCTAGAGACTACCATTAGTCTAATGGTATGGAAGACTTAGTGGTGGAACTAGGCATAATCATATGGCTAGTTAGAATAGTGGCTAGGGATGAGAAGAAATTAAGGAACAATATCAGTAACGGTCTAGTGGAGTGATGACGAGAGAGACTGTACTTGGAAAACAAAGAGCAGAATTAGAGACATTTACCCTAACTTGTTTGATGGTATGTTTTACCTTTATGTTTGATTGATGTATGTACCTTATCGTAATTTCGAGGATGAAATTCTTCAAAGAGGGAAGTTTTTAATGACCGTAATTTTGACTACCATTATTTATAACATTTAATTAGATACATTAAATAAACTAAGGTAAAGGGATAAGAAAATTATGATTTTGTAACTAATTTAGGCCATATCTTAGTTAATAAACCAATTAAAAAAAAGGTTAGGATAAGAAGGAGGAAAATGATAAGAGAAAAATGGAAATAGCCTTCATTCCTACCCCTTAAACCCTTCTATCTTCATTTCCTTCATTCATTTACACACATACAAACTAAACATAAGGAGAGGCTGGCCTTAGCAAAGGGAAAACAAGGAGGAAACTAAAAGATTAAGGAATCAAAGCTAAAAGAAATCAAGTCTACACCAAATATCATCATTGTCATCCAAATCAAGGTGAATAATGAATATACAATTCAAAATTTTGATTTTTTTCGATTTAAACTGTAAACCTATTTCTTTTCCAAGAATTATGCCATGTTTTAGTAGTTTGAATGATTATTGCTTGTTAGTGATTTTCTAGAATTTGAATATGAAATTTAATGATATGTTTGAGTTGGAAAACCTATCATATGATACCCAAATGACTTAAGATTTTGATTTAATGTTAGAAATATCATTTTAGAAGTTGGTTTTCAATTTCATAATTTTCCAAGCAAGTATGGATTTTACATGAATTTTCTAAGTGAATAAATTGGTGAATTTTTGGTTTTAATTATTAAAAGTAATTAAGATAAGTCTTTGGACCTAAAATTTTTATATGTCGAAGAGTATGATTAACTTGATTTATTTTTATTTTTGGGGATTATTCCTAAGTGTTTAGGAATGATAAATAAACTGTTTAAGTCAAAAGGGCATATTTGTTTAAGTAAAATGTTTATAATAAGGGTTAAATTGTAAAAATATTTTGTATTTAAAATTATAGCATGTGGTAGTTTTCCTTAGTAAATAATTTGATAAATTTTTAATAGCCAATACGGTTTTGAAAAATTATTGAGGTTGGTGAAAAGAAAATACTTTTTGTAGTAATTTTGCCGTTTCCATATATTTACAACTTTGCCATGTCGATATTTTCTATGTCAAGCTCATCTCACCGCATCCCAGTGTCATCGAAATGAAATAAAGCAATGCCTCATGATGCCAATGAGTTTGGCATGAAGTAGATTGTTTTGGAACTTCGTCGTGGTTGAAAAGGTGGATATGTGTCTTCGATATGGGCATGCCGAGGCGCATGCATGCCACGTTTTTACTAAGAAGCATGATGCCATATACACTTCTTGATGTTTTTCCCTCACCATCTAGATGGACATCGAGCTTACCCTATGTCGCTTTTAACTAGTCATCGGGCCTAGTCTATGCCACTTTTTGACTAGTTATCCAGCTTCACCCATAATGCTTTTATATATGCCGACGTCATAGATATCAATGCCGTATCTATTAAATTTTATACCCTCATCGGGACATTGATGCCAATTTTTTTGAGAATAGTCGAAGTTAATTTTTATAGTTTAACACTATGACTTATGAAGTTATGACTTTGACACTATCCCCGTGTATTTTCAAATAAAAGATTTCGGCATGCTTTAGAATGGGCAAAGATCTTTAACAGCAATGACTTCGTCGAGTTTTATAGTTGTAATGGTTTTACATACTTTTGTCTTTGTAGCCTAAATTTTAAGAGGATCGAAGACCCTAATGATTTCGAATTTCATCAATAGTGTTTTATAATGCATATATCATAACATAAGTATTTTGAGTAAAGTAAAGGACCAATGTTTTCTTAATTTTAAGTATGATTTCAAGGGTTAAATCATTAACAAAGTATCTAGAAAATATGGATAAGGTAGTTAACCAAGAATTTTACTAAGAGAATGGCTCAGAGATTAGAAAACTAGATGGGACTGGTGTAGGGTCGCGCCCTATACTTTAGCTGGTAGCTCCTAACTAATATAAGTCCAAAATTCTAGTGTATAGGGCTTTATCGTAGTTAAGACTAAAATTAGGTTACACCCAAAAAGGAATATATAGAATAAGGTTTGGTTATTGATGAGCATGCAAAACCAATAGGATCGGTTGACCCGAGAAGTAAAACTTATGGACAAGCCGTTTAGTTTTCCTATAACAATAAGTTAGAACATTTATTATGTTTGGTAGGCCCGAGTCAACCATAGGTTTATAGTCGGCCTGATAAAACTATGATGTTGGGACAGATAGTCCACCGATTACCTATTCTGTGGGAATACATGTTATTATTATATTGATTATTACAACAAGTTTGGTTGCAAGATTTTGATTGCAAATGATTTGCTTTTAAAGGATATTACTGAGGGGAATACCCATTTTTCTAGGCGATGTTGTCTTACTTAATATTAATAAACCGAGATGTCATATTTTTGCTCACACCAGACTTTTTGTCTGACTTGAAGTTTATGTTTTTCTCCTTAAACTCTTGGGTGTTTAAAATTTAATTTATGTAGGTTGAGAGTTAAGGTTTTCAGTTTTAGTAGGTTTTGGTGAATAAAGCTTCCAAAGACGTGCAGGAGGCAAAGATTAGCTATGTAGGAGATTATCTATTTATCTATTCTACCGTGATTGAATGTTGTATGTAATGATAGATTTTATGACCGCCTATTTAGTAACTCTAATCATCCAAGGGCATCTTCATATGTCGCTATTGGTGTATTTTGTAATAATTATTTCTATCTGAACCTGGGCAACGTTATGAGATTATTTACTGAATATAAACTGCCGATTTGAAATGTATTAAGAAAAGTTGTTTTGAAATTGTGTTTGAAATATTTCATATTCCTGTGCTTCTGATATTGTGGACATCATTAACATTACCATATTTTGTCATCGGAAATTAATACTATAGATGACTACAACATATGTAGCAGTTAGTTTTGGACCTCAAAATAGGGGATGTTACATGAGGATTGGTTTCTATGATCCTATAACCGACAAATTTCCCGATACTGCTGGGGCAATGTTGGTGCTTAGGAGGTTTTGAAAAAATGATTATATTACCAAGGTAACAGCGATGATTCAGAGTGCACTTAAACGCAGTTCCATTGGTTCAGGTGGCTAAGGAAATTGGTGCTTACTTAGACGTGGTTCCGTCGGTCCAAGAAGCAAGGCATGACTTATAGATGTGCATGAGGGTTTAGGCCTTCCCGATGTTGCCGGGGCAACATCGGTTCCCAGAGCTCTTGGATTTATTTTCCCCATCGATCCGGTGGTTTGAATCGATTTTCTTCCATCGACTTGGCGGGTTGCTTACTTGAACACAGTTCCATCAGTTTATGAAGTGTATGGGTGGAGCATACTTAGATGCTGTTCCACGACTCAACGCAGCCGGTGAATGGTTTTCGAGTTAAACCGACCACATCGACTCAGCAGGTTGCTTACATGAACACGGTTCCATTGGTTCATGAAGTGAAATAACATTATTGATAAAATAAAGAGAAAGGCAAATTCTGCCTATTTATAATGCCCTAGTATCCCTAGGTGGCTTATTTGAAAAAATAGGAAATACATTGCTAGAAATTTAAATATAATAATGCCGCGGTGAATTATTGTTCCAAGCACGGTGAATTTGGATTCCACTGACCATTGTGAGCTTGAAAGTTCCATCTCCAAGTTTCTAGCCGATAATGTAGGGTCCTTTATAGTTTGGGCCAGGCGTCGGTATACCCCAGCAGATTCGTTTAAGGACGAGATCTCCCACTTCGAAGGTGCAATTGCAAACTTTGGCATTTTGAAGTGTCGTGCCACTCTCTTTTGAAGAGCTGTCCTTAGATCAGCTTCTTCTCCCTTCTGATGGATTTGACCAAGAAATTCGAGCAAGAGTTGCTGATTTTCACTTCGGTTGAAGTGTCATTTCCGATGAGAGGAGACTTCTAGTTCTGCTGGAATAATTACTTTCGAACCGTATGTTAAGGCGAAGGGTAAGTGCCCGTTCATCGATTTATGAGTCATTTTGTAAGCCCATAATGCAAGCGGAAGTTCATCAACACAATTTCCTTTAGCATTTTCTAGCCATTACTTGATAGTGGATTTGATGGTTTTGTTCATTGCCTTCACTTTCCCATTTGATTATGGGTGTGCTATTGCCAATAAGCTTTTCTCAATCCGAAAACGCTTGCAAAAAGTTCTTGAATTCGAAACTCTTGAACTGAGTTCCATTGTCTGTGATGATTTTCTACTGTACTCTAAACCTACAAATAATATTTTTACTAATGAAGTTTATTACTTTTGTAGTAGTGACAGTGACCATCGGTTCCACTTCGGCCCATTTGGTGAAGTAATCAACTGCGACGATAGCATATTTGGCTCCCCCTTTGGCTATAGGCAATACACCAATTAGATCGATTCCCCAGATTGAAAATAGTCATGGGCTGACCATTTTCTTCAGTTCTATAGATGGGTCTCTCATAACTTTAGCAAATTCTGGCATTGATTGAAATTTCTAGCATAGTTTGCTGCATCTCGGTTGATGATGGCCAGAAATATTCATAATGGAGGACCTTCTTTGCTAGTGTCTGCTCCTCGATATGGTCTCTGCAACTACCTTCATGAACTTCCCAGAGAATCCACTTGGCTTCGCTGCTGGTTATATATCCGAGTAAAGAGGTGGAGAATCCTTTCTTGTAGAGCACTCCATCTTGTAGTACCAATTGTAGTGCCTTTCGAAGAAGCTTCTTCCACTCATTCTGATCCCTGGGAGTGTCCCTCTTAACTAATAATCTTTGATCGGTGTCATTCACGATTCCTCTTCCTCTGTAGTTTCTAAAATCCAATCGACGTGCATTTGGTATATGTTAGGACCCTTTAACATCTCAACTGGAACCGACCCCATTGACTATGCTTCTCCGAATCTGCTTAGTTTAGCAAGGTAATATGCTTTCATATTCTATTCTCTTCGAATTTGACTTATGGTATAGTGTTCGATGTCGTTAAGTAATTCCCATGCTTTTGACGGATAAGGGGTAAATTTTGCCCCCTTAGCCTAATATTTACCTTTCACTTGACAGACAACTAGCTGAGAGTCATTGTAGATGTGCATAGCCCTTATTCCTAATTCCTTCACAATTTTCAGTCCTATTGTTAATGCCTCGTACTCTACCTCATTGCTAGTAGCACGAAACTCCAACCTTAGAGCATAGTAAACCGACTGTCCTTTTTCGAGAACAACTCCCGCCTCTAAGCAGAAATCATTTGACGTACCATTGACTAACATTTTCCATTGTGACACTATTTTTGGAATGTCCTCTTCTTTGCCATCTCGAATTGTGAACTCGATGATGAAATCTGTTAATGCATCTCCATTGATTGTCCTTCAGGGGTGATAAGTGATGTTATACCGACTCAACTCAATGTTCCATTTAAGAAGTCGTCCTGACGTCTCTGAACCCTAAATCACTTTCTTTAGAGGTTGATCGGTTGACAATGATTAGGTGAGCCTGGAAGTATAGGCGTAACTTCCTTGAGGTAATCATCAGGCAACATGCTAGTTTTTCCAACTTTGAATAGTTCTTCTTGACTTTAGTGAATTGTTTATTGATGTAGGAAATGAATCGCTGATTCTAGTTTCCTATGCTCGGAGCGTTAGTTGACACTACTAGCTAGATGAATAAGTCTTCCCTATCCACCAACTTAGACAAAACCGGTGGGGTCTCCATATGTTGTAATAATTCCCCAAAAGCAGTTTGGAAAGCCTAATTCCATTCGTAATTTTTCTTGTCTTTTTTTAATGAGTCGAAGAATGGTATACACTTATCTATTGCTTTGAAAATAATTCGGCTCAATGCTGCGACCTTTCCATTTAGACTTTGCAATTCCTTTTTGGTTTTAGGGGCTATGACATTCCCCAGGACGATAATTTTCTCGGGATTAGCTTCGATTCCACTAGCATTTACGATGAAACCTAGAAAACTTTCAGAAGCCATGTCGAAAGAGAATTTTAACGGTTGAGCTTCATTCCATATTTTCGAAGAATTTCATACATTTCCAAGAGGTTATCCAAGTGATTACTTGACACACATTACTTGACTAGCGTGTCATCCATGTAGACCTCCATTGTTTGTCCAATCCGATCCTTTAACATTGTGTTCACCAACCATTGATAAGTTTCCTTGGCATTCTTCAAGCTGAATTGCATTACTCAGTAACAATACAATCCGAGGTCGGTGATGAAGCTGGTATTTTCCGAATCAGATTCGTGCATCATAATCTGGTTGTATTCTAAGTAGACATCCATGAATGAGAGTAGTTTGTGGCATGTAGTCCCGTCTATGAGCTAGTCAATCCTGGGTAACGGGAAGCTATCCTTCGGACAGGCTTTGTTTAGGATCGAATAGTCAACGCAGGTTTGCCAGTTCCTATTTGATTTCTTGACTAGAACTGTATTTGATACCCACTTAAGATAAGTTGCATCGCGGATGAAGCCGTTAGCCAATAACTTATCTACTTCCTCTTTTAGCTCAACGGATCGCTACGGACACAAGCCGAATCTCTTCTACCTCACTGTAGTGAACTTGGGATCGATAGTAAGTGTATGACATGCTATCTCTGGCAATATCCTGCACATATTGGAATTCATGAACACGTCTAGGTTGGCATGAAGAAATTTGATCAATTCTTGCTGCATTTTAATTTCAAGTTGTGACCTTATATTTAAGACTCGAGTTGGGTCATCCAAACCGATAGGGACAGACACCATAATTTTTGCTGGTGCTACCTGCCTAGGAACTCTTCTTTCTAGGGTCCAAAGCCTTGCTGAATCGGCTATGGTCCCCAAGCCTGAGGCAGCTCGGTAATTGCTATGCTGACGGTTCACGAATGTGGAGAAACTTCCCCACATCCTTTCTCTTTTCTTTTCATCTCGATTCACGTAATTCAGCGATATAACATTCTCTTGCAGCATTCTGATCTCCTTTTATTACTCCGACTCCATTTTCCGTTGGGAATTTCATGGTAAGACAACACTGAGCCAAAGCGATTCTGAAATCGACAAAGGCCATTCGACCCAAGAAAGCGTTATAGGCTGACATTTCATCAACTATTACGAAGGTCTGGATAAGAACCACCCTTCATTCTCCTTCTCCAAGCTCCATAAGTAGGTCACTCGTCTGGTTATCTTGGTTCACGTATGAATCCTTGGATCTTCATTTAGCAAGTTAACACATTCTTCATGCTGATCTTCTTTTGGTCGAATGTATGTCGGAATAAGATGTTGATAGAACTTCCACTATCCGCCAGCACTTAGCACAAAACTGCTAGATTGATCTCGACTGTTACCACCATCAGGTTAAGAGTTGGCACTTCTATTCCCTTAGTGTCTCAGTTTCAAAACACTATGTCATCGTGAGTGTTCTTTCCTATTTAGCTGAGGTTCCATCTTCAACTACAAAGCAAGTTTCCTTTGGAGTATGTTTTAGTGAACTTCTGTATCACTCCATCTTGCCCCAACTTCTCTATGCCGGGTGAGGTCCTCTAGAGATAGTACTAATAACAAATTTCTATACCATATGTTTAGACCCCTCTCAACCGAGTCAAGTTTTATTTCCTTGAGTACTTGGAACTTGGGGTCTAATAGGTTGATAGGGGTTTAATGACTTCTTCAAGTATCGCTGGAGCCTGTTATTCCTGATCAATTCCTCAGTTACATCCTTGAGGTGTCTACAGTCATTCATGTTGTGCCTATGTGTCTCATGGAAGAGGCAGAATTTTCTTGATTGCTTTTGAAGTTCATATTTTTCAATTTGGGCTAGCTTTTTGTATCGCTCATTTCCTTCGATTGCTAGGTAGATGTTTTCCAAGCTATCATTTAATGGTGTATATTCTTCGGATCTCAAATTCCTTATTCGCTTTCCTCCCCCATCATGCCTGCTAGAGTTTTGGTTCTTCCTTTTCTAATTTTTGTCTCTCCCAGCATTTCTTGTAGTGGCCTCAGAATTGTTTCCATCCTGAATGACCGCTACATTTCTTTGAAGTACCTCCTTTGGTTGTACATTTTCTGTTTTGCCTTCCAATGCGTTTGCCTCCTCCAACCTCAAGTATTGGCTTAAATTTCAGTTAAACTCCTTCACGGTGGTTGTTGTTTCATCTTAATCCATCTTCCAAAGTTAATGTCCGGGTGTATGGCTTGGACTAAGGCCATGAACACCATATCCTCATTTGGATTGCTCACTCTAGTAACCACAGTATTAAATCGATTCGTAAAAGCTTTCAATGATTCATTAGGCCCTTGGAAAAGGCCATATAGAGACATTACATTTTTTGGTTGGGCCATATAAAGTCTAAGTTGTTTAATGAATTTCCTTGCCAATTCATCAAAGGTGGAGACAGACCTTGGCGGGAGTCTAATTAAACCACATTGAAGCGGTTCCTTCTAAGATGATAGGGAAACATCTGTAGTAGACAACATCCATTACTCTAGCTCCGTCCATATGCCAACCGTGTTTGTAAAATTTTGGTTGAGGGTCTATTGTCCCATTATAGGTTGATATAATGGGTACATTAAAGTTCTCGGGATATTCCTCCCTTAGGATATTTTTAGTGAATGGAGTCCAACTTGGTGCAAAACCCCAATCGTCGTCTTTTTGCCCTTACTTTCCTCCATCAAGCATTTGATCATGTCCATTATGTATGCCTCACTAGTTCGGTAGTCCGCAGGCCGATTGTCAAAGTCTACACCAAGCGTTTGGCAATAGCCTTGGTTTGCTAGCTGAATCCTAGGCTTTTCATTCTTTGGGGGAGCAACTCTTGTAGAATTCCATTGACATGCGGTTGCGGTAGTTTGGACTTCTTTTTCGACATTCTTCCTATTTATATAAACATTTAATTCCAATCCGTTATCATCAAGTTTTATGTCATCTTCATAGTCAGAGAGAAGCATTAGAACATTTCACCATGGAATATTCGCTCCAAGGTTTGGGTTCACAGCGTCTTTTGCTCCTGCTAGTGGAGTTCTTCCATTTCCCTCAAATCCTGTTTCTTTACCAACTATCTCTTTTTTCTTTTGCTTGCCATCCCTCTTATGTAAGACTAAAATGAAGGAATTTTCTTGTTCGATAGCGGTAGCAACTTCTGGCTTAGTACTTGGAGCAGTTGGTGGTTATAATGCTAGCAAAGTATCTAACTTGTCCATAAGAGATTTTTGGCTATCAGCCTATTTTTGTTAAGTTGATCAAACATTTGATTAAATTCTCCTTTCGTTAAAACTTCCCGACGAGTAGAAGATTCTAGTGCTTAATTTCCAGTATTAACTCCTATTGGTAAGTTTGTGGTGTTGTTGACTTCAACCTACTGGCGGTTTGGTTCATCACTACCAACTATTGCATTGGTAGATCTCCCAAAAGTTGTTCTCTTTCTTCCACTATTGATCTTCAATGGCAAGTCTTCAAATTCTTTTGAAAGTAGGATTTGTGGGTCTAAATTCTAGACTTATCTGATACAAAGTGGAGAGCTAGATCCAAGCCTGGGTTCATCGATTCTCAATGAAAGCACCAAAATGTTAACCCAAAAAATAGATCAACACCCTGGAGTGTGATGTGAAAGCACTAGTCCTGTTAGAACAAATCAAATATAATAGAAAAGTGGTGGAAAAGTAAATAAACATAGAGAATTTTATAGTGTTATGGCTGTTAACTAAACCTACATCCACTTTATAGCTTTGATTATTGATTGTATATGATTACAAGGTTTTTGAGATTGAATAAGTCACAAGCGCAGGTGTTAGACCAATTCTAAGTCCTACAATTGCCTGTAGGAATTGCCTTGGTGACTATGAGTAGAGAAAGAGTTGAAGAATAGATAGAGATCCCGCATAGTGTTAGCAAAATCCCGATTCGACCAAGTTTCTCTATGGATTGTATTTATAGTGGTAGCAGTCACATTGGGCCAAACAGGGAGTTGGAGCAGTACATAGAAGTCAGCCAAGAAGAGTATGTAAAATCTTGACTTTATCTAGATTAACCATAGATGTCGGTATCGACTCTGTGGTAAACTCCAGAGAGATCGAGCTCTTGCACTTGTCTTGCTACTTGATTTAGAGATGTTCCATGTAGTTTATTTGGATATTTGATTGATATTGATGATGGTTCCTTCATAAGTTGGTCTATACTACCATTCTAAGTGTTATCTCTTCAATCCTTGTATCAGCTAATCAAAGATATTTCTTGGGCACACATGAAATACGCAACGGCCTGAATTTTCGACCCTCAATAATCGATGATAATACATCCTCATGCCATAAATCCAAGTGTCGGAAAGCACGATTGTTAGGGGAAAAAGAAAATAAAGATAGACAAAACCTCACGCGAATGGAATAACATATATCATTTCAACAATAATCTTACACTGGAAAATTTTGAATACAATATCAATGTCTAACCTAGATTTATCCTAGACAATTATAAACTCTCTGTGCTTACAAATGCTGAAAAATAAAAACAAATGCAATGATGCGGCAGATAATAGAATACGTCCATATGTTGATGAAGATCTCCAGCTCTCCTCTAAAAACTCCAAGCATGTTCAAATAAACCTAAAACTACTCGGATCAGGCTTGATAAACCAGTATGAGAAACTCGAACCATAAACATATGACAAAATCATAGATGGGTACTAAACAAAACCCTTAAAAAGAATAGTATCTTGTAATACCACGATGCTCATAAATACAGATGGGTTTCTACCTTACGGTAACTAAAATACTTTATATGGAAAATCACTTTGATATTATGATTAAAGATATCATTTTGAAAACACTTTCTTTGATATATTTCGTCCAGTACATTACGTTGACCAAGTCCAGATACTTTCTTTATATATATATAAAGAAAGTATCTGGACTTGGTCAACGTAATGTACTGGACGAAATATATCATACCAAAAGGGTAGCTGAAATATTTGCAAAGCACTACTGCTATTTTGAGACTACAATCAAAACTGCAAAGCTCGTATTTGGAATTAGACTTCCAACATGATCGAGAACTAATGACCTTTTCCTTCGATCCATGCATAACAACTATAGTTCCTGCGGTGACCTTATCACTTGTCTCAAGCTAGCCACTTGGAACTGCACTTGCGACACTACTATGGTACATCGTATTTTCTTAGTTTCTTTACACGGCCTCTGTCGATGTCTAATACCTGTCCATTTCATCATCTTAAGGGAACAAATGCCTTTCATTTCTCATAACGGATAACCCGAACTATGTCCTATAGACCATATAATATCCCGTATCATTCTTGGGATGTGAGGCTCGTGAGGCTACGCTTTTTTTCATAATGCCATATTTTGTTTTTTACAACATTGCGCTTTATTTTTCAACAAAGCACGTTCCACTTATAATGTCACATTGCCATTTATTAATCACATAACTGATTTCTATAAACATATAACTTCTGAGCTCATACGTCTTAGAAAAGGGTGTTAAGCTAAGAGGAGTATCCTCCTCCAACACCAAATATATATTACGTTCATAGAGATCAATTAATATGATCAGAAATGCACTGTTAGACACTTGTCCGTACAAGTTCGTTCTTGGACTAAACGAAACCAAAGGCACTCCTTCTACCATGTCTTTTTTGGGAATCACCCCTAAGATCAGTAGCGTGTAGTTCTTGCGTTACGGAGATTTCAAAACACGATATGGCCACTGCTATGAAAATATTTCTATATTAGGAGTGACCTAGAGAATGTCAACAAGCTGTCCTTCCGCTATGAAGATCTTCGGTCTTCAACACAACAAATATTTCAAAATGCAGACACTATCGCCATATAAATATATTATAGGGTAAACCTCTGGGCCTCGTGACAACAATCCTTACATTCTAAAGATCTTCGGTCTTTAATAATCATCATCTTCAACATGTCTTCACTTTCGAACATATACATTAGTTCGAAAGTGGTTTTCAGATAGGAATTACCCAAATCCAACCCCGATCTCTCCAAACCAACCATCGATAAAAAAGCATTTAGGTATATAAGTGATTATCACACAACATTCAATTAATTAACTTTTTATTTGAATCAATTTTCTCTTAGAGTCATATTCATAAAATCATTTCTTTATCTTTTTCAGAGTATATAGAATCATTAAGCCTCATTTATCAAATCCTTTGGTTAATTAAAACCTTTTTTAAATCTTGAAATAATTCTACATCATTTCACTTTATACTTAGGAAAAAAATTTCTAAGTTATTTAGTTAAATATCATATTGGAAAACATTACTGAGTAAAAAGGATCATGGAAATTATACGAATTCTACTTAGTATCAATTTCCATATTCAAACTTTACTATCCGTCAAATAATGGTGAAATCACCTTTTAAATTAATACAGATAACACGAATTCCCTCCTTGGAACTTAATATCAAGTATAAAAAGATTATTTCTATGCAATCCAAGTTGTTCAAATTTGTAAAATTATATCTTTTGTACTTTGGGGAAATTTGATCTGAGTAAATCAAATTTATTATCCCCTCTGTCGAGCCAATCCGGGTAGCTAAGGAGGGCATGCAACTGTTTTCCCAAACCTAAGGCAAGAGACTACCACTTTGTCACTCATAAAGTGGTAAAATTATTTGATTGATTCTAAATAACTTAATTTACTTTCGATTATTTAGATCATCCGGGTTTTCCCTTCAATCTGTTCCACTCCTCGATCGGATTTTCTATGACACATACAAATGGAACAAATGTACTAGTTGTTTCCACAAACTAATTTTAAATCTCTTAATTATATTTAAATTACTTAATTATTTATTTGAAAAGTTTCACAAAAGATTCCGAAAGTAATAATTAAGTTAAAACCGTTTTTTGCAAAGGTTGTTAAAAACTGCTGTAAATAGTGTTTTAAAAGCTTGTTTGATTAAAACAACTTTTCTATCATTTTGGAAATTCATTTATATAACTCAAATATCTTTAACCATTTTAAAAGATTTATAAAATTTATTTCATATAAAAATATCATTTTAAATTAATTTCAAATTCGGGTTTTAAACTACAAAACCTTGATTTTTATAAAAACTTGTTTTGGATTTATTTAAAAATTCACAAGATGAAATTTTGATTTTCTTTCTTCATTTAAAAACTATGGAAATAACAGTCCAAAAATTTTTATCTCGAAAATTCCAAGCTGTATTCCATTCTTTTCACTTGTTTGAATTCTATGGTGCGAAATCGCAAACTACCATTACTTGATGCGCTTAGTTTTGACTTGTTTTTCAGTTCTTTTCAAATTCATGGAAATACTTTTAAATGTTCATAAAACATTTATAAATCATTCTAAACTCATTTAAACAAATACTTTTAATATTTCAAACTCATTTCCATTTCATTTCATATTATAATATTATATTATTATAATATTCATTTTAACTCTTTTTAGATGTTTAAAACCATAAAAGGCTAAACAACTCCATACAAATATTATTTATGGATTTTATTCTCATTTTTTAATAATAGTTAGTTACTAACCATTTCTCTTATCATTTATCGAACCAAGTTATCAACCATATCAAAACCATATAGCAAGTCATAAAATGAACCAAGTTATCATCCAATATCAAACATTTAGTCATCCAATGTATATTTAAACTTTCAAATCATTATACTTGCAATAATTTAGAGATTAATTAGTAAAGTGTGAGTACTCACTTATGGCTCCACTCCATCAATCCTTTTTATAAACTTCTCTTTTCACTTCGATGACACTTCTGTAGGATCTAGATTAACCCTAGAGGGGGGGGGGTGAATAGGGTTATAGCAAATTTTCTGGATTTAAACGTAAAAACAAACTGCAGAAATAAATATGCTGAAAAGTAAATCACACACAAAATTTACCCAGCTTCGGCAACCCCTTCCTACTGCTGCATTCCCAGATTTCTATTAGAATTAAACAGTATCCCGCTTACAAACACTCTACTAGACTCGCAAATCTTTGCTCCCGCTCACAAATACTCTACTAGACTCGCACACCCTGCTCCACCTATAGAGTTTCGCTTACTCGCAAACTCTGCTCCCGCCTATAGAGTTTTGCAAACTCGCACACCCTACTCACTGAACTAATTCTAACTAGACAATTTGACACTACCTAAACCCTAGGTGGTGATTTAGAAATTCTTTGATTCGAAAAGTAAAAACAACAATTAAAAGACAATAAAAAATAAATAACCCTAAATTAAAAAATAAAGCCTAATTGAAAACTTAATCCCTCTTTTATTATTCTTTAACAAGGCCGGCCCCCTTTTTTACTTCATTCCAGCCCGATCCTTTTATCTTGAGAAAAATGGCCACTTTGTTATTCTTCGTTCGTTCCTCTTTGGCGAAATTAGGGCTAGTACAAATTGAAGGCGCCGCTTGAATTCCTCGATCGAATAATGATTGTCGTGCTTCCTTTGTCGATCGATGCTCTCCTTTTTACCACACGGCTTCTCCAATTTGGATCGAGTTCCTCTGTGATTTCGGTATGTACTTTACTTCCCTTTCGTTGCTGGTTTAATGCTTGCTTGAACTCGATGATCTATGCCGATGATGATTATGGCAATTTATAGGAGTCGTACTCCTGAATTTTCGTTCGTCTAAATATATTTGAATCTGTCATTTTCGTTTGATCGGTCGTTTGATTATGCTTGGATGCTTGGGATTTCACTGACTAATTCAAATTCGTATTTTTGATGCATGCTTGGTTGACACGGTTTTGAATTGCTACTGTGGTCATCACGGTGTTGATTTTTTTTACTTCGTTTATTTCCGATTTCATGAGTTTCTGGCTTTGATTTGTACATTCGAATTTCTTTGATTTTGTTTACTATGTTGCTTCTGGCTTGATACACCTGTAGCATGGTCGATTTGCTTGGCCACCACGGTTTCGAATCTGCACTGATGAATTTTGTTCATCCACTGTAACATTGATTTACACGGCTTTAACTTTGCTTGCGCTTTGGCTGTCACGGTTGATTTTCTTTTGGCTTCACTTGTGTATACTGTGTCATTTACTTGATGTGTTTGCACTGTTCATTGAGCATAGATAAGGTTGCTTTGGTCTGGATTAGTGCAGTGTGCATTCTATCTTGTAACTGTGTCATAGTGATGCATTCTTGAGTCTTGGATATTGAACAGTATCATGTATTTGTAGTTTGCATCTTGGGTTGTACTGTGTTGAGCTCGAGTATTTGCTGTGTTTATTTACTTGGTTGTGTACTTGGGCTTTTATCATTGAAACTGTACTGATGCATTTTACCTGTTGGTCGACTATCTCCTTGAGTTGCAGTGCTTCATGTTGTATTCATCCCTGCAGTTTAACCTGTTGCACTCTTTGATGGTTCATTGGTGCATTTGTACTTGGTCATTGTAGTATATTGACACTGTATTGGTTCGAGTCAGTTTCAATGTTTCATTGTGAAGTTCAAGTTGCATGTATGCTGTTCATTGCTTGGTCTCTGAGTCTTGTACATGCATTGTCCTTCTGGAGCTTGTATAATTTGAACCTGGTTTGGACTTTTGCATCGAGCATGCTTCTGGTTTGAGTGTGCTTGCATCTTTGTAGTTGCACTCCATTTTCGTGTGTTCATTCCTTGGTGTGGAGCTGGACTTGATCTTGTTTCAAGTTGGCTTGAGAAATTTCACTTGAGTTGAATCCAGTTTCAACAACTCGGGTTTGACCTTGTGCTGAAGTCGAGATTTTATTTTTATTGCACCTGAGTTGAACCCCTCTTTTTATTTGGGTTTGACCTTGTGCTCACCTGTCCCTGTAGCATTATCAAGTGTATATCGATGTGCACGGTCTTGTGGCATGTACAGTGATACACTGTGCATGTCACACTGTTCGTGTGTGATGAATTCAAATGTAAATGATGACGAACAACCCAAATAACTGAGGCAAATCCTATTTTCAAAAATCATATTTCATTTTATATTGCAAAAATATTTCTTTTTCAATTTTACTGCGTTAGTGAATATTTTTGCAGATTGCTCAGATGTTGGATTCAAACTGGAATGCAGTTGAAGACAAAATACGAGTGTGAGTGATATGTAGTGAGGTTATAAATGTAAATTGAACTGTGATGTATTCAAAGATGTATATGAATAGTGAGAGCTTGAATTTGTACTATTCAAGATTGTAATAAATATTTGTTTGAATAAAATTTCCGTTTGAATTCAAATTCTGTGTTATTTATTTTATTCAACAACTATTTATTTAATCTATGAAAAAATAAAATAGTACATTAACAAATACATTTAAATGAATGTATATATGTTTATTATCATCAAAAAAAAATCATATAAGCGCAAAGCGCATATTCAACAACTTCTTCCTTGTTTTCTTTTTCTGAAGCCTTTAAAACTCCTTCCTTCTTATATGTGCTCAGCCTAGGCCTTAGAGTGCTCGGCCATGCTCCTTGGGTGGTGGTACTTCTGAATTTGAGGTAGAGATAGGGTGGCCGTGATCTTTTAAGGTGTGGAGGAGGTGTTTTCTTTGATTTTTGAATTATTTTAGTATATGTGTTATATATATTAATATATTATTTTCTATTATTTTCTTCATTATTTTAGCAGTGGGGAAGCCATTGAAATAGCTTTAAGTAGGATTCAGAAGAGATGGATTTGTGTGAGAAATGGAAATGGTATGCATAAATATTTATAGCCTTAGGACCCTTAACCCTTAAGCTTTGTCAAATGACATAAGCACCCTTCCTTAACCTTTGAATGAAACATACTTTTTCAACAATTACCATCTTCACATCACAACATTACTTTATGTCATCTTTACTAAATACTTAAGGGATGAACCTAGTTGAAAAATGGATAAAAGCGGAGATGTGGTTTGATTTTCTTTTGTTTTGATGTGATTTGATTTGATATGTGCTGGATTTGGTGAAAATATCTTCTTTGATTACTTTTCTTTACTTAATTAAACACTTAACTTAATTAATCCTTAGTTAGTATAAGTAAGGTGTTTATTTCTTTGTTGATGTGTTTATATAATAACTACTCAAGTTGCAAAACATTTACACAACTTATATTTAACAAAATGTTGATTTTTGGCAAATTATTTTCCGGTCACATTTTCTGTTTTTAATCAAACTATTTATTTATATAAAAAAACTTGAAAATTGTTTTTCATCATCTTTAAATAATTAAAACAAGTTTATTTTAGTTATAAAACCATTTATAATAATATTAAAATCCAATTGTAGAAACATGACATCGTTTCGTCAGAGTGCGACGAGTTTTGTCTATCTTTAGCAAACAAGTGTGCATGTGTGTGCATGTGTGTGTGTATATATATTTATAAAATTTTTATCAATCAATTTTTATCATTTTTTAACAATTTAAAAAGATTTATTTATCATTTAAAACAAAAATTGAATGTATATCCAATTTTATCAAAAATCTTCTTTTGTCAATTTTATGATGAAAACCCAAAATCCCTTATTTTTTTAAACCAATTCTAAAAACAAGTTCACCATTCTTGTTTATCACATAAAACATGATTATTTAATTTTGAAAATTCTATATTTGAATATTTAAATTTAATTTAATATCCTATTGAAATGCGATAAAATTACGGGTCGTTAGAAAATAAGTACGGAAGTACCTTTGCAACGTTTGGTAAAGAAATGAGGGAGTGTGAGATGTCACCATCGACATGAAGAGGTCGATGTCAACTTCTCATCCTTGGTCCAATTTTTTTGAAACACCTCTGAGTTGTTTTTCTAGCCTATCTAATTGTGTTTTCAAGATTTCAAGTCGTTTCATCTTCGTCTCGTCGTTCTAACTCCTATTGATTTCTACATGGTTAAAAACCCACTTAACATATAATACGTAGGTTTTAGTAACTTTAATATTTCTGTATTTAGAGTAACCTTTTGTACTACTCCTTTGATATTATATATTATCGTTTTGTTATTAGATTCTGATGTTGTTTTCTTCTTTTCTTATTCTATTTTTTTCTATTATTTTACCCTAACTTTTGTCTTTTCGGCATTTGGGTGCTCGGCAATCGATTACCGTGGATGTATTTGTGTCGACATTCATGGGTTGAAAAGTCAGGTCGTTGCGTAAGCTTACTCCGATATAGAAATTTTAGAGTTACAATAGTAAAGTACTATCATTAGCTTGGACAGTTATAACAAATCGTCTTCACATGATGATATGTACAATATATTAGTGCAACAGAAATAAGAATACTACGATAGGTGAAACATTCAGCTTGTTTTCTCAAGCTCCAATGAACATCAGTGAAAACCTTGCTTTCTCAAACTTCTCGAAAGAGAACATGCAGAATTTAGGGAAAACAGAAACCAAGCGTCGGGCATAAGTCTGGTATGAGAAACTCAAGAAATATACATAGAACATAAATAGTAGTTTTGAGACAATATGGAATACCATAAGGGTTATCCCCTAAAAGAACCACCATCTGGTAAGTACATAAGGTGACATATTAGATAATGTCTAGGGTGAAGAATATAAATATGGAAATAGCTGGAATGGTTACACTCAACAACATATTAGGAGTACAATCAAAACCAATAAGGTTCGTTTGCATAATGGATTTTCCATGGAGATCTCTCTAGTGGAGTCGGATCCAATCTCCTGCACAAGGATCGGAAAATACCTTCAAGTGTCGTTTATCTTCAAATAAAATATACCATTAAGGAAAACATAGCTTTTCCACATATAAATACATGATCACAAATAACATCATCTCCGCCTGCAACATCGATAAGCACACTCAAGATATGAAGTGATAATATCCTGTCGTGGGCCGCCAAAACCCAAGCTATGCCCATACTCTATTTTCTATTGTTTCCGATGCCGAGGTTATGGTCGGCATCTTTCACACATGTCTTCATCACTTGAACAGAACACGAATCCCTAATGGATTCCCACATATCAAACAGATCTTGGAACCACATGAATTTCCGCATCTTGAATAGATCCACTTCCAAGAGAAAGAACATGTATCTCAGCCTTAATGTGGTTTTCAATAAGTAAAACACTTAGCAATCTCGATCTCTTCAAGACTGAATCGACGAATTTATTTATTCAATAATAATGAGAACGATTGCATAGGAAACCAAGTCTCGTAACTTATATATACTTATCACATTTTTCATATTTTAATCTCACATTATCCCTCAGTCAAGAGTGAGCCGATAGGTTAGAGCTTTATTGCTGATATCCCTACTCATACATTAGTATTAACTCCCATAGATAGACGAGCCTACTTCAGCGGCTTTTATTGTTATGTATATGATTAAATGTTTTTCGTAAACAAGTAAACATACAAAGCATGATCAAATCATAAAAGCACGATTAAGTCACAAAAGTGACTTCTAATCCCCTTTTTGTTTAATTAATCTTTTATTAATTAAAACCTTTTTATTAGTAAAACTTCTTTTATCTAATAAAACATCTTTTTTCAATTTCTACTATTCATTTGTACTCTTTTCAATATTTTAAAAAGTATTTATATACTTATCTCAATGGTATAAGTATATTCACAAATTATTAATAAGATTTATCACTTTAAACCTTTGTTGTTTCTATTTTTTCCAAAAGATTCCTTACTCATAATTTCCACCAAGATATTCATTTTAGAGTTCTAAGTACTTTCACAAACTCATTCAAAACATTTAAGACTAATGTTACTTAAATATTGCCACTACAAACCCAAAATCGCTTATGCTTATCTTTAAAACATTTTTTTAAAGATCTATCTACATTCATAACTACAATCAAAAGGGTTAAAGATGAATGTAATTAACACATTGCCACAACAAATCCAAAACCATTCCGTATTTGCATTATCTTTTAAAACATTCTTTTAAAGATCTAAGATAATATTTGGTTAAGTTCGGTAGTCGACTAAGCGACTATCTAGTTAAAAATGATTGCTTATAGAAATCATGGTTCATATACTTAACTCGTTTTGACACTCCAAGTTATATTATTCCTCGTCCAAGAGTGAAGCCGGGTAAATTAGAGCACTAGTTGCATCAAAGACTTTCCCAAAAACTTCATTCTTGAATCTCACAAATAGATAAATCTATCTCATCAGCTTTAGTGTTAAGTATAGTATTTATGACTTTCATAAACAAGTTAGAAAACAATATGATTAACCCATTTCTTAACTTAACTATTCCTCAACTAAGAGGAAAATCGGTAGTTTAGAGCTCTATTGCTCACATCCCTGCTCGATATCAATCTTAACTCTTACAAATAGATAAGCCTACTTCGTCGACTTTTAGCATTAAGCAAGTTAATTAACTTTCAAAAAAAAAGTGGACAACACGATTCACATTTTGACATTCCAACTTAACTATTCCTCAGTCAAGAAGGAAACAGGTCAGTTAGGTCTATATTGCTCATACCCTTACTCAACATCAATCTTAACTCTCACAATAGAGAAGTTTACTTCGTCGGCTTTTAGTGTTATACCTAGTCAATCAACTTTTTCAAAAATTATACATGCTTTAAAAATACTTGTAAATAGGTATTAAATATCTTGGTAAAATATTGCATGAAAACAAGTAATTTATAATTTGATGAAAAACATGTTTTATAATATAAAACCTCTTTACTTTGAAAATGTATTTATAATTATTAAAAATATATTTAAACTTCAAACCAAATTTAAAATACTTTAAAATAGGTTACAAAACATCCCTAATAAGATAGATAAAAATACCAAATTTAAATATCAATTTAAGATACTTAAAACCATAAGTGATATACGACGGCATTTATAAATGCAGTTAAAAATCCTTGTTAAAGAACAACATTGAAAAACACAATCTTTATAACTAGTTTTAACCACTTTAACTAGTGATTTAAGACTTGAAATTTTTATATTAAGTACTATCCTTAATATACGTAAAATAAAAGGAAATAAATCTCTAAGAATACCTTCCCGTTTATTTAATCAAATTCTTGGAAACATGCTATATTTACAAAGTGTATTTATAACCACCTTTTTATTCTAACTTTCACAACTTTTGTTCATAATTTCTATTACTTTCCAAATAATTTATTTATTGTCCAACACACAAATATATGCATAGAGAATAACCAAATCAAATTATCCCAAGTTATGATCATAATTATCCAATTTACACAAGTTAAAGTTAAGGGATATCGAAGTGCACTTACAATGACTATTCTCGCTTCAAAAACTTTCAAACATACTTCAAATTGACATAAGATCCAAACAACCATTTAAAAATCAAGTCAAGACCATGCCAAATGTTTAAGAGAGTAATATAAGTGATGTTTATACAATATAAAGTTGTTATTTTCTTTCAAAAGCAAGAGGGTTCCAACGTTTATAACTTTAAGTTTATGTCACTTTAACTTTATATTTCAAACACAACATACACAAAAAATATTTACAAACAAGATAGCAAGATAACTCACTTAGATCCAAGTCAAATGCAAGTGTAAAGCCACAAGAATCAAAGAACCACCTACCACCATCAGCAAAAGCCTAAAGATCTATCCTTTAGCACTTTCAAACCAAGGAAACACCTCCTCTCCTCTTCCATTGCTCATGACCCAAGATATCCCCTTATCCTTCACTTTTCTTTCACTTTAACTTTAGATCTAAGCTTCCTAAGATGTTCTAAAGTGTTGGTGAAGGTTTGGAAGAGGCTAGAGTTGATATGGTCTAGACTTGAAAAAGTTAGAGAAGAATTAGTGGATTAGTGTTAATCACTTCCACCATTTTTATTCTCATACTTCATTTCAAACTTTTGTGATTAGTTCTTACCTTAAGGGTGTATTTATAGATTTTTGCAAGTGGTTATTACTACCTTCGACTTTCCATGAAAGGTCAAAAGGAGCCTGCGCTCACATGCTACCTTTACACCTTTACATTTTTACTTAAAAGTCAAGTCTTTCTTTAAAAGCTCATTTTCAAAGTATCTTTGATAACATCACCCATGACATCATCAAAAAAATTATTTCCATAAATGGAAAAAATATTATTTCATTTTATTGATTTTCTAAGCAAATAAGTGTACTTAAAAAAATCTAAGCAACTTCTGATGGTAAAAAACCTGTTTATCGATAAAATGATTTTCGGTCACATTATCAATATTTCTTCAAACTTTTTATTTTTATAAATTGTTTGCAAAATAAGTTTACCGTCATTAGTTATTATTTAAAAAGGGATTGACAAGCATACTAAATCATTTTAATAACATCAAACCCAAGATTCAAATATCTAAATAGTTCAGATATTTAAATACGAAGTGTTCGAAATTCCGAGTCGTTATACTCTACTAACAGTTTTACTGCATGCATACAAAACTTGTGCAAGAAACTTAGTTTGGAACAATAAAGTAAATATCTAACAAAACAATAAGCAGAGAAGTAACACATATTAATCGGGCCGCACTCTAAGAATCTACCATCTACACGTAAAGGAAATAGTTAACTTGCTAGAAAACTAATAGAGAGAATTGTATGTAGTATAATAGAACGGTATCACTCCAGATAATCTTTGCAACACCCTTGAAAAAAGCGAACTCAACCCTTTAGAGACTGGGGCTAATATCATATCAGTATATAAGTGTAACAACCCGTATTTTTGATAATTAAAAATACTAAATTTAATAAGATTTTTGGAATTTAATATTATGAGAAATTAAAATTTATGATTTATAAATGTGAAAAATTGTTAGGATATAATTTAATAATGTTGATTGAATGAAATTGACAACTATTTAACATAATTTCAATTAATGGTAATAATAAATGTTAATAATGAATAAAATAAATGTTGTATAAAACGGGAAAATCAATGTTATTTAGTTGGAATTGGTTTTAATATTTGTAAATAAATCTATAATCTTTGTTATAAACAATAAATGTATCAATATGTTCAAATTATTTAATTGTAACAACTGTTCATTTCTCATCTTATTATTAAATCCGTTTTGGATTAATTTGGGAACCAATGAAATTAAATGTAATTAAATATTGCAGTTAAAATAAGAAAATATGTTAACTGTAAGTTGAGTGAAATAAATGGAAACTTATGTTAACAAATAAATTACACATAAGAGAACCATTGATTTAACATAAAGAACTTGTAAATCAAAATAGTAGAATTTATTGAAATTTAAAATATAATAAACAGGGGTTCTATTACTGTTGTAATTTAACGTTGTAATTCATTTAATATTTAAATCTTGAAATTTAACATGCAAAATTGTATTTCAAAATATTATTAAATTCTATTTAATCTAGAATAATGATAGAAAACTAGGATGTTGTTTGTTATTGTATGCTATTAATTGATGTTGGATGTATGGTTGTTTATTTATTATGGATATACCCTTGTAATTACCCTATATAATATTTTGATATTATATAAATTATCATTTATATTATCTAGAATGAACTACGAAATAGGCGGAAATGATATATAACTATTGTAACAACAAGATATTTTCAACCATTCGCTTCCGCACATGTCGGACTTGAATTGCTCAAAATACCGCGTTGTAAATAAAATTTGGCAAATCTCAGGATATACCGTAAATAAATTATCACAGATCACAGACACAGAGAAAATAATAATGCAGCGGAATTAAAAGAGATAGTAGTTCTTGAAGCTACTATATAAATATGAGATACATCAGAGTAGACAAGATACAATAGAAGAGTAACAAGATACATCAGGTACAAATCAGAATACATCACTGGAATCACTGAATACAGAAGCAAAATAGATGGCTAGATCTTCAAGCAAAGCTCCAATTGCAAAGGTGAATCTTGAATGATGAATCACTCAATCTGACTCGAGCGTAAAGCAAAACACAAAACACTCGAGTCAGGACATAAATACTTATGAACAGTAAATCAACTCAAGTGAACAGTAACAAAAATGCATCAGTAACTTAAAGAATGCTTGGGACCACCCATCCTTTAAGGATCCGTTAAACTATTTACTATTTAGTAATATTGCGCTATTACAATAATGTCTACAGTAAAATAAACTAACTTTAAAATAGCTTTTAAGGGTTACCCATATAGCCCCCAACACGTAATAGTCCCAGTAGTCCATCCAGTATCAGCATATCTTCAGATCGGGAGACTACCCTAAATACTCCATGGGCTATAGGAGAAAAACAAACTCGTAGTAAGGCTCGCTATGGTAGGTGACATGGCACAATTAGGCAATGCCAGGGCAGATACACCAATTACGCTTCTAGGCTGGCGGTAACGCATAACAGCCACTACCGCCCACCTCGGAACACACTCCCCATCAAAATCGAAGGATGGCCATCTAATCAACCACAAGTAAGAGTATAGTATCGAAGAAGTGTGTCCGATCGTAGGAATGACCTCTCTTGGCCCGTCGATCGCTCATGTTTTAGCCACCTTATGCCAACTCACGGGAGTCGGGTCCACGTTCATACCTCAATAGGATCGCCGCCACCATTCTACTTCATTCTGGAATCTCCACCGTGTACACGGTTGTTAAAGTGGTTTTCGGAGTTGGCAGAGAGTATGACAACTTCCGATCATAGTTAAGTTCAAAACAACAACATTTTAAAGTGTTGTCATAAAACTACAGCATTTTAGAAATGCTATAAATAAAATTTCAGATTTTATTATAACTTTTCAAAAACAATAAAACTACAAAAAATTTCTATTTAAATTTATAAATCATATTTCCAGACTTCAAAATTCCACATTTAAATACTTTTAACATATGATTTATCACAATAAAATTTAAAATCAAATATCCAGTTAAAAATTAAATTCATTTGTTAAGTCAAAATTTCATTGTTTATTTACTTATTAAATTTAAACAAAAAATTAACATTTTACTTCAAATATCATTTCAAAACTTTAAATTAAATTTCCATTATTTACTTACATCTTAAAAATATAATTTAAAGTCAAAAATCACATTTACTTCAAATTTACATACTTAAATTCACAAATTCAAAACATAATATTTAACTTTCTTAAAACCATAAAATATATATTTTTAAATCAAATTTCATACTTTTAAAAATACATATCTATATAAAAATCATTTAAAAATATACCCGGGGTCTGTATATAATTTTCTAACCTAGGTCAAGTGAGACGGATATATCATTTCAATCCGCAATTTAAAAAGAAAACCCGGGTTATATCATTTTAAACCCGCAATCCCAAGTAAATAAAAATAAATAAAAATCACTCAGGCCTATCATTTCATCCCATAATGATTTTTTCCTATTCTAAAGTCCGTTCTGGTATGTATCATTTCAACCCATGGTGATTCTATTCTAACAGGGAACTTGCAGTGTGAACATATGCATAAACAATATAACAATGTCAATGCCACAATATAATGTCATATATCAGATGCAGGTGATAATTAACAAAGTAAACATGGTAATAACATGGCATAGCATATCATATAATCATCATTTACTTGCATAAACATTTTGTTTACTAAACACTTGTTATCGATTCACCATTTCATAAGTAAAAATGTCGGAGTGAGAAAAACTCACCTTTTCAAGCTGAAGACCACTACGACACACAAAACAATTCCAAAGGCACGATAAGCACGTTACAGCATGACACAACACGACACAACATGACATGATTCAAATGAGAGAGATAGCCAAGATATGATCTTGTAAACAACCAATAAAAACAAACAACATATACATGAATATTCAATACAAAACAACATTGAACTGATTGAAATAAAAAGCAATAAAAACAAGATAAATTGACCTTGCTTTAATCACTTCAATACTTGACCATAGGGATATTTTGCTCGGCCATGATGGTGAAAAAGACTCAGGTTTTGCATTTATATGGTATGGCTAGCAAGGTGGTCAAGATGGTAGAAGTTATAAGGTGAAGGATGCAATTGGTCAAGGCAAAAGGGAGTGGTTTTATGCAACATTTGGCTCGGCTATGCCATCATATGGGCTCGGCCCAAGCTAGTACAGGTCAGGTCAG
This sequence comes from Allium cepa, assembly GCA_030765085.1. NCBI lineage: Eukaryota > Viridiplantae > Streptophyta > Magnoliopsida > Asparagales > Amaryllidaceae > Allium > Allium cepa. The sequence continues at coordinate 969,336,483 of CM060945.1, read as the reverse complement.
ATGTGTTAATGGCTGGAGTGGTGGCCAGAGGTGAAGTAGCAGCTGGTGGTGGTGGGTAAGGGGGTGGCCAAAGCAAGATATGGAAGGGTGGTGAAGAGCTAGGCAATTCCAAGAAGTTTCATGCAAATTTGAGGTGATGGCATCAAATAGAAGGTCATGGCCCGTATTAATCAGAGGGAAGGGAGTTTTTGTTGTGGCTGGTGATGGTGGAGAGGATGATGGTGGTGGTGGTAGAGGTTAGGCCGAGCAATCATGCGATGAGATTAAGCAAAATCATTGAAAAAGAGGATAAAAAGTGAGATAAAGGATGCCATAAACAATTTTTATTCCTTTGGATGAAGTGGCCGTGAGTTTTTGAGAGGAGAAAAGTTTCTCACATGAATTTCAAAGAGAAATACACGGCTAAGAAAGAAATGGACAGCTAAGTCAGAAATGAAAGGGCAAAAGCAAGTGAAAAGTCAAAGTAAATGAAAAGTCAAGGAAAATGAAAAGTCTTTGTCCATTTGAATTTCTATTTTCTTTTAAACAAAATAAGCTAAATACAATTCAGAAAATAAAAGTAAAAAGCTGAACAAAATAAAGCGAAAAGGAATATAAAAAATTTTTCTTTGAAAAAATAGAAAATAAATAGGAAAATAGATTAATAATTTAAAACTAGACTTTAAAAATACAAACCATATACAATTAACATTTGAAAAATTATAACAACACGGATAAAATGTTTTAAAAATAAAATTATATACATAACATATCATATAACACATATATACGCAAAATGTGATAAACAAAAATATTATTTATAAAAATTAAAATAAACAATTTTATTAAATAAAATAATTTACACACAATATTGTAAAAAGCATAACTTCAACAATATAAATCAGCTTTCAACGAAACGAAAAGCAGTATTCTTGAAATTTAATCTATTTTCATAATAAAAGATAAAATTAAAAAATTTAAATTTTAAATTTAAAAGTCAAAGTTGGCCATTTTGACAAAAATTCACTTTTTCTGGAAATATTCAATTTATTCATGTTTGGAAATATAATTCACATACAAATCAAAATTTATGTTTGAAATAACAAAATTATCCATTTTGATAAATAAAATAATTTTTTTAAATTAGGGATTTAATTTAAATAATTAAAATACACAGTAAAAAAAAAATCAAAAAGTACAGGGTTGTTACACTCTCCCCCACTCAAAATTTTTCTTCCCCGAAAAGGAATGAGATGCTGGAAAGCACGGTAAAAGATAGAATGAAATAAGATTAAGACAGATGACAAGAAGATTGAAATTTAACCTGATAACTGTTGTTATAGGTAAGTTTAACAATGTGGAGATGATCTTCCCAAGATCCTCCAGAATCAAGAACAATCATGAAAAGATCTTCTAGAATCTGATTCACCCTTTCCGTTTGACCGATGGTCTGTGGATGGCAAGCAGTGCTCAGATTCAAAATGAGTACCAAAGATTATCAAAGATTATAGAAAGATTTCTAAACAGACTGGTATAAGCAATAGCCTCCCCATTCTGTAGCAAGATAAGAGAAATAAGGACAACCAAAAGATTATTTGAAAAACAAAATAAGATAATAAATTTGAAACCATGAAAATTTCAACTTAAACCGAAAATTAATTTTACATAAGTTAAATAAATCTTAACCATCTCTAATTTCATTATCTTATCATCAAATTGTCTTAAATAAACAATCTCTAAAATCATGGATTTGAACAAAATCATTTGTTGTACTCATAATGTATTCAATAAAATTAATTCTTCTTTATTCCTAATTATAAATTAAATTTATTCCTCTCAATATATTTTATCATATATGTTAAACATATTTATACTTTTATAACTGCTTTAAATTTATTCTTAGTTCCTTTAACATCATTTTATATTGTAAGTTATTCCATTACCTTTTTCTTCTATTTACCACTGTTAATTCTTTTTACAACAAAAATTTAAGTGTATAACATTTATTATAACCACTCAAATCGTATAAAAAAACCTTTTTATATTGTACATTTTACAATTAAATATTCAACTTTTAAAAATTTAGGTAAGTTATATTGGAATGAAATTCTATATTATACAAATAAAACTTTCCAATTTAATCATTTCAAGCTTGAATATTTATCCAAATCTTGAAATTATACTTGAAATTATCCTTCAAAATAAAATTTTGGAATTAAATTTCCGATAAATTCTATGCTATTAGGGATAAATAAATGCACATATATATATATATATATATATATATATATCCATTCAAATTTGAAATCATATATCAGCATATGATATAAATCCAGTCTTACTTTAGAAATTAAATCAATTAAATTCCCCAAAACAAAACTGAAGCAAGACTACAGGACGGTCTCTTCACTTCGAAACTTGAAAATGAATGTCGATGATGCTACAGTCATCACCAAAGTTATTTTCCAGCGACAAAGAGAAGAGAACTAATTTTAAACTTTAAAATTCTTTGGAAACAAATTTCTATTCGAAAATACTTTAAATAGTATATCCTTTTAAAACTTTAAATACAAGGTTTGAAATCGACCGGAAATTAAATTCTCAAATTCTTTTTTTAAATTCATTTTAAATTTCCAAATAAATTTATGACCACGTTTATGTTCAATTATTTATATATGAAACAAGAGATAATGATATATAAAATCAATTATTATTTCTTAACAACCAATACAATAAAATCCAAAAAAATTTATAATATAATTACAAAATTTATTTCATTACTAAATTTGAAAAAACATATTATGTCAGTTTGCTCTGTTCAAGTGTTTTGGAAATCATATCGATAGCGTTGATCAGATGAATCGATCAAAAACCCAAATCAATATCAACAACTCAAACAACACAATATATAAAATATTTTAAATATTAGTTTACAAATACACTTCAAGAATGATTTGAAGATATAACAAAGATGGGATGATTAAACAATAGAATAGGAAGGTGGAGAAGCTTATATAAATCACGGGCAACCTTAATCGGGTCAACGTGACTTAAAGAATAAGATCGATGTGGATTTCTGGGGGTAAATCAACATTTGATCTCAAGGGTAGAATTTTAGTTTCACCCCTTTCCAAATCAATTTGAGATTGGAGGGACCGCCGACTCATTATAAAGATCATTCGAAGTGGAGTTATGGGATGCTTCAGAATCAAAAAGGAATAGTGAGGGACACGAATGAATTTTGGAACCACATGGACCGTTCCAAAATCCAAAAGGAATCGAGTCAAAAAGGAAGAGATTCAAACTCGAATGAAAGTGATTCTGTAGATACATTTACCATGTATAATGAGTTTTGCCTAGAGCTACCAAAGCTCTGATACCAAATGTAACAACCCGGTATTTTCAACCATTCGCATCCACACATGTCGGACTTGAATTGCTCGAAATACCGCGTTGTAAATGAAATTTGGCAAATCTCAGAATATACAGCAAATAAATAATCACGGATCACTGACACAGAGTAAATAATAATGCAGCAGAATTAAAAGAGATAGTAGTTCATGAAGCTACTATATAAATATAAGATACATCAGAGTTAGACAAGATATAACAAAAGAGTAACAAGATACATCAGATTCAAATTAGAACACATCACTGGAATAACTGGATACAGAAAGCAAAATAGATGGCTGGATCTTCAAGCAAAGCTCCAATTCCGAAGGTGAATCTTGAATGTTGAATCACTCAATCTAACTCGAGCGAAAAGCAAAACACAAAACACTCGAGTCAGGACATAAATACTTATGAACTGTAAATTAACTCAAGTGAACAGTAACAAAAATGCATCAGTAACTTAAAGGATGCTTGGGACCGCCCATCCTTTAAGGATCTGTTAAACTATTTACTATGTAGTAATACTGCGCTATTATAATAATGTCTACAGTAAAATAAACTTACTTTAAAATAGCGTTGAAAGGTTACCCATATAGCCCCCAACACGTAATAGTCCCAGTAGTCCATCCAGTATCAGCATATCTCCAGATCGGGAGACTACCCTAAATACTCCATGGGCTACGGAGAAAAACAAACTCGTAGTAAGGCTCGCTATGGTAGGTGACATGGCACAACTAGACAATGCCAGGGTAGATATACCAATTACGCTTCCAGGCTGGTGGTAACGCATAGCAGCTACTACCGCCCACCTCAGAACACACTGCCATCAAAATCGGAGGATGGCCATCTAATCAACCACAAGTAAGAGTATAGTATCGAAGAAGTGTGTCCGATCGGAGGAATGATCTCACTTGGCACGTCGATCGCTCCTGTTTTAGCACCTTATGCCAACTCACGGGAGTCGGGTCCACGTTCATACCTCAATAGGATCGCCGCCACCATTCTACTTCATTCTGGAATCTCCACTGCGTACACGGTTGTTAAAGTGGTTTTCAGAGTTGGCAGAGAGTATGACAACTTCCGATCATGTCTCTTTAACAACCAAACGTCATTATAACACCGTGGTCATTTTAAAACAGTTTATACTTTAAAATATCAAATCATTTCATTTCAAACTATATTTCTTTCAAAATAATTTATAGTTCGACACCAAAACCATTTTATTTCAAACTATATTCAAATCAATATAGTATCATTTCCATTTCAAACATATATTCACCTTTAAAAGATCATAATGCTTTCAAAGTTATAACTCTTTCGAAACCAAAATACTTGAAATCATTACACTTTGAAAATCATAACATTTCGAAATCATACATTTGAAATCATGAAACATTCCTTTAATCCAAATTTTGAAATTTATTCAATCAAACCCAAATTATCAAATTTCCAATTTAATTCAATTCAAACCATCAATCCAAGCTTTAAATATACCATACTTCAAAACTAATTTTATAATTTCGTATATCTCAAATTTAACTTCATTATTACTTAGTTTTGAAATGTTCATTTGATAAATCCAATATCTTTTAAATAAATTCAAATTACAAGTAAACCAAATTTCCTTTCATACAAATATAAACTTTAAATTCATTTATGAAAATCAAATATCATTCCAAATTCACATTCTTTATCAAATAAAGATTATATCATTCAAAATCATTTCAAAATCATTAAAATATCATATCCTTCAAAATCTCATTATCAAATCATTATTTGAATTCAATTTCAAATATTCAAATTTAAATATCATTTAAAAATCAAATATGTCATTCATTTATTATTTCAAATATCATTACAAAATACATTTCAAAAATCCATTCAAAAATTCATTTATCTCATTACATTTCATTCCATTTAACACATAACCAAGTAAACCTTATTTAAATTCAAATTCAATTTAAATTCCTTAAAATTCAAATTTAGATATTAAATTATATTAAAAACTCCTTATTTTTCACAAATAATCAATTTCCAAAAGTTAAATCATTTAATACTTTAAAATATAATTCAAAAAGTGTTAAATCTATAATATTTCAAAATATTGTCAAATTATAGCAACGACGACATTTATAAAGTGCCATCGTAGCTTATAGTTTCCAACAATAGTTTAGTTCAAGAATAACGGCATTTATAAAATGCCATAATAGATATTTAGTTTTTCAAACATAGTTAAGTTCAAAACAACAGCATTTTAAAGTGCTGTCATAAAACTATAGCATTTTAGAAATACTATAAATAAAATTCCAAATTTTGTTATAACTTTTCAAAAACAATAAAACATCAAAAAATTTCTATTTAAATTTATAAATCATATTTCTAGACTTCAAAATTCCATATTTAAATACTTTTAACATATGATTTATCATAATAAAATTTAAAATCAAATATCCAATTAAAAATTAAATTCATTTGTTAAGTCAAAATTTTACTGTTTATTTACTTATTAAATTTAAACAAAAAAAATAACATTTTACTTCAAATATCATTTAAAAACTTTAAATTAAATTTACATTATTTACTTACATCTTAAAAATATAATTTAAAGTCAAAAATAATTTTACTTCAAATTTACATACTTAAATTCACAAATTCAAAACATAATATTTAGCTTTCTTAAAACCATAAAACATATATTTTTAAATCAAATTTCATACTTTTAAAAATACATATCTATATAAAAATCATTTGAAAATATACCACGGGGTCTGTATATAATTTTCTAACCTAGGTCAAGTGATACGAATATATATCATTTCAATCCGCAATTTAAAAAGAAAACCCGGGTTCTATCATTTCAAACCCGCAATCCCAAGTAAATAAAAACAAATAAAAATCACTCAAGCCTATCATTTCAGCCCATAATGATTTTTCCCTATTCTACAGTCCGTTCGGGTATGTATCATTTCAACCCATGGTAATTCTATTCTAATAAGGAACTTGCAGTGTGAACATATGCATAAACAATATAAACAATGTCAATGTCATAATATAATGTCATATAACAAATGTCAGGTGATAATTAACAAAGTAAACATGGTAATAACATGACATAGCATATCATATAATCATCATTTACTTACTTAAACATTTTATGTACTAAACACTTGTTATCGATTCTCTATTTCATAAGTAAAATGTCGGAGTGAGAAAAACTCACATTTTCAAGCTGAAGACCACTACGACACACAAAATGATTCCAAAGGCACGATAAGCACGTTACAGCATGACACGGCACGACACAACATGACATGATTCAAATGAGAGAGATAGCCAAGATGTGATCTTGTAAACAACCAATAAAAACAAACAACATTTACATGAATATTCAACACAAAACAACATTGAACTGATTGAAATAAAAAGCAATTAAAACAAGATAAATTGACTTTGCTTTAATCACTTCAATGCTTGGCCATAGGGATCTTTTGCTCGGCGATGATGGTGCAAAAGACTAGGGTTTGGCATCCATATGGCACGGCTAGCAAGGTGGTGAATATGGTATAAGTTATAAGGTGAAGGATGCAATTGGCAAGGCAAAAGGGAGTGGTTTTGTGCAACATTTGGCTCGGCTATGCCATCATATGGGCTCGGGCCAAGCTAGTACAGGTCAGTTCAGATGTTTTGATGGTTGGAGTTGTGGCCAGAGGTCAAGTAGCAGCTGGTGGTGGTGGCTAAGGGGGTGGCCAAAGCAAGATATGGAAGGGTGGTGAAGAGCTAGGCAATTCCAAGGAGTTTAATGCATATTTGAGGCGATGGCATCAAATAGAAGGTCATGGCCTGTCTTGATCAGAGGGAAGGGAGTGTTTTCTACTGCTGGTGATGGTGGAGAGGATGGTGGTGGTGGTGGTAGAGGCTAGGCCGAGCAACCATGTGATGAGATCAAGCAAAATCATTGAAGGTGAGGAGAAAAAGTGAGGTAAAGGAAGCCGTAAACAATTTTTTTTTCTTTGGATGAAGTGGCCGTGATTTTTTGAGAGGAGAAAAGTTTCTCACGTGAATTTCAAAGAGAAATACACGGCTAAGAAAGAAATGGATGGCTAAGTCAAAAATGAAAGGGCAAAAGCAAGTGAAAAGTCAAAGTAAATGAAAAGTCAAGGAAAATGAAAAGTCTTTGTCCATTTGAATCTATTTTTTTTTAAACAAAATAAAATAAAGACAATTCAGAAAATAAAAGTTAAAAGATGAAAAAAATAAAGTGAAAAGGAGTATAAATAATTATTTTAAGGAAAAATAGAAAATAAATAGGAAAATAGCTTAATAATTTAAAACTAAACTTCAAAAATACAAACCATACACAATTAACATTGGAGAAATTATAACAACACTTTAAAAATATTTTAAAAATAAAATTATATACATAAAATATCATATAACACATATATACACAAGATATCATAAACAAAAATATTATTTATAAAAATTAAAATAAACCATTTTATTAAGTAAAACAATTTACACACAATATTGTAAAAAGCATAACTTCCACAATATAAATTGGATTTCATCGAAACGAAAAGCAGTATTCTTGAAATTGAATCTAATTTCATAATAAAAGATAAAATTAAAATATTTAAATTTTAAATTTGAAAGTCAAAGTTGACCATTTTGGCCAAAATTCACTTTTTCTGGAAATATTCAATTTATTCATGTTTGAAAATATAATTCACATACAAATCACAATTTATATTTAAAATAACAAAAATTATTCATTTTAATAAATAAAATAAGGTTTTTAAATCAGGCATTTAAATTAAAATAATTAAAATATACAACTAAAAAATTTAGAAAATACAAGGTTGTTACACCTATGTCATAAAATTTTGGGTTGAAATGATATATATGTATGTATGTATGTATGTATGTATATATCCATCCATGTAATTACAATTGAACTAACTGATCACTTAGCCATAGAGTATAAAATTATATACGGACACCAGATTGGTTAAATTCAATGGTTTTAAAATCTTGATTTTTGGATTTTGATTAAATGATATTGTTTTACAGGAAATAAAATATGGATTTATATGAATTGAATTATTTTTTATTCAAGCTTTGAAATGTTGAAACTGAAATTGGTTAAAAGTAAATTGTTCTAAAGAGTTAAAATTGAAATGCGAGGTATAATCGATATATGACTTCAATTTTTGGAAATTTAATTATTTTAAAGTTTGAACCATAAATTGAACAGCGAGGTTTAATTTGGTTTAAGTGATTTAAATCAGTAAATTGGAATGGGACTTGAAATTGATATAAATTGAAATGGTTTAAAATAAGAACTGGATTGAAATTTAAATCATTAAATTGAATTGTTGAATCGAATTTGAAGCTAAAAATGAATGTTTCAAAAATTGAATTAATTTGAATTGAAATTGAAATCATGTTGTGTAATGAACCGTAATTTTCGATAATTAAATTTGTTAATATAATGAGATTTTGGTAATATAACATTGAAAGAAATGAAAATTTGTAATTTAATAATGAAATGAACACTAAAATAAAGTGTAACAATGTTAATGTAAGTTGATTATTAACACTGTGCATGAAATTCCAATTCATTGTAATTTAAATGCATGCTTTGTTATAAATTTAATATAAGAAAATAAAAGTAAGTATTGAATTAACCAAGGAAATAATACATTGATTAATAGTAATTGAACGAGATTTGTGTTATGAAACTAATAGTAACATTTGTTGTAAGTAATAAGCTTATAAATGAAATTAAAAGTGAATAGTGACAATTATTATAAGTTACCAATTCATGTAGTCCATTAAATTAAATTGGAAATCGATTGTGATTAAAATAAAATTAAATATTACGTTACTTGAAATTAAGATAAAATTGGAGAATATTAACATACCAAGATATAAACCAATGTTGATTGTACCCATGAGATGACAATTGATTGAATAACAAGATTTTAAAATCAAATAAATGGATTTATTGAAATTTCAATTGATAATTAATGAATTTACTGAAATCGAAATTAAATACTGTAATTAGTTGATTAGTTAACTTTAAATTGATATCTAAATTATTTAAAGTATTGTGATTGTTAAGAAATAAAAAAATGATAAAATTCTTTAATTTTAGAATTTGAATTGGAAAAGTGATTTAATTAATTTAATATTAATTTATTTAATTAGCTGAAATATAGCTATTTTGGCAACTGTCTCGGATTTCAATGAAACCATTTTTATCGGATCCGTAATGGTGAATTATTGTAGGATCTCAGGTTTCGTAACGATCAGACTTGTCATTTGGTCGTACGGGCTGGAAACGCCTAGAAATCAATTTGAAGTAGGCTGATTTTAGCGTAACTTCTTCATACGATGGAATTAGGACTTGGAATTGTTCCATTGAGTTTAAAATACTTGAAAACATCCATTTTGATATATGGGATGACCCATTTTCGTTTCGAAGTCAAAATGGGCTTTTTGGGTCGTGTGTCGTTCAACATTCCAAACCAATCGAGCCTAGTCGTTTCTATTTTGTTCTGCCTATATATATGTCGTTATAAACCCTAAGTCATTCCTTATTCCTCAATTTTGTACATACAATTCCAGTTGTTCCTCTTTCTTAATGGCTGAAAACCCTAAATTTCACAATTCAATTTCAATACAAAATCCAACTTCAAAATTCAAACTCCTCAATATGTATCGAATTATATGCCGTTTTGAAGCTTTTGACGAGCGCATCTCAGATCTGTAATTCGTTTTCCAATTTGAACCCATGTCTATCTAGGATTTGATGAAATACTCTCGGCTTTGCGTTGATCATCGATGAACTTCGACGGATCGACGATTCGTTGGTACCGTATTATGGAGAAGGCCGAGGGGATCACATCCATGTGGGTTTTGTGATGAGCTGACAGTCAGATCGAGGCGAATAATTCAACCTAGGGTTTTAAATAGGCGGCGACTGCTCATCCTTTTTTGCGCCTGGAGGGTCGTGGTCTACCGGTTTGGGGTCGTAGGTGATTGGGGGCGTCAGCATGACTCCGAAGGAGGGGCAGTGGCGTCTCGATTTGACGACGAATGATGATGAATGAGCATGGCTAGGGTTTATGAAGGAACTGCGCATGTACGTCCTATGGGGAGAAGGAGATGACGACGTCGCAAGCTTTTGTTGGTTTGTCCTTTTTTTATTTCGTATTTTAAAATCATTTATTTTCTAATGTTAATAATTTTTACATACAAGGTCCGATTTACACGCGGTTTCATCCGCTAGGATCGTATCAAAATTCCAGGTTTTTGAAGCTGGTTTGGATGAATTCTGAGTCCATTCAAATTTTAGGCTTAAATTGAACTTAAATTCGATTTAAATTCAAAGGTGAGCGTTTTAACCTACTCACAACTTCTATAATTTCTTATGTTTGTTAAATTAAATTTATGATGTGATTAGGAATTTATTGATGATTGTTTGGTACATTTTGAATCATCATCTCGGTTAATTTGAATTTATTTGAATTAAATCAAATTTATTATTGAATAAACTGCCAATAAATACCTGTTATCGATTATCAGTTCTATATTGATATTTATTGATTGTTTTGGATGATGATTGTGATGGATGTGGATTGTTGATGTTGGTTAAATGGATGTTGTATTTTATACCGTTTGCAAGTTCGTTATGGATTTTTATTTATTTCGAGATTGCGGTTTGAAATGATATATAACCTTAAAATTTTAAATTGCGGATTGAAATAATTAATATCTGTATCACTTGACCCTAGGGTAGAAAATTTTATATGGACACAGGATTAGTTAAATTAAATGATTTTAATCCTTGATTTTTGAATTTAATCACATGATATTTTGTGATGGAAATTTGATTTATGTAAATTGAAGTATTATTGAAAAATCAAGTTTTGCATTGAAATGTGAATTGGTTTAAAAATTTCTTTAAGAAATTAAATTGGAAGTTTGAAGTTAAATTTTAAGTTGAAATGAAATTCGATCGGAATTGGGCTATTGAATTTGTTTGAAGTAAAACTTGAAATCTTTTGAAATTGGAATAATCCGAAATTTGATATTTGAGTAGGGACTGAAACGATATGAAATTCGATAGTTTATTGGAATTTGATCTGTCGATTTGGAAATTTGAAATGGTTTAAATATGTTGAAATGAAATGAATGGTTTAATTTGATATTAATTTCAAACTCATATTTTAACATAAATTGTTTTAAAAATATATTATTTTAAAAAAAATTCTAATTATTAAGATTTTCAAATTTATTAAACTATTAAACTAATATTAACTATATGAATTATTTTAATCTATTATAAACCAAATTAATTTATTTTAAACTAATTAGACTATTTTAATTTATTTTAATCTAGTTAATCTATTTTAAAGCTATTTAATCTATTTTAATTATATTTAATCCATTTTAAATCTGTATTAATTATTTATAACTATTTAAACTATTTTCTTCCAAATTCCAAACCAAGTAAAATGGATGGGATTATATTCAAATTTCTCGATTTTTTAAAGTGAATATGGTTAATGATGTCATAACCTAAGTTGGGATTTAAAGTTACAGCTAATTGAATATGATGATTTTGGAGTAAGGATTTTTCTTATTTTGGAAGTACGATTTTTGAAAGAAATCATGATTTTGGAAACGATAAAGATTAAAAATTGATCTAGTTTTGAGAATACGATATTTTGATATAAATTGCGAATTTGACTTTGAAAGGAACTAAAATTATCGAACTATGATTTCAAAGGCTAATATGATTTTGAAAGCGAGTAATGATTTTGAATGTGATATGGTTTGCATTGAATATGATATTTTGATATCAATTATGAAATAATTTTGAAAATGTAAAAGAACCATCCGGTGTGTAATAAGCGATTGGTTGTCAAAGAGACCAGGATCGGATGTTGCCGTACTCTCTGCCAATACCAAAAAACACTTTGACAACTGTGTACGCGGTGGAGATTCCAGAATGAAGTAGGATGGTGGTGACGATCCTAAATGTATATTTATGTGGACCTAACTTCCGTGAGTTAGCATAAGGTGGCTAAAACAGGAGCGATTCTGGGCCAAGTGAGGCAGCCTCTCCGATCGGACACATTCCATCAATACTATATTCTAACTTTTGATTTATTTGGTCGCCACCCTTCAAGTATTACTCGGGAGTGTGTTTCAAGTTGGGAGGTAATTGCGGCTATGCATTACCAATAGTCCGGATGCGTAATTGGTATATCTACCCTGACATTGCCTAGTTGTGCCATGTCACTTACCTTAGCGTGCCTTCTACGAGTTTGTTTTATGCCGTGCCTATGGGGCATCCTCTGGCAGCTCTAGTTTACATAGAGTTACGGTATTGTATAGACTATTGGCATCCTAAAATGTGTTAAGGTGGAAAATTTAAAGCCTTAACACTATTTTTAAATAGTATATTTTACTTTAGACACTATTATAATAGCGTATTACTACATAGTAGATAGTTTAACGGATCCTTAGGAGATGTGAATCCCGAACATCTCTTAAGTACTACACTCACGTTAGACACTGGTTAGGAGATGTCAAACCCCGTAAACATCTCTGACGCCGTCACACGCATATTTACCGTTGATTTAACTTATATAAGATCTTTTAGTTCCGACTCGAGTGTTTTTTCTTTTCAATTCGCTCGGGGAAGCCTGAGCATTTCAGGATTTGAAGACCTTATTTCTGGAAGACGAAGACAAAGAATTTGTACTACTATATTCCGCTGTAAGATTATGTTTTTGTTTTATTTCTTTCACTTTTTCTTATTTCCCCCAATAACAATCAGCCCTTCTGTATGGTTTGAGTTGGCACGTGTGTCTGCTTAAAGCGTCTAAAAAGGAGGGATGTTACAAGTTTATTTGAAACTGAATCGAAATCGAGTCAATTGAATTGAAAGATTGGAAATTTAGTTTGGTTGATTTGAAATTTGGACGTGGGCCCAGATTTGTTGAAATGGAAAGAAACTGTTTGGTTTGATATTATTTTTGTAATATTTCGCTATTATAATAATGTCTATAGTAAAATAAACTTACTTTTAAATAGCGTTGAGGAGTTACTTTTATCGTCTTTAATACATAATAGTTCCAGCAGTCCATCCAGTATCATAGTTCATCCTGATCGGGAAGCCACCAGAGGATACTCCACGGGCTACGGGAGAAAACTAAAATCGTACAAGGCGCGCTAGGGTAGGTGACACGACACAACTAGGCAATGCCAGAGTAGATATACCAATTACACTTCCAGACTGGTGGTAACACGTAGCAACTACTACCGCCCACCTCGAGCCACGCCCCCAAATCAAAAGAATCAAAAGTGGCCACTGAATCAATCTCAAAGTCAGAATATAATAGCGAAGGAGTGTGTCTGATCAGAGGAGCGACATCATTAGCCCGTCAATTGCTCCTGTTTTAGCCACCTTATGCCAACTCACGGGAGTTGGGTTCACATATATACCTCATAGGACGTCGCCACCATCCTACTTCATTCTGGAATCTCCACCGTGTACATGGTTGATAGAGTGGTTTTTGGAGTTGGCAGAGAGTACGACAACTTCCGATCCCGGTCTCTTTAACTACCAAACGTTATTATAACACCGCGGTCATTTCAAAATAGTTTATACGTCAAAACCACAATACCATTACCATTTCAAAACCATATTGATACGATATCATTTTCATTCAAAACCAAATACGATATAATTTCCATTTCAAATATATCCTTTCCAAAATCATAGTATTTTTCAAAGCTATAACTCTTTCGAAACTAAACCCTTGAAATTTAAACACTTCCAAAAGATAATACTTTAAAATCATAAAATTTCCCACTAAACCGATTTTAAATATTAAAGTAGTATATGTATAATAAAACTGTTTTCCACAAATTTCACAATTTAATTCCAAATCAACTCAAATTACAAAATTCAAATGTAATCAAATCTCAAATCATTAATCCCAATTTAGCTTCTGAATAAACCGTTAAAATATATCGATTTCAAATACTGATTCGAACCACAAATAAACCATTTCAATTTTCATATATTTCAAAGCTTCAAATATTCCAAAATTTCAAAACTAAATTTTGATAATTCCATATATATATCAAATTAAATTTACTATTATTTAGTTTAGAAATATTTACTTAATAAATTCAATTTCATTTAAATAAAATTTTTAAACTTCAAATAACTGAATATTCCTTTAATTTATTTAAACTTGATATATACATTTAAATCACCCTAAACCTAAATCATGTTATAAAAACCATATCCCTTAGAATCTCAAATTTAATTAAATTTCAAATCAAACTTATTTGTGCTAAATTCCTAAATAAATTCAATTTAAATCAATATTATGTAAAACCATATATTTCTTTCCAAAACTATAGAAATAATTTCAAAAATATTTTATACGTAGACCGCGGTGTCTGTATAAATTTTTCTATCCTATGGTCAAGTGATACAGATATTTATCATTTCAATCCGTAATTTAAATTTATACGGGTATATATCATTTCAACCCGCAATCCCAAATTCAATTCAATGAAAATCGCTTGGGTCTATCATTTCAACCCATAACGATTTTCTCCTATTCTAAAGTCCGTTCGGGTATGTATCATTTCGACCCATAGTGAATTCTATACTAACAGGGAATTTGCAAAGTGACAGAAGATATGATAATAATATAGCAGGCGTATATTATCAATATAAATAACATATTTTTGGTGTCAGATGTCACACGTGAACAGATATAGTTAACAACATATATATTGTAATGTAAATAACTAACAGCAGCATGTTTCAATTGTCTTTTCAATTAAAATCAAATGTAGTAAATAGAAGAACATTAATATGAGTGATTACTTACCTTTTGAGGCTAGAGAGAATAGGATATGACACAGATACGTACACTGAAATTGAGTTACGAATCCAAGCACGAATTCGATGATAGAAGCTGAAAATCAGGAATTTGGTCGATGAAGATAAATGGGTATGAGTGAACCTATATAAATATATAACTATATATATATATAAATACTTATATATATATATACATATAAATCATATTTTTAAATTCCAACACATTTCATATAGATATATTATTATTCAAATTGAAAGTACTATATTAATATCAACACATAGTATATATTTTAAAGTCTATATGTATTTTAAGGTCAAAATATCTATATATAATATATATAAACACATATATAGTCAAACAAAAATTTTCTTCCTTTCTCGCCATCGGTTTAAATTCTAACATATATAATAATTTATATGCAACACGTATCAAAAAAATGTATTTAACGTATAGGCGATGCATATCCACCTTAAATCAGTATTATATTAACACATATGCAGAAAAGACTCCCACTAAGCGAAATAGCCCTGGAAACATAGATGCACACTAAAATAAAACAACACGCACACATCTTATAATTTATATTAAACAAACAACCTCCAAAATCCAGCATAAAACTGCACACATAACATTATATATAATAACTTTTATACATATGTAAACACGCATACAACTACACGTAAAATAACTACATAATATTTATAACATGTACAACTCACATACATTAAAATAAAATACATATGTATATTAATTCCAAATCAATATTTGCTCTCACACACATAAAATATCCACATATTCTGAAAACCAGATTCACCAATACTTACGTCAACATTCCCAAACACCCACGTATAATAAAATATAAGCATAGTATATGAAATATAAAACAAAATCAAGTTGCATAAATATCTTTATATATATTATAGTTTTCCAACCTATGCAGTTTATAACTCCAAAAAAACTCAGTCTATTTAAAACAACACTAACCACTAAACAATACTAATACGACTTATATATAGGATTGAACATAACAAATATAATATATGCAATATACAGTTGACAAAACTTTCATTATTAAAAGTATATACCATACGACACATAAGTATAAATTTATGTAAAATAATATATATGACACTTTAAAAATTCATTATTTAATCTAAAACATATATACTGTACCATATAAATACATAAAAAGAATAAACTAATGAGGTATATATACAACCACTTACAGTATATATACAAGACTGAACATATATACACTGTCAAGACATAACTCTTGTATATAAACTAAAAGACCTTGATTATATAAATAAACTTAGATCGTAATATATATTTAATTTCTTTTGTAAACAAAAAGAAAACCATTATACATTTATACAGCAATCGACTCACTTTATAACACATAACAAATAAAAAATATGAACACATTATGAACCTGTATGCAACAATTGCAATCAACAGTTTACCTAAAGTTTATTTTACATTGTAAATAGGCAGACCTCACTAATGTATATAAAAGCAAACATCTATATCTAACATATACTGTAACACTTGGAAATACAGTCAATGTTAAAATATACGTAAAAGATATACACTTAAGTTTATTATACATCACCACCAACTATATGACATATAAACTCCAAACGCAATAAATATATACCTATATACAAATAACTCACGTGTAACTATACTAAGTACTTATACACATTATATATATATAGCTGAACACACACACACACATATAATTGAAACGATTTTATATGAAGTTATATAAAGTATAAAATATAACATATATATACAAGTGATAGTGGAAGAAATGCAAAGCCAAGCACTAAAAAAAATCAAACTATATGCGTATGCAATAGAGAAGTGAAGTGGGACCTGGCAATCAAGCAAGGTGGTGGCCATCGACAAGGCAGAGTACGAGTTCTGGGTCGGCTTCAGTGGCGGATGGTGGCTGTCGAGGCCAGAGAGATGTGAGATGCAGTGGAGGAGGCTAGGCCTGCACGCAGTTTTGTTTTTCTAAAGAAGAGAGAGGTGGCCGAGTTGAGAATGTACTGGCTTTCAACATATATGTACTTCTCAAATATTATATTGTACAGGCTTTCAGCAAGCGAAAGGAGAAGAAGTCAGATCCAAAATAGAAAGGGAAAGGAGGATGGAGACTCATCAATTAGAGATGAATCAGCGCACGAAAGTAAAAGCAGCATTATATCCAATATTATTGTATTTGTGCATTACACGTTTTCAATTGAAACTAGAGCTAGAGGAGAGCAAATGGGCATGAGCAACAGAAAACGAATGGACAAACAATATTAATAAAGCAACCGATGGGGACATTGGAAGTCAAGCGTTGAATTTAGTAAATATAATTGTCATAAATGTTAGAGGCTATTGGTTTGAACATCAGATAAACAAAGAGTCACAGAATCCCAAAAGGCTCAAAATACAGAACCGATACGGCGAATCGTTCCGCAATTTTTTTTTTTTGCGTAACGACATCGAAATTAATAATCGAATATACCATAGAGATCAGCGCGACGAGATGATCAAAATGGTATACAGATACTAGTGGTACGATCATCCGATCAAAAATCAATATCGGTACGAAAATGCTGCTATTTCGCCGAAAATAAGATGACGGAGCATTAACAGTCAAAATTTAAAGAAATGAAATATGATGTCTTGCTCAACAGATGATTTACAATTTTTCAATAAAAAATATTCAGGTTTGAAAAACATTTCATTATCACCAAATATTAACTGATATAAATTGAAATAGAATTACACAATAAAATAAACTTCAATATCATCTGATGAAAATTTACCAGTTGCTATGTTTAACTGGACATATTCCAAATATCAAATTTTTATTTCAAATTTTTATTATTTAAAATTTCACAAAATTCAATTAAATATGTTATTAAACCATTAAAGTTTACGGGTCGTTACACTCTCCCCCACTCAAAACTTTTCGTTCCCGAAAAAGAAGGAGGTAGGAGAATGGAAACAACCAGAAAGAAAATAGATTGAAAACAAAATAAAACAATTTTTCCAAACCATATAAATTTTAATTTAAATTAAATTAATATTTAACAATTTATCTCATTTATTCATTATCTTATTATCCAATTATCCTCTATTGATAATTTTCTAAAATCATAAATTTGAATAGTCATTTATTATAATCATATTTTATTCAACAAATTTAGTTCTTTTATTTCAAATTATTTTTAAATTTATTCCACTTAATATATCTTATCACATATATTAAGTACATTTACTTATTATAACCACTCAATTATTTATAAATTCCTTTGATATCGTTTTACATTGTATAATATTCAATTACATAGCTAACTTTTGAAAATTTAGGTAAGTTATATATAATGTAATTGAGCATTGTCCAAATAAAATTTTACAATTCACTTATTTCAAGTTAAGTATTTATTCAAAAATTTTGGCTTCATTGAAAATCATCCTTCAATCAAAATTTTAAGAATAAATTTCCAATTAACTTCAAACAACTTTGAGATAATTATATATATACTATAGATATCAAATCAAATCCAGAGTCATATGCCTATATATATATTACAAATCAAGCCATACTTTAGAAATTAAGATCCATTTGATTTTCAAAACAAACTGTAGCAAAGCTACAGAATGGTCTCTCCACTCTGAAACTCGAAAATGAATGTCGATGATGCGGCCGCCATCGTCGAAATTATTTTCTAGCGACAAGACAGGAGAGCACTGATTTAAACAGTTTAAAATTCTTTGGAAACAACTTCTATTTGAAAATACTTTGAATAATATACAAATTTAAAACTTTAAAACCAAAGATGGAAATCATCGGAAATTAGATTCTCAAATTCTAATTTAAATTCCTTTAAATTATAAATCAATTTATAAACCATGTTTTATAGTTCAATTATTTATATATTTATGCGATAAAAGTCAATGGTTTACGAAATATTAATTGAAAATCAAATATTATCATTTTGTTAACCAATTCATTCAACTTTTTAAATTCCAAAAAATTTATACTTATATATGTATAATAAAATCATACCAAAATTTATTTTATTTATCAAATTTGAAAACAATATTGTGTCAGTTTGCTCTGTTCAAGTGTTTTGGAGTTCCTATCGAAGCGTTGATCAGGCGAGTCGATCAAAAATCCAAATCAACATCGACAACTCAAACAACACAACATATATATAAAACATTTTAAATATAGATTTACAAATACACCATATAGGGATAGATTTTCGAAGCAAGATAGATATTCAAATTTGATTAACTCAAACCAAAGGAAATGTTGACTTGAGGATAAGTTGGGACAAGAGATAAGATGATTAAACTAACCGAAATAGAAAGTGAATAAGCTTATATGAATAGCGGACAACCTTAACCTGTCAACCGCTACTTCAAGAATTAGATCGATGCAGAATCCTGGGGTAAATTTACATTCGATCTCAAGAGATAGAATTCTGGATAACAAGAGATACCAGCATCTAACTGAGGATATATAGAATCTTCGGTGAATCAACTCCAATTTTAAAGGAGTTTCACCCCTCTACAAATCAATCGAATATTGGCGAGACCTTCGATTTATTATAAAGCTCGTTTGAAGTGGAGTTATGGGATACTCCAGAATCAAAAGAAGACGAATAGTGAGGGATGAGAATGGATTTCGGAATCGAGGGAACGTTTCAAAATTCAATGGAGACAGTGTCAAAGAGAAAGAGATTCAAGCTCGAACGAAAGTGATTCTGTGCATAAATTTACCATATATGCTAAGTTTTCCTAGAGCCAAAGCTCTGATACCGCATGTAATATTTCGCAATTATAATAATGTCTATAGTAAAATAGACTTACTTTTAAACAGCGTTGAGGAGTTACCCATATCGTCCTTAACACATAATAGTCCCAGTAGTCCATCCATTTTCATAGTTCCTCCGGATCGGGAAGCCACTAGAGGATACTCTACGGGCTACGGAAGAAAACCAAACTCGTACAATGCGCGCTAGGGTAGGTGACACGACACAACTAGGCAATGCCAGAGTAGATATACCAATTACACTTTCGGGTCGGTGGTAACGCGTAGCAGCTACTACCGCCCACCTCGAGCCACACCCCCAAATCAAAAGAATCATAAATGGCCACCAAATCAATCTCAAAGTCAAAATATAATAGCGAAGGAGTGTGTCCGATCAGAGGAGCGACCTCATTAGCCCATCAATTGCTCCTGTTTTAGCCAGCTTATGCCAACTCACGGGAGTTGGGTCCACGTATATACTTCAAAGGATGTCGTCACCATCCTACTTCATTCTAGAATCTCCACCGTGTACACGGTTGTTAAAGCGGTTTTCAGAGTTGGCAGAGAGTATGACAACTTCCGATCCCGGTCTCTTTAACAACCAAATGTTATTATAACACCGCGATTATTTCAAAACAGTTTATACTTCAAAACCACAATACCATTACTATTTCAAAACCATATTAATACGATATCATTTCCATTCAAAACCAAATACGATATAATTTCCATTTCAAATATATCCTTTCCAAAATCATAGCATTTTTCAAAGTTATAACTCTTTCGAAACTAAACCCATGAAATTTAAACACTTTCGAAAGATAATACTTTGAAATCATAACACTTCCCACTTAACTGATTTTAAATATTAAAATAGTATATGTATAATAAAATTGTTTTCCCCAAATTTCACAATTTAATTCCAAATCAACCCAAATTCCAAAATTCTAATTTAATCAAATCTCAAGTCATTAATCCCAATTTAGCTTCTAAATAAACTATTAAAATTATATCGATTTCAAATACAGATTTGAACCACAAATAAACCATTTCAATTTCCATATATTTCAAAGCTTCAAATATTCCAAAATTTCAAAACTAAGTTTTGATAATTCCATATATATCAAATTCAATTTACTATTATTTAGTTTTGAAATATTTATTTAATAAATTCAATATCATTTAAATAAAACTTTTAAACTTCAAATAACTGAATATTCCTTCAATTTATTTAAACTTGAAATATTCATTTAAATCACCTAAAACCAAAATCAAGTTATAAAAACCATATCCCTTAGAATCTCAAATTTAATTAAATTCAAATCAAACTTATTTGTGCTAAATTCTTAAATAAATTCAATTTAAATCAATATTATGTAAAACCATATATTTCTTTCCAAAACCATAGAAATCATTTCAAAAATATTTTATACATAGACCGCGGTGTCTGTATAAAATTTTCTATCCTATAGTCAAGTGATATAGATATTTATCATTTCAGTCTGTAATTTAAATTCATACGGGTATATATTATTTCAACCCGCAATCTCAAATTCAATTCAATGAAAATCGATTAGGTCTATCATTTCAACCCATAATGATTTTCTTCTATTCTAAAGTCCGTTCGGGTATGTATCATTTCAACCCATAGTAAATTCTATACTAACAGGAAATTTGCAGAGTGCTAAAAGATATGATAATAATATAACAGGCATATATCATCAATATGAATAACAAATAATGGTGTCAGATGTCACAGGTGAACAGATAAAGATAACAGCATATATATAGCAATGTAAATAACTAACAACAGCATATTTCAATTGTCTTTTCAATTGAAATCAAATTTAATAAACAGAAGAATGTTAATCTAAGTGATTACTCACCTTTTGAGGCTAGAAAGAATAGGGGATGGCATGGATACGTACACTGAAATTGACTTATGAATCCAAGCACGAATTCGATGACCAAAGCTGAACATCAGGAATTTGGTCGATGAAGACAAATGGGTATGAGTGAAATTATATAAATATATAACTATATATATATGTATATACATATAAATCATATTTTTAAATTCCAACACATTTCATATAGATATATAATTATTCAAATTGAAAGCACTATATTAATATCAACATATAATATATATTTTAAAGTCTATATGTATTTTAAGGTCAAAATATCTACATATAATATATATATATATAAACACATATATAGTCAAACAAAAATTTTCTTCCTTTCCCACCATCACTTTTAATTCTGAAATATAATAATTTATATGCAACACGTATCAAAAAAAATGTATTTAACATACAGGCAATGCATATCCACCTTAAATCAGTATTATATTAACATATATGCAGACAAGACTCCCACTGAGTGAAATATCCCTAGAAACATTGATGCACACTAAAATATAGCAATACGTACACATCTTATAATTTATATTAAACAAACAACCTCCAAAATCCAGCATAAAACTGCACATATAACATTATATATAATAGCTTTTATACATATGTAAACACGCATACAACTACACGTAAAATAACTATATAATATTTATAACATGTACAACTCACATACATTAAAATAAAATACATATGTATATTAATTCCAAATTAATATTTGCTCTCAAACACATAAAATATCCACATATTCTGAAAACCAGATTCACCGATACTTACGTCAACATTCCCAAACACCCACGTATAATAAAATATAAACATACTATAAGAAATATAAAACAAAATCAAGTTGTATAAATATCTTTATATATATTATAGTTTTTCAACCTATGTAATTTATAACTCCAAATAAACTCAGTATATTTAAAACAACACTAACCACTAAACAATACTAATACGACTTATATATAGGATTAAACAAAACAAATATAATATATGCAATATACAGTTGACAAAACTTTCATTATTAAAGTATATATCGTACATATAAGTATAAATTTATATAAAATAATATATATGACACTTTAAAAATTCACTATTTAATCTAGAACATATATACTGTACCGTATAAATACATAAAAAGAATATACTAATGAGGTATATATATAACCACTTACAGTATATATACAAGACCGAACATATATATACACTGTCAAGACATAACTCTCGTTTATAAACTAAAAGACCCTGATTATATAAATAAACTTAGATCGTAATATATATTTAATTTCTTTTATAAACAAAAAGAAAACCATTATACATTTATATAGCAATCGATTCACTTTATAACACGTAATAAATAAAAAATATGAACACATTATGAACCTTTATGCAACAATTGCAATCAACAGTTTACCTAAAGTTTATTTTACATTGTAAACAGGCAGACCTCACTAATGTATATAAAAACAAACATATATATATCTAACATATACAGTAACACATGGAAATACAGTCAATGTTAAAATATACGTACAAGATATACACCTAAATTTAATATAGATAACCACCAACTATATGACATATAAACTCCAAATGCAATAAATATATACCTATATACAAATAACTCACGTTTAACTATACTAACCACTTATACAACATTTTATATATATATAGCCGAACATACATATGTATATATAATTGAACCAATTTTATATGAAGTTATATAAAGTATAAAATATAACATATATATACACGTGACAGTTGAAGAAATGCAAATCTAGGTACTAAAAAAATCAAACTATATGCGTATGCAATAGAGAAGTGAACTGGGACCTGGCAGGCAAGCAAGGTGGTGGCCATCGACAAGGTGGAGTACGAGTATCGGGTCGGCTTTAATGGCGGATGGTGGTTTTCGAGGCCGGAGGGATGTGAGATGTGGTGGAGGAGGCTAGGCCTACACGCGGTTTTGATTTTTTTTAAAGAAGAGAGAGGTCGCTGAGTCGAGGATGTACAGGCTTTCAACATATATGTACTTCTCAAATATTATATATGTACAGGCTTTCAGTAAACGAAAGGAGAAGAACACAGATTCAAAATAGAAAGGGAAAGGAGGATGGAGACTCATCAATTAGAAATGAACCAGTGCACGAAAGTAAAAGCAGCATTATGTCCAATATTATTGTATTTGTGCATTACACGTTTTCAATTGAAACTAGAGATAGAGGAGAGCAAATGGGCACGAGCAACAGAAAACGAATGGACAAACAATATTAATAAAGCAACCGATGTGGACATTGGAAGTCAAGCGTTGAATTCAGTAAATATAATTGTCATAAATGTTAGAGGCTATTGGTTTGAACGTCAGATAAACGAAGAGTTACAGAATCCTAAAAGGCTCAAAATACGGAACCGATACGGCGAATCGTTCTGCAAATTTTTTTTTCGTGTAACGACATCGAAATTGACAATCGAATATACCATAAAGATAAGCGTGATGAGACGATCAAAACGGTATACAGATACTAGTGGTATGATCATCCGATCAAAAATCGATATCCGTACGAAAATGCTGCTATTTCGCCGAAAATAAGATCGACGGAGCAATAACAGTCAAAATTTGAAGAAACGAAATATGACATCTTGCTTAAAAGTTGATTTACAATTTTTCTATAGAAAGATATTCAGGTTTGAAAAACATTTCATTATCACCAAATATTAACTGATATAAATTGAAATAGAATTGCACAATGAAATAAACTTTAATATTATCTGACGAAAATTTACCAGTTGCTATGTTTAACTAGACATATTCCAAATATCAAATTTTCATTTCAAAATTTTATTATTTAAAATTTCAAAAAATTCAATTGAATACGTTATTAAACCATTAAAATTTACGGGTCGTTACAATTTTCGAAATAAATTATTTTAATATAAACTATTTAAAACCATTTTTTTAGCAATCAAATTATTTTGATTTTCCAAACTATTTTACTATGCAAACCACTTTCAATACTCAAACCATTTTATATCAAATTATTTTAAGTCTTTAAACTATTTAAACTCTTTTTAAACTATTTAAAAAAATTCAAACTATTTTCTAAAATTTCAAACTATGCAAAGTTGGAAGATTTATATTTAAATCATTGATTTAAATGCAAATGTGGTTAATTGAGGTTATAACCAACAGGTTTGAAAAAAGATATTTGGTTGTTAAAGAGACCGAGACCTCTTATTTGCATACTCTCTATCAATATTGGAACCATTTTAACAACTGTGTATGTAGTGGATGATCCAGAATGAAGTGGTTGGATTTGGTGAACGTTTGCTAGATTTGAAGAAAGAGAACGATGACAGATGACCCAACACTTGTGCCAATTTGAAATGACTAAAAGGGGACAACTTGTCAGGGCCAAGTGGGCTAACTACCCCTAGCAGAGACACCTCTTCGCATTACTATATTAATGTTGGCTTGATCGGTGCATCTTGATTTGATTTTGGGGGTGTTGGATGGTCATGGCTACAAAGCGATACCACCAGCCCCGCGACTCGAACTGGTAGTATCCTACATTGGGCGTTGCCTCACGTACCTTATCATACTTTTATCCTTATACACACCCGTTATAATTTTGTTTTAATATGGTACCTATAGCGGACTCACTGGCTACCGATGTTACTGATTGTGTTACAGGACCTGCATAGACTACCTGCTTAAAAATGTATTAATGGGGATTGATTTAAATTCTTAATGCTATTTTAGTATTAATTTTACTGATAAACACTACAAATATGGCGTACCTTACTACATATAGATTGTTTATCAAATCCTTGGAAGTTGGAAAATCCAGTAACATCCCTTAAGTTATTGCACTCGCGTTATACACTGGATATGAGATGTAAAATCCCATAAACATCTCTAATGCTATTACACTCATATTTACTTGTCATTGATTTAACTTACATAAGAACTTTTAGTTCTGACTCGATTATTTTGTCTTTTCATTGTGCTCGGGTTAGCCTGAGCATTTCAGTTTTGAAGACATTATTTCTGAAAGATGAAGATGGAGTTCGCTAGACCGTATTTACTATTATTATTCCGCTGCATTATTTTGGTATGTCTGTTGATTGTACTCTGATTATGTTGTAGAAGTTGTGTAATCACTTGTATATTGTAAAACAACTTCATGAACTGTTTATTTGATTATTATATTTTATCATTCCACTGCGAGGTTATGCATTTTGTTTTCCTTCTTTTCTCTTATTTTCTTATTAAATCCTATTGACAATCCTACCCTTTGAATGGTTTGAGTTAGACATATGTGGTTTATTGCCAATTTAAACCGTCTAAAAAGATTGGTCGTCACAGTTGGCATTAGAGCCGAGGTTTAAATATACCTTAGCCTACTGGGGATAAACGCATTAGAGATAAGGTTGGTAATACCCTAGAATGAGTCCGAGTGTGTATATATATGAGAGAGCGTATTTGTTAGTGCTACAAAAATGTTTTGTATTGTGTTAATTTGTTCTGTATAGTATTTATGAATTCCGGTCGGTACATAGGACGCTATGACATCGATTGGGGTTTCTACACACTTGAACAGGCTAAACTGACATAATATTGTTTTAAAAATAGGTAAATGAAATAATTTTACCTGGTTTTTTATTTGTATTTAAAAGTGTAATTTTACATAAATTGATTTTGTTATTTTTGTGGTGTTGGATATTACTAAATGATAGTATTCAATTATTGTCATTTATTGTTTGGTTATTCAGGTTTAGTAAAACTATTAACTATTATATGTTAGAAGAAATGTAATATTATAAATATGGGGTATAAATTATAATCTACCAATAAAATGAATTTAAATGGAAATTTGAGAACTTAATTTCTGGTGTTTTGAAACTGGTTTTCAAAGATTTTGGAAAAATAATATTAGTATTATTTGGAAGTATTTTTGAATAAAAATATTTTCAATGAGATTTGAAAGAAATGTTTTCAAATGAATAAAAAAGAAATAAGTTATGTACTCCCCTCTTCTGTCGTTGGAAAATAATTTCGGTGATGATCGCCACTTCATCGACTT
Source organism: Allium cepa (assembly GCA_030765085.1). NCBI lineage: Eukaryota > Viridiplantae > Streptophyta > Magnoliopsida > Asparagales > Amaryllidaceae > Allium > Allium cepa. The sequence continues at coordinate 969,309,365 of CM060945.1, read as the reverse complement.
TCATTTTTGAGTTTCAAAGTGGGAAGACCATTATAGTAGCTTTGCTACATAGTTGTTTTGGTGAAACAAATTTTTTAAAATTTCTAGATATGATTGGATATATAAAAAGATATGAGCATATGTATTATTCCAAATTATTTGAAATGAACCCAGTATTCGAATTCTTAAGTTTTCTGTTAATTGGTGAATTTCAACTATTGAAATAAAATGAATTTTTCAACGATTTTAAAATGGTCGGAAACTTCAAAATTGAAATTTGGAATTTGGAATTTAAAGATAAGTGTTTAATGAAAGTATAAAAATTGAAGTTTTGTAATTTGTAAATTAAAGGATAATGGAATAGCATTCAAGTAAAAACTTAAGTAATAATAATGTTTCAAAAATGCAATTATGTTTAAAGAAACATTTTAAGATGTATAAGAAACTTTTTATAAACTTAAGAATGTTTTGAAATTCTTAATAATTAAATTGAATAGTAAAATGTAGAATACTATTTAAGCAAATAATTATAAACTTAAGAATTTATTGAAATGATTTAGAGATGGATTTAATATTAAATGCACTATATATAAAGGAATAAATGTGAATAAAAAAAAAGAGTAGTGGAACTTAAGTATGAAATAATTCACTAACGAATATTAATATTAAATGGAAATCAAGTTATATAAGTAAATAATTGTGAACTAAACTGCAATGAAACATATGTAATTCTTTAAGAATTTATTCATTGATGATATTAAATATTCAGTAGAAAATAATTTAGTGAAAACAGTGACACATCCTTAAAATCAAACTTAATACACAAAACATCCTCCTCATAAAAAGATATAAATTACATCCCTATTTTCAAATACTACAATTTTCTTCTTTATAATACCCCTCTTCTCTAGCAGCAATGTTGATTATTGATATATGGACGTTATTCTCATATCCATAATTAAAATTTGTACCCTATTAATTATCAATCTTTAAAACACAATAACTTCTTGTGGAAATGACGGATTAACAAACCGTTTTCACCATTAAATCACAAATTTTATTATCTTTCTAACGAGTGGCATTGTGCATATGTAAAAACAACTAGGATAAGTTATTCGCAATTATACCATGTCAGACATTTCTGCAACTATAAGAAATATTTGCAGACATGTTTGCAATTATACCATATAATTGCAGAAATGTCTGCCATTATATGCAATACTTGCAACCGTATGCAATAATTGCAGACATGTCTACAAGTATACCATATAATTGCAGAAATGTCTGCAATTATATGCAATAGTGCAAATACTTCTGTAACTATATGCAATAATTGCAGACATGTCTACAATTATACCGTATATTTGCAGAAATGTCTGCAATGATATGCAATAGTTGCAGATTTGAAGAAAAATCAAAGATGTTTAAAATTTGCAGAATTGTCTGCAAATATATGGAATATTTGCACCTTTACTACAAATATGATTTTTTTGGCATCAACAATGGATCTCATTGATCATTTTTTTTTGATTTTTTGGTGAAAACGGTATGCTGATCCAATGTTTCTACAGAAAGTTATACATGTGTGAAATGTTAAAAACATAAAAGGTATTTGGGTCTTTGTGCATATGTGAATTTGAAAATAGGGACCAGAAACCTATTAAAAAAATGGAGGGATGTTTTTTGTATTTTCAAACCTTAATAGAGATGTATGCCAAACACACCCAATAATTTATGTGGGTAAATGAATGTAACTTAATAAAAGATGGTCTTATAGGAATGAATGAGAAATAAATTAAATGAAAAGTAAATGACGTGTTAAAGAAACCAATAGAATAAATTTCAATAATATTAAATTCTACGTTGTTTGGCTTATGGGAAGTTTGGGGAAATGACACTTCAAATTGTTCGAGGTTGTATGAATAATCTATTAAATAATTCTCTATGGCCATTGAGCGTAAGGTACACTTGATAGTTTATTTATCACCCTTGCTGTGGATGTGTGATGGATTCTTTGCTTGCATATAATGGTCATAATGCTTTTGTTTGCCTATGTTTATTATATATTGCATGTCATTTGTTTTATTGATTGAAATAACCAATATGTTGTAACGACCCATAAATTTCGATAATTAAAACCATTAAATTTATAAGATTTTAGAATTTTATATTATGAAGTTATGATTTATTAATGAGAAAATAACTAGGATATGATTAAATAATGTTGTTTGAATGTTATCGATAATTATTTTAATGCAGTTTCAACCAATTGAAATTATTGGGAAGTTAATTTGATTATAATTGTAATTAATGGAATTAAATTTGTAATCAATGGAATTAATGCAATTGAAATATTTTAATTAATATGGTAAAAAATGATACCAATAGAATATGGATGAAATGAAATGTAAACTAATGTTATTTATATTCATAAGATATTAGAGGGTTAAACAATAAGAGTGTAAATCAAAATAAAATAATTTGATTGAAGTAAACTATTATTAACTAGGATTTATTGTAGTTGTAATTAAACGCTATTAATTAGTGGGCTATTTAATAGTAAATTTAACATGGAAAACTTATTTTAAAAGGCTTTGATTTCTGTATAATCAAGAATGATGAAAATCGTTGTTAAATTTAATTTAAAAGTGATCAAACCAATTTAATAATAATTTATTTAATTAACGTGAAAATTAGCCATTTTGGCCACTGTCTCGGATTTCGACGAAACCTGTTTCATTGGATCCGTAACAGTAAATTATTGTAGGATTTCAAGTTTCGTAATGATCAGACTTATCGTTTGATCGTGCGGGCTCGAAACGCATAGAAATAAATTAAAAGAATTTAAAATGAATATAATCTGATTTTGAAAGCTAACTTCTATATAAAATGGTATTTGGGATTTAAACTTGTTACATTGAGTTTAAAAATATCAAAAACCTATATTTCGATATATTGGATGACCCATTTTCGTTTCGAGAACGAAATGGGCTTTTCGAGTCATTGTTATCATTTCAATCCAAACCGATTTGGTCCAACTATTTCTATATCTATCTTTGCCTACATAAGAGCTGTTATAAACCCTAGCTGTTTCTCATTTCATTATTGTCTGTACATGCATTTCCTATTGTTAGGAAATCAAATCTACGGTTTCGATGACAACAGCTATACAATGGAAATCAAATATGCATATACATACATACATATACATACATACATACATACATACATACATACATACATATATATATATATATATACAGGTACTTGCTAGAACAACATCACTAGAAACTGATATGCACAATATCAGATGTCTGGGTGCACAAGGCAGACGTCTGAAACAGTTCTCTGGAATAACAGACAGACTGAACTAGACATCTGGCAACTACACTCAGACGTCTGATCTACTACTATATTCAAAAATATATATAGTATCAGACATCTAAAACATATATTAGACGTCTGATTTCAAACTCGGATTTTAAATATAAACTTCAACTACCACATTCGAATAGACATCTCCGCTTCTCTTCGCTGCAACTCTTCATCATCAACAGAAGCCACTGTAGAGCACTATTAATGGATGTAACTACTCAAGATAACTATCTATAACTATATATAGCATTAAAAATCAAGAGAACAATTAACCTTACTTACTTACGCTCTCTAATTACATACTGTATCATATATTCTTGATCTCTAGCAATCTATACGTGTATTTCACTCTTCCATATATTCAGTTCCTCACAGACAATACTCTCTAGATATATATTGGAAGCATTTGTACTAATTAATCAATATCCGTGTTATAGAACACACATTTGACAAGAACAACTTATTGTAACCAAGCTATTCCAAAGGGGAGCTTGGGACTGGACGTAAGATGGGAGTTCCAAACCAGTATAAAATCTTGGTGTACTTATTCTATATTTACTTAGATTAATATTGTTTTTGTTGCATCATATATTTTTTCACATATACTTGCATATACACTACACCATCCACCTTGTAGACTTTCAATTGGTATCAGAGCAAGGTTTGATCAAAGTACAGTAACACATTTTTAAATCAGTTTAATATGGTAAGTATTTTTCAAGAAGGTCAACCCACAACATGACCCCCACTTTTTAATGGTTCAAACTATGCATATTGGTCAACACGTATAAGAATTTTTATGGAAGCTAATGGATTAGAAATTTGGTCAGCCACTCAAAATAAATATAAAGCACCTGACACTGCTATGAACACATGGAATGATGCATAAAAAACCGCAGCTTCTAATAATGCCAAAGCTATGAATGTTTTATTTTTTTCATTAGATAAGAATGAATTTTCACGTGTCATGTTATGTAACACTGCATATGATATTTGGCGTACCTTAAAAGTTACACACGAAGGCACAAACAAAGTTAAACAAACTAAGATTTCAATTTTACAAAATCAATTTTCATCATTTAAAATGAAACAAAATGAATCTATAGTAGACAGGTACTATAGATTCCAATTCATTCAACACGATTTAATGGCACTTGGCGTCAAATTCATAAATTTTGACTTAATATCTAGAATACTCAATGCTTTAACTCCAGAGTGGGAAAGAAAAGTATTAGCTATCGAAGAAGCTAATGATATCTCAACACTCTTAGTTGAAGAATTGATAGAAAATTTAATGTCATAAGAAGCTAATTTGCAGGCAAGAAAAGAACAAAATTCGGAGAAGAAAAACATAGCATTCCCAGCAACAAATGAAGACTCTGACTTAGACGAAGAAGAAATCGCATCTATTGCCAAAAAGTACCAAAAATTCAAGAAATTTAGGAAAATGACCAAATTTCAAAAAGGAGGAAAATCAAGCTCTACAAATCAAACATCAATCAAATGCTATAAATGTGACCAATTTGGACATATGAAGAAAGATTTTCCCAAGCTCAACAATGATAAAAAGAAGAACAAATTTGAAAAATTCAAAAAGAAGAAAGCTAAGTAGCATGGGATGACTTGGATTCTTCATCATCATCAAACAGTGACAGTAGTAGCGACAGAGAACAAGCTAATGTATGCTTTATGGCACAAACTGGTGAGGTATGTCCCGAACTTAGCTATGATGAATTATTAGAACTTAGCATGGAATTAGATGATGAATTTAGACAAATTAAAAAATTGAATGAAAAACATATGGCCAAAATAAATCGATTAGAACTTGAAGTTGGAATGTTAAAAGATGAAAAAAATATTTTAGAGGAGGAAATAGAATTATCTCAAGAAAAAATTAAAAATAGTTTGGTTGAAAATGAGACTATGGCTATTGATTTTGGAAAAACTAGACTAGAAAAGGATAACTTGTTAAAAGAAAATATCAACTTAAAGAGTAATATAGAAACATCGAAAATTGAAAATTTAGAATTAAAAGAAAATTAGATAAAATCACACATAATGTTTCAAAATTTAATAAAGGAAAACAAGATTTGGAAAATCTAATCAAAACTTCAGAACCATCAGGTAATAGATGTAACGACCCGTATTTTACGTGTCGATGGATCGTAGAATTTGTAGGTCGTTAGTGTTGTTGTGTTGTCTCTAGCCTAAGTCATTCAGAATTGAGTCGTATAGGGGCATGAGTCGTGACCGACTTAGTGCTTAGGTCGCATGATAGCTTGAGTCGAGTGGCCGAGTTAGGATGGTGACCGACCGATAGTAAGTCGTAGCCGACTTAGGAGGTGAGACAAGGTAATGGGTTAAGGCTTGAGTCGTAACCGACTCATAGAATGGGTTGTGTATGAGTGACCGACTTATAGAAGCAACGGTTTATAGGTTGTGACCGAGTTAAGGTTGGCCGACTCATGGGGTTTGCCGAGTTAAGAGTTGGAGTGTTGGAACGACCTAAGTTAGTGGCCGACTTATAGGGAACCGACTCAAGTGTTGAGTCGCGCTCGAGTTAATAGGGTCTTAAGTCGTTAACGACTCATAGGGGACCGGCTCAAGGAGGGGTTGCGGTTTAGAATGTTGGCCGAGATAAGGAAGCGACCGACTTAAGAGTTTCTCGAGTTAAAACGTTGCCGACTTAAGGAGGTTGGTGGTTTAAGGGTTGGCCGACTCATAGGAGTTAACTCGTGACCGAGTCATAGAATTGCCGACTCATAGTATTAGGGCTTAGGTCGTGGGGTCCTGAGTCGGTAGGGGTTTGGGTCGGCATGGCGTTATTCCATGTGTCGTTAGGTCGGTGGGCCGACTTAGTGGATAAGTCGTTGGGGACTTAGGCTTTTGAGTCGTGTCTCGAGGGATAAGGATTAGGCTTAGGTCGGCAGGGATAAGTCGTGTGACCTTCTTGCTGTGATGAGTCGGTAGAATTTAAGTCGGCATTGGTTGAGTCGGTAGGAAGTAGGTCGGCACTTGGTTGAGTCGTAAGTCGACATCTGGGAGTATATGTTGTGTAGTTGAGTCGGTAGGTGCTAGGTCGTGAGTCGGCGAGGGATGAGTCGGGGGCGACTCAGGAGTTGGGTCGGCGGCGACTTAGGACGGCCGAGACATGGAGGTTTCAGCCTATAAATAGAGGCGTTCGGCTCACTTTTTGGCACCGGATTTCGAAGCGACGAAGTGCTGCCATTTTGGAAACTCGACTACGGTATTTTCTTCACTTCTTTCTCTACTTCCATCAAGTGCTAACATCCATTGAAGATTGAAGATCAAGATCAAAGATCAAGAGCCAAAGTTGAAGATTTTCATCCGAAGAGGCTAGATTTCACCGTTTCAAGTGAAATTTCTCCGGATCAAGTCCAAGTCCTTGCTGTCCAGATCTGTAGTTGATTCATTTTAGGTTGTTTTGGTGATTTGGTGAGTGGTAGTTATCTCTCACACGGACCCAAAGGAGTGTAGTGGATTGGTGATATGTTTATGTGTTAAAGTTAGCGTTTTCTCGCATTTTCCTTAAGTCTGCATGTAGATCCATCATATTTGAAGATGTTTATCTATGAAAGTTATTTATCAAGTATTAGAGACAAAACCCATGTTTTAGATTTGATAGATCTATGCTAAAAACCATGATTTCACGTATGTTGGACTTTTGCTCACTTAATTACGAAATTGCCATTATAATTGATATTGCTTAATAGATCTTGTTTGAATGGTTGAATGTTTGAATGTATGTTAGATTTGATTGCTCCAAGTTAGCTTGTAGTTGATTTGGAACAAGATGGTTGAAGATGATTCAAAAGCTAAGTGGAAAGGCTCTTGAATGGTGAAAGCTGCCAATGGCATATGAAGCGGATGTGGAAGCTCATATGGATGGATTCGAGGATGTGGGATCTTGCCATGATGCGAGAAGGCAAAGCATGGTTGAGTTGGGACTTTGCGATGATATGATGAGGCAAGGCTTGTGTTGAGATGGGACGGGTCATGATGACGTTCCAAGTTGAGAGACTTTGCTATGATGTGATGAGGCAAGACATATGTTGTGATGGGACGGGTCACGAAGACGTTCCAAGCACGGGTCATGACGACGTGCAAAGTTATAACTCGGTGATGCGGTCCGGGTTGGGGTGGATAATGGTTAGCTTGAGAGGCGCTTGAGCTAGTATGGAAGTAGTCGTCGAGGAGGATGACTAGGAGGCTAAGATCTCATCGTTGTTGAAGGTTCTAGCATACTCAAAGCAAGGGTACGTTGGAACGGGTCACGATGACGTTCCAGGCACGGGTCATGATGACGTGCTAGTACTCTGGGCTGATGCGTTCGGCTTAGGCACGGGTCACGATGACGTGCGGAGTTATGGCTAAACCGGGGTTACCATTAGCCCTTGACAGGCGGTCATTCAACTAACGGTGAAATCAAGGCAATGATAACAGTGATAGCCAGAGTCATGGATGTTTGGATGTTTGGTTGTATTATCATTCGGCTTCAAGAGCGGTGTTTTCTGGGTGCTTATCTGATCTTGGTTTAGGCCTTGGGGGTTTGTATTTGGAAAACATCGTCCTTGACTCGAGTGGTATTCGCTTTACCTTAATTGTCTATGTTGTTATGCTTACTTCTCCTTAGTGTGTGTCTGGGGGCTATCACTGTAGAAAGAGGTGGAGTGGGATGGTTTGGTTCCTATTCCTTTTATCCTTTATGCTCTTTTGGTATGTTTGATAGTTAATTTACTGCTCACTAAGACTTTGTCTGACTCAAGGTTTTATGTCTCCTCTTATTACCTTGGGCTGTTCATCCATGTTGGGATGGGCAGACTAGGTAGCAGGTGACAGGTGCTGTGCTAGGAGTTCTACGATGGAGATGACGAAGACGAGCAGGAGGCTTTGCATATTAGTTTTCTTACTATATGTACTGGGTATCCGCTGCTGTATTTGGTTGAGTGATTTGTAGTGAGGCTTTCATGTATGGATTTGAGTAGATGATTGTATGAAACTACTGTGATGCTTATATGATGATGTTCTGTTCTATGGAGCTTCACTATATTATATTTCTCTATTGTATTTTATCCATGCGCTGTGAGTTGTACGATAGAGATTCTTCTGTTTTGTTTTACCCTGACTATCGTCCATGGCTGCCTGGCACACCTTTTAGCGCATTGTTTCCTTGATTTGGTGCGGGAGTCATGGGCGGTCGTCACATTTGGTATCAGAGCTTTGGTTAATCGATTTCAGCCAACGCTCGCTGACGTAACTACGTATGAGAGACGTAATTGTATTTTGATGGGTGATTACTATATATAATATAGTAGCCTAGAAGGATTTGAACTCCTTATGCAGTTGTTTCTTAAGGTGTTCTAATCATTCTTATTACAGATACTAAGGATGAGTCGAAGAGGGAGACCAGCTGCAAGGGAAAGCCGTGCTGATGAAGGAGCTGTTGATTATGGAACTATGTTCGAAGCGATGATGACTTCGATCATGAGAAGGATACCAGCTTCAGGATCATCAGTGGATGTGGGAGTTCAAGTTCAAGCTCCAAGACCGGTGGATTTTGCTAAGCTTTGCAAGGATTATACTTCTCTTGGAGGAAAAGCTTTCTTGGGGACGGAGTCGACTATTGAGGTGCAGAGATGGATTGATGCTTGCCGAAGGATTTTTGGTGATCTAGGGATTGAGGATGCAACCAAGAGAAAGCTTGCATCGAGGCAGTTTCAAGGGAGAGCTGTGGATTGGTGGAATTCTATCACCATAGATACACCAGAAGAGGATATTACTTGGGAGCAGTTCCAAGTTAGATTTGAAGCCAAGTTCATCTCTACTGCTCAGAGGTCTGTTTTGTTCAAGAGATTTGTGGAGCTCAAACAAGGCGGAAGGCCTGTTCTGGAGTATATTTCTGAGTTCGAAGCTTTGTCTAAGTATGCCAGATCATATATTGATTCTCCCTACCAGAAGAATGAAAAGTTTGTGACTGGTCTGGATGCTTATCTAGGAAGGCAGTTAGTGGATCATCTGGACGATCCATTTGAGAAGCTGGTGGAGAAAGCTCTGAGGCATGAGAGTTTGTTTCCTAGGGAAAGTTCTGTTGTTGCTGTAACCAGGGAAGGATCTAAACCACAGCAGAGTGGGAATAAGAAGAGGAAGCAGCAGCAACAGAAGGGAAAGGATGGTCAGAAGAAGCCAAAGGGCGAGGTGACTTGTTATAACTGCCGTCAGAAGGGTCATCTTTCTCGGGATTGCAAGAATCCGAAGGTGCAGTTGAAGTGTTACAACTGTGATAAGCTGGGACACATTAAGAAGGACTGTCCAGAACCGAGGAAAGATAGGCAGGTTGTGCAAGCCTATGCTTTGGGGGCTGTTCCATCGTCTTCAAAAGCTCCGACTGCTGAAGAAAAGGGGAAGAGTGTGGTGGTTCAAGGTACTCTTTCTATTTGTGGTGTTCCAGTTAGAGTGTTGTTTGATACTGGAGCGTCGCATTCTTTTGTTTGTGATGATTTGGTAAGCCGGTTAGGTATGAAACCGGATATTGTTGATAGGCCATTGGTTGTGACTAATCCAGTGGGGGGTTCGTCATGTTTGTGTATGATATGCCGTGGTCTAGTTGTGTCGAGTCATGATTGCTCGTTTGTTTGTGATTGCTTTGTTCTGAACTTTGCGGGGTTCGGAATTATTTTGGGTATGGACTGGCTTAGGAAGTATGCGGCTAGGATTGATTGTGAGAGGCTTGAGGTGACAGTCGGGAATGTGGAAGGGCGAAAGGTTGTGATACGATGTAAGCATGAAGAAGGCGTCTTCATGAGCTTCATGTATTCGCTAGTTGTTCCACGGGATGGACTGTCATCGGTGCCTATTGTGAATGAGTTTGAGAATGTCTTTGAGGAAGTCAAAGGGTTGCCGCCGCATAGGGAGATCGAGTTTCGTATCGATCTAGTTGAGGGAGCCAGACCTGTTGTGATGCCTCTTAGGCGGATGGCACCGAGGGAGCAGCAAGAGCTGAAGGTGCAAGTTGATGACCTTTTGCAGAAAGGATTCATTCGGAGAAGTGTGTCCGAATGGGGTGCGCCAGTTGTGTTCGCAACCAAAGCGGATGGATCGTTGAGGTTGTGTGTGGATTATCGTGAGCTGAATAAGGTGACTAAGAAGAACAAGTATCCATTGCCGAGAATAGATGACTTGTTTGATCAGCTTCACGAGGCTAAGGTGTTTTCTCAGATGGATTTGGCAACGGGATTTCACCAGTTGAGAGTGGCGAAGGATAGTGTGCCGAAGACTGCTTTCAGGACACCATCCGGGTTTTATGAGTGGCTGGTAATGCCGTTTGGGTTGACTAACGCGCCAGCATATTTTGTGGATCTTATGAATAGAGTGTTCAGAGATCAGTTGAATAAGTTCGTGCTTGTGTTCGTGGATGATATTTTGGTTTATTCCAGAACTGAGGAAGAGCACAAGACGCACTTGAGGATTGTTTTGGGAATTTTGTGGAAACATCAGCTGAAGGCTAAGTTTTCGAAGTGTCACTTCTGGAAGAGTGAAGTGAGGTTCTTAGGCCATGTTATCTCTGGAAATGGAATAGCGGTTGATCCCGCTAAGGTGGCAGCGATCCAGGATTGGGTTAGACCTAAGAATGCATCTGATGTGAGAAGTTTTCTTGGATTAGCAGGATATTATCGTCGGTTTATCAAAGACTTTTCCAAGATAGCTGCACCGTTGACAGGATTGACGAAGAAGAACCAAGTGTTCAGATGGGATGATAAGTGTGAGCAAGCTTTCGTAATCCTGAAAGAACGACTGACAAGTGCTCCTGTTTTGACTATTCCGAGTGGGAATGATGAGATGGTGGTTTACACCGATGCATGTGGCACTGGACTAGGAGCGGTGCTAATGCAGAAGGATAAAGTTGTTGCGTATGCTAGTCGACAACTGAAGCCGCATGAAAGGAACTATCCGACTCATGATTTGGAGTTAGCGGCGATTGTGTTTGCTTTGAAGATGTGGAGACATTATCTATTGGGAGTTAGATTCGAGTTGTTTACAGATCATAAGTCGTTGAAGTATCTGTTCTCCCAAAAGGATTTAAATCTTCGACAGCAACGGTGGCTAGAGTTCCTAGCATCTTATGATTTTGGTATAGCCTATACTCCGGGGAAAGGTAACGCAGTGGCTGATGCGTTAAGTCGAAGACATGCAGGATTGGGAGCCATGTTTTCGGAATGGAAGAGTCTTGAGTATTTGGCTGGATTTGATTTCAGGCCTAGATGTGAATTGGAACCTGAAATGTTGGCAAACTTATCAATAAGGCCTACTCTTGTGGAAAGAATTGGCAAGAGCCAAAAGAAAGACGATAAGCTTGTCAAGATTATCCGTGATTTGGAATCTGGATTGGAACCAGAGAAGGATAAGGAATTCGAGGTCGATCGAGAGGGTTGGCTTCGAAAGCAAGGACGATTAGTTGTTCCCGATGTAGATGGATTGAGAGATGAGGTTCTGAGGGAGAGTCATCACTCGAAGTTGACAATTCATCCAGGTGGAAATAAGATGTATCGGGATATGAAGAGAACCTACTACTGGGAAGGTATGAAGAATGATGTTGGAAGTTTTATTTCCAAGTGTATGAATTGTCAGTTGGTGAAAGCTGAGCAGAAGAAGCCCAGTGGATTACTTCAGCCATTAGAGGTTCCTACGTGGAAATGGGAGCAAGTGTCGATGGATTTTATTGATGGTCTACCTAGAACCAGGGCAGGGAATGAAGGGATTTGGGTCATTGTAGATCGTTTGACCAAGAGTGCAAGGTTCATTCCCGTTCGATCGACTAGGACTGCATCGAAACTGGCTGAGTTGTATGTGAAGTGGATTGTTCGTTTCCATGGTGTTCCGAAGAGTATAGTGAGCGATCGAGACCCATTGTTCACTAGTAGATTTTGGAAGAGCTTCCAGGAAGTTTTGGGAACCGAGTTGTGTTTGAGTACAGCTTATCACCCTCAAACAGATGGTCAGACTGAGAGAGTCAACCGAGTTTTGGAAGATCTTCTTAGAGCATGTGTTTTGGACTTCGGAGGATCATGGGAAGATCACCTTCATTTGGTGGAGTTTGCTTATAATAACAGTTATCAGTCGAGTATTGGTATGGCACCATATGAGGCATTATATGGAAGACCGTGTAACTCTCCGACATGTTGGTTGGAAACTGGAGAAAAGCTGATACTTGGGCCAGAGATGATTCGACAGACTTCGGATTGTATAGAGATCATTCGGCAACGAATGAAGGCAGCCCAAGATCGTCAGAAAAGTTATGCAGATAATCGTCGAAAGGATTTGGAATTCGACGTAGGTGATATGGTTTTTGTGAAGATTTCTCCTCTGAAGAGTGTCATTAGATTCGGAAAGAAAGGAAAGTTAACTCCGAGATTTGTTGGACCATTCCCGATTATCGAGCGAATTGGAAAGCTCGCTTATAGATTGGAGTTACCGGAAAAGATGGCGGGTGTGCACAATGTTTTTCATGTATCTTATCTACGGAAGTATGTGCACGACCCAACTACTGTGGTTTCTGCTGATAGCTGTGAAGACTTGGAGGTTTATCCAGTTGTTTCGAGACCTCGTAAGCCGCTTCGTATTGTTGAAACCGATACGAAACAGCTTAGGAGGAAGACGATTACGTTGCTCAAGGTACAATGGAGTGATGATGTTAACGACTGTACATGGGAGGAGGAAGAGAGGATGAAGGCAGCTCATCCCGGACTCTTCGAGGTATGGCCCTAAAGTGTCGTGACATCTCATGAATTTGTAGCTTGTTCTGAGTCTTAGAATTCTGCATGCTAGGCTAGAATTGGTTGCATGGTTTGTTGATTGCTTTGGATGGTAGGCATGCGGAATATCTTTGATTTCTGATTGTTTGCTTGGAATTTCGGGGGCGAAATTCCTAAGGGGGAGAGAATGTAACGACCCGTATTTTACGTGTCGATGGATCGTAGAATTTGTAGGTCGTTAGTGTTGTTGTGTTGTCTCTAGCCTAAGTCATTCAGAATTGAGTCGTATAGGGGCATGAGTCGTGACCGACTTAGTGCTTAGGTCGCATGATAGCTTGAGTCGAGTGGCCGAGTTAGGATGGTGACCGACCGATAGTAAGTCGTAGCCGACTTAGGAGGTGAGACAAGGTAATGGGTTAAGGCTTGAGTCGTAACCGACTCATAGAATGGGTTGTGTATGAGTGACCGACTTATAGAAGCAACGGTTTATAGGTTGTGACCGAGTTAAGGTTGGCCGACTCATGGGGTTTGCCGAGTTAAGAGTTGGAGTGTTGGAACGACCTAAGTTAGTGGCCGACTTATAGGGAACCGACTCAAGTGTTGAGTCGCGCTCGAGTTAATAGGGTCTTAAGTCGTTAACGACTCATAGGGGACCGGCTCAAGGAGGGGTTGCGGTTTAGAATGTTGGCCGAGATAAGGAAGCGACCGACTTAAGAGTTTCTCGAGTTAAAACGTTGCCGACTTAAGGAGGTTGGTGGTTTAAGGGTTGGCCGACTCATAGGAGTTAACTCGTGACCGAGTCATAGAATTGCCGACTCATAGTATTAGGGCTTAGGTCGTGGGGTCCTGAGTCGGTAGGGGTTTGGGTCGGCATGGCGTTATTCCATGTGTCGTTAGGTCGGTGGGCCGACTTAGTGGATAAGTCGTTGGGGACTTAGGCTTTTGAGTCGTGTCTCGAGGGATAAGGATTAGGCTTAGGTCGGCAGGGATAAGTCGTGTGACCTTCTTGCTGTGATGAGTCGGTAGAATTTAAGTCGGCATTGGTTGAGTCGGTAGGAAGTAGGTCGGCACTTGGTTGAGTCGTAAGTCGACATCTGGGAGTATATGTTGTGTAGTTGAGTCGGTAGGTGCTAGGTCGTGAGTCGGCGAGGGATGAGTCGGGGGCGACTCAGGAGTTGGGTCGGCGGCGACTTAGGACGGCCGAGACATGGAGGTTTCAGCCTATAAATAGAGGCGTTCGGCTCACTTTTTGGCACCGGATTTCGAAGCGACGAAGTGCTGCCATTTTGGAAACTCGACTACGGTATTTTCTTCACTTCTTTCTCTACTTCCATCAAGTGCTAACATCCATTGAAGATTGAAGATCAAGATCAAAGATCAAGAGCCAAAGTTGAAGATTTTCATCCGAAGAGGCTAGATTTCACCGTTTCAAGTGAAATTTCTCCGGATCAAGTCCAAGTCCTTGCTGTCCAGATCTGTAGTTGATTCATTTTAGGTTGTTTTGGTGATTTGGTGAGTGGTAGTTATCTCTCACACGGACCCAAAGGAGTGTAGTGGATTGGTGATATGTTTATGTGTTAAAGTTAGCGTTTTCTCGCATTTTCCTTAAGTCTGCATGTAGATCCATCATATTTGAAGATGTTTATCTATGAAAGTTATTTATCAAGTATTAGAGACAAAACCCATGTTTTAGATTTGATAGATCTATGCTAAAAACCATGATTTCACGTATGTTGGACTTTTGCTCACTTAATTACGAAATTGCCATTATAATTGATATTGCTTAATAGATCTTGTTTGAATGGTTGAATGTTTGAATGTATGTTAGATTTGATTGCTCCAAGTTAGCTTGTAGTTGATTTGGAACAAGATGGTTGAAGATGATTCAAAAGCTAAGTGGAAAGGCTCTTGAATGGTGAAAGCTGCCAATGGCATATGAAGCGGATGTGGAAGCTCATATGGATGGATTCGAGGATGTGGGATCTTGCCATGATGCGAGAAGGCAAAGCATGGTTGAGTTGGGACTTTGCGATGATATGATGAGGCAAGGCTTGTGTTGAGATGGGACGGGTCATGATGACGTTCCAAGTTGAGAGACTTTGCTATGATGTGATGAGGCAAGACATATGTTGTGATGGGACGGGTCACGAAGACGTTCCAAGCACGGGTCATGACGACGTGCAAAGTTATAACTCGGTGATGCGGTCCGGGTTGGGGTGGATAATGGTTAGCTTGAGAGGCGCTTGAGCTAGTATGGAAGTAGTCGTCGAGGAGGATGACTAGGAGGCTAAGATCTCATCGTTGTTGAAGGTTCTAGCATACTCAAAGCAAGGGTACGTTGGAACGGGTCACGATGACGTTCCAGGCACGGGTCATGATGACGTGCTAGTACTCTGGGCTGATGCGTTCGGCTTAGGCACGGGTCACGATGACGTGCGGAGTTATGGCTAAACCGGGGTTACCATTAGCCCTTGACAGGCGGTCATTCAACTAACGGTGAAATCAAGGCAATGATAACAGTGATAGCCAGAGTCATGGATGTTTGGATGTTTGGTTGTATTATCATTCGGCTTCAAGAGCGGTGTTTTCTGGGTGCTTATCTGATCTTGGTTTAGGCCTTGGGGGTTTGTATTTGGAAAACATCGTCCTTGACTCGAGTGGTATTCGCTTTACCTTAATTGTCTATGTTGTTATGCTTACTTCTCCTTAGTGTGTGTCTGGGGGCTATCACTGTAGAAAGAGGTGGAGTGGGATGGTTTGGTTCCTATTCCTTTTATCCTTTATGCTCTTTTGGTATGTTTGATAGTTAATTTACTGCTCACTAAGACTTTGTCTGACTCAAGGTTTTATGTCTCCTCTTATTACCTTGGGCTGTTCATCCATGTTGGGATGGGCAGACTAGGTAGCAGGTGACAGGTGCTGTGCTAGGAGTTCTACGATGGAGATGACGAAGACGAGCAGGAGGCTTTGCATATTAGTTTTCTTACTATATGTACTGGGTATCCGCTGCTGTATTTGGTTGAGTGATTTGTAGTGAGGCTTTCATGTATGGATTTGAGTAGATGATTGTATGAAACTACTGTGATGCTTATATGATGATGTTCTGTTCTATGGAGCTTCACTATATTATATTTCTCTATTGTATTTTATCCATGCGCTGTGAGTTGTACGATAGAGATTCTTCTGTTTTGTTTTACCCTGACTATCGTCCATGGCTGCCTGGCACACCTTTTAGCGCATTGTTTCCTTGATTTGGTGCGGGAGTCATGGGCGGTCGTCACAATAGAAATAGAATAGGATTTAAAAATATTCCTAACAAAAAGGGAATAATATTAAGAAATTTAGTTGTATTTATCAAAAGACTAAAAGATCACCTAAGTCTATTACGAATACCAAAAATATAAAAATTTGGATTCGTAAGACAAATAATAATTTGATTAGACAATAACATATTAATAATTTTTTAGATAATGTAGTCTATAATAAAAATTATGTTCATAAAGATACGAAACCTTCTTGGGTATGGCTACCTGCTCCTCCTAACATCTAGGACCCTAACAAAGAATATAGGTATCAATTAAATCATCTTTTACGTTGCAGGTACCCAAAATTAAAAAATAAGGAGAAATGGATACTTGATAGTGGATGTTCTACGCATATGATCGAAAACTCAAAAATGTTATCAAATATAACATACATCGATGGTGGAACGGTAACTTTTGGAGATAACTCAAAAGGATACATCGTTGGCATCAGAGAAGTCATCAACTCTGGTATTTCCAACTCTCCTATTATTACAAATGTTTTGTTAGTAGAAAATTTAAAACTCAACCTACTTAGTATTAGTCAATTATGCAATAAAGGCTTTCAAATCAGTTTCGAAAAAGATAGATGTAATATTTTCGATAATGTCAAACAACTTATCTTTGAAGGTTTTAGAAACAAAAATATTTATGTCTTAAATATGAATATAAATCTAAATTCAAATTTATGTTTAACTGCCAAACATGATGATCCATGGTTGTGGCATAAACAATTTTGTCATATTAATTTTAAATTTATTAAAAAATTAGCAAAATATGAGCTAGTTAGAGGTTTACCTAACATAAATTATGAAGTAGAAAATTTATGTGACGATTGTTAAATTGGAAAACTAAAATAGCTCTTTTAAATCTAAAAATAATATTTCTACAAACAAACCATTAGAATTATTACATTTAGATTTATTTGGACCAACTCAAGTAAGATCTATAAATCACAACAGATATGTTTTCGTAATAGTTGATTATTTTTCAAGATATACATGGACTTTATTTAAAAAAAATAAAAGTGACACCTTTGGTATGTTTAAATTTTTTCTCTAAAAGAATTAAAACTCAAATGGATTGGAAAATTAAGAATATTCGAAGTGATCATGGTGGAGAATTCGAAAATGATGTTTTTACTATTTTTTGTAATAAAAGGGTATAAGTCATAATTTTTATTTTCCCCGCACACCTCAACAAAATGGTGCAGTAGAAAGAAAAAATTGTACGTTACAAGAGTGTGCACGAACATTATTAAATAGTAGCGGTCTACCAAAACACTTGTGGGCTGAAGCTATCTCTATCGCTTGTTATGTTTTGAATCGAGTAACCATACGACCTATGACTAAACATACTTGTTTTGAAATATTTTTTGGAAGAAAACCTTAAGTATCATACTTTAAACTTTCGGATCAAAATGTTTTATACTAAATACAAAAGATAATTTAGAAAAATTCGACTCGAAGGACGATAAAGGAATCTTCATTGGATATTCGGATCGTAGCAAATTTCAAATATTGTAGACAATATTATTTGTGGTTCAACTAACCAAAATCTTTGCAATCAATTTTCAAATATTATGAAAAATGAATTTGAAACATGC
Organism: Allium cepa; assembly: GCA_030765085.1. Lineage (NCBI taxonomy): Eukaryota > Viridiplantae > Streptophyta > Magnoliopsida > Asparagales > Amaryllidaceae > Allium > Allium cepa. The sequence continues at coordinate 969,291,333 of CM060945.1, read as the reverse complement.
GAGTATTAAAATTATTTTTAGGTTTACAAATAAAACAACCTGAAAATGGTATCTTTATTTATCAAGAAAAATATTGTAACGATCTATTACGTCGTTTTGAAATGGATAAAACTTCAAGCAAGCCAACACAGATGAGTACAAGTGTTCACTTGGAAAAATATGAAAATGGATAAGATTTTGATGAAAAATTATATCGTAGTATGATTGGCTCCTTACTTTATTTGACGGCTAGTCGACTCGACATTATGATGAGTGTATGTCTTTGTGTCCGATTTCAAGCAAAACCAAAAGAATCTCACCAAAGAGCTGTTAAACATATCTTACGATATCTGTCTAGTACTAGAAATTACTGTTTGTTTTACCCTAAGGGATCATCGTTTGAACTCATTTCATATAGTGATGTGGATTTCGATGGATGTAAAATAGATCGTAAGAGTACTAGCGGAATGTGTCACTTTATCAGACAATCATTGGTTTCATGGTTTAGAAAAAAGAAAAATTGTGTCTCCTTATCTACTTGCGAAGCCGAATATATTTCAGCTGCTCTAGCATGTGCACAAGTGATATACATGCAACAAACACTTACGGATTTCGGCAAAGTTATCAATAAATCACCAATATACAAGTGCAATAAATCTATCGAAAATCCCTGTAAATCACTCATGTATTAAAAATATAGATACACGACATCATTTTTTACGTGACAATGTAGAAAAAGGAATTATTACATTAGAATACGTAAATACCGAGAATCAAATAGCAGATATTTTCACAAAACCACTAAATGAACAAACATTTGTTAAACTGTGACGCGATTTAGGAATATGTTCTCTTAATGATCTTCTCAACTAATACTACATTTTTATTCATTCTATTTTTGGCTAAATTTTTTTATCCACAAATCAACATTGTCTACTCCTCACCTTAAATTTTTAAGAAATTTGTTATCTGAATTTACTTATGAATAACCTTTTAAATCAGGTATAAATAGCCGTTTTACAAAACAAAAAGTAAAGAATATATAGACTTCATATTTTTTTGCAATAGAAAATAAAAGCATGTCTTCTGGAAACTCTCATCTCTCCTTCTCGACACCAACAACAGATAATTCAGTGGATACACCTCATCGCCTTCCTACTCCTACACCAGATCAGGAACTGATCTATAAGTGGTCTTCCTACCACACGGGATTCACTCCTGATAAAAAGAAGTCCAAACGATCTCTATTTGTCTCTCCTAACACCATGGAGAAAACCAATGAGATACATCACTATCAAAAGCAACAAATAGTTTTACAACGAGAATTATACTTTGAGCAAAAGATCACTGTGCGACGACTAAGTTTTCTGGAGCAAGTAGCGTTAAAATTTTGCAATTCATTAAAGAAGGATGTACATGAACCACTTTCGATTCCTTGCAATCCTTTGGATCCCTCTGCATCTTATCATACACCTTTGGACCTTCACCTAGGCGATTCTCTGGTTCCCCGAAAACTCACGAAGTGGAAATATATGGTCTCCACTCAAGCCATGGAGGGAGGACAAGTCTGAAGATCGCAATGCTCCATCGTCATCTAAATAAATTTAATTATTCTCATTGTACTTTTATCTACGTATATTTGTATTCTGTTTCACAAATAATAAAACTAATTTTGTTAAAATCAAACTCTCAAAAAATAAGCAACACCCTTCAAAATTAGGCTATTTTTAGACAAATTGGACATTTCTTTGAACTTTGCCATCAGACGTCTGACACTCTTGTATCACACAAATTTTTAACCATCGTGCATATATCAAACGTCTGATATAACTTTCCAGACATATGAAAATTATCTGTGCTTCATAAAAAATACAAACCAGTCTATTTCAGACGTCTAAACTATTCACTAGACGTTTGAACAAAGTCTCTGCCTCTATAAGACAAAAACTTAGACCATTTTCAGAAGTGTGATATTATATCCAGACGTTTGAGAAAATTATCTGTCCTACAAATATAACACTTCCACCTACTCCAGACGTCTGATTTTATAACCAAACGTCTGATAATTCTCTCCGTCTTTCAAAATTTACAAATCGAGCAATTCCAAACATCTGCCACCAACAACCAGACATCTGATTCTATTTACTATCTTCAAACTAGGTTAAATCAGAAATCTGATTTAACTTCCAGACGTTTGAAATTCAATCGAAACTCTTAAGTACTCAGATAACGTCTAGTTTTTTACTTTTCTCGCTTACATTCCATTTCATTTCTAATGCAAAGTCGATTCCCTATTTCTAAAAATTACTTTCTCTTCCAAACTTGCTCAAATTCGATGGCTCCTAAAACAAAAAACCGAAGATCTCTGACCGAAAGCAAGACCAAGCAACTTCATCCAACCCCCAAGTTTGCTCTGATGAACAAATTAAGTGATGGATGAATCGTATATCACATTCACTCAAGAGATACGAGGATATTCAAAAGAAGAAACTTCATACAGGTCCACTTTATATTTGCTAAATTTCCCAATGTATGATTTAGATGAAATGTGCGAAAGTGCTGGAATAGAAACACTAATATCCTTTAATCCCAATAACATCCAAATCGATCAGCTAGCCATATTTCTTTTCTATGCTAATTTAGATAGCACAACAATTTGGAATACTGTTAATGATGATAATTGGCTATGGTCAAGTGTTTATGGCAACACAATTAGACTTACTCCAAGAATCATAGGCCGAACTCTTGGATGTTCCGACACCGAAGAAGATTTATATAATATTCAGGATATGCATCTCAAACCGAGAGATAATATCACACATCAAATATGGAAAGATGAAATGCCTAGATTTGCATCCAAATACTTAAGTCCTAAGGTGAGACTTCTCACTAGAATGATCATCAACACTATCATTCCTCGCCTTGGCAGTCATGAGCAAATCATGGAGTTAGAGCACAAGGCCCTATGTGCTATATTCAGTGGAACAAGGGTTAATTGGGAAAATTTATATTTGACGAGCTCAAACATTTTTAGACTCAATCACGCCCATCCATCATCGATCCTACATACATCATGAGACTTCTAGGAGCTCACAACATCCCCTCATATTTATCCACTTTTGAAGAGATTTCTCCGAAATATGAATCCACAAAATTTTCCTCTCTAATGCACTTACCCAAAAATCCTCCGGATTTTATATCATTTGAAGAGTGGACATAACGTCGTCAAGCCAGACAAGCTGGGCCTCCACCTCAAACACAATCTGAACCATCACAATAGGTGGAGCAACATCGCAAAAGTACTCCTCCACCTCCAGCACCCTTTGATTATACATCCTAAGATGACATTATGGAGACTCGCATTGAGACGAATCCAAAGGAGAGTATTTGCGACTTAATTCCCCAAAATTAGATTATTTTATCTCGAAATCAAAAATTATTGGCTGAGTGCATTGATAGTTTTGAAACATATTTTGCTTCTCGCCTAGCCATAGTTGAAGCGTCACTTTCAACTACATTATCAGTTCTAAAGGAGGTTTTTCAAAGGGTTCGTGGTCCTACACCACCTTTATAAGATTGGCCAACTCCAATGCCTTCTCCTCCTCCTTCAAAACATTTCAAACTTTTTGACGAGGGGAACGAACCTTTCGAACAAACTCCGACTCTCCAAAAAACAAGCTAGCTCTTCCAAAAATGAAGATGAAGGAGATGATCAAGATAAAGCTTCCCCAAAAGATCCTCAGATTTTTAGGATTCCAACTTTTGTATAAAAGTTATAAAAATATATGTAAACGATTAATGTGATTAATGAAATTTCCTTTTTGGTGTGTTATTTCTGTGTATATTTATGTAATCTTACAATGATTGGTAAATACTTAATGGAATGGACATGATGTCTACAATAAAAAGTTATTACTCCTTTTTGATAATGCCAAAGAGGGAGAAATAATAAAGATCACAATAAATAATGGAAAGCACATATTCAGGGGGAGATTTATAAAATTATATATTAGTACATTTTATAGTTGTCATCATCAAAAAGGGGGAGATTGTTAGAAAATCAAATCTATGGTTTCGATGACAGCAAATATACAATGGATATCGAACATGCATATATATTTATAGATACATGTACTTTCTAGAATAACATCACTAGAAAGACAAGAACAGGGCTCAAAGAATATTACAAGTTGATAGGATCAAAGAAGTACAAGAAAAAGTGCACAAAAACTGATATGCATAATATCAGACATCTGGGTGCACAAGCCAGACGTCTGAAATAGTTCTCTAAAATAACAGACAGATTGAACTAGACATCTGGCAACTACACTCAGACGTCTGATCTACTACTATATTCAAAAATATATATAGTATCAGACGCTTGAAACATATTCCAGATGTCTGATTTCAAGCTCGGATTTTAAATATAAACTTCAGCTGCCACATTTGAATAGACATCTCCTCGTCTCTTCGCTACAACTCTTCATCATCAATAGAAGCAACTATAGAGCACTAGTTAATGGATGCGACTACTCAAGATACCTATCTACATCTATATATAGCATCAAGAATCAAGAGAACAAATAGCCTTACTTACTTACGCTCTCTAATTACATACTCTATCTTATATTCTTGATCTCTAGCATCTATACTTGTATTTCACTCTTCCATATATTCAGTTACTCACAGACAATGCTCTCTAGATATATATTGGAAGCATTTGTACTAATCGGTCAATATCCGTGTTATAGAACACACATTTGACAAGAACAACTTATTGTAACCATGCCTATTCCTTCGGGCGAAGCGAGGGTGTTTGATAGTCGAATTCGAAGAGGCGCTTCGGGACTGGATGTAGGACGGGAGGTCCGAACCAATATAAAATCCTGGTATGCTTATTTTATATTTACTTAGATTAATATTGTTTTAGTTGCATCATATATTTTGTCACATATACTAGCATATACACTACACGATCCACCCTGTAGAATTTCACCTATCTCTTCTCTCCAATGGCAGAAACCTAATTCCTAAATCCAAACCCTAATTTCAAAATTTCAAATCAATTTCAAAATTCAAATTCATCAAATCCTTTCGTATTCTTTATCTTGGAAATCACTCGACGAGCGCAATCTTCTGCTATAGTTCGTTTGTCGATGCAAATCATGGTTTGTCTAGAAATCGGTGATCTTTCTCAACTGTCCATTTCTAGGTTTTCGATCCAACAGTGGATTTGCGATCATTCGTCGATCGAGAAGTTGCAGGGTGTAGAGGAGGTCGAGTGGAGTAGATTCGTGTAGTTGGAATGTCGAGATGGCATCTCAATTTGCAAGAAATCGAGCAAAACCATTCACGTTGAGGGCGGCAGCAGTGGAAGTTTTGGTGGTTGAAGATGGGTAGATAAGAACAAGAGTGGGCGATGAAGTGTGGCAGGCTCGACTGTGTGCTCTGATCTGGGTAGTTGTGGTTGATGGCGGCATGACAACGAGATAAGAAGTGGCGATTGTTAGGGTATTGAATGTGTAGGGTTTCTGAGCACAGTAAATGTGTTTTATTATATTATTATTTAATTTATTTTAAGTATAAATTGTATAACTTCTAATTAGCATATCCTTTGCATATGAGCTCAAATTCATGCATGGTTTTCTCCGTTGCGATTGTATCAAAATTTTAGACATTTTGGAACAGGATTGGCTGCATTCTAAGACTGTTAAATTTTTGGGCTTTAATTGGATTTTAAATCGATTGAAAATCAAAGGTGAGTGATTTAACCCACTCACAACTACTAAATCATCCTATGTTAGTTAAATTAAATTTATGATGTGATTAGAAATATATTGATTGTATTTGGTATTTTAAATTGTCATTTAAACTTTATTTAAATTAATATTGAATTTGATTTCCATTTTAAATTAATATTGAAAGTAATTGCCAGTTAAATACCTGAAATCATAACCAGTTTATTTGTTGTGATTTATTGGTTGATTTGAATGATGATTGTGATGGATGTTTAATTACTGATATTTGGATGATTGGATATTATATTTATTTTATATATTGTTGTCACGTTGCAAGTTTCTATAGTATCGTTAGGAAAATCACTATGGGTTGAAATGATACATACCGGAATGGTCTTACAGATTAGGGAAAAATAGTTATGGGTTGAAATGATAAACTCGAGCGATTCTAGAGATTTTGAATTTTACTCAAGATTGCTGGTTGAAATGATATATATTCGTAAATATAAAAATTATTGCAGGTTGAAATGATATATATCAATATCAGTTGACTATAGGGTAGAAATTTATATACAGACACCAGATTGGTTAAATTAAATGATTTTAAATCCTTTATTTTGAATCTAGTTAAATGATATTTTGAAATAAACTTGATTTATATAAACTGGGATATTTTCAAATCCAAGCTTTTAAAATGTTGAAATTGAAATTTGTTTAAATGAATTGTTTAAAGAATTTAATTTGAAATCTTAAAGTTGAATTTTGAAATATAAATGAAATTTATCAAAATTGATTATTGTAAACTTTTGAATTTTTAGACTTTGAAACCCATTGAATTTGAAGTTTTTTAAATTTGTAGTTCAAACATGGATTTGAACTCGACACAAATTGAAATGGTTTTTAATGAGAATTTGAATTGAAACATTTAGCCTTTTGAATTGAAATCGTTGAGCTGAGATTGATTTGAATTGATTTTTGAAATTGGAAGAAATAAATTCTAATTTGATACTATTTTAGATATAAACTCTTTTAATATACAACCTCTTTAATATCTAAACTATTTTCTCATATAAACTATTTAATATATTAATAATTTTTTTAATGCAACAACTATTTTTAATATATAACCTATTTCTAGTATATAAACTATTGTAATCTATAACCTATTTTTAAATTGTAAAATATTTTAATATATATATTGTTTTAAATTTATAAACAACTTTTAATAAATATATTTTAATATAAACTATTTCTAATATATAAACTATTTCAAGAATATAAATTATTTCTAATATATAACTATTTTAATCCATATCCTATTTTAAATCTATACTATTTTTAATGTATAACTATTCCAATATATAATTACATTCAATATTCAAACCATTTAAAGTTGGAACCGTTCCTATTTAGATTTAATTGATTTAAATGCAAATATTATGATATGAGGGTTTAACCAATTTGATGGTTATAATTTCGAAATGAATATGATTTAAAGTGAATAATAATTTTGAAAATGAATATGATTTCAAAAGTGATATGGTTTTGATGTGAATATGATATTTTGATGTCAATTATGAATTGGTTTTGGAAATGTAAAAGAATCAACCGGTGTGAAATAAGCGTTTATTTGTTAATGAGACCGGGATCAGATATTGTCGTACTCTCTGCCAATACCAAAAACTACTTTAACAGCTATGCATGTGGTGGAGAATCCAGAATGAATTAGGATGGTTTGATGAATGCTACTGGAATAAAGTAAGAGAACGATGATGGATAGCCTTGACTTTCGGGTCATAATTAAAATGACTAAAACAAGAGCTATACTGGGCCAAGTGAGGTCGCTTCCCTTATCAGGCACATTTCTTCGATACCATATTATTACTTTGTGATTGATTTGGTGGCCATCCTACGATTTTGATTATAGGAGTGTGTTTCGAGGTGGGGGGGGGGGGGTAGTAGCTGCTATGCGTTACCGCTAGTCCAGGAGTGCAAAATGGCAGTATCCTATCCTGGGATTGCCTCGCGTTCCTTGTCATATTTATCCTGATTGTGCCTACTATGAATTTGGTTTATATTGTACCTATGGAGTGCTCCTTGGGTTTGGTGGGGCTTACAGTATCTGTATAGACTGTGAAATTTATATAAAAATGTGTTAAGAGGGACATGGGTAACGCCTTAACGCAATTTTAATACTTTACTTTACTGTAGACATACTATGACAGTGTACTGTACTGTGTATGTAGATAGTTTAACGAATCCTTAGGAGATGGAATCCCGAGCATCTCTTAAGTTATTGCACGCATGTTAGACACTGGATAGGAGATGTAAAATCTCGTAAGCATTTTGATGTTGTTACACTCATATTTATTTACTATTGATTTAACTTACATAAGATCTTTTAGTTCTGACTCGAGTGTTTCGTCCTTTCAGTATGCTTAGGTCAGCCTGAGCATTTCAATGTTGAAGACCTTATTTATGGAGGACGAAGATAGAGTTTGGTATTATATTACTAGTATTATTCCACCGCATCATGTTGTTCCACTGCATTATTTATTTATTTATGCTGTATGTATAACACTATTTTGTATTGTAAAAGTGTAATCAAATGTTATTTGTAAAACAGCTTCATGAATGATTTATTTGATTATTATATTTTGTCCTTCCGCTGTGAGATTCTGTTTTTGGTTTTTCTTTCTTCTCTATTATTTTATTATTTACCACATTAACAATCCTCCCTTTTGAACGGTTTGAGTTGACATGTGTGGTTTATTGTCGATTTAAACCATCCAAAAAGGTGGGTCGTCAAAGTTGGTATCAGAGCAAGGTTTAGCGATAACCTTAGCTTTGTAGGGTCTGACTCACTAGAGATAGGGTAGTAATACCCTAGAATGAGTATGTCTGAGTGTATACACATGAGGGAGCGTACTTGTTAGTGCTATAAAATATTTTTATATTGTGTTAATTTGTTCTATTTTGTATTTATAAATTTTGGTCGGTACATAGGACACTATGACATCGATAGGGATTTCTAAACACTTGATAGGGCAAACCGATACTATATTGTTTTGAAATATAGGTAAGTAAAATAATTTTGCCTAGTATTATATTTTGAATATAAAAGAAGAATTTCATAAATGGATATAGTTTTATGTGATATGTTTGTTTGTTATAAAATGAAATTTTATTAATATTGGCTGTAAAATAAAATTTACAAATAAGGTTAATATGAATTGGAAATTTGAGAACTTAAGTTCCGGGGTTTTGAGATTGGTTTTCAAAGATTTTGGAATTTAATATTAGTATTATCTGGAAGTATTTTCAAATATAAATATATTAATGTAATTTGAAAGAAATGTTTTAAAAGAATTTTAAAAAGGAAATATTTTCTGTACTCCCATCTTTTGTCGTTGGAAAATAATTTCGGTGATGAGGGCCACATCATCGACATTCATTTTCGAGTTTCAAAGTGGGAAGACCTCTATGGTAGCTTTGCTACACATTTGTTTTGATAAACAAATTTTAAATTTATTTTTCTAAGTACGTTTTGATATATAAAAGATATGAATATATATATATATATATAATCTCAATATGATTTAAAATGAACCCAACATTTAGTTCTTGAGTTTCTATAAAATAAGGATTTCAATAATTATAATGAAATGAAATCTTAACTATTTTAATAAATGGAAACTTCTAAATGCTAAGTGATTAATGAAATATATAAGAAATTGGAAATTTGTAACTTGTAAATCAAAAGATATGAAAATATGAATCATTTCACTATTTTCTGAAGTTATAATCATTTACTTAATATAGTATTCACCATTACTATTCACTTTAAATATAAATAGCTTCAAACATTAACTTAAGTTTATAATCATTTACTTACAGTATTCATGTTTTCTATTAAATTTCATTACTAGCATTTCTTTTGATAAAAATGGTAGTGGATATACCATTCCATATTTACTATTACATAAAAGTATAAAGTACGGTTACATCACCACAAACAACACCGAACCATATAAAACCAGACCACATGCAAACACCAAGTACAGAACACAAACACAAAACAAATATACAGCTTACATGAAGCATCATAGTTAATAAAAAACATATATAAAATCACATGCAGGTGATCAAAAAATAGACTAGTAAAAAGATAGCACTGCTGCAACACGACCGCCAACACATCTCAAATATCTCTTCTTCTTATACTCACCCTACTAGCAACTAAGCTTTCAATGCAATCCACAGCCATGCGTTTTTTAATTCTTGCCCAAATATAAACAAACTTAAGCACTTGAAAATCATACTGTTAGAACTATTAGAAATGCCTTTAAATCATCTTTTGTTCCACTCGTTCCACAAAATCCAACAGAAAGCAAAGTTAGCTAGAGTAAATTTGTATCTTGAATCATCATTAGGAAGCTCTTCAAACTACATAACCCAAAAATAGAACCAATCTCTAATATAATCTTTCCAATCAAAATCAATATGCAGATTCACCAAACATTTAGTCCAGATATAAAATGCTACATCACTGTCACAAAAAAGATGAGTATAATTTTCCACATCTTCCCCACAAAACAAACATTCTCTAACACCATCAACCCTTTCTTCTTAAGCATATTCATAGTGTTAAGCTTACCATGAATAATAGACCACATGTAAATTTTCAATATTACTGGCACATTTTTAATCTTCCACATATTTTTGAAACCAACAAAATTCTACCTGAGAAATTGATAAATTGATACATATTTCTAACTTTGTATTTCATTCCATTATCAAACTGCCAGATAAATTCATCACTACCATCTTTCAAAAAATAACCATATAGCAATTCGATTATAAGAAAGTTTCCACCAGAATCCATATGTATTCCATTCATACATTCTAGCAGCAGAACTGTATTTATCAACAGCTAATTCATACAGAGCATCAAATTTGACTGCCCATGGAATTTGAATCAACCACCCATCATACCAAAAAGAAACGCTACAAACATCATTAACCTCCAACTTCAAGCCAATCTTAAACAACCGAGAGAAACTCAAAATATCCTTCCAAAATCTAGAACATCTCCTACCATCATTGTTTCTGGTAGTAAAACCAAATCAGGTTTAACAATTTGGATAACATTTCTAACTTTAAAAATTTTATTGCATTGCCCAAGCCTCTAACATTCCATGAACATATTTTCGTTTTAAAGATAAGACCGTCTAAGCTTCTTTATCTTTAAATTCAAAAATGCCATCTTCATTATTTTTTAAAATAAAACCTGAACATTTCGCAATTTCATAATATTGATCATGAGCTAAAATGTTAAGAATAGTAGGAATGAAAACACTACCTTCCAGAGGATGATCAACTTCCATTTTTCTTTCACTTCTGCTTAAAAGAGTAAATCCTACCTGCTCCTTGCTAGTGCCCTCCTTCCTACAAGCCAATATTGGACTCCCAGGAACACTCTCAAGTGGATTTTGATAGATCACTATTTGTTTACCTTTGTCATCTTCATTGACTACACCTTCAACTTCCAAAGCCATTTCATGTCGATGCCCAAATTTTCCTCTATATTGTTACTACCAGATTCAGAATTAAAACCAATTTTATCCTCACTACTTGAAGTTAAATCCATAGGATTTCCAATTCACCTTCTTGCATTTGATTAACCATTTTCTTTCTCCAAAGTTTAAGTTTAAGACCACCATCAGCACCTTTCTCAAAAACATTCTTCTTGAATTTTTTTGAATCTAGTGCAAATTTTGGATCACCCATGTATCTTTTAAGAGAAATTTCATAGTAATATTCATAATGAAAATCTTTATAAAATAAGGAATCACACAAGGATCTGTTACTTCTATATCTACCTTTAGATTAGTAAAATCAGCTGAACTCATAAGATCGCTATGAAGATTCTTGGCTTCATCGACTTTAACCAGAATGCAACTGACCATATCAAAACTTCTACAAGCCACAGGTACGTTCTTGAGCACCAACCATATCCTTTTCCTCCTTTCAGTCTAAGTACTTCCCATCTGTAAACTCCATCTTCGTAATCCAAGAATCCTCTTCTCACATATAATTGATCCAACATTATCACTACTAAGAAAATTTTGAGGAAATTTAACCACAAAAATATTATCATGCTTTTTAACATCCCATTTCCAGCTGCGATGAGTAAGCATTTGATATTTCTTGCTAATCAGGTGTTCAATGTCTTGAATAGAGAAAGTCCCTTTTATAATTGTAACAATAACCCAAGAACTTGGTCTTTGAAATTCTTTGTCCATTTCAACATAATAAAGAAAAGATTCATTACCTTTTTCTACCTCCATAGATAATTTCTTCCAAGCCCAATATTTGCATGCAAATCCTTTATTCCCCGCACGATTACACTTAAAACAAATTATCGGATCTCTACAGTTTTTCGCTAGTGATCTCTCGAGCCACACCGAAAACACCTATTAGTTGATTTAATTTTCTCCAAAAAATCTTTATAATGATGATTCTTGGGATACGAAACACTTGTATTGAGCTTCATGTTTAAATTTTTAAGCAAAATTTCTTTATAGCCGAAGCGATTTGTCACATGAGAAAGAGGAGGGAAAGAAGTTGCATCGGAGACGCCATTAGAGCAGCCATACGCCATTTTTGAAGCGGCTTTGCCCTTCGATTAGAACATTTGTTATTCAAATTATTTGGTTAATTTCTAGCATTTCAAATTATTAACTTAAGTTTATAACACTTTTGTAACATCAAAATTCTTATTTATAGAATAATTTCATTCGAACACTTTCATTACTTATGTTTTACTTGTATAATATTCAATTACACATTCCTATTTAACATTACAACTTTTTTTAAACAGTTCTGGTAAGTTTTATATATATATATATATATATATATATATCTGTGTGTGTTTGTTAAGAATGTAATTGAATGTTACACAAGTTTATCTTATTTATTTTAGTTAACAAAATGTTCAATAATACTACATACAAAGAAACAAAGGTGGAAAAGAAAAAAGAGTTAAAAACTGAAGAATGAGTTGATTTACAAATGAATATTGATATTAAAAGGAAATCAAAGTAAATAATAATTGTGAATTAAATTTGCAAAGAAAATTATATAATATTTTAAGAATTGTTTATGGATGATATAAATAATTGAATGAAAATAACTTATGTAAGTAAATGAATGTAAATTAATGGAAAAATGACATTGTATGAATGAATAGAAAAGAGAGAGAAAATGTAAAAAGGAAAAAAATTTGAATAAACTTAAAAAATACTTTAAATACGGGATTGTTTGGTTAATGGGAAGTTTGGGAGAGGATACTTCAAATTGTTTAAGGATGTATGAATAATCTATTAAGTAATTATCTAAGGATGTTTAGCGTAGGGTACACTTAGTAGTTTATTTATCATCCTTGAATGATGAGAAGTTTCTAAACATGGACAAACCATTTGTTTTTGTTGCTATGGATGGATGATTGATTTCTATGGTTGCATATGATGGTCGTGTTATTTTGTTTGCATATGTTCTTTGTTGATTTCCTTTGGTTACTAATTGAAACAACTAAACATTTCACTTGTATATAATTCTCACTTGTAAATAAAGAAAAATGGCAATGGAATAATTTGCAATATAAAATGATGTTAAGGAACAAAGAATAAATTTAAGACAGTTATAATAAGTGTAAATATATTTAACATAGGTGATAAAATATATTGAGAGGAATAAGTTTAATTTTTATTAGGAATAAAGAGGAATAAAATTGTACTGTGTACATTTTGAGTATAATAAATGATTATTCAAATCCATGATTTTTGAAATTGTTAATTTAGGATAATTGGATAGATAATGAAATTAGAGATGCTTAAGATTTATTTAACTTATGTAAAATTAATTTTCCATTTAAGTTGAAATTTTCATAGTTTCAAATTATTATCTTATTTTGTTCTCAAACTATCTTTTGGTTGTCCGTGTTTTCCCTTATCTTGCTACAGAATGGAAAGGCAATTGCTTATACCAGTCTGTTTAAAAATCTTTCTATAATCTTTGATAATCTTTGATACTCATTTTTGAATCTGAGCACTGCTTGCCAGCCACAGAACGTCGGTCAAACGGGAAGAGTGAATCAGATTCTCGAGGATCTTCTTTGTGTTTAAGTTCATCTTCACCTTGTTAAACTTACCTATAACAAAGTTATCAGGTATATTTTTAATCTTCTTATCATTTTGTCTTAATCTTATTTCATTCTATCTTTTCCTATGCTTTTCCGTACCTCAATCATTTTCGGGGACGAAAAGTTTTGGGTGGGGGAGAGTGTAACAACCCTGTATTTTGTGATTATTTTAATTGAATATTTTAATTATTTTAATTAAAATTGCTGATTTAAAAACTTTATTTTATTTGTTAAAATGAATAAATTTTGTTATTTTAAATATAAATTTTGATTTTGATGTGAATTATAATTTCAAACCCGAGTAAATAGAATATTTTCCAAAAAAGTGAATTTTGGTCAAAATGGTCAAACTTTGACTTTTAAATTTAAATTTTAAATATTTTAAAATTTGAATTTTATCTTTTATTATGAAAATAAATAAAATTTCAAGAATACTGCTTTTCGTTTCGTTGACATCTGATTAATATTATGAAAGTTATGCTTTTTACAATATTGTATGTAAATTGATTTGTTTAACAAAATTATTTATTTTAATTTATATAAATAATGTTTTATTTGTCAAAACATGTTCTAATATGTTTAATATGGCATGTTATATATTTATTTTTATTTTTAAAATATTTTTAAGTATAGTTATAATTTTTCAAAGTTCATTTTATTTTGTTTACAATTTTATTTCTAGTTTCAAATTATTGAACTATTTCTTTAATTATTTTCTATTTTTCTTTAAAATAATTATTTTTATTTTCTTTTTAAATTTATTTTTTTCAGTTTATTTTATTTTATTTACTGAACTTTATTTGTTTATTTTGATTTAAAAGAAAATGAAATGTGAAGAGACAAAACCTTTTCATATTACTAATGACCTTTCAAATGACCTTGTCTTTTCAATTTCTATTGCCTTTTCATCTTTGGGCCATGCATATTTTTTGATTTGCCATGTATTTTTCTTCTCTTTCACATGAAATTACTTCTCCTCATCCTCAAACTCATGGCTAGAAAGAAAATAAAAAATTTCTAATGGCTTCCCTCCTTTTCTCACTTTCCTTCTTCAATTTCTATGATTTTATGCTTTGCTCCTCTTCAAGCTTGCTTGGCCTAGCCTTTCTCCATCATCTCCACCATCACCTCCACCATTTACAGCAGCACCACTTCTCCTCCTCTGACCTAAGACCAGGCCGTGACTTATATTGGAAGCCATCACCACAAAACAATGCAAAAACTCCACAAAACCCCTTGAAATTGCCTAGCCCTTCACCCTACCCTTCATTATTCACTTTGGCCACCCCTTAGCCACCACCACCATCTACTTCACCTCTGGCCGCCCCTTTCACTACTATCTAGATCTGACCTGACATGAAGACCAAAATGCCAAGCCTATATGTGGTCATAGCCGAGCCAAAATGCACCAAAACTTCACCTATTTGCCTTGAACCCATGTATGCTTCATGTTGTAACTCTTCCACCACCTTCATCCACTTGTAACATGACCTATATGATACTATACCTGACCAAACACACATCAATGGCCGAGAAAAATACCCCCTATGGTCGAGCATTGAAGTGGTTAAGGCAAGGTTAAGCTGTCTTGTATTTTTCACTTTCATTTTTTCAATTTGTCCAATATTGGTTTGTGTTGTATATTCATGTGTTGTTTAGTCTTGTTTGGGTGTTGTTTACAAGATCATACCTTGGCTATCTCTCTCATTTGAATCCAGTGTCGTGCTATGTCATGCTGTGTCGTGCCTTTGGAATCGTTTTGTGTGTCGTAGTGGTCTTCAGCTTGAAAAGGTGAGTCTTTCTCACTCTGACATTTCTACTTATGAAATCGTGAATTGATGACAAGTGATTAGTAAAATAAAAATGTTATGTAAGTAAATGATGATTATATGATACGCTAAGCCTTGTTATTACCATGTTAATTCTGATAATTATCACCTGACATATGATATATGACAGTATATTGTGACATTGACATGTTAGTATAATTGTTTATATTGTTTATGCATATGTTCACACTGCAAGTTCCCTGTTAGAATAGAATCACTATGGGTTGAAATGATACATACCCGAATGGACTTTAGAATAGGGAAAAATCGCTATGGGCTGAAATGATAGGCCTGAGCGATTTTTATTGTATTTTATTTGACTTGGGATTGCGGGTTTGAAATGATAGAACCCCGTTTTTCTTTTTAAATTGCGGATTGAAATGATACATATCCGCATCACTTGACCTAGGTTGGAAAATTATATACAGACTCCGTGGTATATTTTTAAATGATTTTTCTATAGATATGTATTTTTAGAAGTATGAAATTTTGATTTAAAAATATATATTTTATGGTTTTAAGAAAGCTAAATATTTAGTTTTGAATTTGTGAATTTAAGAAAGTAAATTTGAAGTAAATGTGAATTTTGACTTTAAATTTATTTTTAAAATGTAATAAATAATGGAAATTAAATTTAAAGTTTTGAAATGATATTTGAAGTAAAAGGTTAAGTCTTGTTAAATTTATAAGTTAAGAAAATAGTGAAATTTTGACTTAACAAATGAATTGGATTTTTAATTGGATATTTGATTTAAAATTTTATTGTGATAAATCATATGTTAAAGTTATTTAAATGTGAAATTTTGAAGTTTGAATATATGATTTATAAGTTTAGAATATCAAAAATTTGAAGTTTTATTATTTTTGAAAAGTTATAATAAAATCTGAAATTTTATTAACAGCATTTCCAAATATGCTGTAGTCTTATCACAACATTTTTAAATGCTGTTGTTTTGAATTTAACTATGTTTGAAATAACTAAATATCTATTATGGCATTTTATAAATGCCGTTGTTCCTGAACTAAACTATTTTTAAAACTATAAGCTACGGTAGCACTTTATAAATGCCGTCGTTCCTATAATTTGACAATGTTTGAAATATTATAGATTTTAACACTATTTGGGTTATATTTTAAAATGTTAAATGATTTAACTTTTAAAACTGATTATTTGTGAAACTTTAAGAGTTTTGAATATATTTTTATATTTAAATTTGAATTTTAAGGAATTTAAATTGAATTTGAATTTCAATAAGGTTTCTTGATTATGTGTTAAATGGAATGAAATGTAATGAGATAAATGAATTTGAATGGAATTTTGAAATGTATTTTTGTAATGATATTTGGAATAATAAATGAATGACTTATTTGATTTGAAATGATATTTAAATTTGAGTATTTGAACTTGAATTCAAATAATGATTTCATAATGAGGTTTTGAAAGGATATGATATTTTAATGATTTAAATGGTTTGGAAATGATTTGATCTTTATTTTTTTGATAAAGAATATGAATTTGGAATGATATTTAATTTTGATAAATGAATATTTGAAGTTTATATTAGTATGAAAGTATATTTGGTTTACTTGTAATTTAAGTTTATTTAAAGATATTGGATTTATGAAATGAACATTTCAAACTTAAGTAATAATGAAGTTAAATTTGAGATATATAAAATTATAAAATTTAGTTTTTAAATGTAAGATATTAAAGCTTTAAATATATTAAAAGAAATTTGAATAGTTTATTTTTATGGATTGAAATTTGATAAGATTTGAAATGGTTGTCGGGAAACTGAATTGAATTGAAACTGATGGTTTGAATTGAATTAAATTGGAAATTTGAAAATTGAGTTTAATTGAATAAATTTGAAAATTTCAAATGTATGATTTCTAAATGTTACGATTTTCAAAATGTAATGATTTCAAGTATTTTGGTTTCGAAAGAATTATAACTTTGAATGTATTATGACTTTTGAAAGGTGAATATATGTTTGAAATGGAAATAATCTCATATTGATTTGAATATTGTTTTGAAATAAAAATGGTTTTGGTATCAAAGTATAAACTATTTTTAAAGGGATATAGTTTTGAAATGAAATGATTTGATTTTTGAAGTATGAACTATTTTGAAATGACCACGACGTTATAATAACTTTTGGTTGTTAAAGAGACCGGGATTGGAAGTTGTCATACTCTCTGCCAACTCCAAAAACCACTTTAACAACTGTGTACGCGGTGGAGATTCCAGAATGAAGTAGGATGGCGGCGGAGTTCTTGAGGTATATTACATGGACCCAACTCCCATGAGTTGGCATAAGGTGGCTAAAACAGGAGCAATCTCGGGCCAAGTGAGGTCATTCCTCCGATCGGACACATTCCTTCGATACTATACTCTTACTTATGATTGATTAGATGGCCATCCTCCGATTTTGATTGGGAGTGTGTTCCGAGGTGGGCGTATGTGGCTGCTACGTACCCACCAGCCCGTGTGCGTAATTGGTATATCTACCGTGGCATTGCCTTGTGTGCCGTGTCACCTACCATAGTGAGGCTTACTACAAGTTTATTTTTCTCCCGTAGCCCATGGAGTATTTAGGGTAGTCTCCCGATCTGGAGATATGCTAATACTGGATGGACTACTGGGACTATTACATGTTAAGGGGAATATTGGGTCACTCCTTAACGCTATTTTAAAGTAAGTTTGTTTTACTGTAGACGCTATTATAATAGTGCAATATTATTTCATAGTAAATAGTTTAACGGATCCTTAAAGGATGGGTGATCCCAAGCATCCTTTAAGTTACTGATGCATTTTGTTACTGTTCACTTGAGTTGATTTACAGTTCATAAGTATTTATGTCCTCATTCGAGTGTTTTGTGTTTTGCTTTACGCTTGAGTCAGACTAAGTGATTCAGCATTCAAGACTCACCTTCGGAGTTGGGGCTTTGCTTGAAGATCCAGCCATTTATATTGTTTCAGTATCCAGTGATTTCAGTGATGTATTCTGATTTTTGTACCCGGTGTATCTTGTTACTCTTTTTTTGTATCTTGTTTAACTCTGATGTAACTTATTTTTTTATATAGTAGCTTCATGAACTACTATCTGTTTTAATTCCGCTGCATTATTATTTTCTCTGTGTCTGTGATCTGTGATTATTTATTTACTGTATATTCTGAGATTTGCCAAATTTTATTTACAACGCGGTATTTTAAGCAATTCAAGTCCGACATGGGTGGATGCGAATGGTTGAAAATACTGGGTCGTTACAACTGTCTTCGTTCCTTTTCGAGGACGAAATGATTCTAAAGGGGGAGGAATGTGATAATCTGGATTTTTGAACACCTGGTAATTGGATAATTTACTGGTTTTATTTGAATAAATAAGTGGAATTCTAATAATTTAAAATTATTTGGAAATAATAAACCTTATGGTAAATTAAAAATATGTTAATAGACATATGCAAACTTCATTGAAAATTTTAAGTTTTTTCATATACAAGTGAATATATTTATATAGAGGAAACTATTGTTTAACCCGAGCCATTCTTATGTAATTTGAATTAAATTTGAAATTCAAATACAAATGTCAAAAAAAAAATTGGACTTAGACTAATATATATTGGATTTTGACTATTGTATTGTTAGTTTCAAATTATTTTCTTTAAAAAATTTATCAATATTTTGCTAAGGGAAAGTATGAATATAAATTTGATAACACATACATACATACGTACATACATACATGCATACATACATATATATATATATATATATATATAAACATAAAAATAAAAAGGGTATGAATACACATATATTACAAGTATAAGACTTATAAATATTTATTAAAACTTATTCTCATGTAGAGTAACAAGTGTTAAGATATTAACACATAAGTTTACAAATGTAATGGTTTTATGATAAAATTAACAAGTGTTAACTATTATAGCATAGAATTGAACAAGTGTCAATTTATTTTATTTTTCTTTTCTAAAAGCTGTATATTTGTTCATCTCTATTCTTTAAAAAAAAGAAACAAGAAAAACTAGTTCAAAATCAAAATCTAGAGAATCAAAATCAAACCTGGAACAAGATCAGTTGCAACATGTAAACAACTATCATCTCAATAATCAGGCAGAGACACAAAGATTCAACTGGAATCAAGCAACTCAGATTCAAAATCAAGTAAAAGAAAAACAAAGAAGATTCAACCCGACAAAATAAAAGCAAGCAATCTTCAAAAAAATTTCAAAATAAAAGATCAACTGAGTTCCAGTTTTAAATCAAAACCTGGCTTCTCTGTTCAAAGCAGGTGAGTGATCTGACCTAGTTTCCTATGTTTTTTTTGAAATGCCTGTGGGTAAACTAAAAACTTATACATATTAAAACTTCCTATATATGATGAATTCTTGAAGGAAATTTTGGTGAATATTTGCATAAATGTTTACTTGATCATTTTAAGGTGAATACGTGTGTATATGTATATAGGAAATTTTGTGCAAGTCTATACATCCGTAAATCTTCTTTATTCTTCAAAGTACAAGCTCCTAATATGTTCAAAAAAAAATTGCAATTTCCCTACTCTTTTTCAGGCTTAGTTATATAAATCTTGCTTGTAACAACAAGATATCTGATCTAAAAATATTTACAGTTAAGAATCGAAGCTAGTTTAAACAATAAGGAGAAGTACAGTAGATTCTAGTCTATGTCAAAGTTTCGGTCATAATAAATATTTGATTCAGGTATATCATTAGTTTCGTTTTCGAAAACCAGGATTTTTAAGATTTAAATCATGAATTTTAAGTTTGTACATTATGAGATTTTGCATGTTGATCGGATTATGGTTTTCAAGTGATTTCTGTTGATCGGAAAATTTTGGGAACTCGTTTCCATGGATGAAGCTAGCCCGATGGTAGACATTTTCGGTTGAATAGTTATTGGAATTTTAAGCCCGATGGTATATTTAAATAAGAATTGTATTTAAATATATAAATTTGAACTTATTGAAATTGAAGATTTAAGAATATGACTTTATATAGTGGTTTGATTTAAGATGATTTAAAGGAATATTTCAAGTTTAATAAGTTGAATGAAATATTCAGTGATTTGACATTTGGGTTTTATTTAAATAATATATTGATTTGGTTTTGGAATTTAAATGAGATATCATTACTTTGGTTTTTGAAATGGATATGATATTTTGGTTTTAAAGTATAAATGATTTTGAAATTAATATCCATCGGTGATAATAACGTTGGGTTGTTAAAGAGACCAGGATCGGAAGTTGTCATACTCTCTGCCAACCCTGAAAACCACTTTAACAACTGTGTACGGGGTGGAGATTCCAAAATGAAGTAGGATGGCGGCGACATTCCTTTGAGGTATATACGTGGACCCAACTCCCGTGAGTTAGCATAAGGTGGCTAAAATAGGAGCGATCTTGGGCCAATAAGGCCATTCCTATGATCGGACACATTCCTTCGATATTATATTCTGACTGTGAGATTTATTTGGTGGCCACTTTTGATTTTTTATTTGGGGGTGTGGCTCGAGGTAGGCGGTAGTAGCTGTTACGCGTTACCACCAGACCGTGTGCTTAATTGGTATATCTATCCTGGTATTGCCTTATTGTGTCTGTCACCTACCCTAGAGAGCCTTGTACGAGTTTGGTTTTCTCCCGTAGCCCGTGGAGTATCCTCTGGTAGCTTCCCAATCAGGAGGGACCATGATACTGGATGGACTACTGGGACTATTACATGTTAAGGTCTATATGGGTAACCCCTTAACGCTATTTAAAAGTAAGTTTATTTTACTATAGACATTATTTTAATAGAGAAATATTACTACATAGTAAATAGTTTAACGGATTCTTAGAGGATGGACGGTCCTGAGCATCCTTTAAGTTACTTGTACCTTATATTACAGTTCACTTGAGTTGGTTTACATTGTATAAGTATGTATGTCCTGACTCGAGTGTTTTGTGTTTTGCTTTATGCTCGGGTCAGACTGAGTGATACAGCATTTGAGACTCACCTTCGAAGTTGGTGCTTTGCTTGAAGATCCATCTATCTATTTCATTTTAGTTATCCAGTTGATTCCAGTTATTCAGTTGATTCCAGTTATTCAGTTGATTCCAGTATTCTATCCAGCTCTGTACTTGATTTATCATATTGAGACTTCTGTTGTAGCTTGTTTAACTCTGATGTATGTATATAGCAGCTTCATAAACTACTATCTCTTGCCTTCCACTGCATTATATTCCTCGATGTCTATGATTCTGTGATTTATTTATTTGCTGTATATTCTGAGATTTGCCAAATTTATTTTCAAATTCGGTATTTTGAGCAATTCAAGTCCGACATGTGCAGATGCGAATGGTCGAAAATATCGGGTCATTATAGGTTGTATGAATAATCAATTAATTAATCATCTAAGGCTTTTGAGCATAAGGTATCCTTAATAGTTTACTTATCACACTTGTACGATAAAAAGTTTTTTGAACCTAGACAAACCGTTATATTTTGGTTGCTGTGGATGTGTGATGGATTCTCTGGTTGCATGTAATGGTCGTACTACTTTTATTTGCATATGATTATTATATATTGCGTGTTGTAGCGACCCGACTTCTGACACCAGAAAGTCGCATCACTAATTAAGAAAGAAAGGGATAGAAGAAGAAAAGAAAGAGAAAGAAGAAACACAACAACATCAGATAACTCACAGCGGAACGAATGAAATATAATATATCACATAAAATATTACATAGTATCATATTACATCAGAGTACACAACATATTCAACACATATTAGACAGTTATAAACATCTGTCTATCTATACAACTCAAGAACACAAGATACAGATACCAAACAAACACAGCGGAACTATAATATATCTACACGTGGAAGCCTACCGCTCCATATCTCCTCCAGAATTCGTCAAGCTAACCTGAATCACTCGACTACTCATACATAATATGAGTACCCAAGAGTTTAATAAAACAGAAAATAAACACTCGGGTCAGACAGGGGTCTGGTGTGAGTGAATCGGTTAAAATTGCTTAACTTTAGAAAACCTTTGAAAAGAAAAGGTATCACATAAGATTTCCCACACATAGACATGGAAAAGTTTTTACCTTACGCTAACCAAAACATTTGATAGGAAATCCAGTGATATTATAATAGTGTCTAGGGTTTTCAAGTAAATAAGAAATAGCCAAAATTGTTACATGATTAAATTCCAGCTACTAGCCACAAAAGTGGGTAATACAAACAAAACCGTAGGGTCTCGTAGGAAGAATGGGTTTCCATCAATGACAGGGCTACCGGGGTACCACCCGTCACAGTACGTGGCCAAGATCATATTACCGAGGATTATGCCTAATACCCTGCATCACAAAGCCGGAACCGTTCCTTACTGAACAGTCCCGAGTAAGATCACCCCGTGATTGGCGTGACCAACACCCACTAAGCCGAAATAAAAGGGACATCTAGACTGGAATGACCTCACCCTGAAATGGGTGCTACCCACCTAGCCTTGCTGCACCTCCCCTGTTTTAGCCATTCCTGGGTTGATGACGCTTGAGGCTGCGATTACCTTTATAGAACACATCTATCTTGGAATGCTCATTGTCCACCTGACGATGTTCTGAAAGCATTCAATCCATACAAGTTCTTTCCGGGTTCGAACGAAACCGAAGGCACTATCTCGTTGCACTCGTTTTGGAATCACCTTCAAAGTCAACGACCATAGCCCTTGCACTCTAAATCACCATCTCGGACCTATAAGTACTATCTCCGTCAAACTCATCACGGAATCACCCCAAGAGTTATACTGACGAATAGTCCTTACACCTCGAGTCTTCACTAAGCTCCACTAGGATTCACGACCTAACGTTTAATTTGGATCGATGTGGTTTTCGGATTATCCAAATATGGAAACCCGATCCCGGTCTCACCGAAATCCAAACGCCATTTTGATGTCCAAGTTGTTTTAAGGGTTTAAAACAGTTAACTTATATTCAGGATGATATAAACAGATAGATGAATCACATTATCACAATAGATAATTCATACCAAACATTCATCTCACAAAGCAGCATATCACATATATCAGAGATATCCAAATCATCCAGTATCAACCAATCACCCAATATCAATCATTCAATATCAATCAATCATTCAATATCAATCAATCACCAAAGCAGAATTGATTAACTCTTAATCAGTAAGATTACCTAAATCCTTCTTTCATTAATTTATTCCAAATAAACAAATTAATCATCTCTTAATGATCTTCTTTAATTAATCTTCCTTGATTAATCATCTTTAATTACATTCAAGTAATTATCCTTAACCATATACAGTAATTAAACTTTAATTACTATCATTAGTTACAATAATTAATGATCCTTCATTTACTTCCATTTATTAATCAACTATACTTAATTGCATTAAACCTCACTTAATTACAATTAATTAATCACACTTAAATTAATTACTTTAATTAATCAACCATGATTAATTTATTAATTATATTAACTAATGATCCTTATTAATTAATAATTCTTTAATTAATTATATAATTAACTTGTAATTAATCATCTCATTAATCATAATCAGTAATTAATAACTTGTAATTACTTATCTTAATTAATTAACATCTTAATTACTTATATTAACCTTTGATTAATTATCTAATTAATTTATCTTTAACTACATCATTAAGTAATTATTAATCAATTTAAAATAATTAATAAATCCTTAATAAATTACTTTATTTATTAATTACATTTTAATTAATTACCCTTAGTTATTAATCTTAAAATTAATCTCATTCATTAATTAATTAATCACATTAATTAATTAATCACATTAATTAATTAACTAAAATTAACTAAGTAATTAATCCTTAATTACTTACATAAGCAATTGTCTTCTAATTACTTCCATTAATAAATCTTGATTACTCTCTTAATTAATTACTTAACAAGTATTTTATTCCATCATTAAATAATCCTTAATACTTTAATTAATTAATTAATCCGTAATTAATTAACTTCAAAACAATTATATTAATCAATTCCTTAATTGATAACATTAAGTGATTATCCATTAATCACTTCCACTTAATTACTCCCATGAGTAATTTCCTCTAATTACTTCCATAAGTAATTACCTTCTTAATTACATTCAATTATTAACCATTAATTACTTCATTAAGTAATTACACTTAATTAATCCATAATTAAGTGATTATTTAAAATTAAATAAACAATTAACTAATTATTTAAAATTAATTAAATAATTAATTAATTAATTTCTTGTATTTCAAAATCCTTAATTAATTAAGAAAATCATAAATCTTAATTAATCTTTACTTATTAACAAATTATATCGAGTATTCTTATATTCATATCAATAATAATTTAACATTATTTATCTTCATAAATAAATTATTTGAAATTGATCAAATTTTAATAACTTAAAAACAAATTATTCAATTTGGTTTTCAAATCATAACAATATCCTTATTTGAAAAAAAGGCATTTAAAAATCAAATTTAAACTTTAAAACACTTTAAATTATCTAAGTTAAACTTATTCATTTTAAATAAAATTTGAAACTTTAGTTTCTAAAATCATTACTAAAAAATTTGATTTAATATTTAAATTCAAACATTTCCTTCTTAAATTAACATTCAAAATTAAATGAAGTTAATTACTTCAAAAAGAAATCATCTTAAACAAATTTAAATTTTAAAATAAATTCAATTAATACTTTTTATAGTTTGATTAACTTATTCTAAAACAACAAACTTTTAACTTTGAAAATTTATTTTCCTTTATAAAACTTGAACTTGTTTTATTCAAACAACAAGTTTAATAAGAAATGCAAACCCAAAATCTAATTTTACTGTACTAAATATCTTTATACAGAACATAACCGAGCACCATCCTAAACTCGAGTCGAACACCGAAGTAACACGAGCGCGCCTCGAAGCAAACCCAGCTTCCACCCTCTTCGAGTCTAACCCCATGAAATCGCGAGCGAAACTTCGGTTAAAAATCTTCTTCCCCAATTCACAAATTCCAAAACCAAGGTCGTGCACACAACAAACATGGTGCACGTGCACTAACGTCACCAGCCACCGTAGTTCGTCGCGATCGACGTCGATGATCATACAAACCCATACGAGCACCAATACAAACCCAGATCGAACCAATTTCACACGAAACAAAATTTCGACCTTCTTCTCGAAACTGCAGAAACCTCGAACCACCCAAAAACCCCATTGTCGACGAACCACGACGACGTTGAACTTCGCCGTCCCCATCATCGAACACCACGACGATAAGCTTCAACACCCCCACGTCGCAATCACCTCCGGTACCATATCCAAGTCGCGAAGTCACGACATCCAAACCGAAACAAAATAACAGCTAAAACCCTAAATCGTTCGAATTCGAACAATTTAGCAATTGAAAAAGTCAATTGCATTTTTCCCAACATCTACAACCTAAGAACAAGCTTCAATCAAAATTCCAGCTTAAATTGTCACGCCGATCAACGACAATCACTAAAAACTCCAAGAACGTTCAAACCCTAAATTCACATTAAATACCCAATTAAAAATTACAAATTGCATATCTAAATTCATGATTTATCATCACGATTACATGCATGTAATTCAATTTAAAATTTAAGATAGTTGGTTTTTAATGAAAATCCAAGTTCCTCTGTTAGTTCTTAATTTAAACATGATTTATGGTATTTAAAATTCTTGGAACTATTTTACAATCTTCATCATACAATTACAAACAGTTTTCATTTAAATGCTTAAGGCTAATATGAATTAGATTTGTAGATATTGAAATTTTTAAGCAGAACATTCATAGTAAACCAACAGAGAACACTTAAATGTATATAAACAGACAAGCTCAACAACATATACATACTAATTCATATAAATTCAAGCTAAAGAACTTTAATACAAGTCAAGATCATCACATGCATGGCAGTAAAACCAGATCAACCTGTTTTTAAAAAAAATATTTACTCACCATTTTTATTTGCAGAGCAGAGAATAGAGCAGGTTCTATATTTTTCCAGGCTTGAGATCTGAGGTGTTTTAAATAGTTTTGAACTGATGTTGGTCTTGATCCCTTTGAAATTGCAGGTTTTAAATTTGCAGGTTGATCTTGAACTTTGAAATGCAGGTTGAAGTTTCAGATTTGATCTTCATTTGAATTTACAGGTTGAATGGTTGCAGATCTAATTGTTGTGAATGAACTTTAATTTACAGATTTTGCTTTTGCTCTTTGATTTTGCAGATTTCATTTCAGATTTGTTTTTGATTTTTGAATTCAATTTTCAGGTTTTGGATTAATTTATGGTTGCCATTAATTTGAGTTAAGAAATGAAAATGTTTGTAAAAACTAGTTTCTTCTTAAAAACATTTATTAAAAATAAAAATGAATATATTGCCACTTATTATTAATTTGAACAAATGTCATCCATTATGCTTAATTGCTTTACATATGTCACTAACTTGTTAATATGTTTACACATATCTTTGTATTTTTAATAAATTTCTATTTAATTTAAAAGATAATATAAGCTTAATTATTTAAGTCACTTTATTAATAAATACATTATATATGTATATATAAATTTACTTTTAAAAGAAAATATTAAAAAACTAATTATAATACAAATATATTCTTATACATGTATTCACAAATCTAAAGCTTTTATCTATATACATTTATAACCATTTTTAATTTAAGCATTTTAAAAGAAAACAAAACAAAAATTTATTTAAACTATCATATTTAAAAATAAACAATTATCTTATATTTTGAAAATAAATTGAATTAAACTTAAATTAAATTTTGAAAAATATTAATTCTAAACCAAAGCTTTAAATTACAATTCATACATATATATACAAATTATCAATAGATTAAATTAAATTTCAAACAATTCCAAATTATAACATATACATACATATATATTATAATTTGAAAATTAAATCTTCTATTTAAAACAAAAGAATTCCTATTCACAATATATATAAAATATATATATTATAAATAGAATAAAATTTTATTAGCTTTGACAAATAATTCTTATCAATATTAAATTGTTAAAAAGATATTGATCAAAATTACCAGATTAAATATTTATTAACCTTCAAAAGATTAAATTTACGAATTTAAATTATAAAGAAAAATTATCAAACCAATTAAATTATTAATACAGATTATTAAATTGATATTGCCTAAAATTCCGGGTCGTTACACGTGTTGTTTGTGTTATTGATTGAAACAACTATGTGTATTGCTCTTTTATATAGTTTAACGCTCTTTTGGATTATATAAGTGAAATACAGATTTATAGAAGCAATAGCAATTGCTTTTGGTTTCATAAACTAAGTTGTTTGACCGGCAAATAGGTACATTTCAGATTACAGGTTTGGAACATTATTTTATTATTGTTCCCATGGTTTAGGATGTTTATTATTGAAATTTGATATATATTATAATTATTGATATTATTATCTTTCCAGACCTATCCGCACAAAGGAGATTCTGTCAAAAAATTCGTGAATTTAAGATATAGAAATTTTTGTGGAAGTTGAGTTACTTTCAAATTTATATTAAACTAAATATTTAAGCTTAATTGTTTATAAATTGGCTATTATGAAAATATATAACATTTCTTGATTCTTTCTTGTTTCTTTTGGATGAAAAGTTTTGAGTGTGGGAGATTGTAACGACCGTATTTTTGATAATTAAAAAATACTAAATTTAATAAGATTTTTGGAATTTAATATTGTGAGAAATTAAAATTGATGATTTATAAATGGAAAAAAATTATTAGGACATAATTTAATAATGTTGATTGAATTAAACTGACAACTTTTTAATGTAGTTTCAAATAATGGTAATAATAAAAGTTAATAATGAATAAAATAAATGTTGTATAAAACTGGGAAATCAATGTTATTTAATTGGAATTGGTTTCAATATTTGTAAGTAAATTTATAATCTTTGTTGTAAAAAATAAATGTATTAATGTGTTCATATTATTTAAATGTAACAACTGTTCATTTCTCATCATATTATTAAATCTGTTTTGGTATTAATTTGGGAACTAATGAATTAAATGTAACTAAATATTGCAGTTAATATAAAAAAAGATGTTAACCATAAACTGAGAGAAATAAATGGAAACTTATGCTAATAAATAAATTACACATAAAAGAACTATATATTTAACACAAAGAACTTGTGAATCAAAATAATAGAATTTATTGAAATTTAAAATATAAACTGTGGTTTTATTACTGTTGTAATTTAACATTGTAATTCATTTAATATTTAAATCTTGAAATTTAACATGGAAAATTGTATTTCAAAAGATTATTAAATTCTTTTTAACTAGAATAATGATAGAAACTTTTAATTTAGAACTTAAAAGTGATTAAATTGATTTTTAAAATAGTTTGTTCTAATTAACGTGTAAAATTAGTCTTTTTGGGCACTGTCTCAGATTTCGACGAAACTAATTTCATGGGATCCATAATAGTGAATTATTATAGGATTTCAAGTTTCGTAGCGATCGGACTTATCGTTTGATCATGCAAGCTCGAAACGCGTAGAAATCAATTAAAGGAATTTAATTAATAATTTTATTTTAAGAGCTAAATTCTATATACGGTAGAATTAGGGTTTGAAACTAGTTTCATTGAGTTTAAAAATATAGAAAACCTATATTATGACATATAGGATGACCTATTTTCATTTCGAGAACGAAACTGGCTTTCGGGACTTTGTCATCGCTTCGAACCATTCGATCTGTTCCATCCATTTTTATCCATCTCTGCTTATATATATGTTGTTATAAACCCTA